>CM062818.1:1394115500-1395315500 GCA_031772625.1 Pinus tabuliformis | reverse complement strand
ATAGATATGTAGTTCTCTTGTCTCACTCACTGGTTTGTTGGAGTACCTTTTTTCTTACATTATGAAATGGTTGGGATCAATTTGATGTGCATGTATAGTGTAATGATAGTTTCATTTAAATTCATTTGAATTTAGTTTAAGTGATAGAATTATTATGAGTATAATAATTCTAAGGACAATTTGGACTCTTGTGATTTTTTAAAATAAGTAGATTTCATATGTGTGTGTATGTGTGTCTATACATATACATATACATACATGTTACATACATACAAACACACACTAAAAGTGTTGGTTGATTGAAAATTGTGTTGTAATTAGAGTGTTGGAATGAGGTGTGAGACCAAATTCATCATGATAGTTTAACATCACTTGTAAAGGAGCCTAATAGCATGACTAAACGTTTCATTCCTATGAGATCAAGATTTTGAGGGAAGCAAAGTTGGAAAATTAATTCTTGATTTAGAATATTTTGAGTATAACTCATTAAATAAATTAAATGTTGTGACAAAAGTGAAATAATCAAGTTGGTATCTTAAAAAGAAGACCGCTATGACGTCATGGTGGCCTATGAAACATTATTTTTTGACGTAAGAAATTCATAACCAATATCTTGACTATAAGACTCCATGCATGGTGAAATGGAGCACACTATATAGGTACCTTGCCATAATATTACATGCACATGTCATTAGAGCACATGAGAAGGGTGTTAGGTTGTAAGGCTCTAACAACTGACCCATATAAGAAAATCTTGGGACAAGTAGACTACTCGAATGGGGGTTTCTTGGAAGAAGAAATATGCTCCAAATAATTACTTGTTTGGAGATGTATGAAAAGACTACATTCAACAATATATCTACAAGTGGAGTCACAGTATGCCCTAGATTAATGTAGTGTTTAGTAGGTGGAGAAACTTTGTACATTAGATTACTATGAGATGGATTTAAATATGAAGCTGAATGCATGGAGAAAATAGGGTAGGGGAATCTATGAGTTCTTTAGTTACAAAAGTTTTAAATTATAGACCACACCCCCCCCCCCCCCCCCACCAAATTATTGTTGAGAGGAGAGGAAAACCTATAATTAATGTATTCCACCAATGTAAATAGGTGGCCACATGGACAAGATATGGTAGGTAAAATTGTGAGGGGTTTGGTCACAAAAGTGACAAATCACAGACACCTGCTTATCAACTATCAAAGAGGAAGGGGCCCCCATAAATAATATATGCCACTGAAATATTCAATGCATTCATGTGAGGTATTCAAGATATGAAGGTTTTAACCAAGTCCATGCGGGTGTGACATGCCACTTCCTAATTGGTTAGAATTTGAAGGGGCATATCTATTGATCTACAGGTCAAATTGGGATAAAAATTATATTCCTGGAAATATATCAATGATTTGGATGCAATGATGTTATCAAAAGTTAATTCTTCCAACATTACAAAAGAATAATTTTCGTAACTTCATTTACATAATGATACCATGGAAGTTTCTTTAGTGAAAACAAACACCTCCCATGATCCTTGAAAATTACAAGGGTGTTGGAGGGAGAGTTACATTATCGTCCAATAATTTTACATATCTAATCACCAAAAATTTATTGGTGACTGTATTATAAATTATGTAGGCTTTGGACTACTCATTATACCTGGTGAAGATGCACCTTTCACTTCTCTTCTAATTTTTTTTTCTTAGCTCTTTTGGGGCTTATTAAGAGGAAATAAAATGAAAAGTTCAAAAGTTAGATAAATTTGAGTTCGATCCAGTCTATTCTTCTTCAAGTGCTTTACCTTTCATAATGTTTATTGGACATATGTTTAGTATGTAAGTTGAAGAAGAAATAACTTCAACACAAAAATCATTGAATATATTGTTAGCCTTGAGCATGTGCATTTCTATGTTCATGATGGTCTAATTATTTCTTTCAACTGCTCCATTGTGTTTTAGATTATAAATAGTGGTGACCTACCATTTAATTCCCTATTGTTTACAAAGAAGTAAATTATTTTTGAGCATACTATCCTACATTTGATCTAATCACTTTGAGATATTTGTCACTTTATTTTTCTAGTACAACCTTATTTTTTTTTTAACTTTCTAAATTTGCTAGATTTTTTTTAGGAAATATACCAAATACTTCCTATTAAAATAATTAATAAATGTTAAAAATAATTTTTTTTATCAATGAATTGAGTTTGCATTGGTTCACATCATAGCTATGTGTCAACTATCAGGATCCTCTTTAGCTTTGTAGGAGGCTACTAGAAAGATATCTCTGTGATGTTTTTGAAGGATGTAGCTTTTAAAAAAGTGGGTTTTTCCATTCAATATAGATATTCACTTAACCATGGACTATTTTTATAAAAGATTAAAACCCCTAAAATTTATGCGAACACACCTATGATGCCACAACCAAGTCTCATCTATGCTTTATACATTTTATTCACATGTGTGTGACAAGTTTACACTTCTCATATTCATTGAGGAGATTCTATATTAATCGTTTGAACCTTTGCATAACCTTTATACTATAGGTTTTATCTAATATTATACACGTGGAGTCCTTAACCCTAATATCATAACCATTTAGACTCAATTGTCTTATACTTATTATACTTATTATGTTATGTTTAAGAGTAGGTACATATAAGACATCAAGAACATATTTCTTCTCATCTTATTTTCTTAATACATACGGAACGCCTTTACAAAAGGCCTTTAATAAGTAATAATTCCCTAAAGTAATTTCATTTTCAATTCCCTAAAGTAATTTCATTTTCAATAGAGTTTTCATGTAATGTATCCCAATTCCATCATAAAATAAAATAGGTAAGTTCCTTTTTTTGACAATTTATTTCGTATAAAGCTTATTATACGAGGGAAACATTCCATTGTTCTAATGATAATAGGTTTGACATCATGAAGTTCTCATGGTAATTCATGGCACTACTTTTATTTTGATAATCGTAGAACAAATAGGGTCTACTTATTTTATTTGGATGTCCTCTTTCATGTCACACTTTTATAAATGGTATCCTCAAGGATATCTTTGAGATTGTTACTTAAAACATTTCCCAAATAATAGAAAACATAATTTATCATTACATATATCTTATCATCATTTTATCCCTCTTAAGTTCAACATAGTCAGTTCTTAATAGTTTTCTTTAAATGGTTGTGACTTTATCATGTGTGGAATATTATTCCTATACCCATACTCTCGCCATAACAACCTTGGCCCATGGATATAATATCTAGTTGTATTATGAACTACTTCCTACGCTTTTATTTACACTTCAACCTATGTATTCCTTTCGTTAATGAGGGATTTTAAAAAAATGAACGTTATACATTACAGTTTTTGCTACTTACCTTCTCCCATGCGAGATCAATTCACGTGATGTTATGTGGCTCCCTCGGAAGGCACACTTTCAACAGTTAGGATTTTGTATTTAGATCTAAGGGTCGGAATTGTTAGGGTCGATCAAAATGACTATTCCTACCTCCCATACCTCATTTCGCTCAAATTCATCCCATTACGCACAGCCAGACTGCTGCTAAGTTATTTCACCAGTTTCATAAAGTTGTGGCCTGGTTCTCGGCCTTACAACTTCAGCTACACCGGTATTTCTTCCAAATGAAACACTGGTAGAAAGAAGGTTTTCGTTTTCACCTGGAATCCCTAGGTATGCCTTTAATTTTTCTATTAAACATTCAATTTCTCATTGTTTGGTTGCCTGCTTCATAAATTTAAGGTATTAACAGTTGCATATTCCATATTTAGATCTAAGGGTCGGAATTGTTAGGGTCGATCAAAATGACTATTCCTACCTCCCATACCTCATTTCGCTCAAATTCATTCCATTACGCATAGCCAGACTGCTGCTAAGTTATTTAACCAGTTTCATAAAGTTGTGGCCTGGTTCTCGGCGTTACAACTTCAGCTACACCACTATTTCTTCCAAATGAAACACTGGTAGAAAGAAGGTTTTAGTTTTCACCTGGAATCCCTAGGTATGCCTTTAATTTTTCTATTAAACATTCAATTTCTCATTGTTTGGTTGCCTGCTTCATAAATTTAAGGTATTAACACTTGCATATTCCATAATTGTTCATTGTGTAAAAGAAATAACTGAATTTATTATATTTGGATCTACGGTGTGTTTTATGGCCATCGACGTTGGGATTGTTACTAGTTGTTCTCCGAAGGTAAGCATTAAAATTTGTTCTTATAGCCCATTCGTTTTCTTGGTTCTTTGTCAGGGGTTTTTTACTAACCTCTCCCTCATATTGTTTACAAGCAAACTGGAGTTAATCTTCTTTCAAGTTTCCTTTACCCCATCTTGGAACTCTGGAAAATATTTTACCTCCCACTAGAAAATCTTTCAGTTCTGCATCAAGGTTGATTTCAACTTTTGTTTGATTTATGTGATTACATGGCTTGTTTTTCCACTGCTACTACCGACTAGAACTCGGTTAATGTATTTGAAGTGTTTTTTTTCACCTCTAGGAGTTTTACCAAATCCAATTACTTTCACCTAAAATTAAATCACTCGACCATTATAATGTTCGCTCAGGGTTTTAAAAGCAATTACCCGTACCCAAGTCGAACGATTTTGATTACTATGGCGTAGTTTTGGTTTTTCGTTTTTTTGGGTGTCTCTCCTTTTGAATTATTAGCTTTACAATTTAGATCCCGTTGTTTTATTCCTAGTGTGATTCGGCTTTTTTTTCCGCAGGTTACTATCGCTAGCATATTACCCAATTTTCTACAGGTGTATGTACTTCTTTTTTAATTATTATTATTCTTTTTCCTCTCTACCAACTCTTTTCATTATTACTGATTTCTATCTCTTTTCTGCTTATCTTCCCTATAGGTATGGCTACATAAATTATTTCATTATTCTTGATACCTATTGCAATGCAAGGTAGAACAATACAACTAAACAAAATCATTCGTCCTTAACTAATTTTGTGTTTGAGTTTGTCTGCTGCTGCTAAGGATTGATGTCAGCTTTTAGTTTAAACCCAACACAAGTTTCTCCCTCTATTTTTCAACCCCTATAATGGTTAGAGTTTGTAAAATGGTCATAGAACTTTGTAGAGATTGAAGGCTTCACCTTTAGCATTGAAACTCTATAAATATTATTGATTTCTTAATTCATATGGATGATGTAATCAATTCTTATGTAATTGTGTATGAGATGAAGTTTACAGTTATTGGACTAGCCTTATATGATGTATAATTTATATATGAACATTTAAATGCCTTGGGTTCTGATGCAGGAGCATCTGGCTGACAGGGCAAAGACAGAAGCGAGGTTGATATGGTTTCTGAAGAGGACGGAGAAATCAATTCACTGGATGGATAGTATACTTGTTTTTTTTATTTTACTTTTCTTTCATTAAAGTTGCCTAAGATTAATGTAATGACTTTTAATTAGGAGTAGTAGTAATTAGTTAGAGTCGTTGTTTCCAGACAGTTACATTACTGTTGTAAAAGCATGAAAAGAAAATGTACTAGCCAACCATGCAAAGTTCCACATAAGGAACAACTGATGTAACCAACTGAACAAACCAACAGCAGTTAAAACAGTTTGAAAACAGTGCTATTAAAAGAGGGAAAAAGGCACATTAAAGGGTTCGACTGTATAAGAAAAAAAAAGAGAGAGAAATATAATTGTTGTTCTGTGCACACACAATCCTACAGCGTCCTCAATACTGTGTAACATTTGTTAATATTTTATCATGTGAATACTGTCAATGTACTGCTACAGGTTCTGAACCAAGAGAAGAAGATAGCCAAAGTCGGACGAAAAGTAACAGCGCCCAGTTACAAGCGGCACAACCAAAAATAATCAGACATTAAATAATCATAACAGGTATGTGAATTTACGAATGCAATCCAAATCTATTCCAGCACTGAATTCATAGGGTTACAAAATACAGTCATCCAAAGTTCATTGTTCGTTCACATTTTGTTCAAAATAAAAGACCGAACCCAGTTCGCAGACGTGGGGACTAAAACTAATTGCAAACAGAAGCCAAACCCCATAAGACCCCAACTCATTTCCATAATCAATGACAAAGCCTAACGAATAGAGAACCGAGAACAGATAGTGGCTCAAGGCCAGCAAGAAATGACCAACCCTACAAGTCGTAAAAACCAAGTCAAGCAAACCACAAACGAACAGAGTGACGCTACCCGTGTTTTGTTCGGAACAGCTGAGAGTCCAAGCGACGAGACCTTCGAGCGGCTCCACCTGTGAAGAAAACAAACAGAACGAGATTAGGTTCCAAGTGATAAAATACAGAGAACTGGAAATGGAATGACCGAATAAAAACACAGTGCATTATTACCTGATAGGCAAGCCATAGCCGCAACTACACCTCGAATGACCCTCCTGCTCACGAAGGAGCCAAGACGTTAGACTCAGTAAGAAGAGGGGTACAAATGTCTAGCATAGAACAGTGACTTACCAGGCGAATTGGCGGAAGAATCGATGGAGAACACCACCATAATCCTGCCGAGTTTGTGGAGGAATTGAACCAGCGCTGAAGAAAATGTCACCAAGGACCATGCGGCCATCAATCAACTATAAACACTCGTGAAACACAGATAGCAACCGATAAAAGACGCACAGAGGCAGAGACCCACTAAGGCAGACTCCAAACACACAGTAACAGTCGACATACAAGCAGAAGAATATAATAACACAAACCTTACCAGGGTTTCAACAAATCACCGGGTGAACAGAAGATTTCCAGGCCGAGTCCCAAACGACCAAGGCCGAGAAGGCTACAAGGAGCACATAACTCAGTAAACGAGGCGGACAAGCCTCAGGAAAATACAAAGAAAACCACAGAAGCTGCAAGGGGTCGTCGAGAGCTCGCAGAGCAAATGACCCGGAGAAAAAACAAAAACCAAATGAGCGCGAAGGTGTAAAACCCTATACCAAGGCGGGTTCGTAGAATTCCGAGGAGGGACAGATGTCCACCAGACAAACAACCAGGGTACAATCACTGTAACCCCAATCAATTCAGCGCAGATTAAAAATCAACTAACATATATCCGAAATCCTTTTTGATTATTATATTCATTGTTGGTACACATCAAAGTAAGCGCATTGACGGTGGGACCACGTGGGCTGGCCCCATCAAGTGGTATCAGAGCAGAATTTTAAGGAAACAGAGGAAGATGGAAGTTCAAAGATGAGGACGTGGAAGAGGTGCACGCAGAGTAGTAGACGAGGGCTTGAGAGAACAGTTGAGAATCCTTACTGCTCGCTTGGAAGCAGTAGAGGTAGGTAGGAGAAGAGACCCAGAACTTGGGGATGATAGTGAAGAAGAGACAACAACTGCTACAGACGGATCAGAGGAAGAAGCCCCGGAGTTAAGATTGTTGAGATCGGTACTGTTAGCTAGCAGCAAACCCAAACCTGAGATCCCTAACTATGATGGCAGTCTATCTGCAGATGTCTTGTTGGATTGGGTTAGTGAGTTAGATAAGTATTTTGAAAACAAAGAGATCAGTGAGGACAAAAGAGTTAGATTTTCTACGACTAAGTTAAAAAGACACGCCGCCTTATGGTGGGATAGTGTCCGAGCGGACAGGAGACGAATGAACAAACTACCAATAAAAAAGTGGCCAAGGATGGTGGCAAAACTGAAGGGCAGATTTTTGCCTAAAGACTATCAGGTCGAACTTTATCGACGAGTGCAGAATTTAAGGCAGAAAGGTATGACCGTGAAGGAATACACAGAGGATTTTTATCATGTAAATTTGTGGGCTGGTTATACTGATGATACTCCAGAAAAAACAGCGAGGTACGTGAATGGCTTGAGACTGGAAATACTAGATGAGATTAGTATTCTCTCTCCACGAAATATAGAAGAGGCCTTTCAGAGTGCTGTAAAGGCTGAAGAAAAAATTAACAGGAAATAGAATAATAGGAGAGGGCGAGGAAATGGCAGAGGACGAGGACAGTCCTACGGCAGAGGGAGAACTGCCACTAACAGCGAAGAAGGCAGTAGTTCCAGAGCTTCAGGGACAGCAGAGAAGGGAGATAGCACCAGAGGAGGTCGGCCATATCAGCGGGGAAGAGGAAATGGTCGCGGAAGGGGGACTAATGTCCAGTGCTACAGGTGCCATAAGTGGGGGCACAGATCCTTCGAATGCCCAGAAGCTGAGCACGCTGGCCAGAGGGGAGCATTTGTTGCGCAGCCTGAGGAAGCTGAAGCACAGCCCCGAGAGATAGAAAACGTGGCAGAAACAGGAGAGGCTTTAGTTTTAAACAAAGTATTGTTGAAGCCAGCCAAGGAGATGGCTGAACAGACCCAACGGAAGGCACTGTTCCGAACAGTTTGCAAATCACACGGAAAGTGTTGTAAATTGATCATAGACAGCGGAAGTACAGACAATTTAGTTGCCACCGAGATGGTGGAAAAGCTGGGATTGAAACGGCTTAAGCATCCCACACCTTACAAGGTGTCGTGGCTACAGAAAGGCCACCAACTATTAGTTGATGAACAATGCGAGGTTGAATTTCACATTGGCAAATACCAAGACACGGTGGTCTGTGATATTATGCCAATGGACGTATGCCATATACTGCTAGGGAGACCGTGGCAGTATGATCAGAAGGTGACGCTCGATGGGAAGACGAATTGTTACAAATTTGTAAAAGATGGGATCAAACATACGCTTGTACCCATCAAAGAGGAGGATGCAGTAGAACCAAGTGGAACAAAAGCATTGTTAATAGGAGGAAAATAGTTTGTGAAGCAGATTGAGGAAAACGAGGTAAATTATGCGATTGTAAGGAGGACAAAAATGATGTTGCTGAACACAGAAAAGTCAGAATTGCCTGCAGAGATTCAGGAGCTGTTGGAAGAATTTAAAGACATTGTAGTTGACGATCTACCAGATAAGTTGCCTCCCAAGAGGAGCATTAGCCATCATATCGATTTCATACCTGGAGCAAGCCTACCGAATAAGGCAGCATATAGAATGAGCCCGAAAGATAATGAAGAGATTCGTAAACAGGTGCAAGAGTTGCTGGATAAGGGACTGATTAGAGAAAGTTTGAGCCCTTGTGTGGTACCAACAGTACTCGCACCTAAGAAGGGTGGAGAATGGCGAATGTGTACAGATTCACGAGCTATCAATAAAATCACTATTCGGTACAGATTTCCCCTACCCAGAATGGATGACATGATGGATTGTCTTAGCGGGGCAGCTTATTTCACGAAGATTGATCTGAAGAGTGGATATCATCAGATTAGGATTAGAGAAGGAGATGAGTGGAAGATAGCTTTCAAGACCAATGAAGGGCTGTACGAATGGCTAGTCATGCCATTTGGATTAAGCAACGCTCCTAGTACTTTTATGAGATTGATGAATGAGATGTTAAAGGAATTTATTGGCAAGTTTGTGATAGTTTATCTTGATGATATCTTCATTTTCAGCAGAATGAAAGGAGAACATATTCAGCATGTTCGAAGGGTGTTAGAGAAGTTACAGCAGAACAAACTGCTGATAAACTTAAAGAAATGCACTTTCGTGCAGAAGGAACTGGTTTATCTGGGGTTTGTAGTTGCAGAAAATGAATTGAAAATGGACCCAGAAAAGATTGGAGCAATCATAAATTGGCTGTCACTGAAGAGCTTATTTGAGGTACGTAATTTTCATGGACTGGCAAGTTTTTATCGGAAATTTATTAGGAATTTCAGTGAAATCTGTGCGCCGATGCTAGAGACCATCAAAAAGGCCAGTCAACCTTTTTGTTGGACCAGGGCGGCAGAAGACAGTTTTCAGCTTTTGAAGCGGAAGATTACGGAGAGGCCAATCTTGAGGCTGCCCGACTTTAATAAACTCTTTCAGGTTCAGTGTGACGCAAGTGGAACAGCTATTGGCACTGTGCTCAGTCAGGAAGACAGACCGGTGGCATTCTTTAGTGAGAAATTAAATGAGAGCCGGTAGAAATACTCCTCGTATGACAAGGAATTTTATGCCGTGGTCCAAGCTTTAAAACATTGGAGGCACTACCTGCTGGGCAATGAGTTTGTATTATTTTCTGATAATTCGACGTTACAATATGTAATGCAACAGCACAAGTTAAACCATAAGCACGCCAGATGGGTAGAATACTTGCAGAGTTTCACTTTCATGTTAAAACACATAAGTGGGCAAGCCAATAAGGTGGTAGATGCCTTGAGCAGAAGAGCTTTGCTCTTACAGGAAAGTAGCATACAGGTGATGGGATTCGAACATCTGAAGGATTTGTACCAAACCGACACAGATTTCAAAGAAGATTTTGAAGCCTCCCAAAATCCCGTGTTGAGGAATGAAAGTCCATGGTTAGACTACAATTTGCAGGAAGGATTATTGTTCAGAGGTGGGTAGTTATGTATCCCAGACTGTTCGATGAGGGAAAATATTGTACGGGAGAAGCATAGTGGTGGACTAGCAGGACATTTTGGCATCAACAAAACTTTGGTGCAACTCAGACATTTTTATTATTGGCCCAAAATGAGTAGGGATGTACAAAGATATGTGAACAGGTGTAAAGTCTGCCAACTGGCGAAAGGACACAGTCAGAATACTGGACTTTACACGCCACTACCTGTTCCAAGCAGGCCATGGGACTCAGTCAGCATTGACTTTGTCTTAGGACTACCTAGAACGTAGCGGGGATATGATTCAATAATGGTGGTGGTAGATAGATTTTCAAAAATGGCTCATTTTATTCCTTGCTGGAAAACTAGTGATGCCATGTACGTAGCTCACCTGTTTTTCACGGAGGTTGTTAGACTACATGGCCTACCCAGATTTATTGTTTCAGACAGGGATGTAAAATTCACAGGACACTTTTGGCGCACCCTGTGGAAAAAGTTGGGCACGCAATTGAATTTCAGCTCTGCGTATCATCTGTAGACTGATGGACAAAGGGAAGTGGTGAACAGGAGCTTGGGAATTTATTACAGAGTCTAACTAAAGAAAATTCACGGTTATGGGATCGTGCTCTTGCTCAGGTAGAATTCGCTTATAACGATTCGCCCAATCGTAGCACCAGACACAGCCCATTCCAGATTTTGTACGGCATGCATCCTCGAGGAATACATGAATTGCGAGATTTGGGAAAGTTGGAGCGGAGAAGCGCGGATGGGGAAGATTTTGCCGAAGCAATGAGCGAACTACATGAAAATGTCAAATTAAAATTGCAGGGCAGCGTACAGAAGTATAAGCAACAAGCAGATTCAAAGTGAAGAGAAGTGCAATTTAATGTTGTGGATGAGGTTATCGCACACCTGCGTAAGGAACGATTTCCTAAGGGCACGTATAATAAACTAAAATATAAGAAAATTGGTCCATGCAAGATATTACGTAAATTTTCAGCCAACGCTTACGAAATTCAACTTCCACCTGATATAGGCATATCACCTATTTTCAATGTGGCGGATCTGTTCCCATATACTGCCCAAACAGAGGACCACAGTGTGGTACGGCCAGAACGGGACACCCAAATTGGAGACAGTTCTTGGAAGAAGCATATGCCTTCAGCTCAGTCCCATGAGATTGAAGGGATCCTCAGTACCCAGGTAGCCAAGAAGACACGTAGGAAAGAATATCTACGATATCTCGTCAAGTGGAGAGACCATCCAATGGAGGAAAGCTCGTGGCTTGACACAGCGCAGATACAGAAGGTTGGCTATTCGGTGGAGGAACTCATGGAACGGAGCCATGATTTTCTTTTACCCCGGGAGCCTGATGCAGGAGCATCTGGCTGACAGGGCAAAGATAGAAGCGAGGTTGATATGGTTTCTGAAGAGGACAGAGAAATCAATTCACTGGATGGATAGTATACTTGTTTTTTTTATTTTACTTTTCTTTCATTAAAGTTGCCTAAGATTAATGTAATGACTTTTAATTAGGAGCAGTAGTAATTAGTTAGAGTCGTTGTTTCCAGATAGTTACATTACTGTTGTAAAAGCATGAAAAGAAAATGTACTAGCCAACCATGAAAAGTTCCACATAAGGAACAACTGATGTAACCAATCGAACAAACCAACAACAGTTAAAACAGTTTGAAAAGAGTGCTATTAAAAGAGGCAAAAAGGCACATTACAAGGTTCGACTGTATAAGAAAAAAACAGAGAGAGAAATATAATTGTTGTTCTGTGCACACACAATCCTACAACATCCTCAATACTGTGTAACATTTGATAATATTTTATCATGTGAATACTGTCAATGTACTGCTACATGTTTTGAACCAAGAGAAGAAGATATCCAAAGTCGGACGAAAAGTAACAGCGCCCAGTTACAAGCGGCACAACCAAAAATAATCAGACATTAAAAAGATCATAACGGGTATGTGAATTTATGAATGCAATCCAAATCTATTCCAGCACTGAATTCATAGGGTTACAAAATACAGTCATACAAAGTTCATTGTTCGTTCACATTTTGTTCAAAATAAAAAACCGAACCCAGTTCGCAGATGTGGGGACTAAAACTAATTGCAAATAGAAGCCAAACCCATAAGATCCCAACTCATTTCCATAATCAACGACAAAGCCTAACGACCAGAGAACTGAGAACAGATAGCGGCTCAAGGCCAGCAAGAAAAGACCAACCCTACAAGTCGTAAAAACCAAGTCAAGCAAACCACAAACGAATAGAGCGACGCTACCCGTGTTTTGTTCAGGACAGCTGAGAGTCCAAGCACCAAGACCCTCGAGCGGCTCCACCTGTGAAGAAAACAAACAGAACGAGATTAGGTTCCAAGTGATAAAATACAGAGAACTGGAAATGGAATGACCGAATAAAAACACAGTGCATTATTACCTGACGGGCAAGCCATAGCCACAACTACACCTCGAATGACCCTTCTACTCACGAAGGAGCCAAGACGTTAGACTCAGGAAGAAGAGGGGTACAAATGTCTAGCATAGAACAATGACTTACCAGGCGAGTTGGCGAAGGAATCGACGGAGAATGCCACCATAACCCTGCCGAGTTTGTGGAGGAATCGAACCAGCGCTGAAGAAAATGTCACCAAGGACCATGCGACCATCAATCAACTGTAAACACTCATGAAACACAGACAACAACCGATAAAAGATGCACAGAGGCAGAGACCCACTAAGGCAGACTCCAAACACACAGTAACAGTCAACATACAAGCAGAAGAATATAATAACGCAAACCTTACCAGGGTTTCAACAAATCGCTGGGTGAACAGAAGATTTCCAGGCCGAGTCCCAAACGACCGAGGCCGAGAAGGCTACCAGGAGCACGTAACTCAGTAAACCAGGCAGACAAGCCTTAGGAAAATACAAAGAAAACCACAGAAGCTGCAAGGGGTTGCCGAGAGCTCACAGAGCAAATGACCGGGAGAAACAATGAAAACCAAATGAGCGCGAAGGTGTAAAACCCTATACCAAGGCGGGTTCATAGAATTCCGAGGAGGGGCAGATGTCCACCAGACAAACAACCAGGGTACAATCACCGTAACCCCAATCAATTCAGCGCAGATTAAGAATCAACTAACATATATCCGAAATCCTTTTTGATTATTATATTCATTGTTGGTACACATCAAAGTAAGCACATTGACGGCGGGACCACGTGGGCTGGCCCCATCAGGTTCATTTTACATAGTATTTCTCTATGCTTTTAACTAATTAATACATGTCATCTACACTAATATTGTATTCTATAATAGAGAATATTATCCATATTCGTAATGTACATAATTGACCTCTTGCTTATGAAACCTAGGTGACTGTCACAATAATATGTGGATCTACATTAAAATATTATCTCTTCCCAAATTATTTGGAATAATATTCCCTTATGACAAGTTGATGTTCTCAACCTTTTTCAACTTAATAATTGTATTATTATTATTAGAAGAACAAGATTCTAACTAAGTTCACCATGCTTAGTGAAGAATTTCATATCATTACTTCTATGATATGAATATGTACTCAATCACTTTCTTACATTGAATGTTTCTACTTCCATATTACAGATCTTCTCTGAATATTTCTGAACAACTTATTTATTACTTCAATAAAATAAAATATAATTACATCATTTCATAGTTTCCATTCTGGCTTCCATAGCCATTAAGTCCAATAATAGTTTAAAAAATATAAACATATCCATGTCGGGAATAGAAATACATAGGGGTGTTACACCTTGCCCCCTTGAAGTAAACATCGTCCTCATTGTTTCCTTGATTCCATATTTTCATAAGGTAGGAAGGAAGTGCCTCGCACATTTACCATTTTTTTTTCCAACATAGTATCCTCAATGCTAAAGTTCTTCCATTTCACTTTACCTTAAATGATGGCTCATTTCAGGAGTAAAACCTGCACTTGCCTACAATTCTTGCTCATTTTCTAGCATGTTTCCATACATGTGGAATAAGTTCTTTTGATTTCCATTCACACCTCCCACAAAGAATCATCAACCTATACCTAACAAGGTCATCAACATACACCCAAAAATGGTTAGCAACATCAATACAAAATGAAAACAATAACAATAAGTGCTTTTTGCACACTTACCCATTGTTTGTGAAAAGTGATATCGACCCCAGCAAATGTTTCTTCTACATTATTTATAGACATGAAACTGTGAATTTCCTTTCATTTCATTTACCCAATGGAAATATTAATTAAGGCTCTAGTTATTATAATTCTCCTTATTAGTCATAACTTGTGCCCTATCATACCAGGTAGAATTATATGAAGTTATACCGATATCATAATCTAAAATATGCATTAGTCATGTATAACTAAAGTTTATAGTAACCTCTTGCCTTTGACACTTTCACGATTTTTATATTATTGTCAATTCCAATCCAAGTCGATTTATTCAAGTTCAACCTTATGGTCCTGCCACTTGTTTCATACCTTTTCATAAGCATAAAGACTAAACCATAAAAAAACAAGGAAACAAAAAATACATAATTCACAATACTAACATAGGTAATTAATCGTAACTTGACATACTCAAGTTTCTTGGTCAAAAGAACAAAATGTATCTTTACAGATCTACATAATTCCTTTTTGCACTTCATCCTATATTTTCCTTTAACTCACTCCATGGAGTTTTTTTTTTTTTTTTTAATTTGTTTGCCTTGTGTTGTACGTTATTGAACAAGTTTTGGGCATTTTACTCCCATGTTTAACCATGGGGCCTCTTCCCCTTGCACTCCTATGCACATCAAATCTCTCTCTCTCTCTCTCTCTCTCTCACACACACAAATAGGTTTTATATTTTAACATTAAATGAACTAGAATAACATATGTTAAAATATTATCCTTTCATATTTACGTTTATACCCTTCAACCAAGAACTTTTACATTTTGGTTAGGTTGTTTGATGCCAGTCTTTTTCTTTTCACAATTTATTTGGCCTACGTTGGGACATCCATTCATCATTCACCTGTTTATCCTACTACATCATTCAATAAATCTCTAATTATCTACCAATTTAAGAAGTCAAAATTTTTTATTTAAATTTTTCTCTATATGGACCATAATTATGAAATAAACTACTTGGCCAATTCATCCATACTCATCTCTTAATCCATACATATATTATATCTACTTCATCCTTCAGGACTAAGCCATAAAGGTTCTTTTTCCCACTTCAAGGTCTATTGCAATTTCTTATTAACAAATTATTGTGTTTTACTCTTGATTTTTCGGTTAATAAACTTCACACTTACCCATTTCTGCATAGCTCTAATGTTTTTTGCATCCCTTTAGCACTATTTCTAGATGCTTTCATTTTTTCCTAGTTCCTTGCAATAACAAAAAAGCCGTTATTATTTTTATTTTTGATATGATAATCTTTGATGTATTTACTAGCTTTTTTATTTATGTGATTGATTTTCTTTTAATCACAATTTATTGGGATATTCCATCCCATCTTATAGACATATCACCTATTTAGTAGGTTTCTCACCTATGTAACCATCCACCTATTCTTTAGTCTTCCTCTTGTCAACTAACTCTCTTGGTTACTAACTTCTTTTCTCGGTATCTCATATATACATCTACAAGGCAAATACCAATAATCCCTTATCTAAGCAAATTTGAATATGTTAATTCCTCTTAAATTTCTCATTATAGCACTTTTGGATTATTTTGTTAGGTAGAAACCTCATTTGACACTACTTACTTTTATAAGAAAGGTCATAGTTCCTTTATTAAACTATTGAAGTTCTGAGTCTTTATATATTAAACCTATAACATACTAAAAATTTCATGGTTCAAGCCTTCTCACCTTATCATATGTATTTATCATATGTATTTATAATTTATTCAACGAATCTCTAGAATATGCAAACATAACATTTTTTAGAGATCATTTGTATATAAAAATACTTTGAATTTTCTATTTATTAATTTCATTTCCTTATTTTTCACTTTCCTACTATCATTTGAGTATACTCTGTTAGAAATCTGCAGTTTCTAAATCTTAATGTGACCCGGTTAAAAGCATTAAAGCATTAAAGCACTAAAGCAGTTTCTAATCTAAAGCATTAGATCTTAAGCGTTGAATTGGTATATGATGGACGTACCAGATTAGAGTTAAATAATATATAAAGAATTGGGTCCTCTCTCTCCCACACAAGAGTTTCATTCTTCTCCATCAAGAAGCACATAAAGGAAGTGAGGGCAAGAGGAGAGAAACCGAATTCTGAGAAGAGACAGAAGACAGAAGACAGAAGATGGCAGCCATTACATCTTCCGCTGTTAGTTAAGGTATGTCATCTTAAACAACATATTAAGTTCTGAATGTGAAATATTTGGTATTGATAATCTTGGGCTGTTAGTAGTTATATTTTACATTTGGTATCAGAGCCACAATCAATAACTGAATATTTCCTATAATTGCAATTGATTTGTTCTGTGCTTTACTCATGTGATTGAGCCTTCGGGAAATTGTGGGGGTTTCATGAAATGATCACGAAACAAATCCACCGCAAGCAAATTCTGCATAATGTCTGGTTTTGTCCTCCATTAATCGAAGTCTTAAGCCAACGGGAATTAATTGGAATCCGCCCTCCCCTTCTCGTGTCGTATATTCGCCTTAAATTTCAGCCGGTATGGGGTACGTTTAAATCTTTTGGCTGAACATATACTCAAAACATTTGTCGTATATTCGGATGCAGTCCCTTGATAAACCCCAATCTGACTCCTGAATATCTCCTCAATTGGATAAGAGGTTGACTCCTATCGTGGGATCTCAACATCACGCCATGCATGCAGTGGACGGGCATAAATTTTCCTTACCACGCATGATCCACATCTAGCTTTTGTGAGTTGTGCACAGTAAGATCACCAGCGTGATATTATGATTGCTTTCCATAGTTTTGAGATTGGGATTTGAGTTTCCGGAGGGGTGAGGCACTGTTGCTTTTGAGTTCCAGTTGTAAAACAACTATTTCATTGCCCTCATTAATTGCACCTAGATTTCTGTTAATCAAGATTCGTGATCCGACCGTCGGATACAGAGTCATCATGAATTCTCTTTTGTTTAAACGCTGTGGCGCTTGTATAGTTATGATTATGACATTGCTGCCTACAATGGGTTATAGTAGCTGTGAATATCCAACCGTTTTTAACTTTGGGGACTCCACCTCTGATACGGGCATAATACATTACATTTTCCCTTACAATATGCTCGCGGAGAATCCTCTTTATGGCCGAACTTTGTTTGGAAGACCTGTAATTTGGGTATTAGTTTCCAAGGGTCACATTTGCTGGTTGGAAATATGGACCCTAATTACTTATATTCAATATAATTTGGATTGAAGTTTAGAAGGGTCTTTTCGTGCATCATTTACTGTTTTGGCTTTGCACGATTAAAGTTTACTGGTACAAAATAATTGTTTGAAATTTGGGCATAAAAGTAATTGCTCTATGACTGATTGTTTTGCATAAGGTATGTGTTATAAAATTTTTATGCACATGAGATTTATGATTTTGTTAATCACCAAAGTGGTCAAAATCAGAATGTTGTTTTGCATAAGGTATGTGTTATAAATTATTTATGCACATGAGATTTATGATTTTCTTAATCACCAAAGTGGTCAAAATCAGAATAATCATTTAGTGCATAAGTGACATAATGATTATTGATAGAAATTGCCAGTTATAATAATACCAATTAAGAACTGGCGTCACTAATGATAGAACCTGAGAACTTACCCAAAGGAAAGTCTTGTTCTATAACTAGTTGACATGATGAGGTTTGATAGATATTTTGATTAAATAAATATTGATCATCCAAAGATGTCAGTTCTATTTAATTGAATATATTTATTACCTACTTATGTTTTGGTATTTAATTATGTTAAGTATAAGATAGTATCTACCCAAAGGAGTGCTATATTATACTATTATGTCTACATTTGAATCGCGTTAGTTATGAGCTTATAGTTATTTCATTTTTGATTTGCAGGTTGTCTATCTTTCGTATGTTTTGAATCAAATTTAGTTGAAGTTCCTATTAATACATGGTGGCTTGATACTGGTGCTACAACTCATGTTTCCAACAATATGCAGGGATTTCTTACGATCCGAACCATAAATCCAAATGAAGATCGTTTTCTTTTTATGGGAAACGGAATGAAATCTTCAATTGAAGGCATTGGGACTTATCGTCTAATTCTAGAAAGTGGATATGTATTAGACTTATACAGTACCCTTTATGTACCTTCATTATCTAGAAACCTTATTTCCGCAAGTAAATTGGATATTTCTGGTTTTAGATGTATGATTGGATCTGGTTGTTTTGATTTATATAAGAATACTGATAATGTTGGTTCTGGTATTCTAATTGATGATTTATATAAATTGAAACTGAATGACACTTATGCGAATTCCTTGTTGAATGTAGTAAATAATGTTGGATGTAAACGTAGCAGGTTGAATGAAAATTCTGCTTTCTTGTGGCATAAACGACTAGGTCATATATCCAAAGAAAGAATGATGAGATTAGTAAGTAATGAAATTTTGTCAAATTTGGACTTTAGTGATCTAGAATTATGTGTGGATTGTATTAAAGGCAAACAAACCAAACATAATAAGAAAGGAGCCACTAGAAGCAGCCAGCTTCTTGAAATAATACACACTGATATTTGCGGACCTATGGACACTCCAGCCTTTAATGGAGAAAAGTATTTCATCACTTTCATTGACGATTTTTCCCGTTATGGTTATGTCTATTTGCTTCATGAAAAATCTCAATCTGTGAATGTCCTTGAGACATTTGTAAAGGAAGTTGAGAGGCAATTAGATAAAAAGGTGAAAATCATAAGGTCTAATAGAGGTGGTGAATATTATGGTAAATATGATGAGTCAGGCCAGTGTCCAGGTCCATTTGCAAAATTCCTCGAAAGTCATGGCATATGTGCGCAATACACAATGCCAGGTACACCACAGCAAAATGGTGTAGCAGAAAGGCGCAATAGGACATTAATAGATATGATTAGGAGTATGATGTCAGATTCTACACTACCTAAGAATTTGTGGTCGTATGCTCTCAAAACCGCTAATTATTTGTTGAATAGGGTTCCTAGTAAAGCTGTTCAAAAGACTCCTTTTGAGTTATGGACTAACAGGAAACCTAGCTTAAGACACCTGCATGTTTGGGGTTGTCCAGCGGAAGCGAGAATTTATAATCCACATGAAAAGAAATTAGATTCTCGAACGATCAGTGGGTATTTTTTAGGTTACCCTGAGAAATCTAAAGGGTATGTGTTTTACTGTCCTAATCATAGTCCAAGAATTGTAGAAACTGGTAATGCAAGATTCATTGAGAATGGTGAAGTCAGTGGGAGTACTAGAAGAGAAATAGTAGAAGTAAAGGAAACAAGGGTAAATGTTACATTGCCTAGAATAGTTCCTCCATCTACTATTACTCCAAATGTTGTTCCAGCTGTTGTAGAACAGCATGATGATAATGAACAACATATAAATGAAGAAGTACTTCCTGAAGGAAATGACTTACATAATACTGATATGCATGAACCACAACAAGTAGCATTAAGAAGACCTCAAAGAAATCGTAGGTCAGCTATTTCTGATGATTATGTGGTTTATATGCAAGAATCAGATTATGATATTGGAATCAATAAGGATCCAGTTTCGTTTTCACATGCTGTAGAAAGTAAAGAGTCAAAGGAATGGATTAATGCCATGAAAGAAGAAATGAAATCCATGCAACAGAATGAAGTTTGGGATCTCGTTGAGTTACCACATGGTTGTAAAAGAGTCGGATGTAAATGGGTTTTTAAAACCAAACACGACTCTAGTGGTAATATCGAACGGTATAAAGCTAGACTTGTTGCTAAGGGTTACACTCAGATAGATGGTGTTGATTACAAGGAGACATTTTCTCCTGTTTCGAAAAAGGACTCACTAAGAATAATAATGGCATTAGTAGCTCATTATGATTTGGAGTTGCATCAAATGGATGTGAAAACAGCCTTTCTGAATGGAGATCTTGACGAGGATGTTTATATGGATCAACCTGAGGGTTTTTCTGTAGAAGGTAAAGAACAATTGGTGTGTAAACTTAAGAAATCAATATATGGGCTTAAACAAGCATCCCGGCAATGGTATATTAAGTTCAATACCATTATTACATCTTTTGGTTTTAAGGAAAATACGGTTGATCACTGTCTATACCTAAAGATCAGTGGGAGCAAGTTTATTTTTCTGGTCCTTTATGTTGATGACATCTTGCTTGCTGCAAATAATTTAAGTATATTGCGTGAGACTAAGGAATTTCTCTCAACGAACTTTGAAATGAAAGACATGGGAGAGGCATCCTATGTGATTGGAATAGAAATATTCCGTGATCGATCACAAGGAATATTGGGATTGTCTCAGAAAGGATATGTCGAAAGGATTCTAGAGAGATTTGGAATGAGTAAGTGTTCACCTGGGATAGTTCCTGTACAGAAAGGTGATAAATTCAGTCTCATGCAATGTCCTAAGAATGATGTTGAATGAAAGGAAATGGAATCAATTCCATATGCATATGTTGTTGGTAGCCTGATGTATGCTCAAACCTGTACTAGACTGGATATCAGCTTTGCAGTCGGTATGTTAGGGAGGTATCAAAGTAATCCAGGAAGGGAACATTGGCAAGCTGCAAAGAAAGTTTTGAGGTACTTACAAGGCACGAAAGATTACATGCTCATGTATAGAAGATCCAATGAATCAGAGGTGATTGGATATAGCGATTTAGATTTTGCTGGATGCATCGATACTAGAAAATCGACTTTTGGTTACCTGTTTATGTTTGCTCAAGGTGCCATATCATGGAAAAGTGCGAAACAGACTATCGTTGCTTCATCTACTATGGAGGCAGAATTTGTGGCATGTTTTGAAGCCACAATTCATGCATTATGGTTGCGGAACTTTATTTCAGGACTTGCGGTTGTCGACACCATTAGCAAGCCGCTGAAAATCTATTGTGATAACTCTGCAGCAGTATTTTTCTCAAAGAACGACAAGTACTCTAAAGGTGCCAAACACATAGATCTGAAGTATCTTGTTGTGAAAGATGAGGTTCAGAAACAAAGAGTGTCAATCATGCACATCAGGACAGAACTTATGATTGCAGACCCTTTGACGAAAGGGTTACAACCAAGACAATTTAAGGAACACGTTCAAAGAATGGGTCTTGGTTGTATTAATAATAATTGATGTGTGACATTCTAAGCTCTTTTATGTGTTTCTGATATACAATTATGTGTCTTTTGTTTTAATGAAGTAGTACGTATTTTATGTAATTTTAAACAAGAAAGAGTCTTATAAAGATATTATGTTTAATCATTATGATATAAGACATTATGTGGACCATTATGCTGTTTTATATAAATTATGAGTATGAATTGATGGATTGCTGGTATTGTAGTATATGGAAGGGAATGCATTGAATTAATAGTGCACAACCGCCATAACTCTCAGCAATTTATCATAGTATGATGTTCAACACTTAATATTATGAATAATCGGGTCAAGTGGGAGAATGTTAGAAATCTGCAGTTTCTAAATCTTAATGTGACCCGGTTAAAAGCATTAAAGCATTAAAGCACTAAAGCAGTTTCTAATTTAAAGCATTAGATCTTAAGCGTTGAATTGGTATATGATGGACATACCAGATTAGAGTTAAATAACATATAAAGAATTGGGTCCTCTCTCTCCCACACAAGAGTTGCATTCTTCTCCATCAAGAAGCACATAAAGGAAGTGAGGGCAAGAGGAGAGAAACCGAATTCTGAGAAGAAGACAGAAGACAGAAGACAGAAGATGGCAGCCATTACATCTTCCGCTGTTAGTCAAGGTATGTCATCTTAAACAACATATTAAGTTCTGAATGTGAAATATTTGGTATTGATAATCTTGGGCTGTTAGTAGTTATATTTTACATACTCAGATATATTTCTTGTAGAGAATCTCAATTGTTATTAAATAATTCTTGTTCATATTCTTTTAAAACACATTAATATGATATACATAGTTTCTTCGGCACCATACCTTCCATCGAATAATGTTTAAAAGTTTCTTGTACCATCAACTTCCTTAATTTCCATCATTGTCTCGGCTTACTAGCCAATAAGACTTTCCCAAGCTTTTTATCCAATTTACATATTGCTCGTATGAGATTTTGCACAAGATTTATCTCATATTTCTCAATATATTACTAGTACTTTTCATAATTTGTAGGTGATCCAGAAATTTATTTTATTTTATTCTTTTATACCTTTATAATGACATACCAAATCATTTGGCTTCCCTTCGTCATTCTTCTAGTGTCTTTAGAAATCTCCTCCATGCATTCTAAAACAACTAATTCCACATTTTTTTATCTTATTTTTAACTTCTGATATTGTGGTTTCCTCTTTAGTGCTATATTCTTTTAAGATTGACTTTTCATGCAAGAATTGAAAACACTAATATTTATGTCTAACATAATATCCTTAGTAAGTATCTATGCTTTATAGATTCTTCACCTTGTAAAATTTTATCCTTCATACATTTTATGTCACAATGTATTTCGATTTAACAATATTAAATGAGATATTTAATATTTTAACATCCCTATTTTAATTTCTAGCATTCTCGTTAAAATTATTTGATAGTAATCGAGGTTATATATATCTATATATATATATATTGAGGAAATAGGATAATTTCCACAAATTGTTGGGGTAATATTTTCATCATCTTGTTTATGAGTTTTCCTTCCACGTCTCTCTTAGTCACAACTACATTGTTGATGACATGCTTTTCCTAGACAGGTCCTGAAGTTAACATCTAATGGATCATCTCCCTTCCCTAATTTCTTCACAATTAAGCATACCCAGTCTGGTGAGGAGATTTAAAGTAATGATAATAAATGGAAAAATCCCATAGTCAGTATTAGTCAAAAGAATTTTTCCATCGTATCCATATAAAAAAAATATACTTCAAAATAGTAGGCATTCCAAATCCATTTCAATTTAAAAATTTCCACCTTATACCACTAGATTCTTTAGTTTATAGCCAATAACTTTTTATTATATTTCTTTTCCTGATTATATCTATTTTATCGAATTATGAAGGAAGGAATTCCCTTTTAATATTTCATTGGATATTGTTTATTGTTTCTATACTACTTTCTATCATTTTTATCTTCCCTGTTGGAGTTTAGTTCTACTTGAACACCATATGCACTCAATAGTCTACATGTACTATTATTACATTCTGAACCATAAATGAAGCCACCTCTTCTATTCTTATATATTTTACTTGCATTAGCCACAAATGCAAATAGTATAAAGAGGTTCTATATTTTCTTATAGAAATCGTATGTGGGGTAACCGTGTTGTTGCATTATTATGATTATATTTGTTTGCTAAAATTCTCTGCACGGTATATATTCTTTGAAAAAATTAATGAAATTATTCCATATTTCTTTCACTTTAGACTTAAATAAGTGTATATATATCAATCATTGGTTTCCCTATTATTAGATTAAGATAAGAGACATTCCCTTTTTAGCATAGTTATCACTAGCCCATGCCTTGTACACTTGTCTCACCCAATTCAATATATCTTTCACATACTAAAATCATCGTGGATAGTTTATTTAACGGAGTAATGTATTTCTCGTCCCCTACTCCTATTTACAATTATCTTCTACCAATTTCTTTTACTTCTTCCAACAATTGCATTGTAGTAGATGATCATTTATCTCCTACCCACATTTAGATCTAATCTCCTTTATTAGGAGATCTAGGAGATGTTTTCATCATTTATGTCTTCTTTGTTTTTGGGTCATGTGTAACTTACATAATAACATTGTTATTTTTTAATTGTGGGTTGGCCTATAGGCTTTAATTTTATGTACATCATTACGACAAAGCCAATTTAAATTTTCATAACACAACATTTTGTGCACAATACTTTCAGTTTTTCTTTCACTCTTAGGCCTTAGATTTGAACCTATAACTATAATACCATATGTAACATACCACAATTCCATCACAAAAAAAAATCCTAAGTGGATATTGTCTTACTAAATAAGTAAGTTTTTTGTATCTTTGACAATTTCTTTCTTTTTCTTTTCTTATGATACAGGTGAAACATCCATTATTGTAATGATAATAGGTTTGAGATCATGAAGCACACACTTTAATTCATGGCATTGCTTATAAGTTCTATTTATTTTATTTGGTTTTCCTTTTCCATGAACACTCGTATGAATGGTTTCCCTCAAAGATATATATATATATAGTTATTAGTCCCTTCCTCTGGCATAGCAGGGACTATAATGTTCGATACAACGTTGACTGATAATTAAACACTTCTTTGACCAAACATTTTGCTTGCGTACAAATATTTAACCAAAGTTTTTGCTAGCAATTTGGCTGCACCAAAATTTTAAGCAAAGTTTTCAAATCGACCTCTTATTGGAAACTTCATGTTTCCCGAGGCAACTTTAGATGTACAAAGTGTTTTTATCCAAAGTTCGGATTGCATTTCTTCTTGGTCTATTTTGTGATATCCAAAGTAACTTTCGCTTCCTGTATGTTGCCACTACCATTTTCTTGGATGCCACCTATTCTTGTTGCCCTGAATTCTGTCACAACTCTTTGATGCCACATGTTCTCGATGAGTTGAGGTAAACTGCAGTAGTTTCTATGGATTTAATCAGTGAGTTGAGGTAAATTGCGGTTGTTTCTATTTTCTTCAGAGCCAATAAATGTTTTCGTTGTTAGCCAAAGTCTGCAATGGCAGGAGTGGCAGCAATGAAGGAGTGGAAAAAATGGAGACTCTTTTCATCTGCGCCTGCACCACAAAAGACAAGGTAAGCAAGGTAAGCAAGGTAAGCAACACGAGAACCAATGGCATAGTAGTTGTTTAAGCAGTATAGCAGTGATTTTGTTTGAAATGTTTTTCTTACATTTCTATTATTCTCTGGAAATGATTTTCTTTCTGGCATCGTATTCTTCTTTGGCAATGATTTTCCTCTCTGGTATTTTCTTGCTGTGTTGTTTTGCAATACGCATATCATTAGCATGGTGTGTGAACACGACGGTATGCACCTGGTACAAGGCCGAATTAAACACTTACAACACAACAATTCTTGCTACACGCTGCAGTCATATTGCTGCCCCCTGGCACTGGTAGAAACAGAAAAGTCTAGATTGCTAAACCTAGGGAAAGTTAAGACTCTTCCCTGCACTCTGCGACATTTCACATGAATTTACAACTTCACATTATTTTAATTCTTATAATAGAATTTTGTTTAAAGAGCACTTGAACTTCTTTGCATCCAATTTTTTTCAGTAAATAAAAACAATTTTTTCTTTTTTTCTTTTTGTATGCCAGGAATTGCATTTATTCAGGGAGCATAAATCTAATTCATTTTACGCTTAGTTTATATAGTATAAATACGCATTATGATATTTTTTTGTTTTACAGATTTGAAAGACTGTCAAGGAGGCCATGACTGATTAGGTACAGAAGGTGTACTTCGCGTTAGCCTAGGATGCTTTGTATCCAATTTTATACTAGGAATTATTTGGCTTGTGAACACCTTAGATTCTAGATTGTAGTTTCTAGTAATGACTCTTGATTAAGTTCAACTGGCTTTATGTCTATAACATCTGAAGTATGTAGTTATGGGCTACCATTAAAACCAGGAAAGTACTACACACATGTGCGTAAATGGCCCTTGAAAATCGAACAAGCCGATACCGCCATCCGGCTTTATTCATCTGGGACTACTGGAATGTCTAAGGGGGTCATCTCCACGCACAGAAATCTCATTTCTATGGTCTGTATTTTGTTGGGCTTGCAGTGAGGGCTTTATGTACACACTTCTTTTTTATTCTCATTATACTCTTCGCCGTTGTATATGAGGGAGAGTCTGGTCGAATGAGCTTCTCCACATCAAAATATCATCAGCGTTTCCATCGTAATCTGCCACAAAGCTCTCGCTAAAACAAAGACGACGCACAACATCAAATAAGTTGTGTCACAAAGGAGAATTCATGGATAGCCCGATTTTATCACAAAGGAAAATTCCCTGCACTCAATGACCTAGAAACCTGTTGTGAAAACAAGTTTCTCATTTGACAGTGGGGTTACGTGCATTATAACCACTAAACAACCTCCCTGCTCATCCTTCTATGTGAGTACTACAGTAAGAGAATGATCAGATGCAAAAGTATACAATGAGAAATCCTTACTAAAATCTGGGTTATGTTGGTTGTCCACTGCATTCGAGAAGAGTTCTGGAATGGCCAAACTTGAGCCCAGAATCGGGATGGGAATGGGCGTCTATAGATAGATAAGTAATGGCCAGGCTGGGTCCCAGATCTCACAAGGTACAGAGAATTGTCTTAGGGGCAAAGAAAAATGTGGTTTCTTTCGACCAGCCTGGATTATCCCAACAAGTGAGAAGCAAGCCCTGGTTCTTTTCTTATACCAACCTTGGGTTCAACCAACTTCGGTTGATTTCTCCCAGCCCTTGGTTTCGACCAGCTCTCGGGTGAGTTAGTCAACCATCTTGTAGTTTGAGCTATTGCTTCGTTGTGTTGTCCATCTTACAGTTTGAGCTATTGCATGTGAGACAAGTTGTAGGGTAGTGGGCCCAAAGAGTTAGACAAATGGTAAATTTGTGGGCCCACAGTGTAAAACGTGGTGAGTGCAAAGGTTATGGTGCATAGCAAAGCCTACGTGTTAATCTTAACTTCGCATGTTCTCAATCAGGAGTTGACTCTGCTATTATCAAATGCGTATTTAATGGTATTGTTACTATAATAATACCGAGATTGTGATATTCACTGACCCAAGTAAGAATAGGCCGTTTAAAAAACCATTTATGCAGTGGCCTGTTTTTTTGAAAAATCACTCACATGGATTAATGCTAACAGAGGACTATTTGTGCAGTGGCCTATTTCTTTGAAAAATCACTCACATGGATTAATGTTAACCGAGGACTATTTGTGTAGTGGCCTATTTCTTTTACATTTTGGTGTGAAGGTTCTGGGCTCTGCAAACACTCATCAGAGGTTTTTTTATCAATTTTCTCTTTCAAATTGGTTATGGTTCATCATTTATTGAACTTGTTTACAATCCAAAACAAGTGCCCCTGTAGTCATACTCATTGAATTCTCTTTACAGAAAAAAGATGGATTAGAACAAACAAGTGCATGAAGACACTAAACCTATCTTGCTTTTACTTTCTTTGTAGGTGAAAATGATGTTTTTACACTGTGTTCAACTTAATTCCATATAATAGACATGTCTTATAAATTTTTTTGAATATACCATTCAAATAAATATGGCCTCTGGTTTATGATATTAATGTTTTTATATGTCTTATAAAATATTTTTGAATCTTCAATTCAAATAAAGATGACCAAAGATGACCTCTTGTTTGTGCAAAGGTTATGTTGCATAGCAAAACCTACGTGTTAATCTTAACTTCGCATGTTCTCAATCAGGAGTTGACTCTGCTATCATCAAATGAGTATTTAATGGTATTGTTATTGCAATAATACCGGGCTTGTGATCTTCACTAACCCAAGTAAGAATAGGCTGTTTAAAAAACCATTTATGCAGTGGCCTGTTTTTTTTGAAAAATCACTCACATGGATTAATGCTAACCGAGGACTATTTGTGCAATGGCCTATTTCTTTGAAAAATCACTCACATGGATTAATGTTAACCGAGGACTATTTGTGCAGTGGCCTATTTCTTCTATATTCATTGTTTATGTTCAATAAATGCTCACACTCACTTGCAAATTTTCCAGTATGGTCAAGACAACTGAGATGCAACTCAAAGAACTGCACTTTCTCAACACCGACAGGGACTACCGCTACGACAGTGGCTCCCTTGTTTAAAACATTTCTCAGAAACCATCCTTTATCCTTACATATATCTTATCATCCTTACCCCTCTTAACTTCAACATAGTTAGTTCTTAACAACGATCTTTAAATTTTATTTCCTTATAATGTATTGAATGTCATTACTATACCCATACTCTCACCATAACAACCTTGGCTCATGGATATAATATCTATTTGTATTATGAACTACTTCGTTCTCTTTTATTTACAGTTCAACCTATGTATTCAATTCGTTTACATGCGATATAAAAAAAAATCACCAAAACGGACTTTATAGATTACTTTTTTGCTACTGCCTTCTGCCAGGCGAGATCGATCAACGTGATGTAACGTGCCTGCTTTGGCAGGTTCAGTTTCTACGGTTAAGATTTTCTATTTAGATCTAATTGTAGGGAATGGTTAGGGTTGATATAAATGACTAAACCTACCTCCCACACCTCATTTGGTTCACATTGATCCCATTACACACAACCATAGGGCCACTGTTATTTTTCTAGTATCATAAGTTTGCGGCCTATTTCTCAGCCTTACAACTTCAACTAATGCATGTAGCAAGCAAGGTTTTATTTGTTGCTTGGAATCGCTAGGTATGCCTTTAATATTTCTATTAAAAGTTCAATTTGTCATTTTTCAGCGTTCATAAATTTGAAGTATTCCTCCTTGTATTTTCCATAGTTCTTCATTGTCAAGAAGAAATCGTTGAATTTAAAAGATTTGGATCTAGGGTGTGTTTTATGGCCAGTGACGTTGGGTTTTTTTATCAGTTGTTCTCCAGAGGTAAGCACTAAATGTTGTTCTTATATGCAATTCTGTTTCTTTAGTTCTTTAGGGTATTTTTACTAACCTATCCATCATACTATTTACAAGCGCAGTGCAGTTAATCATCTTTCAAGTTTCCTTGGCCATTGTCGTAGAACTTAGGTAATTATTTTACCTTCCACTAGGCAATATTTCACATGAGATTTTCTCAGTTCCACATCAAGGTTGATTTCAACTTGTGTTTTATTTATGCAATTACAGTGCCTATTTCGCCACTCCTACTAAAAGCTAGAACTCATTTAATGTATTTTCGATGTTTTTTTTCACCTCTAGGATTTTTGCCTGAAATCCAATTACTTTCTCCTAAAATTGAATCACTTAGCCATTATAATGATTGTTCAGGGTTTTAAAAGCAATTACCCTTACCTGTGTCAAACGATTTTGATTACTATGGCATAGTTTTGATTTTTCTTTTTTGGGTTTTTCTACTTTGGAATTATTATCTTGGAATTCAGACTCCACTGTTTTATTCGTAATGTCATTTGGTTTTGCTTTTTTTTTGGGAAGGTTACTATCGCTGGCATACTACCCAATTTTCTATCAGGTATACGTACTTTTTTTCTTAAATTCTTTTGTTCTTTTTCTTCTCAAGTAGCTCTTTTCAATCTTACTCCAATTTGTAAGTCACATTTTTTTCTTATATTTCCCCTATAGGTACGGATACATGAATTATTTCATTCTTCCTGATCCTATAACAATGCAAGCTAGAAAAGAAACACTGAATAAAATCATTCCTTCTTAACACAGTTTGGCTACCTACACATTTGCTTCGAGTTTGTTTGCAGCTAAGGATGGATATCATTTTTTAATGTAAACCAAACACAAGGTTTCTCCTTCTATTTTCAATTCTTGTAAGGGTTAGAGTTTGTAAAATGGTCTTAGAACTTCGTAGAGATTGCAGGATTCGCCTTCAATATGGCAACTCTATTTATATTATTGATTTCTGTATTCCTCTGGCTGATGTAATGAATTCTTAGATAACTAAGTGTGTATGAGATGAAGTTTACAATTATTCTACTAGTGTTATATGATGAATAATTTCCATATAAAAATTTACGTGCCTTGTGTTTATTTTTACGTGGTATTTCTTTGCACTTCTAAATAATTAATACATGTACTCTAAACTAATATTTTATATCTATAGTAGAGAATATTATCCTTATTCATAATTTACATAATCGATCTCATGAAACTCAGTTCAGTGTCACGAAAATATCTGGATCTATATTAAAATATTATATCTTCCCAAATTACTTGGGATAGTAGTCCCTTATTTCGAGTTGATATTCTCAACCTTCTTCAACTTAATAATGGTATTAATATGATAAGAACAGGTTTCTAACTCTTTTCGGTTCACTATGCTTAGTGAGGGATTTCTTATTATTACTTCCATGATATGGTCATGTCCTCAATCACTTGTCTAATCTGAAATTTTCTATTGCCATATAACACTTCTTTCTCCTTTTTCTTCCCTCACTTGTCTACTCTGAAATTTTGTATTCCCACATAACACTTTTTTCTCCTTTTTCTTCCCTATTCATTTAATTTGTAAGGGCTTCTAATATTGTTAAAATGTGATATCCTATCATAGCCCCTTAGTACCTATTCTCAATTTTAGAGCTTACTCTTCTTGTACTCATCTTAGAATTTACGCAACCATTAACTAAACCTATCTCTTCTGAGAAGTAAATGGTAGTATTAATCTCAAATAAGTATGGGTATATGAATTCACTAAGGTAAATAATCAATTATGTTAGTCTTACAAATGGAATGGAACAGTATTTATTCTTCATTCATTATAGTTATGTTAAACAATTATATTAATTATTTGAAAAAATCTCCTTTTACCTTTAAGAGATTTACAGTATGATCTGTAATATATATACATGTAGATATATACATAAAATCCATACATGCAGTCTTCTACCCACCCAAGCCTCAATTATCTTACTATATGGAAATCCATTAAGATATTTACATTAGATTTCTTTGCACACGTACATATATGTGTGAATAATTTATTCTTGACACGTATTAACATAACAACCCTTAATATGTCTCGAAACACTATATAGGTGATGTTTAACCTAACCTGTTCTTTATATTCCAATTATGGTTGCTTATTAGTCCCTGCCATCTGGCAATGGCTAGGGACTATAGTAATCGAAATGTTGGGCGTAAGCATTAGTTCAGCAGCTTAACAATAACAAATAACCAAAGTTTGTAATCAAGCTCTGTATATTTTACACTGCAACCTCTTTCACAATCTTATTTGGCCTCTTCCCGAGGCGGGGAGGCAAAAACATAGGTTATATTCATTAGTTTACTTCCCATAAACTAACAATTGAATTAATGCTAACATTAATTCTGTAACATTTAATGTTTATTATTTTTTCATTGCCTATGTTTTATAAAAAAAAATACGGTGACACATGTGCCACCACCTAGCAAACTAAAACATTATGCATGGCAAACTACAACATACTGCAACATTCTGCCTAGGCGGAAACATGACACATGTGTGGCGTACCAAACTACAACATTCTACCTGGTATTCTAATCTTATGCAGGGTCTTCTACAAGTAAGCATCAGTAGTAGCTTCACATTATCCCGTCGAATAAGGTCCAGATTATCCAGTTGAACCAGCAGTAGCAATAGCTCTAGATTATCGAGTCCAACCAACAGTAGGATTTTAACCAACAATAGCATTTTATCCACACGATCCAACACTAGTAGCATATTTTAGTGTCTTTCTCTGGCTAGTTCCTCCGGTAAGTCACTAGTGTGAGAAGAAAGAGAATCTGAATCCGGCACAATTTTCCTAGAAACATGGTACCTTTCTCCATCCTCCAGGGCTTCCATTATCTCCCATGGAGAGATTATCTTTGTTTTGTCCTTCTCTGTAATTTTATGTTCTTTTGATTCCTCCTCTCCAGCTTCATGATTTTCTGATTTTCCATCTTTTGATGAATTCTTTGATTTTAGATTTGTGTCTACTCTAAAATGGTTTCCACTAATAAGCCTTTCACCTGTAAATGTTTTACTATTTCAGTTCACGAATCAGCTAATGGTTGTTGCAGACTAGAAGTTTGAAAATTACTCATTAAAATATAATTTAATGATAGGAAAAAAGGCAAAAAAAAAATCGAACTAGAAAAGTTTACAATGCAGGCATGATTCAAGGGTGAATCTATGACATGTCAGGTCAACATTCAACTTGTCAAGCTTCACATAAATAGGCATGCATTGTAGAAGGAAAATTCATGTTAATGCATATAGATTTCACAGAAAGCATTTTCAAAGAAGGAAAAACAAAACTGGAAAGGTAACTTTAATGCTTTAAAATTTTGATATTGTATTTGGATCACTAAAAATCTAAGATCAGATGCCGATAGACAAAGAAATTTTCTTCAGAAGAAAAACAAAGAGAAATGAATTCCAATAAGCAAAGCAAGAAAAGGACTCACCTTCAGAATCTTTGCTGATAAAACAAAGTACATTTTCTGGCTTTGATGGAGTTGGGAGTTTCTTGGCAGAGTTATTGGCCTTGCAAACCAGAGCAACAAATTCATGGCTGCTTTCCAGGACCAAGTCGTCTAGTATTGGTATCGCTGCGACAAAAGGAAATGATCGCTTAAGATTCTCTTGGATGCTGGTTGTTCTTAAAAACCTCTTGGAAGATATGAAACCCATCCCTCAAATATCCACACCCGCTCTAACCTTGATTGTGGATAACTTCAACTGTATTGATTTCTCTGTGGTAGCAATTAGCAAACCTTCGGATCACATGTCCATGGAGCGACCAAAAAAGAAATCAGAATGCATGATCTCATTTAGAAATAAAAATTGATTTTTACTGCAGGGATAAGTTTTGACACATAATCTTGGTAGATATAAACACTAAGGAAAATATATGAACCTACTCTTTAGATATAAAGAGTTGATCAATTGTTATTTGTTACTGTTTGTACCTTCTGTGGAGTTCCATTATAAATTTCAATGGCAAATTTCGAGCAGGAAGCTTACTAACCTATACCATAAATTCTGGTAGTCTGCAGCAAAGAAACGAAAGAGTAGTTCTAGCTTCTTATTGAATTAATGATTCTAGTTTTTTTGATAATATCTACTTTTTCCACCAACAAGTGGGTGGCATGCAATAACTGCATGAATATCATGCAAGCGTTTAAATACATGGCCAACATGCACCTCGAAAATCCAAATATTTTGTTTATTTTTTAATATGCTGACCATCTATCCCTCTTGCTAAGGAATCTCCACCTTGCACTGCAAAAATCTTATTTTGAGACTGCTCCTTTGGGTAACACGCTGTGCTTTCATGTTTAAAATAGGCTTTTGAGGGTCTTTCTTTTCCCCATCGAAATACGTGCCCATCTCGTCTAAAGGAAGGTGAGGAAGAAATAAAAGGGATAACCTATCAATAATCAATCTACCTACCTAATCATGCCTGCATCTTCTGCCTTGTCTTTCAACCACTCATGTCCTACTATGACTAGTTCTTCCCCCTCTTTTTCTCATTATGTTTAGATCTCCCCCTTCTTTTTCTCATTATGGTTAGAGGTTTTTTTTAGGGCACCGAATACTTTTATGATGCCATTAAACGACCAACAAAATTGAAGGTTTCTAGAAATAGTGATCCACCTGAAGTCAAAATTAACAATAATTAGGTTGAACTTCATGCTATACTATTTGAATAACCTCTTTATGCAAGTTTCTTTCTCAAAGATAAAGAACTTTGCCAAAAATCATTAAACTTTGCAAAACAAATCTTTGTAATTCGTAATTCAAATACTTATGTTGTTAAAAAAATTGTGTAATTCATATGATTATGCTTTATGGTATCAGATTATTCTCATGGTTAGCCTTCAAGTCAGGCTGCTCTGAAAAGTAAGGATATATCTAAGAACAAATTGATTTGGAGAAAGATATAATAACTGAGAGTAAATTGATTTGGAGAAAGATATAATAACATAAGTGAAAAAAGATTTGCAATTCATATAATTATGTTGTATTGTATCAAATTATCCTCATGGTTAGGCTGCAAATCTGACAGGTTGCTCTGAATTTGTAATTCGTAATTCATATACTTATGTTGTAACAAAAACTTGTGATTCATATATAATTATGTTGTATTGTATCAATATATTCTCATGGTTAGCTTTCAAGTCAGGTTGCTATGGAAACTAAGGAATATCTGAGAGAGCAAATTGATTTGGAGAAAATATAATAACATATACTTATGTTGTAAAAAAATCTTGCACTTCATATAATTATGTTGTATTGTATCGAATTATTCTCTTGGTTAAGCTTCAAATCTGATTGAAATAACGGGTCGCTCTGAAAACTAAGGAATGTCTCTGAGAGAAAATTGATTTTAAGAAGATATATTATGCTCAATTTGGTCTAAATATGATAATCAAAATAATCTCAAATCATAAAGATGCACATAGATTGATATACCTGCAGGTTCTAGTAGATTCACAGTGAAATGAAAAGATATAGATAGATATATACATGTACTAGCTCTCTTAATCACCTACTAAAAAAGATAGATACATGCTAATCAGTGTTCATTATGAATATGTGATATTATGCATATAATCACACATTATACATTATTCTTTCAATCTCATAGTAAAAAGCTAGAACAGGAAACAGATGCTCCAAGTTCTGAGATCGGATAAAGATTTTTGCATCAAACCCTTTCCTTTGAATCTCATTTATAAGGTTGCTTGACAATGGCTTCTCTTGATGGTATAAGAAAAATAAGTGCTTCAATCCAAGGTGAGTTTTTGTATGCGATGGTTACATCAGAACAATTTACTACCTAGCCATAGGCGTCCACTACAAATGCCACCCCCGATCCGAGGCTATGAACTGACAAGTGGAAAAGGAAATCCACTCATAGGCATCTCTCAGAAATATCTCCACTAAGACTAAAGAATTCTCAGGAGGATAAGCCACATGGTCTCTGAAGGTCTTGTAGGCTTTTATGGCCAACATAACCTGGTCTACAGATTTTGAAAGCCCGTATTTCTGCCTTAAACTAGGCAGATTCTCCAAGGTTCCTTCGAAGAGGCAGAAGCAATCATCCTTAAAAACAGACAACCTACAACAATAATCATTAAATTAATTCATTACTGTGTTACTATACAAATAGGGGGAGCACTGCTCTATATTATACAAATAGGGGAAGCACTACCAGCTAGAGCAGAGCTTGCTTTACATTTGATCAAGATTGAAAGCCAGTGCCTAGTCGCAATAACACTTATATGTCGCTCAAGGTTGTGGTTCGCTCCTATCATCAGTAAGCCCTATCAGGTTATCTTTAGCATGTCATACCACCTTTAGCTTCAGTAGTCCAGTTAGCTCCATTCAGCCTATCAAACAATCTAAGAGCTTGAGCTTGAAAACACATTCCACAAACCGAGAGCTACTAGATAGAGTCTCCATCACACTGCAAACACCTTCAGCCTTTTGAAGGCAGTTGTACTAAAAGGTCTTTTGAAGACGAAGTTGTACTAAAAAGTTGATAAACAACAAGCTCAAGCCCCGCTCCCCACTAAGAGCAGGGACTAGCTACTACGCAGCCTCCCTTGTTTTATTTATCATTCTCAACCAATTAAAAGCAAACACCCAAAATATCTATGGTTTATCTTAAGAGAATATTTTCTAGATAACCTAAAATATATATTATATCTTATGCATGCATACATGATCCCAATTATTGTCACCTTTTCATAAATTTATGAAAATAATTGGCGCATCACTTAATTGTAACAACTATTATAGAAATCCATACATTAGAAATAAAACAACAATATTTTTATAGTAATTTGTTTCCAGGAAAATATTAAAGAATTGAGCACTTCTCACCCAACCATTTTTTGTCTCTTGCAGTTCTCCCCAAGCTCAAACCCTCTTGCTTTTTGTAAAGCAGCCTACTCTTTGGTTCTTAAGTGGTTTCTCTTATAGATTCTTCACAACATATTTTTAGGAGCTCCTCCATTAAGTTCTGCATGCCATTTCCTAAGCCTTTTTATTTTTGTTTTTGAAGAATATTCTTTTCTTCTCTTTTAAAACACACATTTCTCTCCTATTGTGTTTTATTCCTTTTTTTACTACACTTGATATGTTTGTCTAGCTTAGCTAAGCAATTAACATATTATTTCTCTTCCATTAAGTTAAAAATTTTAATATTTTTCTCCTATTTAAGAGACCTTTTAGGGAAGTCCACCATGTCGAATTTAACCACTTAACAACTTTTCATGAGTTGGAAAGAAGTCTCTAATACTCTAATTCTCTTTCCTACATATCTCCAAAAAAATTATTTATTAATTCAGTAAAATAAAATATAATTAGATCATCACATAGTTTCCATTTTGGCTTCCATAGCGATTAATTCCAACAATAATTTAAAAATGGTAATGTAAGGAAAATCAAGACATAAGCTTGTTACATGTCAATAGTAAAAAAAAATATTAGTTACTTGACATATGCTTGTTGCATCCATTACCTATCAAAACAAAATGAATTTTGTGATCCTCCTTAGTAATTTGACATTAAATGATCATTTCTTCAAATTCTCCTTCCTCAAATTTTTGATTCCTTAGCACTTCATTCATTTTCATAGTGATCACAACTTTTTCAATAATAACATTGGACTTTGGATTTTTTCTTCCATTTTCTGCCTCTCCACCTCTAATTCTAAGAGTGATTAGGAAATTTTGACTATTTTGATATTTTAATTTCTTTTAGTTCATCATTACCTCTGCCTCTTTAACATCTACTAACAAATTCATGAGTTTCTTGAGTTTTTGATGTTGGCATTTTGGCACACGTATGGCGCTATGGTACAGGTGTTGTGGAGATTGTTGGCATTTTGGCACAAGTATGGCGCTATGGTACATGTGTTTTCCTTGATGGCAACTCACTTTGGTGACAGATCTCAGCTCAGATGCTCAGAATGAAGGAAATCTTGTATACGTAGGTACACCTTGCATAAGATGCGTATACACGCGGTTTATACGTTCATAAGTCGCGTATGCGTATACACGCACTTTTATGCACATAAAAGTGCGTACATGGTGGGAAACTTACTTTTGGTCCATGGTTGTTAGTCCTTGGAATTTAAACCCATGATTGTGGACCATTGTATCTCGTCAGAAGAGTTGACCCCAGGTTTTGGGCCCTTGGTATTGTTTATTATGGTTTTGGCCCATGGTATTGTGCAAGGCCTATAACTATAAAAGAGGAAGGAGATCATGTGGCAAGGTATCATCTGATTTATTGAATATATGATATCGTGCTAGATCTGGAATAGGTATGATTGGGTTATGCTGCAGATCTAGATCTGAAAAGGAGGAACCTAAGCGCAAGAAGGATAAGGGCTATTGATGGATCAAAATCTCAAGGCTTGAACATTGGTATCTCTGTATAATTTTGATCTATTTGGCGCTCTCTTGATCTATAAATCTGGGTTAACTAAGATCTGAATACTTAAAAGAATAAATTATCCTTTATAGATCTATATGCAGGTTCAGTGAATTGCAGGTGCGTATACACGCCTTTTCTGTGAATGAAAGGAGCATATACGCAGGTTGGTTGTGGTACAGACGCGTATACTCGTAGGTTGATGAATAGTGAAGTAGCGTATATATCTTGATTTATGTTCTAGCTGCCTCTGTTTTATTGCTGCAGTGCTCTGGGTTCAGAATTGGTGTTTGATTACAGTTACTGTGTTCTGGGTACAATGGTCAGAGAAGTGCTTATTTGTTTCGGCTTTTGATTGATGAAAAGGAGTTTTGGGTTATGCATAAATTCTTGATGTTTGACTAATGTTACTCGTGGATCCAGTTTGAAAATTAATGAAACGAGGTCCCTGAAAGCAAAGAGAAGGTTGCAGCCTTCTGCAGGTAGGAGCCTGCGTACTAGTATCTCAAGCTAGTACAAGAACTAAGGGGGTTGGAGCTACCTTCCAGGAAAGCTGGAAAACGAGAGAGAGTTGTAGCTCTCTGCGGGTTGTAGCCTGCGTACTGGTAAAGTCTACTCCAGTACAAGACATTGTAAAGAGAAGTTTCTAATTAAAAGAAGATAGAGATGAATTGCAGCAGGAGGTTTTTACCCACATTGGGTTTCCTCCTTATATCTTGTGTTCTTGTATGTGACTGTCTTCTGCTTTGTTTCACTGTTTCTGGTACTATTTATGTGCATCTGAATCACAGATTAATAACTGCCATCTGAAAATAATTCAAATTATAAGTCTTCTTTATATACGCGAGTTTCTTTATCTGTAGTTGCGTATATACGCGGTTCTTATTAACTGAAGTAGCGTATATCATCTGGAATTTAAAAAGCAAATAATTGGCTTGATAATACTGATTCACCCCCCCTCTCAGTATTATTTCCAACAATTGGTATCAGAGCAGGTCCTTCAGAGAAGCTTGATCGCTTGAAGGAAGATCATTCATCATGAGCAACTACGAGAGGGAAGCATCAATCAGGCCACCAATTTTTGATGGGACAAACTTCAATTATTTGAAGGTAAGAGTTACTGCCTATCTTCAATCTCGTGGTACAGAAGTTTGGGATATCATAGATACAGGCTACACTTTTCCTTCAGCTACTCCTACAAATCCGGCCGAGAAGAAGAAATATGAAACAAATGCTAAATCAGTCAATACCCTGCTGGGATGCTTATCTCAAACAGAATCCGTGAAGGTTATGCAATATAAATTCGCAAAAGAAATATGGGACAAGATTGTCTTGAGCTATGAAGGAGATGAATAGGTAAAGCATGCTAAACTTCAAACCCTCTAGATTCAGTATGAGAATCTCAGAATGTATAATGATGAAAGTGTGGCTAACTATTTCCTTCGGGTAGATGAGATTGTTAATTGCATGAAAAACTTGGGTGAAGAAATAAAAGAGGCTATTGTGGTTGAAAAAGTTCTAAGATCATTGTCCCCCAAGTTTGAATCTAAAGTATCTGCAATAGAAGAAAAGGAAAATCTACGAACTCTTACTATGTCTCAGCTACACGGAATTCTAACTGCTTATGAAATGAGAAAAGGAGGTCCCTCAGACAGGAGAGAAGCTGCTTTCAAGGCTTTAGGCCAAGGAGACTGCTATGAAGCAAGTCACGTGCCAGAAGAAGAAGAAGAATCAAATTTTGTCAGAAATCTTCAATGGGGTACTGGAAGGTTCAGAGGTAAGTTACCTTTTAAATGTTTTGCTTGTGGAAGAGTAGGTCATTATGCTGCCAAATGTCCTCATAAGGATAAGATTGACAAAGGAAAGGAATCTGCTAAATGGAACAAGAAACAGAGTGCAAATAAGAAAAGCTACTACACTCATGAAGACAGTGATGGTCTATCAAATAGTGATGAAGATGAACGCAGTAATGACTATAAACTTTTAATGGCCTGTGAAGATGATGATTACATGGATGCTATAGATGTGGATAGCTTTTATGAAGAAATTTCTAGACTCAAGACATGTATAGAAGAAAAGAATATGATCATTGATACTCTACAATTTCAAATTGATGAAAAAGAAAAATATCTTGAAAAGTTAGAAGGTGAAATTGTTGGCCTTAGGAAAGAGATTGAGAAAACAAAGGTTATTAATCTTGAGTTTGTCAAAGGGTCTGAAACTCTGGATGAGATCATCAATGTACAACGTTCTCCACTAAACAAGACATGTCTGGGGTATAATGGAGAAGCTTCTCAAGCATCCACCTCAAGAAGTTATCTTGATGCAGCAAGAAGGAATGAGCAAAAGCACAATGAAGATCACCAGGTAAAGTAGGGACGAGCTACATCAAGAACAAACAAAGACTATCAGGGGCAATCCGTCTTAAGGGTGAACAAAAGATACAACCAGCCACAAGTAAAATCTTCTCAATTTGCTTCAAGAATGGATGACAATAGAAATTACAATCATTTGGCCGGTAGATTTGATAACCGCAGAAGTTTCTTCAATGGACAATGTTTCTCTTGCCATAACTTTGGTCACAAAGCAGCTCAATGTGTTGCATATAAAACAATCATGACTAGAGAAGCTCAAAAACAAAGAAGTATGACTGAGATTACAAAAAGGACCTATAACAACTTTTTGGCTCTTGAAAATGAAGTTGAATGTTCTATTTGCAATAACTTTGGTCATGAAGATTCTGAATGTAGGAGCAGGTTTCAGCAGAAAAAGGAACAAGCCTCAAACACCAGAACTTGGAGAATAAAGGAACCACAAGCAGAAAGATGTGGGATAGCCTCTTATGCAGAGGGACAGGAAAATCTATGGTACATCGACAGTGGATGCTCGAAGCATATGATAGGTGATAAGGAAAAACTTGAATCATATTCTGCTTTAGAAAAGGGAAAGAAAGTTTCTTTTGGAAATGATACTCCTGCAGCTATAAAAGGAAAAGGCACTGCTCAGTTGAAAGAAAAAGTCAAAGCTGGAAATGTTTTGTATGTTGATGGATTGAAGCATAATCTTCTGAGTGTCAGCCAGATGTGTGATCAAGGAACCGAGGTAATATTTAGATCAAATGGATGTCATGTTTGTGATCTTGATACAGGTGAAACAGTGATCAAAGGTAGAAGAACTCCAAATAATCTATACATATTTGAAGAAGGACAACAACAATGATACTTGAGCAAGGATGATGAACATTGGTTATGGCATCGGAGGTTGGGGCATCTAAGCTTTTCACAAATAAGGAAAGCATGCAAATACCAGGCAGTTTGTGGTCTTCCAGATATCAAAATTCTAGACAACACCATATGAAAATCATGTCAGTTTGGAAAGCAAACCAGAACTAACTTTCCGGAGAAGGAAGGATCAACTAGAATGCCTCTTGAGCTAGATGTATGTGGTCCATTTAGGAAAAGGACACCTAGAGGAGAAGAATACTTGATATTATTCATTGACGATTTCTCCAGGTTTGTTTGGTTAGGACTTATGAAGCACAAAGACGAAGCATTCAAAAAAATTCAAATCCTTGAAAGCCTTGGTTGAAAATGAATCAGGTTACAAAATTAAGTGCCTCAGGTCCGACAGAGGTGGGGAGTTTACCTCAAATGAATTTTTCGATTTCTATGAAGAACATGGGATAAGAAGAGAATTCTCTACAACTAGAACTCCTCAGCAAAATGGAGTGGTGGAAAGGATGAACAAAACAGTCCAACAAATGGCTCGTGCTATGCTTGATGAGTCTGGAACTCCCGCAAATTTCTGGGGTGAAGCTGCATATGTTGTGGTTGTTATTATCAACAAAACAAATGTCCGGGTGAACAACACTCAAACTCCTCATGAGCTCTGGTATGGTGAGACTCCTTCGGTAAAGCATTTCAAAATCTTTGGAGCAAATGCTATATTAAGAATACTGATGAGCAACTTGGCAAACTTGAACCTAGAGCAGATGAAGGCATTCTTCTTGGTTATTCTCCACATAGCAAAGCATATAAGTGCTACAATAAAAGACTTGGAAGAATTGTTGACGGCATTGATGTAGTGGTTGACGAAAATGGATACATTCCTAGGCAAGTAAATCATGAAAATATTGAAGAAGATGAAGACTACCCTCAAAGACAGAATGATGAAGAAGAAGAACCTCAAGAAGCACCAGAGGAACAGATAAGGATAGAAGAGAAGACTCCATCCAGGTATGTTCAGAAGAATCATCCAGAATCTCAGATTTTGGGACAGAAAGAAGCAGGTGTACAAACAAGAAGAACAATTGCAGAAGCTTCAAGCTATTTGGCACTACTCTCCTCCACTGAACCACAAAATGTAAAAGAGGCATGCAAAGATGAATGTTGGGTCAAACCAATGGATGAAGAACTTGAGCAGATCGAAAAGAACAACACTTGGGAGTTGGTTCCTAGACCAAAAGATAAGAATGTTATAGGGACAAAATGGGTCTTCAAAAATAAGTTGAATGAAAATGGGGAAGTAATTAGAAACAAGGCAAGACTTGTTTGTAAAGGGTATGCGTAGCAAGAAGGAATAGATTTTTAGGAAACTTTTTCTCCTGTTGCAAGACTTGAGGCCATCCGAATGTTCCTTGCGCTCTCAAGCTTTCAAAAGTTCAAAGTATTTCAAATGGACGTGAAATCAACCTTTCTGAATGGAGACTTAAAAGAAGAAGTATACATTGAGCAGCCAGATGGTTTCATTCTTGGAAATGATCCAAATCTTGTATGCAGACTGAAAAAGGCTCTCTATGGTCTCAAACAAGCTCCAAGGGCTTGGTACTATCGGTTGGACAAATACCTTCATCAACAAGGTTTTTCAAAAGGATCAACAAATAGCAATCTCTATATAAAAATTGAAAATAACAAATTGCTAATACTTGTTGTGTATGTAGATGATATTATCTTTGGAAGCAATGAAGAAGCTATGAGTCAAAGCTTTGCCTTGGTAATGCAGAAAGAATTCGAAATGTCCTTACTTGGAGAATTGACATATTTTCTTGGATTGCAAATCCAACAAAATGAAGGCGGTATTTTCTTGTCTCAAATCAAGTACCTCAAGCAGATCTTGAAGAAGTATGGCATGGAAGATTCGAAACTAGTATGTACCCCCATGGTTATAGGATGCAGCCTTAGTGCAAATGATGAATCAGCAGCAGTGCATCAACCAACCTATAGATCCATGATTGGGAGTTTGCTTTATTTGACAGGTACCCGACCAGATATTATGCATGCAGTGGGAATAGTTGGAAGGTTTCAGGCAAATCCAAAAGAAACTCATCTTCAGGCAGTAAAGAGAATCTTCAAGTACCTTCAAGGAACTAAAAAATATGGCTTATGGTATCCTAGAGATATAGATCTCACACTTCATGCTTACACAGATGCAGATTGGGCCGAAAGCGTGGATGACAGGAAGAGCACAAGTGGTGGTGCATTCTTTATGGGTTCCAGATTAGTATCTTGGTTCAGCAAGAAATAGAGTTCGATTGCTTTATCTACAACAGAAGCGGAATATGTGGCTGCTGCATCTTGTTGTACACAACTCCTTTGGATGATGCAAACCTTACAGGATTTTCAAATCACGTGTACTCCACCTGTCTCTATCTTATGTGATAATACAAGTGCAATAAGCATTTCAAAGAACCCAGTCATGCATTCAAAGACCAAGCACATACCGATCAAGTATCACTTTCTCCGGGAACAATTGTTGGAAAAAAAGGTCAAATTGGAGTATGTTCCTTCTAAGGAACAAGTTGCTGATATTCTCACCAAACCACTGCCCAGGGAAACTTTTGAATATCTCAGACAGAAGCTGGGAGTCATTGATGCTTCAGCCTGCTGTTGAAGCTTGTGTGTTCCAAAGAAAAGTTGGTGTACGCGAGTTGGATGAGGGTAATCCACGTACATACGCCGATTTATGTAGGTGCAGTCACGTATATGGAGTTCTGAAGAAAATCAGCAAGGGCAGACTCTGGTTGAAGAGTGTCTGATATGGGTCTATCAGAGATCATCAGGCACAGGTTCAGGGGGAGCAGTTAATCTTCTAATAATGCATTGTTAGCATTACCTTAGAAGTTCTTTGTTCTAGTACTAAAGCTGTTTTGGTTCAGGTGGAACAGCTGTAGAAAGGAGATCAGAAGGAGATCATGATTGCTGATATCTACAGTGATTGTCAGATGCTGCTGATAATTGTTATTGATGATTTGCATAGTCTTGATATTTCGTCTCTATGTCATGTATATCTTTTTTTTTATTATTATCAAGGTCATGTAATGGCCTATTTTGGTTTCCCCACTATGCTTGTGATGATTAATGCAATTGGTTGTCATATGTGAATTTCTGATGAATCCCCACTTGGTCGGGTGATGGTTGTATGTATTGAGTCTTTTGGTGATAGGAAGGTCTTTTTTGATGTATGTCATGTTTCTTCATTGAAGAACACCTTTTTGCAGATCTTTCCTACAGTCAGGGGGATCATGTTCAGCACAGCAGAGCAGAGATATCAGCATGTACTCAGGGGGAGAACAACCCTTTGCCCTTGATGACAAAGGGGGAGAATGACCTTAAGGATCTTGGGGTTGCCATCAAGTCCAAAGGGGGAGATTGTTGGCATTTTGGCACACGTATGGTGCTATGGTACAGGTGTTGTGGAGATTGTTGGCATTTTGGCACAAGTATGACGCTATGGTACAGGTGTTGTCCTTGATGGCAACTCACTTTGGTGACAGATCTCAGTTCAGATGCTCAGAATGAAGGAAATCTTGTATACGCAGGTACACCTTGCATAAGACGCATATACACGTGGTTTATACGTTCATAAGTCGCATATGCGTATACACGCACTTTTATGCACATAAAAGTGCGTACATGGTGGGAAACTTACTTTTGGTCCGTGGTTGTTAGTCCTTGGAATTTGAACCCATGATTGTGGACCATTGTATCTCGTCAAAAGAGTTGACCCCAGGTTTTGGCCCTGGGTATTGTTTATTATGGTTTTGGCCCGTGGTATTTTGGGCCTATAACTATAAAAGAGGAAGGAGATCATGTGGCAAGGTATCATCTGATTTATTGAATATCTGATATCGTGCTAGATCTGGAATAGGTATGATTGGGTTATGCTGCAGATCTAGATCTGAAAAGGAGGAACCTAAGCGCAAGAAGGATAAGGGCTATTGATGGATCCAAATCTCAAGGCTTGAACATTGGTATCTCTGTATAATTTTGATCTATTTGGCGCTCTCTTGATCTATAAATCTGGGTTAACTAATATCTGAATACTTAAAAGAATAAATTATCCTTTATAGATCTATACGCAGGTTCAGTGAATTGCAGGTGCTTATACACGCCTTTTCTGTGAATGAAAGGAGCATATACGCAGGTTGGTTGTGGTACAGATGCGTATACTGGCAGGTTGATGAACAATGAAGTAGCGTATATATCTTGATTTATGTTCTAGTTGCCTCTGTTTTATTGCTGCAGTGCTCTGGGTTCAGAATTGGTGTTTGATTACAGTTACTGTGTTCTAGGTACAGTGGTCAGAGAAGTGCTTATTTGTTTCGGCTTTTGATTGATGAAAAGGAGTTTTGGGTTATGCAGAAATTCTTGATGTTTGACTAATGTTACTTGTGGATCCAGTTTGAAAATTAATGAAACGAGGTTCCTGAAAGCAAAGAGAAGGTTGCAACCTTCTGCAGGTAGGAGCTTGCGTACTAGTATCTCAAGCTAGTACAAGAACTAAGGGGGTTGGAGCTGCCTTCCAGGAAAGCTGGAAAACGAGAGAGAGTTGTAGCTCTCTGCGGGTTGCAATCTGCATACTGGTAAAGTCTGCTCCAGTACAAGACATTGTAAAGAGAAGTTTCTAATTAAAAGAAGATAGAGACGAATTGCAGCAAGAGGTTTTCACCCAATTGGGTTTCCTCCTTATATCTTGTGTTCTTGTGTGTGATTGTCTTCTGCTTTGTTTCACTGTTTCTGGTACTGTTTATGTGCATCTGAATCACAGATTAATAACTGCCATCTGAAAGATAATTCAAATTATAAGTCTGCTTTATATACACGAGTTTCTTTATCTGTAGTTGCGTATATACGTGGTTCTTATTAACCGAAGTAGTGTATATCATCTGGAATTTAAAAGGGAAATAATTGGCTTGATAATACTGATTCACACCCCCTCTCAGTATTATTTCCAACATCTGATGCATGTTCTAAGGATTCCACTTCCTTCATCCTTGATTCATGTCAAAAAACATAATCTATCCATTCCTCTACTAATAATTTAGATAGGCCTTTGGACTCTTCTATGGTAATTGAAACAATTTCAATGTTTTTAGGTAGAATTTTAATAAGTTTTTCAATATTTTTTTAATATTCAATATTTTCTCCAAGAATCCTAAGTTAATTCACAAATCCCATTAAGCTTGTCATGAATAAGTCAATGTTATTTCGCTTTTACATCTTCATGGTTTTAATATTTGTCAATGGAGTTTGAAGATTCATTGTCTTCACTATATCATTATATTAATATGTTAAATCTAAGATATCTCAGAATTTTTTTAGCTAAATGTTCATATTTCATAACTTTTGAATCATCCATTGAACTTTGGATCCAATACTTGGCCTTCTTCTCATTTTTCCTGAATTATAAAGGTTGATTTCATTGGAAATAGTCATCGAAAATCCTCTAATAACTCATTCTACAATGGTTCTCAAAATTATTGTAATTTAAAAAGGTTTTCATCATGACAGATTAAAAGTCATAGTTTTTGCTAGTAAGAACTCGTCCCTATGCTTTCCATAAATTACTTGTTGAAGATATTAAAAATAAATTGTACTCCAACTACTCCAAATGACTAAATTCCTAATATGATGAAACTTTAACTGAAACGTTCAACCAATAACGTATAGAGCTCCTAACAATTCAGGGTCATGAAAGAAATTCATTGTAGTAGCTAAACAAAATCCTCTATTTTTTTGTACCTATTAAAGGGCACCCATTCCTCTCATGGACTATTGTACCTATTAATGGGCATCCATTCCTCTCATGGACTAGTTCTGGAATGAGTTACTCAAAATTATGAGTGTTGATATCTTATGAGCAGACATAATATTTAATAGTGGTATATTGTGGATATGCTGGCAATATGGTCTTTGAATGAATAGGAGTATAGTGTGGGACAAAAGAGCTCATTTTTCTTAGATAGAGAATTCTCAAGTCTTTTATGATGGATTTATTTCAAACGTGTTGTAGTAGCCATCAATAAATACAAAAAATGTCAACAGATGACTAAAAAATCACTCTCGTAGTTATAGGAAAGAAACTCTATCAGTAATATAGATACTATTGAATAGTAGGCTCTTCACCGTGGCCTTAATACTTGCTCCTCTTAAGTATCACATGGGTTGCCTATATATTTTGATAAACCTGCTAGATTAAATGATTTGATGTGCTTTGCAGCACGTAAATACTCATCCAAAAATAGGTAGTGGTCAATTCAATGAGATCTACCATTTTTTTATTTTTTAGTCACCTTCTCACAAGAATTATTCACACACTCTCTGCCAAAAAAAGTGATCATTTGATCTATGATTTATTTTCTCTCAACTTATTGTAGAACCTTACAAACCGACTCTACCACTATCTATATTTTACAGGAAAATACAAATATAAAGATAAATTGGACATTATTGGGGCCTAGCTCGCCCTTATCGTTATTAAATAGATAGAAACAACAAATATTTGACATTGTCAAATTTTAATGATAATCTAACTAAATTCTTATAGCTTCCCACATAATCATTAATTAAGAAGGCTAACTAACTAATCACTGAAACTTGACAAAATAGATGAGATTATATTTTCTCAACTACACAAAATGCACACAAAAATTAAAATTAGATATAGAAATATCACTAGGATCTAAGAAAAACTAACCCGCGAAGGAATTAATTCACTATAACCAAGTATCGTAAAAATGGTCAGATCAATCTAAGCGATGCACATTAATTTTTCCTTTGAATCTTTTGATATGTTTACTAAATGGAAGTGTTGATGTTTTCAAACAAAAAAATATGGTGTATCCATGAATCAATTAATGGTTAGGATTCACCAGAGGGACATCTAGTTCAGGTAGTCTATAATCCAGCATGAAATGTTTGCACCCATATCAATTGGAGAATCAACATTACCACCTTTAGTAAATACAAGACCATCGATTTCAATATTTATATGGACTAAATGCCATAATATGGTAACTAATGAAATTAATAGTACTCAGAAATAAGTTGATCTTGTTGTATCTGAGCGAGGTAGACTCTTTTGCTTCACTTGAGGATTTATGAACCATAGGAATAATTAGAAGTTAGCCTATTGGTTTCCCTTGAAGAAGGCAGCCTCTTTGAAATTAATTTTATTTAACAAAGGTAAGATTATAATATTGGCTTTAGATTAAAATTTATAAATATTATGGTAAGCTATGAGATGATTTTTTAAAATTTGTAAATATAACGTTAAGTTATAACACGATTGTTTGTTTCCTTGGGGTACAAACTTAAATTGTAATATAGATACTATTTGGATTTTAAGATTATATGGTATTAAAATTTAAATAATTTTATTCAAAGTGATTTTAATAATGATAATAAATAATACTTTTACTGTAATTTTTTCTTGGGTAATTTTGGTTGTTTTAAAATATATTTTAAAACATAAAGGTATGTTTGATTACTTTGTTTCATAAATTGGCCATTTTTGGACATATTTTACACACTATAACAATATTAGATATATTCTTAAAGTATATCATGTCATGAATCATAAAATATAACTAATTTTATTCAGCTAAATCTATTAAATAATAAAATTATAAACAATTAATAATTATTATAAAAAAATATTTTTATCTTATTTTAATAATTCTATTATGATTAGCCTTGAGGGTTTGTTTAATTGGTTGAGTACTCACCATTAAAGCTCTTTTTTTATTGAGAGGTCTTGGGTTTAATTCTTCCACTATGTTGGGGTCAGACTAAGTGGTTGAGACAACACAAAATAGTCTCTTTGGGTGGATCAAATAGGAATTGTGATTCTGTGAAAAGGGAATCATCTATCCCTACAACCTTTGAACCATATTAAAACAAACATAATTAAAAAGAATTCTACTATGACTAATGATCTTTGTTATTCTCCTCGCTATTTTTTCTTCATATTAGTTAATGATGAAAACAGGTTTGCCAAAAATGGATGTACATATTTTCATTCTCACTCATCATAAATTTTCCCACGACACGTGGAAAATAGCATGTATAGATAATATTCTCGATTAGGGTGTCGGAAGTTGAACTAACAAAAAAAGGGTGGACCCTACCACCTTGTCGTTTGTCATCTAATTTAAGAGGGGAGAGTGTCATGGATATACCACCTCATGTAAACACACATGTTATAAAATTATATTACCTACACATTAATATGGAAACATTTATTCCATGTACAAGTTATTTCCCTGGTTACAACCACTACAACATTTCACTATTGTAGGTGGGATATTTCGCACGTGGCACTTATTTTCTTAAATGTATACCCATATATCATGGCCCCATGCTCTATGGTAATCCTTATGGTTTGCCTCCAATACAGAGGGAATATCATTACAATGGTGTTGGTTGTATGAAAAGTTTATTACATGATGGTTTTGGCTTCTCAGAAGTTGGCCTTCACTACATGCACCTAATGCTAACCCTTCGTGTCAGGAGGATGGAAATCATAGTTGTGGTGGTGACCTTTGAGACATTGGTAGTGGAAACAATAGAGGATAGAGCTTGGGTGGGAGGTTACTAGAAAGGAACCTTTTTATGAAGCATTTTTAAGCCCAATGGGCTCGCCATTAGGTAGTAGTTCGTTTTATGTCAAATTTTGTTAGCTCTTTTAGTTTTCTAGTATTTTCATGGTGGACTTTCATTCAATTTTTATAGAGTGTCTTGGTGGTGTGTACTATTATTGGATTAATTAGATTCATATGGTTGTTGAAGCCTACCTAGAGCTCTTATTTACATGTTTATCCTTTGTCAAAACTTGCTAGACTATGCTCTAGAACATCCAAGTAGTTGAGTGCTAAATTTATGTATATTATGTTAGAGATCCTATTAATCATGAGATCGTAATGCTCCAACCAATTCCATTATTCCACTCCTTTGGAAATCCAATAGGAAATTCGCTAAATCAAACCCTTAACAATAATTGCCAAGAATGATTTGATTTTGAAATCCAAGCCTAAGTAACCAATTGGGTTCCTCACCCTAGACATACTCAGAAACGGTGATGTAAATATGTCAATTCCATTACCCTTCATTGGCAAATGAAGGCACTATTAGGTAGGGTCTAGAAGAAAGGCACAGGGAACAAAACTATATTATCTCATTTTTTAATGATATTCAATGAGTCTGATGCCACACACACTCATGTCTTCTTAGCTTAAATGCTAATTTGGTCCACATAGAAGGTCATCTTTAGTGTAGCTTGAAGCCTCTAGCCTAACAGGTATAAATGCCTAGGATTTAGCCCTACTCACTTCATCAAATAATTTATCCAATCTCTTAACTTATGTCTTTTACATTCAATAAAATAATTCCTTATGTAATTAGCCATAACTAGCATTTCAATTTTGATATACCAAGAATTTTGTGAGATATCAACACTATAACATGACTTAGCTTAAGAAATGTTATATGATCTTACAATCTCATATTTTGAAGAAACATAGATCTCAATTAACATATATATATATATATATATATATATATATATATATATATATATATATATATATATATATATAATACAAAGTATATTCGTTGAGTCAATAATTTTGTATATATGATATGTGGTTTTTAAATGTGATATGGTTTATAAATGTGATTTAAACCAGGTGTGTCTTTTATTTTCAACAATAAGCTATAGCAATTGATTTTTTCAAATATTATATATTATTTTTGCTACAATTTTTTTAAAATATTATATATAAATAATTTAATGCAAATATAAAATAAAATTAATTATATATATTATATTTATAACATAAATTTTTATTATTTTAATAATTATAAAAGAATTATTTTATTTATCTAATTAAAATTTTTGGTTTAATTTAGATATCATTATAAATTGTGCACATTTGTGGCTGAAGTTAAAATAGCATCACTATATAAAATATTAAAAAAGTCATTGGATAATAGAAAAAGGTTAAGCTCTTCACAATATTAAAAATATTACCACATATAAGTTTAGAGAAAATGTGTCGTGCAATAAATGTTTTTAAAAAACAGAAAAAGGTTCACAAAGCTTGAACCCGCTTCCAACCAAAAAAACGATTACAACAATATTTATTAGGAAATTTATGATTTATCATGTTGACGAAGAAAATAATAGCCATTGAAACCCACCACCAAAAATAATTATAATTAATAATTTATAACGATAATTTATTCAACAAAATGAATTATGTATATAACATTAAACACACTAGTCTAAATGGTGTCTTTACTCTCTTGATGCCCATTTAATAAAATGTGAATAGAAATGGATTTTAGTTAACAATTATTTAGACCATTGTATGATATTTTAATATTTCATCAACATTTTTAATTATAATAAGAAGGAATCTATTAATACAATTTACCGTAGAAGTAAAAAAAAAAAAATTGAATTAAAAATGTAAGAATAATGGAAATTATTAATTTAAATATATTATTTTTTAGTCGAGCGGTTTATTATACAAAATGTCATGATACACATTAAATCATATATTATTTTTATTTTTAGATTTATAAATAAGATATTTCATTTTAAATAATATAATTTTATATAACTTTATAAAGATAAAGTAATTAAAATTTTCCAAAAAACTTATATTTCTTGCGTAGATATTCCAATATAAAACTTATATAAACTATTTCGATATCTATATTTAACTATTATATATATATAGATAGAGAGAGAGTATGTGTATATATGTGTTAATATTTATCTTATTAAAATATTTGACACTCAAAATTAAAAAGAAGGTCAAATACCTTAGTCAGTTTTTAATAAGAGAGAAATATGTAATTCATTCAATTTATAATACACAATATTTATAATAATAAATTATTCAAAAATATAATTTAAAAAATTAAAAATTACACATAGTTTATATGTAGGCCATAGAGAAAATCAATACAAATCCATTAAAATCAAGTATTTATCTAGTACTCAAACATATTAAATCTCTTGATTTTTATTTTTATTTTTATTTTTTTCCCGGTGGTTCATGGTTACCCTTGGTCATTGGGTAGCTGCTACGTCCACAGTAATTCTGGGCAGATCAACTCCGAAGGGGGATCACATCCCTTCGGCCCTGGTCATCGACCCGGAAGGGGGATCACATCCTTTCAACCTTGGTCATTGGGTAGTCGCTACGTCCACAGAAATTCTGGGCAGATCGACCCCAAACCTACTACGTCTATAGTAATTCTTGGTAGATCGACCCCGAAGGGCAATCACATCCCTTAGGCCTTGGTAATCGACCCTAAAGGGGGATCACATCCCTTCGGCCTTGGTCATTGGGTAGCCGCTATGTCCACAATAATTCTGGGCAGATCGACCCCGAACCTGAAGGGGGATCACATCCCCTCAGCCTATGTACTGACCTAACCCCAAGGGCTTTTTGGTAGAATCGACCTTCTGACCTCCCGTATGGTGAGGCATTGCTTTGACCGATTGAGCTAGCCCTTGGGGTTAATTATTAAATCTCTTGATGTATACACCATTTGTTAAATTTTACATTTTTAAAAGAAGTTTTCGTATTATGAGATTTAATTCCTCTCATCTCTTAGTAAATCTAATACCCCTACACTACATTCCAACATTAAACATTCATAAATATTATTAATTTCTTACCATTTAATATTAAGAAGCAATTTGATGCCATGAAGCCGTAAAAAATAGCCATAATATTATTAATTATTAGTCCCTGCCATCTGGCAATGGCTAGGTACTATAGCAATCGATATCGCAATGTTAAACATTAATTGAGCTGCTTGTTGACCTGCTTGTTAGCTTTCCTCATCACTTATAATCAAAGTTTTTAATCGCATATGGTTTCACCATGTTATTTGGCCTCTTCCCGAGGTCAACAGAGACGAACCATATATTATTTGCTTTTTAAAATTGTTGTATTAATGGTATAAGTTCACATCCTAAACTAATACTAACATTAGTCTTAGTGTTAAATGTTATGTTATATGTTATACTTGTTTAAGTAATTGGCTATGCCATATAACTTGGCTCTGCCCCGTGCAGACCATGCATTACTCTGTCTTATAACTTCCACCTGCACACCATGCATTTCCACCTATGGTTCCATCACCACCTGTAGTTCTAGTTTAACCTAACTTCCACCTTCCCTTTTCCTATTCATGTTCACTTTTCCTGCTCTTGTTCAAGTGGATAGGCTTCGGGCGGCTTCTTCAGGTGCCTAGGCTTCAGGCAATTGAATCAATTGAATCAGGAACTCTGGTCATGGGAAGCTGGAGCTTGCCCAGGCTTCAAGCAACATTCTATCTGGAAGCAACCGCCCTGCAACATTCTACTTGGGAGAATGTATCAACGTATTTCTCTGGCTAGATTACACCATTACCATTTGGGAGAATGTATCAACGTCTTTCTCTGGCTAGATTACACCATTACCATTCATTACTAGGTGTACAACCTATGTGAATTACCAGTCTCTGAGTAGACGAGTACACCATTACCAGTTATTAGTAGCAAAGGACTGTCATCTCCTCGTAATCGCTCTCGCGTCTTTGGTCTCGCCTGCTTGCGCTACAAGCTATGTGAGCAGAACTGAAATTTAAGTTAGTACTTTCTAATATGCAAATATGCAATGGGAAGACCGATTTCAGGTGTTAATTTTGCAATGTTTTAGGAAATAACTGAATATATGGCTATTAATATGGTTATTATTCAATACTCTTTTATGATATTACTAATATTTGGTTTTTTTACGACATTACTGAAAAATTTAGTTCATGTAACTGGCTCTGAGAATCCATTCTAATTTGATAATCATAGGTTAATTTAACTAGAATCTAGAAATTCCATAGGGCGAAGGGCGTTTCAAGAAGGCGCACCAGAAATTACCTAGGGGAAGAGAGTTAAAAAGAAGGTGCACTAATGGATGTAGCAATAGCAGTGGAAGTGGCTACCAGGATCGGAGTAGGCAATACAATGTCGCTTGCAAATGAATTCATGGAGTAGGCAATACAGTGTCGCTTGCAAATGAATTCATAGAAATCCCTAGCAATACAGTCTTGCTTGCAAATGAATTTGCAAACATGCCTCTTTTGCACTAAGCAGGACCAGCATCATGAGTTGTGCTACCTCTCCTTTCATGAATATGAAGGATGGCCAGAAGCTAAAGTGGAAAAGAAAATGGGATCAATAGAAGCTAAAGCAGAAAAGAAGATGGGATCAATAACTGCTAAGTCTAAATTGCGAGTTGCATAATTTTCTCATGTCGTATTATTTACAACACCAACAAACATAAATGCAAGTTCTATATGTATCAAAACAAGAATTAAAAAATGCAAGTTCTCTATGTATCAAAACAAGAAATGGTGCTTTGAGTTTGTAAATTACAAACTGTGGAGAACTCAGATGAAAAACACTGCCAAGATCGAATTGCTTAAAATGACCATTAAAAAACATACTTTTCCTGTTGCTATTTACAAATAGTTTTTTTAGGTTAACACTGCCTTGCTACAGGAATTCTTGTAACCTTGGGGATGCATCTCTGGTTCTTAATCTCCTCCAATAACTCCCATATCAACTGACTCTACTCCTGCACCAGTTGATCGAGCTCCTATCACCTTTTCTTAATATACTGGAAGATTGATTTCCTGTCACCTAGTCCTAGCTGCGATGATAACAGAAGCATAGCAAGCTAAGACCCGGTGGGACAAACAATTTTCATTGTTTTGGCGCATTTTTTTAATGCAAAATGAAACTGGACAGTTCTCTCTCATGGATCGCCAATTAAGAAGTCATTTCAATTTGACACACACTACAGGCCAACCAAATTAACATAACGCAATGTTAACTGGCGTCCTTGAGGCTTACACGCTACGTTATGGAGACTAAACGGTGTCGAAGTAGTGAGGACAGGTGCCCTCATGTGAATTGTAAAGGGCCACATGGTCTATCATGGTCATTTCTAATTTATTTTTTATTCCAAGCATTCGTTAAAATTCATTATTCGACCATTGTTGTGTTTAAAAGTCACTTTAATGACTTGGTTCTCAAACAATATTGGAAGCCTTGTGTTTAAATTTCACTTTAATGACTTGGTAGACTCTCGACGATTGTTCTCCTTGTCCAAATTCTACACAAGTTGTTCACAGCTACAATTTCCCCTCCAGAATTTACACAATTACATTGTTGGGCAAATAGGTGAATTGAATAATGCAATATCGGCTCTGTAGGAATATCTATGTTCAGTTTGTTGAAAGGCTTATTGTTTTCACTAACTTCCATGGTTTTCACCAAAAATAAGGATGCAGAACAAGTAGCTAAGATGCCCTTTGAGAAGGCTTGAACTTTGGCCCAATTCATGTTTTCTGCATCTTTTGATGGTATTTTGAACTTGTCCTTTAATTTTTCTATGCTTTGTCCTTTAACAATGAGATTGAAAATGCTCAGTCACAGGTTGGATATAAAAACTTATTTCATGCTCTTATTTGTGCACAGGTTGTGTATAGTCAAATCAAGTTATTCTATCCTTCCTCCTTGCGCTGGATTAATTTTAAACAAGTTTCTGGCACTGTGGGGTGGCCTCATCTCCAGTGTTTACAAATGGGTTTTGATTTCTTTATGTCGAATATACAGGTACCAACTGTATCTTTTGGTTTGGTGGTTTTTGTATAACTGCATAATTTTCTGAACATGGTTTTCATGCTAGCTCATTTCTTGTCTTGTTCTCATTTTCTAGTCTTTATCTTCATTCAAGGATTTGATTCTTACTACGTTTTCTTCTTCTTTTCCTGTATACTCTTGGATGCATGTATCCATCTCTCACTGGTCTAATATTTGAGTATGATGTGACCAAGGTTTCTTTCTCTAATTACTTATGGGTCAACCTGAATTCTTCTCGAGGTCGGTGGAATTTCTTCATCTCGTTGGAGTTTTGGGACCACAATCTCTATAAAAAAAAAGTTTTCTTGCCTGTGCTACCAACAACACTTCCGTTAAAAACCCTCCAGGCTAAATGCATTTGTTGCCCGTACTACAGGAATCTTCTTAGTGTATGCTTGGAAGTAGCAGAGTGAGTTCCTTTGTTGAGATTGTTAACCATATACCATGTTTCTTGTGACAACACGTACTGAAAAAGAACAGCATCCACGGATCCTTCAAATAAATTCATAGCTATTATAATTATAATGTACTGAGCAATCTAATAATATAATTAGGGTATACAAATTACAATCATACAGTATATATATCTATTCGAATATATTGGTTTCCTTCTTTTCTTCGTATCTAGCAATTCAACTTACAGCAAACACATTTGATAGAACATTCACCTGCTAATAGCTATTAGCTTCATTTAATAGCTTGTGTTTTTTAATTCAATTTCAGGTGAATGCTCCATCTCATTCGACAATTATTCTTGTTTCAAATGCTATTATGAATGCATAATACTTGAGTGGGCTTCAGCCAAAAATCATGGTGGAGAAACTCTTGCAAAGAGTTCAATAGTGTGAATCTTTACTTGTAAGTTTATCCAGGAATTATTATGCTAACAATGCTGTCACTAGTATGTTAACAATGTTGTCAGTAATTGTACTGTACTTTCAAGGATTTCACAAACCTCTTTTTTTAATCAATTCCTCTTGTCGTGAGCTTATTCAATTGTGAATGATTACAGAATTTTTACGAGGAGGCCTATGAATTATTCTCTATTGATTGTCCACTTCTCTCTCTGATTAATTAATGAATAAATGTGGTAGTGTTTTGTGACTGGTATAACAAGGAATTCATGCCAAAGCTAAAATTAAGGGAACTAAACAATAACTAAAACCTGAACAATTGATTTTATGTTGTACTAGGGTTTGAATCTCATGTTTCAATGAACCCTATGAAGGTAATGAAGAATACACATCGTCAATATCACAGTAAATTCTCCTTTCAACGATTTGTCCAACAATGTTGTGAATCAATGAGACAAAGTGGCATGTGAATATTCCTCAAATTATACAACTTCTAAATTTGGAGATATAAATATGTTCTAACGGAGGTTTCTCTGCTATTCGTGAAAAAAATATTCGAAAGCGAAGCACCAATTTTTTACCCATCAGTTAAAGCAAAGGCATTAGAGGCAGGGGCACAGTCACCAGAGACGAAGGCATCTGAGAAAGCACCATTTGGAGGAATCACAGCAACCATATACTCTATTGCATTCTATCTGGCTGGTGTGCATAGTAGGCTCCCCTATTCATATAGCAAATGACCTTGTAGATAAAGCCATCACAGATCATTTTGTAGTTTTTATGTAGCTCATGCCAACGGAACTTGGGATACTTGTCATAAACAGGAATATTTCCAAATAATTGCACTTGATGCTTCAAAATTAATGAATCTAACAAACATCTGACATTCTTCGTAGAGTAAACAAAGCAGGTAACATTCTTTTGGCTAGAGTCGATTTACGTGTTTAACTTCTTCTGTGTCCCTAAAGTTCCTTGTGAGATCGTGCTAATTTGCAGAAGCGTGAGATCAACTAGAAATTGTTCTAAACCGTGCTACTGAACTGAGGTCTCAGCTATAAAATAAAGAATTGAATGCAGGGTTACTGCACAATGCAATTCTTCAAATTCATGAGGATCAAGTCATCCTCATTATTTAGTTTTCAGGTCAATATTCTTCTTGGTGCATTTGTTTACAAAGAATAATTGAAGTCTTGTTCTGGCCTTTAATCCACTGAAAATTGATTCTCCCAACAGACTCTAGTTCACCCTTGGAGACATTACCTGGATGTGTCTAAAGTTAATGCCATATGTAGATTGTGCAATCATTAATTAATTTCTGTTGTAGGCTGCATTGAAATAATGGCATACTACAGCTCTAGGTGTATTCTATACAGGAGGATGATGAAGAGTATGTAATCAATGGTTATCCTACAGGCCCCTTTAGTCGGATCATTGGAATGGCCCCTGTGTCTACAGAAAATAGATCAGTGTTTGTATCTTGACCATTTTTCCATATTTTTACCCCTCCCCTCTGAGCATTCTATATCGTTTCTTAGTGTGCTGAAGCTGGAGTTTCTTTGGACAATCGAGTAACTCATAATACCTGGAATTATAGTAATAACATGTAGTACTGATCACCAATGTTGAACATCTGTTATGCTTTATGATTTCCAAAGTTATGAACCTCAGCGGTGTGCCACCTGCATTTTTTTAATCCTAGATTTGAAAATTTAAATCCTTCAGCCATTAGGCATGCTAATGACGTTACTTCAAGTTTACCTGATATTGTTATTGTTTACCTGATGCAAAAAATTATTTGCCATCTATAGGGCTCCTGCAAAGATCTCTATTAAACCTGTGCCCACATAGTGCTACAAGGGAAATATTAGTTCATCTATTGTTAGAGATGGTGAGACCAGAAGCAAAAGGCTTATCAGCAGACACAAATGATGCTCCATCTCAGAGGCTTTATGGGTGCCAATGGCCTATTTTCCACAGTTAAAGATGTCTGCAGGGTATTAAATACCGATCCTTACCTCCATCGTCGTTTATGTATTAGTATGCTGCCACACAATGACATAGGGAGTATTTTGTGCATTTTTTTTAATCATATGCTACTACTGTCTGTACTTGATATTTTATTTTTGTGGTGGCTATCACTGCAGAGTTTGTTTAACATGCATATTTCTGTGGAGGCTTTGAAGGTAGAATAACAGAGCTTATTAGCTTCTTGTTAAAATATTATGCTTGTTCTTCTTAGTTTTAGCTTATTTCTATTTTAGTTATTGACTTCCTCTTTGAGTTTCCAGGAGACTGATATTGGTAGACAAGTGAATGCACTGCAAAAACATTCTTCTGCTGATATTCGAAAGCTAGTAAAAGTCATAAACACTCTTATTAATCCAGGCAGGTTAAAGTATGTCAGCTCTATAGACTTTAGCAGTCAAATTTCTGTACATAGCTGGATCCTTTGTGCCACTTTGGTGTCTATTACATTTTGCTTTGTATGTTGAAATTTTACAGCTGTTTTCATGTATTAATATTGATATTTTATTCATGTATTAATATTCATATTTTATTCAGGTTCTTCTGACTTCCTCTGAAGTAGTTCTTGCTGCTTTGTCTCCAGCATTGCTGGCAGAAGCACAAATGCTAAGAAAAAAAACAATGAACGAGTATCAGGCTCATAGCTTGTTTGCAGGAGGCCATAAGCTAGATGGAAAATGCCACAATATGTCAACTAGAGGTCAAACTGCAATGGACCGAGGCGTAGATAGTAATGTTGCCCTTACATTAGGGCGCAGGCCAGTTGCATCCCTTGGTAATTCCATAAATATGAAAGAAACGAAATGGGTCACATCAACCCCATACCACAATCTAGTTTTACCCTAGTCCAAACCATATTTTCATTTATATACATAATTTCAGAACTGCTCAATTTAGCATTATTCTTGACACCCAGAACTAAGGCAGAGGTCCATCCCTTCCATTTCGAGAGCTAGACATAGGAGAGCTTGTTGTTTACCCATAAGCAGTAGTGACAGGTCCAGCATCAGTCGTATACCCCATAAGATTCTTTGGTCTGGAGTGGGTTAGTGATGAGCGAGAAGAAAATAGCTTATAGGAAGAGATGAGACATGGCTACTGATGGAATATGACTAGAAACCGAAAACCGAACGAAATAGTAGGAACTGTGGTTCAACTCCATAGCGTGGTTAGAGCAGCACCACAAGCCAATCAACCAACAAATAGATACGCTTCACAGCAAAAGGAATCCAGCTTTTGTTATCAGGAGTGCAAGTTCCCAACATCGCTCAAGTACTGAAGCTTAGATCCTGGATTAATGCAAGATTGCAGTAGTGTAATAGATTAACTTGCTGGTTCTTCCACATATTGTGATTCAGTTGATTCAGTTGTTTGCTATAGTAACAATTCTGATCATCTTCTTGGCATCGTTGATAGTCATACGAAAGCTAATAGTCATATGAAAATTGAAGCTCAATGAACGGTGGCTTTTAGGGCTAGTGCCTTTCAGCACTGTTGTTGCTTTACTTACTTTTTTTTGGTGGTGTTTCTTTTCATGAAGCCCACTCATGACAAGGACTTGCTGCTATGCAGCTTCTCTTGTTATACTAGAATAACTCTTTCAAAACCCAAATAATATTTCCATAATATGGAAATATTATTGCCTTAATTGGTTAAGGCCAATTAACTTGAAGGTATTCTCTTAAAGAGTTACAGTTAGAATCAATATTCAGTTGGATGTAAAACAAACTCTTGATAACCATCTATTGATTCTGGCCATGGATCTGTGAAAACAAGAGGTGTGAATTTATAATAAATAAAATGAAATCTTACGGAGAATAAGAACTCACGCATTTCTTTGACAAGTTATGAAACTACTTAATCCTCCATTCGAATCTTGTATTTTCACGTGCATAGATTTTAGGGAGGAAAAGTTTCTACGTAGGTTTTTTTTTGGACTTACTTTTGAAATCTTTGCACCTTCCAAGTGCAATATTTGAGATTTCGATGGACTAGGACAACCCAAAATGACAAGTTAATTGAGGGTAATATGTAAAAATTAGTTATTTTTGGGAAAAAGTTCACAAATTTTTGGTATGCCTATGGTCAAGATTTTTGTCAATTTTTTGTGTGTAAAGATTGGTTAATAAATTTTTTATGCATATGAATTTGGGGTCTATAAAAATAGAATAATTGAAAGTTAAATTATTTAGTATTTTTTAATAAGAAAGAGAAATGTGTAATTCATTTATTTTTTAATATAAAATATTAATAATAATAAATTATTCAAATATACAATTTAAACAATTAAAAATTATACATAATTTATATATAATTTAAAAAACAAAATCAATATAAATCCATTAAAATCACATATTATCAAATACTAAAATACATTAAACCTCTAGATATATAAATCATTTTTCAAATTTCTTATAATAAAATTTGATGCTCTCATATCTTAATAGATCTAACACCCTAACTACATTCCAACATTTAACCTTCATAAATATTATTAATTTTCTACACATTTAATATCAAGAAGCAATTACGATTGGGAGCCAAAAACGAAAGAATAACCCTAAAAAATAACTATAATATTATTAATTATTATGTTAAAATAACTCTTTCCAAATCCACTAAATAACATTGACATAATATGTAAATACATTTAATATCAAAAAGCAATTACGATTTGGAGCCGACAACGAAAGAGCAACCATTAAAAATAACTATAATATTATTAATTAGTATTATGTTAAAATAACTCTTTCCAAAACCACGGAATAACATTTACATAATATGTAAATATTATTGCCTTTATTGCCTAATTGTTTAACGTCAAGGTATCCTTTGGAAGATAGCCATGTATTGATTGATTTTGGCCATGGATCGGTGGAAAGAAGTAAGAGGTGTGATATTATAATAAACAAGGGAGGCTGCGAAGCAGCGAGTCCCTGCACTAAGTTCAGCCTGCATAATACGTGATGTGTCATAGCTATCTTGGCAAGCTCTTAGTTCATGCTAATCGTAATAGCTTACAAAAATGCAGGATAGCTTACAAAAATGCAGGAGATCTAGTGGAGTAAGTTACTCCCCGCAGATTTGAAGTAGTTCTCAGCAAAAGAGAGTAGACTAGTGCTCAGCAAAGGAGAGTAGACGGTGCGAGCTAAAGCACGGAGCTGCGTAAGTATCAAGGGTATGTTCCTGCAAGAGGGAAGAATAGCGTAAGCATCAAGGGTATGACCACTATGAGGATCACAATGGAGTAAACAGCGCGTCAGGATAATGTATTAGAAGAGCAAATGGACGTGGATGTCCGTGGATTATATTATGTAACATATGCAAACGAATCTGAGTAGTTTTTTGTTTGTTACTGTATATGTCAACCCTAACAGGACTATGTCCAAGGCGTGCTTGCTATTTGTTCTAGTAAATTGACCAGAGAAGCATCGTGATTATGTCATAGCTCGCCACGCAGTAATCCAGTTCCAGAAGTATTTGAATTTCATGGCAGCTGTCATGTCCCTTCAATTCCTGGAACCAGAGGATGCGTGATTGAAGCAATGATATAAGGCGAGTCGATTCGGATGATATTCAGATATATTATATATTATATGAGTGCTGGGTACAATGTTAATATCACTACCCGTTACTAAGTTTCTTGGGTGCAAACCAGTGAAGTAAAAGAAAAGCCTGAAACCGTGATCACCATCGGTTCTAAGTGCATTATGCTATTTATAATCTAGAGTGTTGGAATTTAAGCAGAAGTTTTGTTGTGATTTGGATTGTCTTCAATGGCGAATGGTTTGAATTGTTGTGATTTGGAGCAACACTTTATTTGCTTATAATTGTGTACGTTTTGATGATCTTACCAGCTAATTCTGTCGAAGAGATTAGTCTGAATGAAGCCTATAAGAACATTCAGTCCTCCCGTGCACTGGATGCTACAGGACAATACTGTTCTCAGATATCATGCAGACATGCAGGTTATGAATGGGTTCCCAGCTTTGGAGAACAGAAGAGAAGTGTTGCTGCAAGTCCTAATCCGTAGCATAACAGTTGAAAGTCAAATGTTTTCAGAAAGATGCAGGAGCACCACGATGCACTACCCTCACATTCAGTGGCAGGCAGGAAGCCATTGAATCTGAGTTACATACGTAAATAATAATTACGTAGCTATGTAAAAGTAAGCAAAATGTTAGGATAATAATGTATCTACCCAACGCCCGTTTCATAGGTAATAATTACTTGTAATGGATTTCGATATCGTTAACAAATATATTTTAATTTTATTTCATCAAGCTAATGACCAAGAAGATTATCTGACCAAAAAGGAAATATATTTTGATTATAAAAATACTGTACACTAACAAATTATGAAGAAATTCCAGTGGGCTAATTTTTAATTATAGCTTTTGACTTAAACCATTCAATGTCGTAAAGAAAGTAAAGAAATTTAATAGCACTGTATAAAAATTGTGTTTTTTTGGGGTTAAGATTGCAACTGAAGTCAACGATACTTCGCGTGAGGTGTAACTTTCACGACAAGGCCACACGTTACACAGGAGACATGTGATCGACATGCATGCAACAACGTGTTTGTACGCACCAACGTGTTTGTACGGAACGTGGGAAACAAGGCCATGAGAACCACCATGGCTCTCCAAATCTGCAACACTTGTGCCTGAAACATGGCTCTCCAGACCTGAAACATGGCTCTCCAGACCTGCAAAACACTGCCAGAACCATGCTACAAATAATAAGAATCTAGTCTAGTCTTACTGTTTACTCAGGGTAGTCTTACTGTTTACTTAGGGTTTTCGTGTACTTAGGAGGAAGGGTATAAATGGCCAGGTTACCAATGCAGCTATGGACGAGACAATCTGGCGACAGCTCCCCGAGGAGGCTTCGGAACTACTTCTCCATGCTGTCCATAGCTTTCTTCAACAGCGTCGCAGCGTCAACAGAAATCGATTTGAGAAGTTTTGATGCAAGGAAGAAAACCAAATCTGCAGAAGGCAAAGCAATTATTTCATCAATTTTTCCGAGAATATGATATTGAGCTGCAGGCTAGCTTCCAAGAAGAAAATACAAAAAATAACAAAGCAAGATAAACATATTACTGTTACCTGTGAGAAGTCCGTCGCGGTCTCTAGTAATTCTGGTCCTTACAATGCTTGGATGGATAGAATTTGCTGTCACATTGGCCTTCATTTTCTGCATTCTAGACGAAAACTTGTGTTAAATGTTTATTCCTTGTAAAAAAATTGTAAATTTGAGCGGTTATGGAAAACGTAGCTCAAGATTAAGGTTACCTCGAGTCTCAACGCAAGCTCTTTTGTGTGTAGAATATTTGCCAGTTTAGATTGAGCATATGCGCGCTTTCGGAGCTGTCTGATGCAGCAACTTCTGGTTCTGCTCGTCCCAGTCCTGCTACTGATAAACAGGAATACAGCTGCGCTGCATCATCCAAGCAGATCAAGCAAAAGCAAGGAAGCAGAAGAACCACTGGTTTCTTGTGCAACGTTAGAAGCAGATACTTCATTGCAGTCTGCAAAGTATTTTCCTGATATGGCTTTCAAATTCGGATGAACTGCAACATAGCAGGTTGTAGATGCCGCCTGTTACAGATATTGATTTAAAGATAAGCTGCAAGTATTGTAATAATCATCGATAAACGGGTAAAATACGTCATTCTTATAACCCTGGTTTCCCTTGAATTTTTTTCGGAAATAAATAGTTTCTGTGAAAATTAAGGAATAACAGGTACAAGGAGCGAGTTAAAACATTTAAAGAATTCAATAAAAAGGCTATAGAAAGTAGCTGTATGAGAGATCTTACCTGAGAAATCGATTTGAGAGTCAGTCCGTCCCCGGGACGCCCAGAGCCGATGTTTTAACAGGGTTACTTGCTGTTAACAAAGTTACATGCTGGATGGTCTCTGTTGGCTCCCCTACCTTAACATCTAGCAAGCGGCCACATCAAACTGCATAGCTGCTGTGCATGTAGCACGCACAGCCCTGCATGCACAATAGCTGCCTCCAAATACGCTGCAATGTATAAAAGTTTAAACACGCCTAATTAAAATCCCAAACATCGCAAAGTAATGCTAGCATTAATCGCCCAATGCCTGCAAACCGTTGATGGTCACACATAAGGAACTAGGCCTAAATAACAATTTAGGCTATGGTCGGGCCTCTTCCGCCTCGGGAAGAGGCCAAATAAGATGGCGAAGGATGGCGAAAGATAGCGAAGGAGTGAGTGCAAATGAAACTTAGGCATATCCCCGCTCTAACCGCCGTATAACAGAGAAGGAAAGGGGTGAACTAATGCTAAGTTGGGGTCCTATCGATTACTATAGTCCCTGCCGGAGTCTCAACGCAAGCTCTTTTGTGTGTAGAATATTTGCCAGTTTAGATTGAGCATATGCGCGCTTTCGGAGTTGTCTGATGCAGCAACTTCTGGTTCTGCTCGTCCCAGTCCTGCTACTGATAAACAGGAATACAGCTGCGCTGCATCATCCAAGCAGATCAAGCAAAAGCAAGGAAGCAGAAGAACCACCGGTTTCTTGTGCAACGTTGAAGCAGATACTTCATTGCAGTCTGCAAAGTATTTTCCTGATATGGCTTTCAAATTCGGATGAACTGCAACATAGCAGGTTGTAGATGCCGCCTGTTACAGATATTGATTTAAAGATAAGCTGCAAGTATTGTAATAATCATCGATAAACGGGTAAAATACGTCATTCTTATAACCCTGGTTTCCCTTGAATTTTTTTCGGAAATAAATAGTTTCTGTGAAAATTAAGGAATAACAGGTACAAGGAGCGAGTTAAAACATTTAAAGAATTCAATAAAAAGGCTATAGAAAGTAGCTGTATGAGAGATCTTACCTGAGAAATCGATTTGAGAGTCAGTCCGTCCCCGGGACGCCCAGAGCCGATGTTTTAACAGGGTTACTTGCTGTTAACAAAGTTACATGCTGGATGGTCTCTGTTGGCTCCCCTACCTTAACATCTAGCAAGCGGCCACATCAAACTGCACAGCTGCTGTGCATGTAGCACCCACAGCCCCTGCATGCACAACAGCTGCCTCCAAATATGCTGCAATGTATAAAAGTTTAAACACGCCTAATTAAAATCCCAAACATCGCAAAGTAATGCTAGCATTAATCGCCCAATGCCTGCAAACCGTTGACGGTCACGCATAAGGAACTAGGCCTAAATAGCAATTTAGGCTATGGTCGGGCCTCTTCCGCCTCGGGAAGAGGCCAAATAAGATGGCGAAGGATGGCGAAAGATAGCGAAGGAGTGAGTGCAAATGAAACTTAGGCATATCCCCGCTCTAACCGCTGTATAACAGAGAAGGAAAGGGGTGAACTAATGCTAAGTCGGGTCCTATCGATTACTATAGTCCCTGCCGGATGCCAGATGGCAGGGACTAATAAAATGAAATCATACGGAGAATAAGAACTCACGCATTTCTCTTAAAAGTTATGAAACTGCTTAATCCTCCATTTGAATATTGTATTCTCACCTGCATACATTTTAGGGAGGAAATGTTTCTACGCAGCTGTTTTTTTGCACTGACTTTTGAAATCTTCACATCTTCCGAGTGTGATAATTTAGATTTGGACTGACTAGACAATCCAAAACAATAATTGACGGTAATTCCCGGCTTAAGACAGAAATTCACATTAATGTATGGTTACGTGATATACAATTTTTTTATTGGAATGGGGTATGTTGATCATTTTATTAATTAAAAAAATTGATTGGAGAATTTAAATTTAAGTCATCGTTATTATATCAATTACATGATTAAAATTTATTTAAATTAAATTTTATAAAGTTTCATTAAAAATTATCATGCCATTTGTTAATTGACACTTATGACGATTAATGAGAATGGGAAGATTACACAACCTTACACACACTTACCATAACAAGAATAACAAGATTACAAAATGTTACACATACACTTGTCATAATAGTGGAAAGGTGTATTTTGGAATAAGATGATTATCCATTTCAAAACATTGATAACATGTGTCCAATTCCAAATAACAGGTACTAGTCAGTTTCATTAACCTGTCCATCAATTTCTCCCTTTGATTATTTTCTAGCTACTAGAGCTGCTTCTATTCTCCCTCTCCACGGTAGCCCAAAATGTTAAGGAGTGGCTGAGTTTACATTGAGGATGCATGTAAAAAAAGTTGGGAATTTTCAGAGAAACATATGGCCGGGCTTATGGAAAATCTTTAGGAGGCTATGATGTTGGGATGTAGATGTATGTACAGAAATGATGACTCATCCCAAAAGTTGAGGTCAGTGCCTTCAAGGCAACTGGCCCATGTGATCCTTTCCCGCGCTTGTATGCAACTGGGGTTTTTGGTGTGGTTTTAATGGAGCATTAACTCCGCCACCTTTTCGAGGTTTTTTTGATCACCATATTACGGTTCTATGGCAGGGTTTTGGTTGTAGCTTGGGTTATTATTGCTGCTGGTTTCACTCTGCTGCTTTGTGCCCTTACCTAGTTCCTTCAACCTGATGGTAATGGCTCGTTGCCTCCCACTATCTGCTGATTGTGGCCTCGGCTCTAGTTCTACGTTACTGGATAATGTTAAGATGTTGTATCGACGAGCTTGGTGGCTGCTTCTTGTGTGGTTTTCTAAAATAATGTTGGGCTTTGTGGCTGTCCTCAGTATGCGATGATTTCTCTGTAATTTTAATTGGTTTGCTGCACTTCTGGTTTGTCTTTGCTGCGTTTGACTGTGTTTAGGGTGTGCATTGTTGTCAGGTCCTCAGCTGGACTTCCCTAGCAATAGTTCGGTGCTAACACAAGGTAACCTCTATGCTTCGACTTCAGGCTCCCTCTTTGCTTTTCCTCTTCTAACAATTCTTCTCCTTTTGAGCAGCTGGGGTTTCGTGGCTCTGTGGCCATGGCTCGAACATTGTTGGTCTTGGTGGTGGTTTGCAATTTTTGGTGATTCGGCTCACCTTAAGGGTCGTCGTTGTTTGGTGTGTTGTTGGTCTTGGGGTTGACTATGGAACCTACTCTCCACTTTAGGTAACCTTTAGGGTACTCATCTTTACGCTTCTCTCGGTTTATTCTCCATATAACTGGTTATGCTGCCTCTCTAATCATTGTCTCTTAACTGTGGTAATTCACTCCTTTGTGGTAGTGGCAAGGGTTTTGTAAGGACCTCTGGTTGCGGGTGCGATGGGCGCCGACGAAGTCTCGTGCACGACGGGCGCAAGTGGAGGCGACGGCGGGTCGAGCTGCACGAGGGCGGACATGGGCGCGCGGGCAAACTCGGGCACGCAGGCGGACACGAGCGTGTGGGCGGACTCGGGCGCGCGGGCAGACTCGGGCGCGCGGGCGGGCGCGGGCACACGGGCACACTGGCGGGCGCCCCTGAACGACAATGCGACATTTACACGATTTTTATGCGATGATACCAGAAACAATATGCGACACTTGGGAAATGCGACTAAGTCTTGAGCGTTTTATATGGAGGTTAAAAGGAGCTTGCAAGCCGACTTGTAAAGGAGTCTTGTGGGCGTATTATGGTGGCTTTGGGGGTCGGCCAAGGGGCTGCCAACCCCATGTAAACCCACACAAAGAAGCATATATATAACACATGAGGAGAGCTCATTTGGTAATTGAGTTCTCTCATCTCTTCTACGCATAGAGTCAAGGGGTAAAACTAGAAGTGCGCAAATTTAAGTGGAGCTACGCATAGCTCATGCGCACTACTTGGAGGTGCACTTGGAGGTTGTCTTGAACCGATCGAGGTGTGGGCAACGTGTGCCCGGGGATTCGGTGGATGTGCAGAATTGTGTAGGAATTGGCAAGGGTATCTAGGTGGCTCGGGTGAGCACCGCCCTTCGTGCAAGAAGTGCACACGGTTGTAAAAGGGCAGGGTTGCCTCTCTTTGTAATATTTGGCTAAGTGTGAGACTTGGTTTGGCAAGACACACTTGTATGTTGTAAACTGATATTCTTAATATAGTTTCGGGCAGACTCACATTACAAGGAGTTGCTCGTCCCCTTTATACTTGTTGCAATTTTTGATGTTCTTGTTATAATTGCATGATGATAATGAATGAATATGGGCTTCATTAAGTATAAATGATAATTGCATGTTTACTTGGTTGGGAAACACAAGCTAGGTAATGTTAATGTGAAAGTAGGCGTAGTCCATGAATGTTAGTATTGGTGAAAAGAAAGCGTTTGGTGGTGCCGCACCTTCCTACAGGCAGTTGGAAGACTACCGTAGGTGTAGGGGCGTGACAGGTGGTATCAAAGCCAAGTTTAGAGCCGATGAGCAGGGTTGCTCGTGACAGGTATTTGCAGGTGAAGGAAACCGTTTCACACAAGTGGAACAAGGGTTGGTTCAGGTTGCAGGTGACTTGGTGAACATGGAGAAGGCTGAAAAGGCAGTGATGGTAGATGAACCTACGAAAGGTGAATCTAGCCATAGTGCAGTTAAAGCTCTCCGGTACGAAGTATTGGAACATATGAGTCGATGGAGTTCTAAATGGGTTTCAATGAAGGCCGAGAACATGAAGATTCGAGATAGCTGTTCGGAACTAAAGAGGGAACTTGAAGAACTCAAGAGCCAATGTGGAAGTACGATAGATGTTGAACTCAAGGAACTTGATGAGGAGATCCAACAAAGTGGACTTGATCTTCAAGAGCTCTCTGATGAAAGAGCCCGGTTGAGGAAGGAAAGTGCCAGGGTGGAAGCCAAAATCAAGCAAGTTGAGGAGGAAATAAAGAAGAAGCTTCTTGGTAAGAAGGTTGTTGTGATTGAGTAGGAAGAGCTCGACTACATTGACAGGTTGGGAACTCAATACCGAGAGCATCCAGAGGACATTCAGAAGTTTAGTTCTATGAACTTGGTCAGTGGACACTTGGGTGGTGCACTTGAGCAAGATGCGATGAAGGGCAAGCTTGAAGGGAGTCAAGATGGACCAGGATCGGGTTGCTTAGAGGAGCCAAGCAAGGAGGTGAAGTACCTTAGGAGGAATGTCAAGGTGGAACATGAGCCAATTGACACTTCTAAGGCCGAATTCTTGAAGAAGGTTGCTGATGTGAGGTGCAAGACAAAGCCAACAAAGGAAGGTGATTCCTTGAAGCTAAGTTTTGTGAAGGTAACCGTGAAGGGCAAGAGATTTGCAGCTTTGGTAGATACAGGGGCTACTCATAGCTTCTTAAGAAGGAAGGCATCAAAGTCTTTTGGGAAGAGAGCAGAGATGGAGAGAGAATGGAGTGCTTTCAAAGCAGTCAACTCTACCATTAGAGCCGTTGATGGTGTGTTGAAGGATACTCAGGTGAAAGTAGGATCGTGGTTTGGAAAGTTGGACTTTGAGAGTTGTGGACATGGATGATCATTCTATGGTGTTGGGACTGGACTTTATGGAGCTTGCACAAGCCATACCAATGGTGGACCGGGACATTCTCTTGATCATAGCTGAAGGGAAGACCATGATGGTACCGATGAATAGAAGAAGTTGCTTGGGGTATAGACCAAGGATGGCTTCTATGACTTTGTATCCCAAAGATCCGAATGTGAAGCATGAGGATGTGGAGCAAAGAGGACTTGGGAGTGTGACTCAAACAACGAAGGAAAGGAAGCTTGTTGACTTCGTTGCAAGGGCCGGAAAGAAGAATGAAGGAAGTGAGAAGACAACCTCACGAACATGGAGACACTTATTGGGAGCATCTTCTATTGATGATATTCACAATGGAGTTGCAAATGAAGGGAGTCTGAGTACTACTTCAGAGGTAGTGATTGATGAGGATTATGGAGGTAGAGATCCTACTGGGTTAGTGGACTTTTATAGATATGCTATGGGCATATATGACTTTCAGTTGACAAAGGACAAGCTAGGTGAGCTTGGATGTACATGTGAGGAGATTGAAGCTGTGCATAGATACTTGAGGACACAACATCAATCTGACACATGGGTGGATGAGAGTCAGGGAGGAAACTTCTTGGCCTTCCTTTCTCTATAGATAACCTTGGAGGAAGGTTGGTGTGGAGGCCTTGGTAGAAAGGAACCACACCAACTTTACAAGGGGCTTTGGAGGAGGCTTCTTAATGACAGGTGCAGACTTGGATGCAGATGACCAGAGGTTGGGATGGAGTCTACATGGATTGGACATCATAGACAACTAGAGTCATGGACATCAGGTTGGTTATATGGAGCATGTTGCAGATGGGATGGAGTTTCCATGGACCTGAGCATGGGATGATTGATAGATTCTTGATGAGTCCGAGATGTAGCAGAAGTCAGGGAAAGACTTGTGGTGGCATAAGGATGTGCATTCTTATGGTTTTAGCATATGGTTGGACTGATCACCCGACTAGTTCGAGTCATGAGGGGTACCAATGTGCAGAGATATGTTGGCATTAGTCAAAACATGGTTGACATCTGACAGGGAGACTACATGGAGGAGGGACACGTGATGAAGACAGGGGGTCAGTTATCATGGATTGAGATGATATCTAATGGAGAGCATACCGTTGAGGTACATACATTGGTATGGTGAGCTTGGTGGCAGTTGGTCACTAAGTCGAGATATGATAGAGATGAGGCTCTACATATGTTGCAGGGATGTTTTCCTTGTGTGGAAAGGTCAACATCATGGATGATGATGATCTTGGTGGATGGCTATCGGGATGGTATGTTGTCGAGGATGACAACGATTTCAAGGGGAGGAGGATGTAAGGACCTCCGGTTGTGGGTGCGATGGGCGCCGGTGAAGTCTCGTGCACGACGGGCGCAAGTGCAGGCGATGACGGGTCGAGCTGCACGAGGGCGCATGGGCGGACATGGGCGTGCTGGCGAACACGGGCGCGCAGGAAAACTCGGGTGCGCAAGTGGACTCGGGCGAGCGGGCGGGCGCGGGCGTGCGGGTGAGCGCGGGAGCGCAGGTGGGCACGGGCGTGCAGGCGCACTGGCGGGCGCCCTTGAACGGTAATGCGACATTTACACAAGTTTTATGCGATGATACTAGAAACGATATGCGACAGTTGGGAAATGCGACCAAGTGTTGAGCGTTTTATATGGAGGTTAAAAGCAGCTTGCAAGCCGACTTGTAAAGGAGTCTTGTGGGCATATTATGGTGGCTTTGGGGGTCGGCCAAGGGGCTGCCAACCCCATGTAAACCCACACAAAGAAGCATATATATAACACATGAGGAGAGCTCATTTGGCAATCGAATTCTCTCATCTCTTCTACGCATAGAGTCAAGGGGTAAAACCAGAAGTGCGCAGATTTAAGTGGAGCTGCGCATAGCTCATGCGCACTACTTGGAGGTGCATTTGGAGGTTGTCTTGAACTGGTCGAGGTGTGGGCAAGGTGTGCCCGGGGATTCAGTGGATGTGCGAATTGTGTAGGACTTGGCAAGGATATCTAGGTGGCTCGGGTGAGCACCGCCCTTCGTGCAAGAAGTGCACACGGTTGTAAAAGGGCAAGGCTGCCTCTCTTTGTAATATTTGGCTAAGTGTGAGACTTGGTTTGGCAAGACACAATTGTATGTTGTGAACTAATATTCTTAATATATTATCCGACAGACTCACATTACGGGGAATTTCCCCTCCCCTTTATACTTGTTGCAATTGTTGATGTTCTTGTTATAATTGCATGATGATAATGAATGAGTATGGGCTTCATTAAGTATAAAGGGTAATTGCATGTTTACTTGGTTGTGAAACACAAGCTAAGTAATGTTAATGTGAAAGTAGGCGTAGTCCACGGATGTTAGTATTGGTGAAAAGAAAGCGTTCGGTGGTGCCACACCTTGCTACAAGTGGTTGGAAGACTACCGCACATGTAGGGGCGTGACAGGTTTGGTCCTTTATGGTTACTGTTTATTCGCTCTTTTGTTCCGGTCTACACTTGAACCGGGTAGGGTCCTTCCTATTTATCTTATAAAGTCTTGTAGGTTGTTGAGCATGGTCCTGTCTTTGTTTGTTTAGTTGGTCCTGGGTCACAGGAACCCTTCTTGGTCTGTAATGAAAATATCTAAGGACTGTTTGGAAATTGTATATTTTTTTCTGGAAGGCACTATGCCTTATGCTCTGAACCTGTGTTGGGTTACAAGATGCTGTCTCTGAACTATAACAAATATTTATGCAATGTATGTAAATATATTTATAGAATTGATAAATCTTCTACTTGTAAGAATTTCAATGATTTGCTTTCGTGAAGTGCCTGAATGAATTCTCTTGCAGTGTTTAGTTGTTCTGATGTGATGCACAATCTCGTTAACAGTCCCTCAATGATGTAGTTTATTTCATGCATAGTACCAGATTATAGTCATTCATAATAACAAATGTTTGATACCTAAAATGCTTCTCTTTACTATTTTAAAATATTCTATCAGAGTTTACATTCTCTGGTTTCTATTCTCTATTGGCAGCAACCCTTTGTTCATCTTTTGATTATGTATTTAATCTGTTGGTAGCCTCATTCAATTGAGTAACTAACTGTAGTTGCAATTTGCAGTTACATTCTATTTTCCTATTATTCAAGTATTAATCTATTTTAGACTATTCCCTAATCTATTTACTTTCAAAAAATAAAAAGTAACGACGTTCGCTGTGATAGCCTTCTTGAAAAGAAATAATAATAAAAGTAAACTGAAAAGTAAATTAAAAAAAAAAAATTTCTTAAAACAACATGTCTAGATGTCACCTCCCTAAGTGGATGCTCCTGCATCAGGCTTCCTGGGTGAATGAAACTCATGGCTCCTGTCCATGAGCTCTTCAATCGAATACCAGTGTGTTGAATCTGTCTGGCATCCAACCGGGAACTGTCCTCAATTGGACGGTCCTTCCACTTAAACTGCAAGTACTCCTTTCAGAGTGTCCACCTAGCTACATGAGTATCTAGTATTTGGTCAATCTCCAAAGGCTTGGCTGGGGGCATTTGTCTGATCCATGTCCCTGTCTCTTCGTCTCCCTGGGTGTCCCGTGTGTGTCCTATTGAACTATCCTCCATATTAGTAGAAATATAAGGGTATAGGTCTACTACATTGAAAATGGGTGAGATCCCAATACCTCGAGGTAATTGCAGTTCATATGCACTGGCAAAGAATTTCCGTCGTATCTGACAAGGCGCTATCTTTCTCAATTTGAGCTTGTTATATTCTCCTCTAGGAAACCTCTCCGTTCGTAGGTGTGCCAGTACCAGGTCTCCTACATTAAATTGCACTTCCCATCATTTTAAATTTGCCTTCTACTTATATCTTTGGCTGCTATTCTATAATTTAGCTTTCACCTGTTCGTGAAGATCATTAATCATTTTGGCAAAATCTTCTCCATCATCACTGCTCCATTCCAAGCAACCCAAATCTCGTAACTCGTGCATTACACGGCGGTGAATTCCGTATAGGATCTAGAAAGGGATTTTTCCTGTACTCCTATTGGGTGAATTGTCATAAGCAAACTTTGCTTGTGCGAGTACACGATCCCACTATCGTCAATTCTCTCCAACTAGACTACACAACATATTTCCTAGACTTTGGTTTACTACCTCAATTTTCCCATCAGTCTGTGGATGATAAGCTGAGCTGAAGTTCAATTTAGTATCTAATTTCTTCCACAAAGTCCACCAGAAATGGCCCATAAACTTCACGTCCCTATCCGAAATAATAGACTTTGGTAAGCCATGTAGTTTGACAATTTCTGTAAAGAACAAATGGGCTACATGCGTGGCATCATTGGTCTTTTTACAAGGAATAAAATGTGCCATCTTATTAAAACGATCCACTACTACCATGATTGAATCATATCCTTTCTGTGTCCTCGACAAACCCAAGACAAAGTCTAAACTGGCTGAGTCCCAAGGCCTGTCCGGAATAGGTAGGGGCATATACAGTCCCATATTTTGACTATGTCCCTTTGCCAATTGACACATATTACATCTAGCCTCATACCATTGTATGTCTCACCTCATCTTTGGCCAATAATAGAAATGAATTACCTGGTCCAAGGTCTTGTCTATGCCAAAATGTCCAGCTAAACCACCACTATGTTTCTCCTGAATTAAGTTCTCGCTCATTGAACATTCTGGAATACACAATTGTCCTCCTTTGAACAACAATCCTTCCTGTATGTTATAATATAACCACAATATGTTGTCTCTCAATAGCGGATTCTGGCAAGCTTCATATGCTTCCCAAAAATATGCATCTATCTCATACAGATCTTTGAGATGTTCAAAGCCCAACACCTACACTCTGCTTTCCTGTAAAATCAAACTTCTTTTGCTTAACGCATCTGCCACTTTGTTGGCTTGTCCACTAATGTGTTTCAACACAAACATGAAACTCTGGAGATATTCCACCCACTTTGCATGTTTATGATTCAGCTTATGTTGTTGCATGACATATTGCAAAGCACAATTGTCTGAAAATAGAACAAATTCGTTTCCCAGCAAGTAGTGTCTCCAATGTTTCAGCACTTGCACCACTGCATAGAATTCCTTGTCATAGGATGTATATTTCTGTCTACTCTCATTTAATTTCTCACTGAAATGGGCTACTTGTTTATCCTCTTGACTCAGTACCACTCCAATGACTGTCCCACTAGCATCGCACCGAACTTGAAAATTTTTGTTGAAATTTGGTAACCTCAAAATAGGTCTTTTGGTGATCTTCTTTTTGAGTAGCTGAAAGCTCTTTTCAATCGACTCAGTCCAATGAAAAGGTTGATTTTATTTTTTGATGGTATCCACCATGGGTGCACAAATCAGGGAAAATTTTAAGAACCCCCCCTAAATTTATAAATATAATAAATGGGCGAATCTCCATGGTATATAGGAAAAATGGAAGGCGATTTTATCAATAATATAATATGTATATATAATTTTTTGGCGAATCTCTCACCAGGCATGGCCAATATTTTACTCAATTATAAAATCTTGTAAGATCTTGGCGAGTCTTTCACTAAATAATAAAACTTTGTAAAGTCCTAGTGAATCTTAGCATAGGCTACATGCTGGTTTAATTCCCCCATTTAAATAGGCTACATTCCACGTGAATACCATGGGTCAATACTTGGGTCAATACCATGTGTCATTTTGGTGAATACCATGGGTCAATACCATGTGCCATTTTTGTTTTTATTAATTCTAATATTAGGGTTAATAATGGTTTTTTCCATGGTATTAATAACAATCTAGTCCATGGTATTTGTCCTGTAGTATTTTGGCCATAGGTTTCACCTAAATATAACCCATTTTTGAGTGTTCGTAAATATAAGGTGACTTATGGAGTAAATATAAAAAAATGTTTTATTTTTTTACCATACCTCTCGTTTATTTATATTTTTATTATTTTACCATACCTCTTTTAAAAATATGGTATTTGGCCCATAGGATTCACTTAAATAAAACCTCTTTCTTGAGCATTCATAAATAGAATGAGGGCTATGGACTAAATATAAAAAGAGGTTTGAGCCTTCATAAATAGAAAGAGGGTTATGGACTAAATATAAATATAAAAAGAGGTTTTATTTATTTACGATACGTCTAGTTTATTTATATTTTTATTTATTTACCATACCTTTTGGGTAAGTATAAAAAGACGTTTTATTTATTTACCATACCTCCACTTTACTTATATTTTTATTTGTTTACACTCTTACATGTATATAAGGTGACTTATGGAGTAAATATAAAAAATGTTTTATTTATTTACCATACCTCCACTTTACTTATATTTTTATTTGTTTACACCCTTACATGTATATAAGGTGACTTATGGAGTAAATATAAAAAATGTTTTATTTATTTACCATACCTCTCATTTATTTATATTTTTATTAATTTACCATACCTCTTTTATAAATATGGTATTTGGCCCATAGGATTCACTTAAATAAAACCTATTCTTGAAAATGGGCGAATGGATTCACTTAAATAAGACCTATTCTTGAAAATGGGCAAATGGAAGGTTGTAAGTCCTAATTTCAAGGGCTAAATTTACCTTTTTTACCCTCTCCCTTAAAATAAGGTGGGCTATTTGAGGTGATTTGTAAAAATGTACTATGATACAAAATATTCGCCCACTAAAAATTTAAAACCCCTTAATTTCGCCAAAGGGCGAACATTCGCCCCTAAGATTATCCTTGGAACAAATCCCACTAAATTTTTTTATAAACTTCCAGTAAAAACTTGCTAGCCCATGGAAACTTCGTACTTCAAATAAACTTTTTGAGGACAGCCAGCTAACTATGGATGCAACCTTTTTCGGATGCATCTTTAATTCTCTAAAATCATGAATCCCAAATAAACCAACTCCTTCTTAAAAAACGTACATTTCTTCAAATTTAACAGTAATTTATTCTGTTGTAATTTTTCCAAGACACACCTAAAGTGTCAAAAATGTTCTTCCCTATTCTTACTGAAAATAAGGATATCATCCAAATACACAATAACGAACTTCCCGTTATATTCTTTCAACATCTCATTCATTAAGCGCGTGAATGTCTTGGGTGCATTGCTCAATCCAAATGGCATGACCAACCATTCATACAGGCCCTCATTGGTTTGGAATGTAGTCTTCCACTCATCTCCTTCTGAAATCTCTATCTGATGATAACTGCTTTTTAAATCAATCTTTGAAAAATACATTGCTCCACTCAAGCAGTCCATCATATCATCCATTTGTGGTAAAGGGAACCCGTATCTAATGGTAATCTTATTGATTGCTCAAGAGTCGGTACACATCCACCACTCTCCTCATTTCTTGGGAGCTAAGAATGTTGGAACTACACACAGACTTAAGCTTTCCCGAATCAGCCCTTTTTCCAACAACTCCTGCACTAGTTTCCTAATCTCCTCATTGTCCTTTGGACTCATTCGGTAAGAAGATTTGTTGGGTAAACTAGCTCCTGGGATGAAATCAATATGGTGGTTGATACTCCATTTTGGGGGTAACTTATCTATCAAATCGTCTACTACCATATCGTTGAATTTTTGTAGCATATCTTGAATTTCCTCTAGCAAATCCTTAATTTTAGTATGAATTAACACTGTCCTTGGCCTCCGCACAATTGAAAACTTTATTTCATCATCTCCAATTTGTTGTAGGAACCCTTTTCCCCCTAATAAAAATGCCTTTGTCCCACTGCTCTTTGTTGTGCCCTCTTCCTTCATGGGTACCAACGTATGCTTGATCCCATCTTTCGCAAACTTATAATAGTTTGTCTTCCCATTGTGCGCTACCTTCCTGTCATACTGCCATGGTTTACCTAGTAGTATATGGCACACATCCATCGACATTATGTCACATGTCACCTTATCCTTATACCTACCAATATGAAATTCCACTTCACACTCCTCATCAACAAGCAGTTGATGCCCTTTTTGTAACCAAGACATCTGGTATGCGGTTGGGTGTTTCAGTCTTTTTAAACCCAGTTTCTCTACCATCTTTGTGCCTACCAAGTTATCAGTGCTTCCACTATCAATAATCAGTTTACATCACTTTCCATGTGACTTATACAAATCGAAACAAGGCTTTCTGCTGTGTCTGATCAACTAACTCTTTGGCTAGCCTCAACAAGAATTTGTTCAAGACCAAGGCCTCTCCTGTTTCAGGCATGTTCTCCACTTCTTGAGGTGGGGCCTCAGCTTCCTCTGGTTGAGCAGCATATGCTCCTCTTTGTCATGCTTGATCACTTTCAGGATATTCAAAATACCAGTGTCCCCATTTGTTACACTTGTAACACTGATAGGCATTCCCTTTACCTCTGTTGTTACCTCTCCATCCCTAGTAAGGCCTTCCCCCTCTAGTGCTACCTTCTTTATCAGTTGACCCTACAGTTTTTGAACTGTTGCCTTCCTCACTGCTGATGGCAGTTCTGCCTCTGCCAAAGGACTGTCCTATTCCTCGGCCGGATCCACATCCTCTCCTGGTATTTTGTTTCCTGTTGATCTTCTCCCCTTCTTCTAAAGCACTTTGATATGCTTCTTTTATAGATTTGGGAGAGAGAATACTGATCTCATCCAGTATCTCCATCCGTAATCCATTCACGAACCTTGTTGTCTTTGCTGGGGTATCTTTGACATAACCCACTCATAGATTCACTCTATAAAATCCTTCTGTATATTCTTTCACAGTCATTACTCTCCGTTTCAGGTTCTGTACTTGTCTATATAGAGAAATCTGATAGTATTTAGGTAAAAACTTACCTTTCATTTTGGTAATCATTATAGTCCACTTTTTAATTGGCGACTTATTTGATTGCCTTCTCTCTGCCTGCACATTGTCCCACCACAGTGTTGCATGCTCCTTTATTTTTGTAGCTGTAAATCTGACTCTCCTATCCTCACTAATTTCCTCACATTTGAAGTATTTATCCAACTCGCTAATCCAATCCAATAATATTTCAGTGGATAAACTGCCATCATAGTTTGACAGTTCAGGCTTCGGTTTGTCGCTTACTATTAGAACAGATTTCAATAATTTTATCTCTGGATCTTCCTCATCAGACCAATCTATCGCAGTTGTAGCTTCTTCTTCACTATCGTCACCACCTTATGGATCCCTACGCCTCCTTGCTTCTACTGTTCCTAATATGGCACTTAGGATCCTGATTTCCTCACACAATCCTTCATCAGCTACCCTCCAAATAGCTCTACTTCTACCCCTCCTTCCTACCTCCATAATTTTTTTCTTCCCTAAGGAAAGAACTCCTCTAATACCAAAATTTGATGACTCACCCAAAAAGCTAAGGTGGGTGCCTTTATGGCAACTGGCCCACATGACCCCTTCTTGCGCTCATATGCAATTGGGGTTTTTGGTGAGGTTTTAATGGAGCATTAACTCCGCAACCTTTTCGAGGTTGTCTCGGTCATCGTGTTATGGTTCTATGGCATGGTTGTGGCTTGGGTTATTGTTGCTGTTGGTTCTGCTCTGCTCCCCTGTGCCCCTACCTGGTTCCTTCCGCCTGATGGTAATGGCTCTCTTCCTCCCATTGTCTATTGGTTACGGCCTCGGCTCTGGTTCTATGTTACTAGGTAATGTTAAGATGTTGTATCGAAGACTTTGGTGGCTACTTCTTGCGTGGTTTTCCAAAACAATGCTGGGCTTTGTGGCTGTCCTGTGTATGTGGTGATTTCTCTATAATTTTAGTTGGTTTGCTGCACTTTTGGTTTGTCTCTGTTGTGTTTAACTGTGTTTATGGTGTGCATTCTTGTTAGGTCCTCAGCTCGACTTCCCTGGCGATAGTTCAGCTCTAACACAAGGTAACCTCTCTGCTCCAATTACAGTCTCCCTCTTTGCTTTTATTCTGCTAATAATTCCACTCCTTGTGCGCAGCTCGAGTTTCGTGGCTCTATGGTCGTGGCTCGAATGTTATTTCTCTTGGTGGTGGTTTGTAGTTTCTTGTGGTTCAGCTCAACACAAGGGCCATTGTTGTATGGTGTGTTGTTGGTCCTAGGTTTCACTAGAACCTACTCTCCACTTCAAGTATCCTTCAGGGTACTCATCTTTACCCTTTTCTCAGTCTATTCTCCATATAACTAGTTATGCTACCTCTCTAATCGTTGTCTCCTGACTGTGCAGGTAATTCGCTTTTCTATTGTAGTGGCAAGGGTTTGGTCCTTGACAGTTATTGTTTCTTCGCTCTTCCATTCCCATCTCCACTTGAACCATGTAGGGTCCTTCCTATTTATCTTATACAATCTTGTAGGTTGTTGAGCGTGGTCCCATCTTTGTTTGTTTAGTTGGTCCTGGGTCACAAGAACCCTTCTTGGTCTGTAATGAAAATATTTGAGGACTATTTGGAAATTGTATATTTATTTTGGAAGGCACTATTCCTTATGCTCTGAACCTGTGTTGGGTTACAGGATGCTGTCTCTGAACTATAACAAATATTTATACAATGTATGTATATATATTTATAGAAATGATAAATCTTCTACTTGTAAGAATTTCAATGATTTGCTCTCGTGAAGTACTTGAATGAATTATCTTGCAGTGTTTAGTTGCTCCGATGTGATGCACAGTCTCATTAAAAGTCCCTCAATCATGTAGTTAATTCCATGCATAGTACCAGATTATAGTCATTCATAATAACAACTGTTTGATACCGGAAATACTTCTCTTTCTGTTTTAAAATATTCTGTTAGAGTTTACATTCCCTATTTTGTATTCTCCTTTTTTGGCAACAACCCTTCGTTCATCTTTTGATTGTGTATTTAAGATGCTAGTAGCCTCATTCAGTTGAGGAACTACCTGTAGTTGCAATTTGCAGTTACATTCCCTTTTGCTATTATTCAAGTATTGATTTATTTAAGACTATTCCCTAATCTATTTACTTTCAAAAAATAAAAAGTAATGACATTGGCTATGACAGCCTTCTTGAAAAGAAATAACAATAAAATTAAACTGAAAAGTAAATTAAAAAAAAAATAAAAAATCTTAAAATAGCATGTCCAGCTATTGCCTCCCTAATTGGATGCTCCTGCATCAAGAAATCTAGCAATTTCGAGAGAAAGATATGGCCAGGCTTATGGAAATTTGAAGCATGGATGTAGAAAGTAAAAAGATTGTTTCCCATCACACATTCATGAATGAATGAGTAAGTCTTTGTTATTAATTTTTTAATTGCAATGTGAGACTCAATAAATAGTTAAATCCGTGATACTAATTGTTTAAATTGCAGTGAGTTTAGAGGTCACATCATCACATTGGCATCGAAGGCCCAAAATAGTTTTTTCTTTGTTCTACAATTCAGAGTTTTAGTAAATGACCAGGTCAAGTTTATGCCATAAAAATACTGTCCTTCATCACTTTAGGGCTTTTTGTTTTCTTTAACAAAAAATACTTACAGCTAAGATCGAATCACCCTACCTAAAAAAAGGGCTGAATCCCAACCTTTGAGATTTAAGGTTGCTATATTTAGGGTGACTATAAGTAACCATGTATCTATAATATTTTCGAAAGTCAAGTTGTTCACTACAAAACCAAAATTATTTCTCAAAGAAATCCTTCAGAGGAAACCTGTAATAAGCACTATATCTTATATCTGTGTTCCCAACCTATTATAACATGTAATCAAATATGTTCTCAATTTATAATGAGTTATAGGTTATTGTGCACATATGTTTTTAATAATAATTTGTAAAGAAATAACGAGAACAAAGAAATTTTTTATCGAAATAAATTAATTGTTTTATTCAGTTTTTATAATTTTAAAAGTTCAGGGTCAATTCGTGTACAAAATTCATTCATGCACTATAAAACATTGAAAACTACACAATAATTTTATATCCCCAATTTGTAAGCAATGTTAAATAAATTATATTCTTTGCAACATTATACTACGATGGAAGTCTATTTGATAAATATAACATTGTCACTATTAAAAAAAACCCACATATAGATTGACTATTAGCAATGATATTTATGATCTACTATTAACAATGATATTTATTAAAAACTAAAGTGAACTTGAATGTTGAAATATAATTTTATATATATATATAGATGTATAAAATCATATTTTTTTATATGTACATTCAACTTTCAAGTATCTTTAGTTTATTTTTCTTGTCATTTTTATGCTACCCAAAACAAGTTTACCAAATGTTCAAGAAAGTCAAAATGGATCATTAAGGATAAATACATATAAATAATATGTATAAATAATTCTCAGGTTTAGTGTTTTTCTTTATGTTAGCATGACTATCATTTAGAATAGAAATAGATTAAATTTTCTTTTTCTGAGTCTTAGTTTTAATCAACTTTTAAATATAAAATTATTTTGTATTTCATAAAAAAAATAAGAGTGGGTTTCAAGCAAAAAAATCATGAAAACAAATAAATTATCCTTTCTAATTTATTGAAAAGAATGTCTTAAGAAAATTCAATTAGATCATTTTTTTCATTTTTACATACAAGAAGATTGTGTACAAAAGCCACACCTGCCATAATCAAAACCAAAAAACATTAGATATCCTCAAACTTCAAATTTTGGTCAGTCTCAATAGAGAGGGGTTATATCTAATTTTGTAATTATGTTCCTCTTTCCCTATTTTGAAAATGTTAAGTGCGGTATATATCAACATCCTTCAGAAACTAAAACTGTATCTAACAATTTAAATATTAATAAAAGATTAAAACTTAAAAATTTGCAAAGCCAATAGAAATATATTTGAAAGACATAAAAGTAGTTGCCACTACCACAAAATTATTCATAACGTACCCAAATCAGACATAAAGAAATTAATTAGGTATTTAAATATAGCCATTTAAAACTATAAGTTATTAAATCCTTTGAATATTGTGTCTCATGTAAAAATCCTAACAACCTATATTATGAAAGCTATGAAACTATAATACAACATACAACCTTTTAATATGACTATTGGTTAATAATCATGACAAGAACCTAGATTTTAAATTATTATATAACATATAATTCTCTAATCAAATAAACTTATTAAATATAATATTGATTTTTATATTCAAATACGTGGACGAAATTAACACATAATTCTTAAATGAAAAAACCTTCTTAAAATTAAAATAAAATTATTAGAATTTATTTATAAAGCATCTCTCAATTGAAAGAACTTTTAAAATGAATCATTAATAATAATTGAAATGAGAACAAAGACTTTAAATTATGATATAACATATAATTCTCTAATCAAATAAACTTATTGAATATAAGATATATTTTTGTATTCAAATATGTGAAAAAACTCTCATTTGCGAAACATCTCTCAATTAAAAATAATTTTTACATAAACTCCTAGTATGATACAAGATCTTATATCTTTCCTATAATAATAAAAGTTCTTAATTGGTTAATTTTTTTTATTTTGATTTTCCATACATATTAAATTTATTAAAAAAGTCAATAATTTTAAATATGACTATTTTGATAAAAGGAATTTAGTATCGAATTTATAATATTTTTTTGGTTTGTAATATTTAAATTTATTCTATCACCTTGAATTCTATATTTAAATTTGGAATATAATATTCATGTTTTCAATATAATATAAAAGTTTATTAAGGTTTAATATAATATGGTTTAATAATACCTTGAGTTTAATATATTATAGTTTAATAAGGTATATTAGGTTTCAATATAATATAATAAAGTTAAATATAACATAATATTCTTATTATAATTAATATTATTAATATTAATTTTTCATAAAATAATTAAAAATATTTAATTGATTTCTATATATAATTTTTTAGTTAATTAATTTTTAAAAATATAATTTTTAATTTTTAAATATAATTATAATAATTAATATAAATATATATTATTCCATTATTTCTAAAGTATTTTGTTCAAAAGGTTTAGATGAGATTTATTTAAGTTATATTAAGGATTAAGAGTTAGTGTTGTTTATTACTTACATCTTTAAATTTTTAAATATTTAAATTATAAGAAAAGCTGGTTTTGAAATTTATGGAAAATTTACCTACAAAAATATAAAAATACAACTTTTTTTTAAGGAATTTAGACTTCTGTGATCCATAGCATTGTTCATAAACTCTTCGGCAAAATCACATAACCAATCTTTTGTCGACGCGTTTCGAACCAACCAGTGTGGTTCATCGTCAGGACAAGTTGAAGAACCAATCCGGCTTAGCTTGATTAAATAGAGCGTGTAGAGACTCCAACGGCTATATTGCCAACGACTAATTTTGACCAATGATCAAAGTCAAACTACTAATATTCTTGATATATTTAATTCTTATTATTCCTAGAAAACAGCTAAATCAGGTAAATAATGTATTCATATATAATTTATTTTTATAAAAAATTAAAAGAATTCATATAATATTTATATAATCCATATTTATTATTTAAATGTAATGGCCAATAAATTAATAAATAATTCATCTTTATTAAATAATCTATATTTTTTTCTTATTCCAACATTATTTAAATATAAACAAATAGTCTTAAATTACTATTATTTTTAGAATTTAGTTTCATTAGGTAATTTTATATATATTCAATAATTATTCCAATCTAATGGTCCATTGGTAAAATATATTATTTTATTTTTATTGAAATTAAACAATAAGTTATAATTAATAATTTATATTTATTAAATAATCTATATATATTTAATAATTTATAATTCCAATGTTATTAAAGCAAATAAATAGTATTCTTGTAAATATAATAATTTAAAGTACATGATTATTAATAAATGTATATCTCTAACTAATACTATTGGTATAACATATATTTATTAATAATGATTTCTTATTTACCATTTAAACTTAATGGTCCATTGGTAAAATTAGGCCTCCTCTTAATGGCCAATAGACCATTAGGTTTAAATGGTAAATAAGAAATCATTATTAATAAATATATGTTATACCAATAGTATTAGTTAGAGATATACATTTATTAATAATCATGTACTTTAAATTATTATATTTACAAGAATACTATTTATTTGCTTTAATAACATTGGAATTATAAATTATTAAATATATATAGATTATTTAATAAATATAAATTATTAATTATAACTTATTGTTTAATTTCAATAAAAATAAAATAATATATTTTACCAATAGACCATTAGATTGGAATAATTATTGAATATATATAAAATTACCTAATGAAACTAAATTCTAAAAATAATAGTAATTTAAGACTATTTGTTTATATTTAAATAATGTTGGAATAAGAAAAAAATATAGATTATTTAATAAAGATGAATTATTTATTAATTTATTGACCATTACATTTAAATAATAAATATGGATTATATAAATATTATATGAATTCTTTTAATTTTTTATAAAAATAAATTATATATGAATACATTATTTACCTCATTTAGCTGTTTTCTAGGAATAATAAGAATTAAATATATCAAGAATATTAGTAGTTTGATTTTGATCATTGGTCAAAATTAGCCATTGGCAATATAGCCGTTGGAGTCTCTGCACGCTCTATTTAATTAAGCTAAGCCGGATTGGTTCTTCAACTTGTCCCGACGATGAACCACGCTGGTTGGTTTGAAACGCGTCGACAAAAGATTTGTTATGTGATTTTGCCGAAGAGTTTATGAACTTTTTTTTAGTAATTATGATATAAATATATTTAATTTTTATGAAAAATTAAATTTTCAATTTAATTTAATTTATATTTTTAATTATTTAAAGCATATATTTTTTTTTCAATAATATTAATTGTTTTAAAATAAATAGAATGCAAAATAATAAATGATTAATATATATTATGAAAGGAAAAACAAATAAATTTAAAATTTTAATGGAATAAAATATTTTTAGAATTATATTTTAATTTATTTATTTTATAGTATTTCATGTAATATTATTTGGATAAATTTAAAAAACATATTAAATATAATTTTATTGCATAAATTTAAAAAACATGTTAGATATAATTTAATAAATTTTAAATATTTGAAAAGGGAAATTGAATAGAAAGGAATAGTAAGATGATGCAAATTTCATTATTGATATGGTTAACTTTATGAAATCATTTTATTAGACTTAGAATTAGTGAATTTTTTAAAGGGAATCAATGGAGTTAGGAGAGAGTATAGGGTGGCTTCTGAATCATCATTCAAACCTTGATGAGAATTGAGTGTCCACTAAATTGTCTTGAGATATCCTACAATTCACAATTTTTTCTAAATATTGTACCAAGTTAGTGAAACTCATCCATACCATTATCTACTCCCATATGTTTGTTGAAAATTCAATGTTCAACCATTGTCAACCATTGTTGACTCTATTTACCATGGTTGACCTTCATCAAGTATGGTCAGTCATGTTCAACCATGGACAACCTAGGTCAACCATTGTCAAATTTGGTCAATCATAATGACCATAATCAACATTTAAAAAGCATGGTGAACCCTTGCTCAACATCACCAACCATAGTTAATATCGTTAACTAGGTCACCATGGTAAAACATGGTCAACTATAACCTTCCATTACCAATATAGATAAGCATACTCTTATCAAAAAAAAATATGGTCAAACATGGTTAAATTAGTCAAACCATATTCAACCATGGTGAACTTCGTGAAGCCATGTGACAAATGTACCAATATAACAAACATTTCAATATGTCAAATATTGTCACATTATGATAAACATTGTTGCAATATTACATTGTCGCATTATGACATAAATATATTGTACGCCAGAATCTGACAAACATTGTCACAATAGTTAAGCATTGTAAACCATGCTTTTTTTGGGTTTATAATATTTATCTTTGGGTTTAGACAACTTGGGTTTATATTATTAATCCATTGGGGTTAATATTATTCCCTTGGGTTTTTAGTATTTATTAGTTCATTTTATTACTACCTTGGGTTTATAATATCAATCCCTTGGGTTTATAATCTCAATCCATTATGTTTATTAATACAAGGGTTCATATTCGTATGGTTTATAATATCAATCCTTGGTTGCAATATAAATCCCTTGAGTTTATAATGATGGTCAACCCTTGGGCTTATAAATCACTTGTGTTTATAATGATGGGTGTAATATCAATTTCTTACTTTTATTAATCTATGGGTTCATATTCCTAGGGTATAATATTATTCATAGGGTTTATAATATTCATATTCCTATGATTTAATATAAATCCAATGCATTTATAATCTTGCTCAACCATGGTCCAATATCACATTATGAGAAATATGGTCACAATATGAAAATCAACCATTGCGAATCATGGTCAACCATGGCCAATGTTGCATTGTGGCAAATATTTTCTTCATATAAATATCAACCATGGTCTAATGTCACATTATGACAAAGATTGTCACAATATGAAAATCATCCATGGTCAACTATTGTCAATCGTCGTCAACAATGGTTGTTCATGGTGAACCTTTGACCAATGGTGCATTGTGACAAATATTTTCTCAATATGAAAATAAACCATGACTAAAGATGGTCATCCTTGGTCTAACGTTGCAACCTAACAAATATTTTCTAAATGTTAAAATTAACCATGTGAAACCATGGTCGACCATGTTTATTTCATGGTCTATAGTATTTATCTAAGGGTTTATATACCTAAGTTTTATAATATTAATCCCTTAGGTTTAATATTATTCCTTTGGGTTTATAAAATCTTGATTTTTAGTATTATTCCTTGGGTTTATTATTTCATTAGGTTTATAATATCAATCCATTGGGCTTACTAATCTGAAGGTTCAAATTCCTAGGGTATATAATTATTCATAGTGTTTTTAATATTAATCCTTGGGTTTGATATAAATCCCTTATGTTTAAAATCATGGTCAACCACTGTCCAATGTCACAATGTGACAAATGTTTTCTCAATATGAAAATCAACCATGGTGTAATGTCACATTGTGACAAAGGTTGTCAGAATATGAAAATGGACCATGGTCAACCATGTTTATTTTACGGTTTATAATATTTATCTTAGAGTTTATATACATTGGTTTTATAATACAAATCCCCTCAATTTAATATTATTCCCTTGCACTTATAATACCTTAGCGTTTATTACATTAATCCCTTGAGTTTTCTGATTCATTGGGTTGGTAATATTAATCTCTTATGTCCCTTGGGTTTGTTATTATGTTAGGTTTATAAAATGTATCCCTTGGATTTACTTATCTGTTGGGCTTATAATATTAAAAAATCTTGGCTTTAATAATATAAACCCTTGGTTTTAAATATGGACAAACATGGTTAAATTAGTCAACCATATTCAACCATGGTGAACTTGGTTAAGTCATGCCACAAATGTACCAATCTAACAAACATCGCAATGTTTTAAACGTTGTCATGTTGTGATAAACATTGTTGCAATATTACATTGTCACATTGTGAAACAAATATATTGGACATCACAATCTCACAAACATTGTCAGTGTGGTTGATATACGTTGATAGGCTTATATCCACCACCCATCACATTAATAACTATTAAGTGTATTTTCTTGAACTTTACTCTCATTATTAATAACTATATAAATAATAATAGCCATATTATTTTATATTTATATAATTATATTTATTATATCAATATTATTTTGTATACTATTCTTATATTAGTTATTACTTAAAATTTGCTTATATATTAATAGTTATATTTAAAAAAAATATAATTCATATATACCATAATAATAGCATTTAGTTATTATTAATAAAATGTAGTTATTTTCACCATTATATTATCATCAATGAATATTATGTATTCATGAATATAATTATCGTTATATTTTATATATTTACTTGAAGTATATTAATAATATTAACTATACACACACAATATATTATAAGTTAATAATAGAATATGTAATAATTGTATATTATAAAATTTTGTTAATATGTAAATAGATATAACTCAAACTATAATATAATCGAGATATAACATAATAATAGTATTTTATTGTTATTTATAATAAGTATTTATCTCTAACAAATATAGTGAAAAATTGTTATATATTTATTAATATAATTGTTAATGTCTTTCATATATTAACTTCAAATATAATAAAAACATCAACTATAATTAGATTATATATTAAACTAGAAAAATATTATACTATTACTTGCAAATAATAATATTATAATCAACTCATGTGATTATAAATATTATAAACTTAAAGGATAAAAAAATCCAATAGACTAATATTACAAATAGAAAGGATTAATAAACCCTAGCAATTAATATTTTAAACCCAAATAATAAATAAACCAAAGGGATTAAATATAAACCCAACAGATTAAATTTTTTCATTTCATATTCCTAGGGTATAAAATTATTCATACTATTTGTAATATTAATCTTTGGGTTTAATATAAATCCATTGTGTTTATAATCATGTTCAACCATGGTCAACAATTATCCAACATCACATTGTGACAAATATTTTCTCAAAATGAAAATATACCATGATTGAACATCGCATTGTGAAAAGCATTGCTTCAATATGAAAATGGATAGTGGTAAACCATGTTTATTTTAGGGTTTATAATATTTATGTTAAGGTTTATATATGTTGGGTTTATAATATTAATCACTTCAGTTTAATATTATTCCCTTGGGTTCATAATACCTTAGGGTTTATAACATTAATCCCTTGAATTTTCTAATTCTTTAGGTTGGTAATATTAATCTCTTATGTTTATTAAACCTTAATATTAAGGGTTAAATATTAGTCTGAGGGTTTAATATTAATCCCTTAGGTTTTTTATGTTTATCACTTCGGTTTATTAATTCGTTGGGTTTATTAATTCCTAGGGTTTATTAATCCCCTCGGTTTTTAATATTGATTGCTTTGGTTTGTTTATCCCTTAGGTTTATAATATTTATCCCTTAGGTTTAAAGTATTTATCCTTTGGGTTTACTAATTCCTTGGTTTTATAATATTTAAACCTTGGGTTTATAATATTTATAATTCCATAAGCTTATAAGTTAATCCCTTGGATTTAAAATCTTAATAATACCTTGGGTTTATTCTTCCCTTGAGTTTTAAATGTTATTTCTTAGGTTTTATTAATCCCTTCAGTTTTTTATATTGATCCATTCGGTTTTTTCATCCCTTAGGTTTATAATTTTTAATCCCTTAGGTTTGTTCATCCCTTGGGTTTGTTCATGCCTTAGGTTTATAAAATTTATCCCTTGGGTTTACTAATTTTGTGAGGTTTATAATATTAAACCCTTGGCTTTGTTAATCCCTTGAGTTTAAAATATCAATTCCTAGGGTTTATTAATACCTTGGGATTTTTATAATGATCGCTTGGGTTTATTGATCCCTTAGGTTTATAATATTTATCCCTTTGGTTTATAGTATTGATCCTTTTGGTTTTATCATTCCTTGGGTTTATATATTAAACCCTTGGGTTTCTTCGTCCCTTCGCTTTATAATATGTATAATTCCATGGGTTTATAGCTTAATCCCTTCGATTTATAATAATAATAATCCCTATGGTGTATTAATCCCTTGAGTTTAAAATATAAATTCCTAGGGTTTACTAATCCCTTAGGAGTTTTTAATATTGATCCCTGTGGTTTGTTGATCCTTTAGGTTTATAACATTTAATCCCTTCGGTTTACTATTTCCTAGTATTTATAATATTAAACCATTGGGTTTCTAATATTAATAATTCATTTGGTTTATAATTTAATCCATTGGGTTGATAATATTAATAATCCCTTGAGTTTAATAATCCCCTTAGTTTAAAATATTAAGTCATAGGATTTATCAATCCCTTGAGCTTTTAATATTGATCCCTTAGATTTATAATATTTGTCCATTGGGTTTACTAATCCACTTGGTTTATAATATTTATAATACCATGGGTTTATTAATCCATTGGGTTTAAATGTTAATTCCTAAGGTTTATTAATCTGGTGTGTTGTTAATATTGATTCCTTGAGTTTGTTGATCCTTTATGTTTATAATATTTATCACTTGTCTCTATTAATTGATTGAGATTGTAATATTAAACTTTTAGGGTTATAATATTAGTATTCATGTGAATTTATCAGTCCTTTGGGTTTAAAATATTAATTCTTAGGTTTTATTAATCCTTTGTTTTTTAATATTGATCCTCAAGTTTGTTGATCCCTTAGGTTTATATATTTATCCATTGGGTTTGTTAATCCATCGGGTTTATAATATTAAAATATTAGGTTTATTAGTCCTTTATGTTTATAATATTAATAACTCGTTGGGTTTATAATTTAATCCCTTAGGTTTTAATATTTATAATCCCATGGGTTTATTAATCGTTAGAGTTTAAAATATTAATTCATATGATTTATTAATCCCTTGGGTTTTTTGATCCCTTAGGTTTATAATATTTATCCCTTAGGTTTATAATATTTACCCCTTGGGTTTACTAATTCCTTGGGTTTATAATATTAAACCCTTGGATTTATTAGTCCTTTGGGTTTATAATATTAATAATTCCTTGGGTTTTTAATTTAATCCCTTGGGTTTATTAATCTCTTGACTTAAAAATATTAATTCCTAGGGTTTATTATTCAATTGAGTTTTTAATATTGATGTCTTAGGTTTGTTGTTAGGATATTCCAACACATAGGAAAAAGTTAAGTATAACTTGGTTAATTTACTATGTACTTTTGTAACTTATAATCTGATGGTCATGATATGTTCTAGACGTGAAGTGATCTCATGGTTCATTCTCTCCTCAGTATTACCAACACTAATCTGTGGCTTAACACCTGATTGGTCCATGATCTCCATTTAAAGACCATGGAGGGGCATTTGTAGGGTGACTGTTCATTAGAGAATCTTATGTAAATTTTCTTTCTTTTATTAATAAATTGCCTAAAGTAGTCGTGTTGGCTCAGGCTGTGGGTTGTTTCCCTCTTTGACGATTTCAACCACGTCAAGAATACTGGTGTATTGATCTATGGTGTGTTTGTGAGTGGTTCCCTTTGGTGTTCTATCTAAGGAACTTACCTTGTAAATTCCTACATGGTATTGGAGCTATTTGAGGGCCTCATCTGTTAGTGATCCCAATCCGAGGCCAATACAACTGCATCCGATTATCGTTTCCTAGATCTACTATTTCTGACTGCTTTTGGGCCGAGAGGACTACTCTTTTTTGTTAGGAGAATCTGTTCTAGTGAGGAACCCCTTTCGTTTCATGCAAAAAGGTTTCTCATAGCCCTAGCTACATCATTTTTAAGACCTAGAGGCATACAATGTTTATTTGCAATTTTAGTTATTTATCTCCCTATTTATTTCAGTGTATTTAGCTCTCTGTTTTTTATTACTGGAACTATACCTTTCATTTTTTGTGTATGCTCTTTTGCCTGCAACTCTATATGATCTGGGAAAATTAGGAACGGAAAGAAGGATTTTTCTCATGCGTATGCTCTTTTCTGCCACATATTAGTGTGATCTCAGAGAATCAGAAACATTGAGTAAAATATTTAGTTTCCGACGAAAGCTAACTTCAAGCCATAAGGTATGTTATTTTTTTGTCATGTCCTTGTTGGGTTATGTGTTTTTTTGTTTTGTAGGCAAAAAGGATTTTTTTCAAGTAAGAACACACTCTAAAGCTAGAGTGACTATAAAGAAAAAAATAAAAACCCCTTCCTCTTTTCCAAAAATTACTAACCTTCCAAACTAGCTCACTTCGTCCAAAGTTACTTTATGAGAGTAGAGGTCTTGGGTTCAAGTCTTTCTTTTTGTTGAGTTACTATTTCAAAAATCACATGTAGCTTACGTTTTAAAGTTACTTTATGTAAAAGTGTTCTGACCCATTATAAAAAGTGAGTCACTTATAATTATAAAGTCCCTTTATCTTTTTTTAAGTTCCAATTTAGTGCGTAGCTCATAAAGTATCATTGTAAAAGTGACTTTCACTTATTTATAAAAGTGGGTCACATAATTTTTGTTTTAAATTGAGCTAATTAGATTAGGTTTGGAAGCAGGGGGGTTATTTTTTTTAAATATAACATTATCATTCACTTCTGCATATTCACGCACTTTGTCGGAATCTTCAACAATGTTTCTTTAAAAATCCATAACATCTTCATCTTAAAGCCGTTATTAGAGCCATTTCTTTTTAATTGGCCTAATTTTTTGAGATATTTCCATTGAAACATTTAATTTCAATATCTATAGCTGAATTTTTTGTTAAAATAGAAAGTCCATGGGAAGCTACTCTTGACAACACCAACTACTTCCAATGGTTATCCTACATTGTGGATTTACATAGAAGTAAAGGTCTGTATAGAATAACTTCAAGCCAAGGATCTAAACCTAGAGATGAATATAAGGCAACCAAATAAGTAAATAGGCAAGGTCAAACACATGGGTTGATAGGCATGTTTATTTCTCTAGACATTAGATTTCATATCGCAAAACTTGATACCCCTGATGGAGCAATGAAATGACTCAATAAAGTTTTTGGAATTAAAATTGAAATTAGAGCCCATTAACTCGAAAATGAGTTTCTTATGTTGGACCCTAATAAGTTTTCTCCCATTGAATATTTTTTGTCGAAGTTCAAGACCCTTAGACTTCTCCTGGAAGTTATTAAGGTTAAGAAAGAATATGGTAGACTTATCTATTCCATTCTTACTAAGTCAGGACCACCCTACTCTGTGTTGGTTTCCACATTCCGTTATACCAGAGAAGCCTTTATTTCTCAAGGACAAGCCCACAAGTCCCCCTCTTTTGATGCCTTTTTTGATTCTTTAATAAGAGAATAAGAAAAATTCTTACATCTTGGTCTTCTTAATCTTGGAAACTCTTCTAAGAAAGCAGCCACCCAAAAACAACCAAGTTCAAAGAATCCTAAGAAGCAATATCCTAAAAAGAATGGTCCTAAACCAAACAAGGGTCCTAAGCACTTTCAGTCTCAACAAAATGAAATATAAATTCAACAAAACGATAAGGAAAACAAAAACAAAGGGAAGAAGACTCATAGACATTGCAAATTTTTTAATCAAGATGGCCACTTAGAATCCAAATGCTTTAAGAAGATGGAAGCCTTGGAAGCATCAATGAAGAAGCATCACATCCATTTGGATCATTCTTCAACTTCAACTTCATCTTCAGGAGTAACACTTTCTGCATGTGGTTGTCAAGAATATCAGTCTGTTTATGCACTCAATGTATCTTCTTCTTCTCATTCTCATGAGTGGCTCATTGATTCTGGAGCTTCTTATCACATGGCCAAAAAAAGCCATGTTTTCTTCTTTAAATGATAGTAACACCAAAAATATATATGTTGGTGATGATAGATCTCCCAGTGTGATAGGGACTGGAACTATTCATCTAGATAATGATCAATTTAATGATGTATTATGTGTTCCAACTATATCCTACAACCTTCTATCTATATATCAGATAACTCATTCACGTGAAGGTAAAATCATTGAATTTTCACCTCATGATGTTGTAATTAAAGACGTAAGAGATCCTAGACAGATTTTAGCTACTGACATTACTGACGATTCTACAAGGTTGTATAATTTTAACAAATTTGCGTCATCAACTCTTCCCTCGGTATTTGTTACTTGTAATGATGAAGTGAGAAAACTTTGGCATGAGCGATTTAGTCACTTAAACTATCACTCCCTTCAAAATATCTGTAAAGAAAATATGGTGACAGGTCTTCCTATGACATCTTGTAGAGATGGTGTTTGTTTCGGATGTGTACTCGGAAAAAATCATTGAGATAGTTTTGAAAAACATGCCTCTTGGCACACCTCAGCTGATCCAAAATGGATTTTGGATAGAATTCTAAGTCTAAGTGTTCCTCATAGAGGAAAATGAATGTCCAAGGATGCTCCTGGAAATAGCCCCATTGAAAATATCGTTTCATTCTGAATCTACTGCAATTTGAATGGGCTAAAATGGACTTAGGATGCAGAAGTTATCGTAGAAAGATGTTTCCCTTTGTACTTTGGAAAAAGAAGCGAAATCCCCTAAAAATGGAGAAAACCCTCATAAAGGGAAATCGCATCGGAGAATGGTCCAAGAGGCAAACTTAAGTGGAAAGGGAAGAGACCCCTGATCTCTGATCTTCGATATATTGGGTCCGAGATAGGCCTGTGTTCGATGGCAGGATCCCAGGCAATGCGATTGCCATCACCGATATTGGTGGATCAGTGTCAGCGACGCCACGAGTAAAGGGAAGGACCCTCGAGCCTATGCGATGAGTGATTGCGATACATCGCATCGCAATCTTGCATCACCGTGATGTAAAAGGGGCGATATACATGCGACTAGCGATTAGCGAAAGCTGAACCCATGGGTTTTATAAACCTAGCCTGATAAAATTTGAGTTTCGATAAAATGGATTTTCTGTGTATTAAGGCTTTTCGGTGTAAAAACCAAAATACAAAGGAAAGATGTCCCAAGCGATAAAGCCAAACTTGAAGGGTAATTATAGGCATGATTTATAAAATTTGAGTTTCGTAAGCGGGATTTCGAGTGGGCCTCAAGCAATAAATGGTATTGGGCCAAATCCACCTAATCCCATACAATGAACGGCACATGGCTGGTGAAGGAGAGAGGAAAACAACCTTTTCGGGCTGGTAACATCCATACCCTTAAGCCACTCGAAGTCGCATATTGACCATTGGATTGGAGATCACCCAAATCAATGGTGAGGCTTGTGAAAGCGACCCAAGGTGGACCCGATATGATTATAGGGTGGATGCGATAAATTTTCAAGTCCGATAGAAATAATTCTATCGAGCTTTTCATGTATTTCCTGTGTACTTGGGATTTTACCAAAAACGCTTATGTGATGTGATATGCTGCCTAATGGTGGACTTGATAGGGATTTAGGGTCGATTGAACGGAATTTATCATCTAATAGTGTATTTTCTAGAAATCTCTATGTAATGAAATTTTCTCCGTTTTTGGGTTTTTGCTTCAGAGAAGGCTCTGAAACCTCTGTAACTGCTCTAGATCCTCATGCCACGTTGCAAGCGAGCATTTTTATAGGGAATGATGCATTTTGAAGCCAGAGAGCTGCAGAGCGAGATGGCCAGTCAAACTGACAAGGAGCGGGGAAGCTGCATAGGCGCAAAGAGATGATGATACACAAAGAAATGGCTGGGGTAGCCAACAAGCTGGAAAATTACCTCAAAGGAGCCCAGAGATCATGATTGATGGAAGCCCGGTAAAAGCTGAAGCGTAGAGTAGCTGAGGGAATCACTTGGAGGTCAAGAAAACCATTGATGCATGTAGAGGCTAAGAGAGAGCTCAGAGAAGCCAGAGGTAAAGAGCTAGAGCCAGAGCCAGAGCTAGAGCCAAAACCAAGAGCCAGAGCCAAGAGCCAAAGCCAAGAGCCAGAGCCAGAGCTAGAGCCATAGCCAGAGCCGAGAGCCAAAGCTAGAGCGAGAGCCAGAAAGTCAAGAGATTTAGAGCGAGGGATAAGATGGTGTCTAAACCCATTGTGTTCTATGTAAACCAATGGAGTTGAGCCAGGAGCTTGTAAAGAGGGACTGATACCATAATCCTAGAAGGCCTAATCAAGTTGACTAGAGCTCAAGGAGATGTAGCCCAAGAGCTTTGGGTGATTCCCATATTATATTGTTGTTCTGTGTGTTTGTTATTTGCTGCATTGTTCCACTTTTATATTATTTATATCAGTTTAAGAAAATCATCTTACAACACATAAATAGTTTTAAAATAAACACAAGCATACACTTGTTATCAAGCACATTATTAACTTCATAATTGGTTAGTCATAATATCTTGGGAATATTTAAGCTTTGGAAGTGGGAGAGGTTATTGTAAGTTAGACAAGAAGCCTTAGTGCCCCATTTTCAGATCAGGTGATATAAGAGCTTGATATGCATTAACCCCACCTTCAAAGAAGGTTATATCAGAATTCTTGATTGATAGAGAAAAGATTGCTTGTCTGAAAGGTGTTTGGGTAGTCAATGATTGATTGTCTAATTGATTGTATGCTTGTTGCAGACTGACTATTGTGTGAATTTTCAGAGGTGAAGGGAAAGCTATTGATAGCTTAGTCCAGGAAGGACAAGAAGGAAGAAGGGTTGAAGGCATTCTTCTGATCCCAAAAGACCTCAAAGAAATCCTTGAAGCACAAGAGGTTTGTTGCAAAAGGTTGCTTGGATAATCTTTTTGTTAATCTTGTTTGAAGTTTTTTGTTCATTGGCATAATGACTACTTCTACAAGTGAATCCTCAAATTATTCTTTCTTCACAAGATTCTTTGATGAAGACATGAAGGAAGACTTGTCCACCATGATGGATATGGTGAGAGAAATGTGTGAGGATGGAAGGAAAAGCGGCATACTTAGAGAGCAATTGAATTCCGTGGAGGAAGAGAAGCAATTGCTTTCTAACAAATTACAGGAAATGGAGAGGCAATTTCATATTGCAAATATGAACCTGGAAAGGATGCATGGGTTCGAGGTATAGCTCTTTGTTGCACAAGAAGCCTTGGTCAAGTATCAGCTTGAAGAAGAGGTAAATAATTCTAGTTTGTCTTCAATTTCCTTTAAGAATGCTTATATTGGTTCTTTTGAAAAACATGCCAAAGGCATAGGTGCCAAGCTAATGTCCAAGATGGGCTATGAAGGAAAAGGCTTGGGTAGACATGCACAAGGTATTGTTGAGCCAATAATAATTGAGAAAATTCCTAAGTATTTGGGTCTTGGCTATGGATAAGCTTATGGAGAAAGTTGCAAAGTTGCCATGAAGGCCATTGAAACAGCTCCAAGAAGGAGTTGCATTGCAGGTGTTCCACCTCAAGAGTGAAGATTGTATTTAGGAGGAATGCAATAGCTTGAAACATGATTTGCAGGATGCAAGTGTTCAGAATCACACACTTGAACCAGAAAGTTTTGGAAACTCTAATAGGATTGAAGAGATTGATGGTGTTGCAAAGGGAGTGACTTCTTCGTTTTCTTCACCTCCTCATGAAGAAAATAAAGGTGAAGGAGAAAGGTATAATTCTGGTTCTAAACATTTTCCTTTTGATTGTGTAAGGCATGATAAATTTCCATATAGGTATGGGAAAAGAATTGCATGTTCCTTTTGTGGTTTGGATAACCATAATGTTTCTAGATGTAGGAAGAGAATGGCCACATACAAGAAACTTTCGAAGGAAAGGAAGCAAGAAGCCAAAGGTCCATTGGACAAGGAAAATCATGCTGTCAAGAGGATGCACATGCAGTCCACTTACTACCATAAGCAAGGGAATCTTGCTAAAAGGTGTTGGACTCTGAATCTAGCAATGCCTCCACAAAAGCTGAAGAAAGTTGAAAGAGAAGATGGCATAAATGGAAAGGAAGATTCCATGATTGATGTGTTTCAGGATGATTCACATGTTGATGCTGATGTGCAGACAAAGGTAGTACCTTTGAAAGGGACTCATGAGAAATGGTTAGAGCTCTTATCCAATTAAGATTGCATGTCTTTTTGCATCTATTTGCATTTCTTTGTTAATGGAATGCAAGTTGTAGGATTTTACCAAGAAGGTGAATGGAAAAAGTTGAGTAGGAGACTCACTTTGTTGCTACAACATTATATTTCATTTCATCTTCAAAAGTAGAGTGTGCTTAAGTGAAAGTTGAAAGATGAAATGCATGCATGAGCTTGATGTTCATGAACACAAGGATGTTGATGATCTCCTTGTTTTTGAAAATGTATGTGTAATTAAATTGCAGGGTTGATTGCTTTGACATGCATGTGATGAAATGTTGACTTGGGAGAAGTTAACTTGGTCTCCATGATGGACATAATGATGAAGTGTTTCATATTTTGAAAAAGAGTCCTAATGGTCTTTTTCTACATGCTTGATTTGAAGGGTCATTTGTTTTAAAGGCGTGTTTTATGGGCTTGTTATCTAGTCCATAATTTCTATGCAGATATAAGACATGGAGGTGTTCACAAGATGTGAAATCTGTTTCTTTTGTTGAAGTAAGAGTTTAGGCCATCCAGTTGTTGTCTGTATTTCTGTTGTTGTTGACAGCTTGTCAAACAGGTACAAATGAAAGTTTTATGGAGAAGATGTACTTCACATTTGTTTGAGCCACCTTGGATGAATTATCAAGGAAGAAAAGTTCAAACTACCCTCTATGACCATCTCAGCAGGAGTTCTACAAGAAGGCAAGGAGGAAGATAGTTCTTCCCAGGAAGATCAAGAAATCTAGGAAGGAAAGTGGTCAAAGGCTTTGGTTCAGAGGCACTATGCAAGGCAAGTGTACGGAGGCTGAAAGAAGAGGGTGTTGTTACTCTCATTTACTGTTCAGATCATTATGTCAATCTTTTGGAGACCAAAAGTTCTTTAGTGGGAAAGCGTGATCCAAAATGGATTTTGGATAGACTTCTAAGTCTAAGTGTTCCTGACAGAGGAAAATGAAATTCGAATGATGCTCCTAGAAATAGCCCCATTGCAGAGATCGTTTCATTCTAAATCTAATGCAATTTGAATGGGCTAAAATGGACTTAGGATGCAGAGGTTATGGTAGGAAGAAGTTTCCCTTTGTTCTTTGGAAAAAGAGGCAAAATTCCCTAAAAATGGTAGAAACCCTCATAAAAGGAAATTGCATCGGAGAAGGGTCCAAGAGGCAGACTTAACCGGAAAGGGAAGAAATGCCCCATCTTCGATCTCCAATATATTGGGTCAAAGATAGGCCTGTGTTCGATGGCGGGACCCCGGGCAATGCGATTGCAATTGCTAATATCATTGGATTGGCGTTGGTGATTCCACGAGTAAAGGGAAGGACCCTTGGGCCTATGCGACGAGCGATTGCAATACATCGCATTGCAAGGTCTCATCGCAATGATGTAAAAGGGGCGATATACATGCAACTAGCAATTAGCAAAAGCTAAACCTGATGGTTTTATAAACTTGGCCTGATAGATTTTGAGTTCCAGTAAAAGGGATTTTCTGTGTATTAATTCTTTTCGATGTAAAAACTGCAATACAAATGAAAGACGCTTGAAGTGATAAAGCCAGACCTGAAGGGGTATTATAGGCGCGATTCATAAAATTTGAGTTCCGTAAGCAAGATTTTGGGCGGGCCTCAAGTGGTAAATGGTATTGGGCTGGCTCCACCTGATCCCATAAAATGAATGACGCGTGGCTAGCGGAGGAGAGAGGAAAGCCACCTTTTCGGGCTCGTAACCTCCGTACCCTTAAGCCACCCAAAGTCGCATACTGACTGTTGGATTGGAGATCACCCAGATTGACTGTGGGGCCCTTGAAAGTGACCCAAGGTAGACCTGATATGATTATAGGGTGGACGCAATAAATTTCAAGTTCGAGAGAAAGAGTTCTATCGGGTTTTTCACGTATTTCCCGTGTATTTTGGATTTTACCCAAAAAGCTTATGCAATGTGATATGCTTGTTGGAAATAATACTAAGGGAGGGGTGAATAAGTATTAGAAATTAGTAACTTTTCATTTCTATATTAAAATTCATATACGCTACTTCAGTTAATGGAACCAACGTGTATACGCAACTGTATTTAAGGAAACCAACATATATCCAATAAACTTATGATTTAGTTAATCCATTATATGTTGACCCTTAATCAATGCATCAAAACTTCACTAACCATATAAATAGTAAACAGGTTCAGTAAAATAGAACATATCATCACACATAAGAAGCACACATGAACACCATGATATAAGGTGGACACTCAATGCAGGACAAAAACCACCTGTTGTTGTTTTCTTTAAGATAAGAAAAACCTATTTACAATCTTGTACTAGTGCAGACTCATACAAGTAGGCAGGAACCCACCTACGAAAGGCTACAACCTTCTCTCGTTCTCCAGCTACTACTAGAAGGAAGATACAACCCCCTAGCTCTTGTACTAGCCGATATGTTTACTAGTATGTAGGCGTCGACCTACGATCTTCTCTTTTCTTCCAGGGACAACGTTTCATAAATTTTCAAACTGGATCCATCAATACAAAACAATCACCACTATAATACAACCATCAACTATATCTGCATCATCAATCTCTGAATCACCCAACACTGAATCACTGAAACCCTGTCAAACAAAGCATAGTCACCAAAACATATAGCAGAACCCAGAACTCTGCAACAACCACTAGAACCAACAACAACCTCAAATATCAATTCTCATCATGTATACGCTACTTGGCTATGTCGAACCAGCATGTATATGCTCTTTCACCAAAGGTAACCCATGTACAGATCTAGAAATAATTACTTATATCTTTGCTGCAATTTTCAACTTCAGATATACCCAGAACATAAGATATAAAGGATAAGACATGTATTCAGATCTCAACTATTCATGATCATACCATATAATGATAATGCATTTTAGTCTTTAGGATCTCAATCCATCATCAACTGCATAGGTGCATCCTTGGTTCAGATCAAGCAAGGTATCAGAAGCCCATAACCAACATACTAGATCTCACACTTCATCAGATATTCATCGCTTTCACACTTGCACTTTGGCCTAATGATCTTCTTCTCCTTATATAGGTTTAGGCCTCTCTCAATACCATGGACCAAAACCACCTAGAACGAATACCTTGAATCGAAAACCTAGGGTCAACACTTCGAACCAAATACCATGGATTAAATACTACGAACCAAAACATAGTTTTCCAACATGTACACGCCTTTCCTTCCATGAAAGTGCTTGTGTACGTATATGCTCATTTTGTTCAATGAACTTGTGTGCATATATTTTTTGGTCAAGGTGAACCTGTGTATACCTTTCTTTCTTCATTCTATGTGGCATGTACTATAATTCTTTGCTATTGACCTACTGCACTATGATCTGTCATCTGACTGAGTTTCCATGAAGTACAACACCTGTATCATACATGTATCATAATGCCAACAATCTCCCCCTTTGGACTTGATGGCACCAAACATACCAAGTTGCTCTCCCCCTTTGACATCAAGGGCAAATGGCAAATGAAGATATTCGTTCCCTTGATATACATTTTTTTGTCCATACTCCCCTGAGTACATGCTAAAATCTCTAATTGAGCTCCCCTTTTGTACATGATAATATGTATCAATCCATCCATGCTCCGCTTGAGCACATGCCGAGTCATGATATTCATTAGCAACTATTGTGCACCATATATGATCTGCACCATAAGCATCTCTCACCAACATCCAGACCTATAACCTGCAATACCACTCTCTTGGCCAACCAACAACAAGTAGCAACATAAGCATCATCACAAAGGACTTCTAACCATAATGCAAACAATACACTATTCAAAGCATATGCTACCCCTAAACATGTGCCCACCAACATATACCAAATATGACCCAAGGTAGACCTGATATGATTATAGGGTGGACGCAATAAATTTTCAAGTTCGATAGAAAGAGTTCTGTCGGGTTTTTCACGTATTTCGTGTGTATTTCAAATTTTACCCAAAAAGATTATGCGATGGGATATGCTTGTTGGAAATAATACTAGGGGGGGTGAATCAGTATTAGCAAATTAGTAATTTTTCATTTCTATATTAAAATTCATATACGCTACTTTAGTTAATGGAACCAGTGTGTATACGCAACTGTATTTAAGGAAACTAGCGTATATCCAATAAACTTATGATTCAGTTAATCCATTATATGTTGACCCTTAATCAATGCATCAAAAATTCATTAACCATATAAATAGTAAATGGGTTCAACAAAAATAGAACATATCATCAGACATAAGAAGAACACATGAACACCATGATATAAGGTGGAAACTCAGTGCAGGACAAAAACCACCTGCTGTTGTTTACTTTAAGATAAGAAAAACCTGTTTACAATCATGTACTAGCGCAGACTCATACAAGTAGTCAGGAACCCACCTACAGAAGGCTACAACTTTCTCTCATTCTCCAGCTACTACTAGAAGGGAGCTACAACTCCCTAGCTCTTGTATTAGCCGATATGTTTACTAGTACGTAGGCGTCGGCCTACAATCTTCTCTTTTCTCCCAGGGACAACGTTTCATAAATTTTCAGATTGGATCCATCAATACAAAACAATCACCACTACAATACAACCATCAACTATATCTGCATCGTCAATCTCTGAATCACCCAACACTGAATCACTGAAACCTTGTCAACAAAGCATAGTCTCAAAAACATATAGCAGAACCCAGAACTCTGCAACAGCCACTAGAACCAACAACAACCTCAAATATCAATTCTCATCATGTATACGCTACTTGGCTATGTTGAACCAGCATGTATATGCTCTTTCACCAAAGGTAACCCATGTACAGATCTAGAAATAATTACTTATATCTTTGCTGCAATTTTCAACTTCAGATATACCTAGAACATAAGATATAAAGGATAAGACATGTATTAAGATCTGAACTATTCATGATCATACCATATAATGATAATGCATTTTAGTCTTTAGGATCTCAGTCCATCATCAACCGCATAGGTGCATCCTTGGTTCAGATCAAGCAAGGTATCACAAGCCCATAACCAGCATACTAGGTCTCACACTTCATCAGATATTCATCACTTGCACACTCGCACTATGGCCTAATGATCTTCTTCTCCTTATATAGGTTTAGGTCTCTCTCAATACCACGGACCAAAACCACTTAGAACGAATACCTTGAATCGAATACCTGGGGTCAACACTTCCAACCAAATACCATGGATCAATATCAAAATACCATGGATCAAATACCACGAATCAAAACATAGTTTTCCAACATGTACGCGCCTTTCCTTCCGTGAAAGTGCGTGTGTACGTATACGCTCATTTTTTTCAATGAACATGTGTGAATACAGGTGTTGGTCAAGGTGAACCTATGTATACCTTTCTTTCTTCATTCTGTGTGGCCTGAACCATAATTCTTTACCATTGACTTGCTGCACTATGATCTGTCATCTGAGTGACTTGCCATCAAGTACAACACCTATATCATACATGCATCATAATGCCAACAATCTCCCCCTTTGGATTTGATGGCACCAACCATACCAAGTCACTCTCCCCCTTTGAAATCAAGGGCAAATGGCAAACCAAGATATTCTTTCCCTTGATATACATTTTGTTGTCCATACTCCCCTGAGTACATGCTAAAATCTCTAATTGAGATCCCCCTTTGTACATGATAATATGCATCAATCCATCCATGCTCCCCTTGAGAACATGCCGAGTCTTGATATTCATTAGCAACTATTGTGCACCATATATGATCTGCACCATAAGCATCTCTCACCAGCATCCAGACTTGTACCCTGTAGTATCACTCTCTTGGCCAACCAACAATAAGTAGCAACATAAGCATAATCACAAAGGACTTCTAACCATAATGCCAACAATACATTATTCAAAGCATATGCTACCCCTAAACATGTGCCCACCAACATATACCATATATGACCCAAGCTAGACCTGATATGATTATAGGGTGGACGCGATAAATTTTCAAGTTCGATAGAAAGAGTTCTGTTGGGTTTTTCACGTATGTTCCATGTATTTCGGATTTTACCTAAAAAGATTATGCGATGTGATATGCTTACTGGAAATAATACTAGGGGGGATGAATCAGTATTAGCAAATTAGTAACTTTTCATTTCTATATTAAAATTCATATACGCTACTTCAGTTAATGGAACTAGCGTGTATACACAACTGTATTTAAGGAAACTAGCGTATATCCAATAAGCTCATGATTCAGTTAATCCATTATATGTTGACCCTTAATCAATGCATCAGAACTTCATTAACCATATAAATAGTAAACAGGTTCAGTAAAATAGAACATATCATCATACATAAGAAGCACACATGAACACCATGATATAAGGTGGAAACTCAATGCAGGACAAAAACCACCTGCTGTTGTTTTCTTTAAGATAAGAAAAACATGTTTCCAATCTTGTACTAGAACAGAATCATACAAGTAGGCAGGAACCCACCTACAAAAGGCTACAACCTTCTCTCGTTCTCCAGCTACTACTAGAAGGGAGCTACAACCCCCTAGCTCTTGTACTAGCCGATATGTTTACTAGTACGTAGGCATCGACCTACGATCTTCTCTTTTCTTCCAGGGACAACGTTTCATAAATTTTTAGACTAGATCCATCAATACAAAACAATCACCACTACAATACAACCATCAACTGTATCTGCATCATCAATCTTTGAATCACCCAACACTGAAACCCTGTCAACAAAACATAGTCACCAAAACATATAGCAGAACCTAGAACTCTGCAACAACCACTAGAACCAACAACAACCTCAAATATCAATTCTCATCATGTATACACTACTTGGCTATGTCGAACGAGCATGTATATGCTCTTTCACCAAAGGTAACCCATGTACAGATCTAGAAATAATTACTTATATCTTTGCTGCAATTTTCAACTTCAGATATACCCAGAACATAAGATATAAAGGATAAGACATGTATTCATATCTGAACTATTCATGATCATACCATATAATGATAATGCATTTTAGTCTTTAGGATCTCAGTCCATCATCAACCGCATAGGTGCATCCTTGGTTCAGATCAAGCAAGGTATCACAAGCCCATAACCAGCATACTAGATCTCACACTTCATCAGATATTCATCACTTGCACACTTGTACTTTGGCCTAATGATCTTCTTCTCCTTATATAGGTTTAGGCCTCTCTCAATACCATGGACCAAAACCACTTAGAACGAATACCTTGAATCAAATACCTGGGGTCAACACTTCGAACCAAATACCATGGTTCAATATTGAAATACCATGGATCAAATACCACGATCCAAAACATAGTTTTCCAACATGTGCGCGCCTTTCCTTCCGTGAAAGTGTGTGTGTATGTATACGCTCATTTTGTTCAATGAACTTGTGTGCATACAGGTGTTGGTCAAGGTGAACGTGTGTATGCCTTTATTTCTTCATTCTATGTGGCTTGAAATGTAATTCTTTGCTATTGACTTGCTGCACTATGATCTGTCATCTGAGTGAGTTGCCATCAAGTACAACACCTGTATCATACGTGTATCATAATGCCAACAATCTCCCCCTTTGGACATGATGGCACGAACCACACCAAGTCACTCTCCCCCTTTGACATCAAGGGCAAATGGCAAACCAAGATATTCTTTCCCTTGATATACATTTTTTTGTCCATACTCCCCTGAGTACATGCTAAAATCTCTAATTGAGCTCCCCCTTTGTACATGATAATATGTATCAATACATCCATGCTCCCCTTGAGCACATGCCGAGTCATGATATTCATTAGCAACTATTGTGCACCATATATGATCTGCACCATAAGAATCTCTCACCAGCATCCAGACCTGTAACCTGCAATACCACTCTCTTGGCCAACCAACAATAAGTAGCAACATAAGCATCATCACAAAGGAATTCTAACCATAATGCCAACAATGCATTATTCAAAGCATATGCTACCCCTAAACATGTGCCCACTAACATATACCATATGTGACCCAAGGTAGACCTCATATGATTATAGGGTGGACGCGATAAATTTTCAAGTTTGATAGAAAGAGTTATGTCGGGTTGGGGGGGGGGGGTTGAATCAGTGTTAGAAAATTAGTAACTTTTCATTTCTATATTAAAATTCATATATGCTACTTCAGTTAATGGAACCAGCGTGTATACAAAATTGTATTTAAGGAAACTAGCGTATATCCAATAAACTTATGATTCAGTTAATCCATTATATTTTGACCCTTAATCAATGCATCAGGACTTCATTAACCATATAAATAGTAAACAGGTTCAGTAAAATAGAACATATCATCAGACATAAGAAGCACACATGAACACCATGATATAAGGTGGAAACTCAATGCAGGACAAAAACCACCTGCTGTTGTTTTCTTTAAGATAAGAAAAACTTGTTTACAATCTTGTATTAGTGTAGACTCATACAAGTAGGCAGGAACCCACCTATAGAAGGCTACAACCTTCTCTCGTTCTCCAGCTACTACTAGAAGGGAGCTACAACCCCCTAGCTCTTGTACTAGCCGATATGTTTACTAGTACGTAGGCGTCGACCTACGATCTTCTCTTTTCTTCCAGGGACAACGTTTCATAAATTTTCAGACTGGATCCATCAATACAAAACAATCACCACTACAATACAACCATCAACTATATCTGCATCAACAATCTCTGAATCACCCAACACTGAATCACTGAAACCTTGTCAACAAAGCATAGTCACCAAAACATATAGTAGAACCCAGAACTCTGCAACAAACACTAGAACCAACAACAACCTCAAATATCAATTCTAATCATGTATATGCTACTTGGCTGTGTCGAACCAGCATATATATGCTCTTTCACCAAAGGTAACCCATGTACAGATCTAGAAATAATTACTTATATCTTTGCTGCAATTTTCAACTTCAGATATACCTAGAACATAAGATATAAAGGATAAGACATGTATTCAGATCTGAACTATTCATGATCATACCACATAATGATAATGCATTTTAGTCTTTAGGATCTCAGTCCACCATCAACCACATAGGTGCATCCTCGGTTCAGATCAAGCAAGGTATCACAAGCGCATAACCAACATACTAGATCTCACACTTCATCAGATATTTATCACTTGCACACTTGCATTTTGGCCTAATGATCTTCTTCTCCTTATATAGGTTTAGGCCTCTCTCAGTACCATGGACAAAAATCACTTAGAATGAATACCTTGAATCGAATACCTTGGGTCAACAATTCGAACCAAATACCATGGATCAATATCGAAATACCATGGATCAAATACCACGAACCAAAACATAGTTTTCCAACATGTACACACCTTTCCTTTCGTGAAAGTGCGTGTGTACGTATACGCTCATTTTGTTCAATGAACTTGTGTGCATACAGGTGTTGGTCAAGGTGAACCTATGTATACCTTTATTTCTTCATTCTATGTGGCCTGAACTGTAATTCTTTGCTACTGACCTGCTGCACTATGATCTTTCATCTGAGTGAGTTGCCATCAAGTACAACACCTGCATCATACGTTTATCATAATGCCAAAAATCTCCCCCTTTGGACTTGATGGCACCAACCACACCAAGTCACTCTCCCCCTTTTCCATCAAGGGCAAATGGCAAACCAAGATATTCTTTCCCTTGATATATATTTTGTTTTACATACTCCCCTGAGTACATGCTAAAATCTCTAGTTGAGCTCCCCCTTTGTACATGATAATATGTGTCAATCCATCCATGGTCCCCTTGAGCACATGGCGAGTTATGATATTCATTAGCAACTATTGTGCACCATATATGATCTGCACCATAAGCATATCTCACCAACATCGAGACCTGTAACCTGCAATACCACTCTCTTGGCTAACGAACAATAAGTAGCAACATAAGCATCATCACAAAGGACTTCTAACGATAATGCCAACAATACATTATTCAAAGCATATGCTACCCATAAACATGTGCCCACCAAAATATACCATGACCGAACCATATCAAACATCTTTTCTTGAGTCTGTTCTGCTGCTTTTTCTTCAGAGCTCCGTATACACAACTCTGTAGCCTTTAACTCGCATATATATGCGACTTCTCTTCATAATATCTACGTATGCAAAAGGCAATACTGAAGGTTTACACTTTCAGCTTCCCCTGGGTCTGTTATGTCTTCTAACTGAGTTATGCCACATCTTTCTAGCATTAAATCTGTCTCTTGGGATTGAGATGATGTATGCTCCTTTTGCTTTCGTGTCCAAATTTTTCTCCTGCATTCCTTTACTTTATGTCCAAACTTGTTACATGCATAACATCTTACATGTTTCATATTCCTTTTATTGCAATCAATAGCTTTGTGACCAAACATATCGCAAGCAAAACAATATCCCTTAAAGTACCTGGAACATGATGATCTTTCTGTGTGAAGGTCTTGAACCATTCTAATTCTGCATCGGGATGCAACATGTCCAATATTATGACATTCATAAGATTCAACATTATTCATGGGAGGAAATAACCATCTATCACTTCCGCAGTTAGGAGAAAAATATTTTCTTTGAAGAATTCCTCTCCTTGGTTGTTGCTGGGGTTGACTTCTTATCTCATTGTTGAGCATTTCAGGTTTTGCATTAGAGTTCCTTGCCTCACCCTATGATCTTGATTCACCTCCAACAGTTTCAATAAAACCAAGACCAGTTTTGGTAGCAGGGGATCTTTGACTACTAAGAATATCATCCAAAATCTTATTAATGTATTAAAATCGTAACAATTTATCCTTTCCTGCTAATTTAATTTTTAAGATATTTACCTCAACCTAATGTTCTTCTTCCTTTTCTAGATATTGTTTCTTTATGTTTTCTTCAGCTTTTCTTCCTTTTTCCACTTGTTGCCTTAATTCAAGCACTTCATGATCTTGTCCTTCAAGAGCTTCTTCATTCTGATTCTTTAATTCTTCAAGATCTTCTTTTAGAGAGAGGATATTAGATTCCAGTCTCTGGATTGTTATGCTCTGATCTTTTACTACATCCTTCAGCTGCTCCCTTACTCTAGTTACTGTCTCCAGCTGATCCTTTAATCTGGTAACTTCTTTTGTTTCTACGTCTTTATTTTCATATGCCATGAGAGGTTTAATTTCTTGATTATCTTCATCACTATTTGACAAGCCATCACTATCATCATGAGTATAATAACTTCTATTACCTTCTTCAGACGTATTTCCTTTGTTATGAGGGTATTTAGCAGCGTAATGACACCCTCTACCACAAGAGAAACATTTGAAAGGTAGCTTACCTTTGAACCTTCTAGATCCCTGTTGAAGATTCTTGACAAAATTTATCTCATATAATTCTTCTGAAATGTATCGTGATTCATTGAGTTTTTCCTTTCCATTTATTGATACATTAAATGCGGCTTCTCTCCTATTTGATGGTCCTCCTCTTTTCATTTCAAAACCAGTTAAGATTCCGTGAAGCTGCATCATAGTGATATTCTTCACATCCTTCTTTTATTCTATGGCAGACACTTTGGGTTCAAATTTAGCAGACAAGGATCTCAAAACTTTCTCAACTAAGACAATTTCCTTAATTTCTTCACCGAGAATCTTCATACAATTGATAATCTCATCTATGTGTAGGAAGTAATTAGCTATGCTTTCATCACTATGCATCATAAGAGTTTCATATTGAATTCTGAGAGTTTGAAGCTTAGCACTTTTTACCTGAGAGTCTCCTTCATAACTTAGAATGATTTTGTCGCATATTTATTTGGTTGATTTGAGCTGCATGACCTTGACAAACTATGATTTTGACAAACTTCTCAATAAGATAGTAACAACTTTGGCATTGATTTCATATTATTTTCTACTTGCCGTATCTATAGGAATTGTTGATGGAAATGTATATCCTCCTTCTACGATTTCCCAAATATCCATTCCAAGCGATTGTAGATAGGTTGGGGTTCTTATCTTCCAGGAAACAAAGTTTTTCCCATCGAATATTGGTGGTCTGATGGATCCTTCTCTTTCTTGATTACTCATGATAATGGATCTTCCTTGAAGTGATCAAGCTTCTTCTAAAGGACCTGCTCTAATACCAATTGTTGGAAATAATACTGAGAGGGGGGTGAATCAATATTAGAAAATTAATAACTTTTCATTTCCATATTCAAATTCATATACGCTACTTCAATTAATGAAACCCACGTGTATACACAACTGTATTTAAGGAAACTAGCGTATATCCAATAAATTTATGATTCAGTTAATCCATTATATGTTGACCCTTAATCAGCACATCAGGACTTCATTAACCATATAAAAATTAAACAAATGTAATAAAACAAAACATATCATCACACATAAGAAGCACACATGAACACCATGATATAAGGTGGAAACCCAATGCGGGACAAAAACCACCTGCTGGTGTTTTCTTTAAGATAAGAAAAACATGTTTACAATCTTGTACTAGCGTAGACTCATACCAGTACATAGGCACCCACCTGCAGAAGGCTACAACCTTCTCTATTTCTCCAGCTACTACTGGAAGGGAGCTAAACCCCCCTACCTCTTGTACTGGCCGATATGTTTACTAGTATGTAGGCGTTGGTATATGATCTTCTCTTTTCTTCCAGGGACCACGTTTCATAAATTTTCAGACTCAATCTGTCAATACAAAACAATCGCCACTACAATACAACCATCAACTACATTTGCATCATCAACATTTGAATCACCCAACACTAAATCACTGAAACCCTATCAACAAAGCATAGTCACCAGAACATATAGCAGAACCCAAAAATCTGCAACAACCACTAGAACCAACAACCTCAAATATCAATTCTCATCATGTATACACTACTTGGCTATGTTGAACCAGCGTGTATATGCTCTTTCACCAAAGGTAACTCATGTACAGATCTAAAAATAATTACTTATATCTTCGCTGCAATTTTCAACTTCATATATACCCAGAACATAAGATATAAAGGATAAGACATGCTTCAGTATTCAAATTTGAACTATTCATGATCATACCATATAATGATAATGCATTTTAGTCTTTACGATCTCTGTCCATCATCAACCTCATAGGTTCATCGTTGGTTCAGATCAAGCAAGGTATCACAGACCCATAACCAACATACTAGATCTCACACTTCATCAGATATTCATCACTTGCACACTCACTTTGGCCTAATGATCTTCTTCTCCTTATATAGGTTTAGGCCTCTCTCAATACCATGAACCAAAATCACTTAGAACTAATACCTTGGACCGAATACCTGCGGTCAACACTTCGAACCAAATACCATGGATCAATACCGAAATACCGAAATACCACGGACCAAAACATTGTTTTCCAACATGTACGCGCCTTTCCTTCTGTGAAAGTGTGTGTGTACATATAAGCTCCTATTTTTCAATGAACTTGAATGTATATGCGGGTTGGTCAAGGTAAACCTATGTATACCTTTATTTCTTCATTCTATGTGGCCTGAACTGTAATTCTTTGCTATTGACTTGCTGCACTATGATCTAGCATCTGAGTGAGTTGCCATCAAGTACAACACTTGTATCATATCTATATCATAATGTCAATAATGCTACCTCATGGCGGACCCGATAGGGATTTAGGGGCGAATGAATGGAATTTCACATCTAGATTTCACGTTTGATAGTGTATACTCCATAAATCTCTATGTAATGAAGTTTTCTCTGTTTTCAAGTTTTTGCTTAATATAAGGCCCTGAAACCTCTATAACCACTCTAGATCCTCATGCCATGCTGCAAGCGAGCATTTTTATAGGCAATGATACATTTTGAAGCCATTGCACCGCAGAGCCAGAAGGCCAGTCAAACTGACAAGAAGCAGGTAAGCTGTAGAGGTGGAGAGAGATGATGATACGTAGAGAAATGGTTGGGGTAGCTAAAAAGTTGAAAATGTCCCTCAAAGGAGCCCAGAGAACACGATTGAGGGGAGGCCAGCAAAAGTTGAAGCGTAGAGTAGCTGAGGGAGTCACTTAGAAGTCAAGTGAATCATTGATGCACACAGAGGCTGAGAGAGAGCTCATAGAAGCCAGATCCAAAGAGCCAGAGCCAGAGCTAGAGCGAAGAGCCAAAGCCACAAGCTAGAGCCAAGAGCCAGAGCCAGAGCCTGAGCCAGAGCTAGAGCTAGAGCCAGAGCTGAGAGCCAGTGCCAAAGCTAGAGCCAAAAATCCAAGAGCTTCAGATCCAACGATAAGGTGGTGTCTAAACCCATTGTGTTCTGTGTAAACTAGGGGAGTTGAGCCAGGAGCTTGTGAAAAAGGACTGATACCATAATCTTAGAGGGCCTAGTCGAGTTGACTAGAGCTCAAGGAGATGTAGCCCAAGAGTTTTGGGTGAACTCCATATTATATTTCTATTATGTGTGTTTGTTATTTGCTACATTGTTCCACTATTATATGTTTTATATCAGTTTAAGAAAATCGTCTTACAACACATAAACAATTTTAAAATAAACACAAGCATACACTTGTTGTGAAGCACATTATTAATTCCACAATTGGTTAATCATGATATCTTGGGAATATTTAAGCTTTGGAAGTGGGAGAGGTTCTTGTAAGCTAGACAAGAAGCCTTAGTGCCCCTTTTTCAGATCATCAACCCCTTTATAGCTTGTGCATAGTGATTTATGTGGTCCACTTCTACTTGTTTCATTGCTTGGCTACAAGTATTTCTTAACTTTAATTAATGATATCTCCATATGCACTTTGGTATACTTTTTAAAACTCAAAAGTGAATTATTTAACATGTTCTTGGCCTTTAAGGCCTTTGTTGAGAAACAATCTGGACATCAAATTCTTAAGCTAAGATCTAATAATGGCGGTGAATATGTTAACAACAAATTCATCAACTTTTGCACTAAGCATGGAATTAAAATGAAACATATTCTTCCATATACTCCTCAACAAAATGGTGTAACTAAAAAGAAGAATCGCACCTTAATGGAAATGGCTAATTATATGCTTCAATTCGAAGGACATAGTCTTAATTTTTAGGTAGAAGCAATTAATTGTGCAAATTACATAGTAAAATCACAGTCCTACTAAGGTTTTAAAGAATCTCGCTCCAGAAGAAGCATGGAGCTCAATTAAACTAGATGTAAGTCACTTTCATGTTTTTGGAAGTGAAGAATGGACTCATATTCCCGGTGAGAAAAATAAATCCTTAGAACCTAAGAGTGAAAAATGTATTTTTGTTGGATATTTTTAAGATGTCAAAGGATATAAAATTTTTTCACCTAAATCCAAAAATGTTATCATTAGAAGAGATGTAAAGTTTCCTAAAATATATCGGCCTACGAACCTAGTTCGGCAGATGTGCCACCTCTCACTATCCCTTCTACTTCTGAAAATATTTCTTCTTCAGATGATGACAGTGAGGATGACAATCCTTCCCCGCCTTCTCAGGATCCTCTTTTGGCTCCATAGCTTCCAAAATGGGTCTGTGCTACTCGGGATGTAGTAGGTGCTCTTATAGGTGATCCTACAGATCACTGACGTACATGTTCTTAGTTCGATAGAGCCTCTTCTTTACTGGCTCAAGATTTAGCGAATTATGATCTTGACACTGTTATAGAAGCCTCAGGCCATCCAGATTGGGATGCAGCTCTAACTGAAGAATATAGTTCATTATTGGAAAATGATACATGGGATCTTGTTCCTCTTCCAAAGGGAAGAAAACTTGTTAAATGTAAATGGGTTTACAGAACCAAGTTTGGACCAGACAGAAAATTTGATAAAAATAAAGCCCATCTTGTTGCAAGGGGATTTTCACAAGTTGAAGGCATTGACTATATTGAAATGTTATCCCATGTTTCCAAAAAGAACTCTATCTGCCTTGTTCTTTCCCTTGCTACATCTTTCAAATGGGAATTCCATCAAATGGATGTTAAATATTCCTTCTTGCATGGGGACTTTCATGAAGAAATCTATACGGAACAACCTATTGGATTTATACAAACAGACTCCAGCCTTGTATGTCAGCTTAATAAATCCCTTTATGGTAGGGAAAATTTTAAGAAACCCCCCTAAATTTATATATATAATAAATGGGCGAATCTCCATGGTATATAGGAAAAATGGAAGGCGATTTTATCAATAATATAATATGTATATATAATTTTTTTGGTGAATCTCTCAACAGGCATGGCGAATATTTTACTCAATTATAAAATCTTGTAAGATCTTGGTATTACCATGGGTCAATACCATGGGTTATTATAAACCTGGAGCTTAAAAGTTACTATTAGTAATTTATAAAAATTAGTAAAATTAATAGTTGATTTTTATTTTATTTTTTATTTTAACCTAGCTAAAATGTTTAACATACATTAAATTACAACATCCATTTTTACTCTTGATCCACCCCCGAGAGGGATCAAATATTTTTTCACTCTATGCTAGTTTTCATATCACGATATTTGATACCTCTCGGGGGTCAGTAGATCCAGAGTAAAGATGGATCTATGCTGGTTTAATCCCCCCATTTAAATAGGCTACATTCCAGGTGAATACCATGGGTCAATACCATGTGCCATTTTGGTGAGTACCATGGTTCAATACCAAGTGCCATTTTGGTGAATACCATGGGTCAATACCATGTGCCATTTTTATTTTTATTAATACTAATATTAGGGTTAATAATGTTTTTTTGCATGGTATTAATAGCAATCTAGTCCATGGTATTTGTCCCATAATATTTTGCCCATAGGTTTCACCTAAATATAACGCATTTTTTGAGTGTTCTTAAATATAAGGTGACTTATGGAGTAAATAAAAAAAAATGTTTTATTTGTTTACCATACCTCTCGTTTATTTATATTTTTATTAATTTACCATACCTCTTTTACAAATATGGTATTTGGCCCATAGGATTCACTTAAATAAAACCTCTTTCTTGAGCGTTCATAAATAGAATGAGGGTTATGGACTAAATATAAAAAGAGGTTTTATTTATTTACCATACATCTAGTTTATTTGTATTTTTATTTATTTACCATACCTTTTGAGTAAGTATAAAAAGACGTTTTATTTATTTACCATACCTCCACTTTACTTATATTTTTATTTGTTTACACCCTTGCATGTAGATAAGGTGACTTATGGAGTAAATATAAAAAATGTTTTATTTATTTACCATACCTCTCATTTATTTATATTTTTATTAATTTACCATACTTCTTTTATAAATATGGTATTTGGCCCATAGGATTCACTTAAATAAAACATATTCTTGAAAATGGGCGAATGGATTCACTTAAATAAAATCTATTCTTGAAAATGGGCGAATGGAAGGTTGCAAATCCTAATTTCAAGGGCTAAATTTACCTTTTTTACCCCCTCCCTTAAAATAAGGTGGGCTATTTGAGGTGATTTGTAAAAATTTACTATGATACAAAATATTCGCCCACTAAAAATTTAAAACCCCTTAATTTCGCCAAAGGGCGAACATTTGCCCCTAAAATTTTCTATGCTTTATGCTCTCAAGCAAGCCCCTCAGGCTTGGTATGCCAAAATGGATAACTTTCTTTTAGATACTAACTTTTCTAGGTGTCATTCTGACAATACTACCTACACCAAGAAAGTGGGTAAGTCTATTATCATTCTTGTTGCTTATGTTGATGATCTTATCCTTAATAGTAGTGATCCCAACCTTATAAACCATGTGAAGTCCAACCTTAAAAAGAAGTTTGAAATGATGGACTTAGGACACTTGCATTATTTTCTTGGTCTTCAAGTTTTGCAATCCAAGGAAGGTATTTCCCTTTCCCAATCCAAGTATGTTTGTGATTTTCTACACCACTTTCACATGGAAGACTGTAATCCATCCCCTTCTCCATTTCAGTCTAGAACCAAACTTTCAGTCACTTGTACTTCCCCTGAAGTTGATGCTACCTTATACCATCATCTTGTAGGAAAGCCTTTGTATCTGACCCATACATGTCATGACCTCTCCTTTGTTGTTGGCCTTATTGCTTGGTTTATTCAAAACCCACATGAAAGTCATTGGAAAGAAACTAAAATAATACTTCGTTCTGTTCAAGGTACAATTCATTTTGGGACTCATTATAGTGAAAAATCATCTCCTCTATTGGCTGGTTTCACTAATTCTGATTGGGATGGTGACCCTGATGATCAGAAGTCTACTATAGGTTATGTCTCTACTCTTGGTTCTGGACCTATTACATCGGCTTGCAAGAAACAAAGTTCCATTTCTCTTTCTTCAATAGAAGCATAGTATCATGGTTCCATAGAAGCTAGTAAGGAAGCCCAATGGCTTCATCGGATCCTGTCAGAGTTTGGCTTTCAGTAGCAACATCCGACTACACTTTGGTGTGATAATCAAAGTGAAATTCAACTACGAAATGATCCAGTCCAACATCAACACAACAAACACATTGAACTAGACATGCAATTCATCAAAAAGCTCATTCATGACCATGTTCTGGAAGTGCAATACTGTTCAACCGATGATCAAGTTGTAGACATATTTACAAAGGCTCTCACAGAGGAGAAGTTAACTAAACTTCATTTTATGGTTGGAGTTCAGGAAGTTGTCACTAATGGGGGATAGACTCTAATGCCTCCTTCCTTCTCCTATTGTGTCATATTTGTACATCCTTCAATCCTATCCCAAGTTGTTCTCAAGGGTGGATGTTAGGATATTTCGGCACATAGAAAATAGTTAAGTATAACTTGGTATAGTATAGAGTTAGCTAAAGTGTGTGTCTTTACCATGTACTTTTGTAACTTACAATCTGATGGTCATGATATGCTCTAGACATGAAGTGATTTGATGTTTCATTCTCTCCTTGGTATTACCGACACTTGATCTATGGCTTAACACCTAATTGGTCCATGATCTCTATTTAAAGAGCATGGAGGGTCATTTGTAGGGTGACCGTTCACGAGAGAATCTTATGTAAATTTTCTTTCTTTTATTAATAAATTGCTTGAAGTGACCGTGATGGCTCAAACCATGGATTTTTTCTCTTTGAGGGTTTTAACCACGTCAATAATACTGGTGTATTGATCTGTGATCTATTTGTGAGTGGTGTCTTTTGGTGTTCTATCTCAAGAACTTACCCTGTAAATTCCTACATTTGTTGATCCCCTAGGCTTATAATATTTATCCCTTGGGTTTACTAATCTGTTGGGTATATAATATTAATAATCTGATTGGTTTTCCCACGGGGCTTTGGATTGACGGTGAATGGGTGCGCTGTTAAGGCACTCCTTGCGATAGGTCACCGGTTCAAATCCCCCGTGGGTACTTAGGTTAGTCTTAACTAGAAAAAAAAAAAAAAAATCTGATTGGTTTATTGATCCCTTCGATTTAAATTTCAAGTCCTATGGTTTACTAATACGATGTGTTTTTAATATTGATTCCTTAGCTTTTTCGATCCTTTGTGTTTATAATATTTATTCCTTGGGTTTACTAACTCATTCATTTTATAATATCAAACTCTTGGGTTTATTAGTTTCTTCACTTTATAATATTAATAGTCAATTTTGTTTATTTACTAATCTCTTGGGTTTAATTAAGTCCTAGGGTTTATTAATCCCTTTTATTTTTAATATTGATTTGTTGGGTTTGTTGATCCCTTAAGTTTATAATTTTAGTATATTGTGTTTACTGATTCTTTAGGTTTATAATATTAAACCGTTCTATTTATTTGTGCATTGAGTTTACAATATTGATAATTGGTTCTATTTATAATTTAATCCCTTGGGTTTATTGGTTATTTTTTTTTAAATATTAATTCCTAAGGTTTATTAATCCTTCTATTTTCAATACTAGTCTTTTGGATTTTCTTGACCCTTTGAGTTTATAATATTGATAATCCCCTCAGTTGATTATAGTATTATTATTTGTAAGTAATAGTATAATATTTTTTTAATTTAATATATAATTTATATATAGTTGATGTTTTTATTATATTTTAAGTAAATATATGAAAGATATTAAAAATTATATCAATAAATATATAACAATTTTTCACTATATTGGTGAGAGATAAATACTTACTATAAACAGTAAAAATTGCTATTATTATGTTATATGTGGATTATATTATTTTTTTAATATAACTATTAATATATGAGCAAAATTTTAAGTAATAACTAATATTATATTTACATAAAAAAAAATATTCATATTAATATAATAATTGTAATTATATAATTATAAATTAATATGGCTATTATTATTTATATTGATATTAGTAATCATATTAAAGTTCAACAAAATAAACATAACAATTATTAATTTGATGGGCGGTGGATATAAGCCTATCGGCGTATCTCAACCACATTGATAAATGTGGCTATAGATGTATTTCATATATGCCTATCAACATATATCAACCACATTGGTAAATGTGGTTGTGCTAGTATGTAAAAATTAGCTATTTTTTTTAAAAGAATTCACAAGTTTATGTTATGTCCCTTGGGAGTATTTCCATCAATTTCTCATCCCTAGAGACTGGTTAATATTTTTTTTTATGCATATATATTAGTTAATGATTCTGATAAAGAGTTCATGAAATTTTCATGAATAAAGACTATTTAATGTTTTTGAAAAAAAAAGCTTTCATGAGTTATTGGTTATTGGAACGTAGGTAAAATAAGAGTTTTAGTGAATTGAATTTTTTTAATCTTCTTGTTAGCCATTTATATTTCTTGGAAAGTGGGATTCTCTTTTGGAATGTGTAGATGTGTAAAAGTAATTATTTTATGTGTTTCTTTTTTTGGAAATATAACACATAGGTCTTTCTTGAAAAAAATGGATATAAAATTCAAATAAAACATGTTAGATTGCACATAAAGAACCACTTTTGAACTAGATTTTACTAAATGATATGTGTGATGTACAACAATTAATAATTATTGAGTTAATTTATCTCAAAAGAATATGTGATTATTTGCCACCGTCTTGAAAAGAGAAAAATGTGTTTTGCATAAAAATTAATTACCATGCATTTGATTGCTCGAAGAAGAATCATGTGGTGCATGCATGAAAAAAAAAATAGCTACGATTATTTTAACTTCTTGGGGAAAAACAAAATATGCATGTGCATACACCAAATTTAAAAGAAACTATGCTGAGGTGCTTAAAATTATAGCCATGGTATTGATTCTCATGAAGGGAATATGTGCCATTATTTTAATATTATTTAGGAAAAAATTATATTGCATGGAAGAATGTGTTAATTATTTTTTGGAAAAAATTATGCATTAGCATGCAATATGAAGTTAGCTTCTCTTTGGAGAGGGAGATGTGTGCTTATGCAAGAAGAATAACTATCATATTAATAAACAAGTCGTTTCATGCAATAGATAATTACTAATGTGTTAACTCTATCTTGGAATAGGGTATGTATTTTCATGTACTATAGTTATTGTAAATAGTTCTACTTTAAAAGAAAACCATTGAAATGTTGTCAGAATGAACATGCAGTTGCAGGCAGGAGCATACAATTTATCTTGTTAGTTTTCCCTTAGAAAGAGATATGCATTTGTATGCATAATAACAATAATAATAATAATTGTTGTATTGGGAAAAATAACTTAGTTGCATGCACAAGGAAATTTTGAGGGGTTAATTTTATTTGGATAAATTTTTTCTAATTACATGCATGAGAATCAAAGCTAAGATGCTAGTGTCTTTTAAATGAAATGGATGGTTGTAGTGGCTATCATTTGGAAAAAACGTATGTGTGCTTGTGTGCGAAGAACCATAATGATGTGGTATTTATTTTGACATGGTTGACAACTATTTGCTTATAATTCATGCATGAGAAGTGACATGTTGTGATACTTTATCGACATTTTGTGTATGCACATGAATATATGTTGAGGAATCATTATTAAAATTGATTATTTGTTGATTAATACATTATCTAATCATGATATCAAAATTTGGTAATGGCAGTAGTGGAAGGAAATAATGATGACTTGTTCAAATGATAGATTATGTTTAACATTATGGAAGGTAAAAAAATAATGGTCCATGGAGATTGGGGAGTGTGAGTTCCAGAATGGTCAATTTATAGAACAAACAAATCATAAAGATATAAAGATTGAAGGTTTGCGAGTGAATGATATCATGATGGTTATAATAAATTTTAGCTAGATATGTTGTATTTAAATGATATTTCTTTGTAATATTTTATGACAATGGTTAAGGGATGGATCCCCTTATAATCCATTGAGTGAGGGGAAAACATGTTGATGAGTGTTTAATAACAAAATTAAACGTTTGATGGTTTTCACTCTATGGGCTTTCCACGGTATATGATTGTCTAATGATATGGTTGTTTGTTGTACTACTTTTGTCATGTAGATTCCTTACATGAGCTGATATTGTGGAGATCATGTTTCATAAATGTTTAAATAACTCAAGATGAATCATTAATGGAAGTTTATCTAAATTATGATAAAGTTAAATTTGTTGTTTCTTTCTAATATTGACATTGTTATCATTTAGAATAGAAATATATTAAATTGTGTGTGATTTTTTTTTAAATTAAATATTTTTTTACTTTCTAATAAAAACATAATAAAGTTACTCGAAAAAAATAGTTGTATTGTTTAGCTTGATTAAAGATGCTCAAACTAAACTTTATTTTCTAAAACATTCAGTTAAATCATTCCTCTTTTCTTTTCTAAATTTAGAGGAGACTATTCACAAAAACCACATTATCTAAACACAAAACCAGATAGGATAAACCTCAAAATTCAAAATTTCATTGGTTTCCATCCAACCATAGAGGTGTTCTCAGTAATTTTCTACTTTACGTTCTTTTCGCTTATTATAAAAATGGTTTTATTGTAAATGGTTTTATTGTTTAGTTTGATTAAATATCAGCAAACAAAAGTTTATTTTCAAAAACATTCAGTTAAATCATTTTTCTTTTTTTTTCTAAATTTAGTGGGGACTATTCACACAAACCACAATAGCTAAACACAAAACCCCATAACATAAATTTCAAATTTCAAAATTTAATTTGTTTCTCTCTAAACAGAGATGTTCTCAGTAGTTTTTTTCTTAATAATTTTTACACTTATTATTACACTTATTATTAAAATGCCATGTAAAGTACTTGAAAAATAACACAAGATTTGAACCAAAACTTCCACTTGCATACAACTTAATTTCCACAACATTTATAATTAAAATATTTGAAACAGAGAATATAGTCATATTATTAATAAATATATAGAATATAAAATATTTAATAAATAAAATGGAAAAATTTAGTAAGGTTAATTTATATAAACCAATAGTATTGAATAGAAAAGGTTACCTGTGCACAGCCACGGTATGCACAAAAGTTGTAATCATGTTTTTAGAAGTTCTTTGCATTATTTTATAATTTTTTTGTCCCTTCCTATTATTACTTTGAGAACTACATTATGATCCATGTTTTATAACTTTTAGAACTACATTATGATCCATGTTTTATATAATACATTATGATCCATTTTTTTCTTATTATATAAAACAACTAATAGTGTTAACTGTATTATGTACTTATATGAGATAATATTACTTTTTATTATTATTTTTAGAAGTAATGGATTTTTTCCTAAACAAGAAATTATATAAAAATATTCAATTCACTATAAAATATTCAATTCACTATAAGATACCAATAATCTAAAAGTTTATTCTCTAAACAGAAGACAACAAATTGTCTAGTACTTCAATTTTATTATACAAAAACTAAAATATAAGCCTTTATAGAGGAAAATTCAAAAAAATAGAAGAAATAACCCTATCTATATATATATAATATAAGGTCTGAATCACTGTATGCAACCTTCTAAGTATGGGATATATATTTATTTAATATAAGGTCTGAATCACTATAGGCAACCTTGTAAGTATGGGGATAGAAAGTCTTTTTGTATAAGTTAGTTGTTGGTTTTTTTTTTTTTAAATAGGAGAGTCTCACACGAGGTTTCTCGATAATGAGATTTGATCTTTTTCATTTCTGAGTAGATTTATTGTTTTTAATAAAAAAAATTATGTTTAATATGAATTAATTTTCAAAATAATATTATAATTATTTGAGAATAAAATTTTCAAAATTTCAATGTAGTTATCAAGAATTACTAAATAGATGATAAAAATCATTTTTTAATGGAATATTCTATGAAATTCTTAGTAATAATCAATCAATAATTGATATTTATCTCAAAAATAGATATGTCCTTCTTAGCTTTTTAATTAAATCATTAATTAGAAAAATGCCATATGAAATTAATTATAATTGTTTTAGGCATATGGTATTGATATGTCATGATATTAGCCTATAATATAACCCATAAATTTATATTTATAAACATTTACTAGACATTTAATATATATTAATAAAAATAAAAATTAAACAAAATCTCGGTCTACCTCTTCATCTAGTCTTGATGATGAACCACATTTGTTGGTTTGAAACGTATTAGCCAAAAAATTCTCTTATGTGATTTCTACCCAAAAACTTTGTTGAATTCATTATAGATCACAAAAGCTTAAATACAAAAAAATAAAATAAAAATAATAATAAATAATATAACACTATTACTATTAAAAAATAAAATAACTTCTCCTGAATGCAGGTGATTAATCGCATTGGTACAACGCAGCTAATCCGGGCTAGAAAGTGGCATGGCCACATGGCCACCCACGCTTCCACCCAGAAGCCCACCGCCATAATTAATGGTGTTTTTATGCTGTGTGAAAGCCAAAAAAATTTAATGTTGTGGGAAGGCCGAGGATACCTCACATTGATCCATAAGATGGCAATTTCATATTGCCTTCCCCCCGTCCTGCCTCCTTTGGCCTGTAACTGCCTCCCCACTGCTGCAAAGACGAGCTCTCACACGACTATGGGGAGAAGGTGCCCACTTCTCACATAACCTTATTTGTTGTTTCAGAACTGCTCCTTCGGCCCTGAATTCTACTTCTGAACTGCTCCTCGGCCTCGCTCACTGTCCCTCTCTGCTTCCACTCCTGTGGATTCCTCCTCGCCCTCGACAGCTGCTCACTTCACGAGTCGGTATCCCACCACCCGCAGTGGTATGGGGCGTGCGCAGATGACCGGCTATAGGCATGTTGCAGACACCCAACAACCTCCTGATGACTCTGGCCTAAAGATGCATCCCTGCCATTCTACTCACTTTGAGTTTCATTGTATGTTGGAGCGCTCGTGTATTATATCTACCATTTTTGTTGCCTTCATAGAGGAGCCACAGAGCTTTGTTAGCCCATAACGCATCATTCAGGAAAGGACCAGCACCAGCAGACGGGAAACTCCTAGTAGCAGCTCAGGGACTCACTGAACTCATGGTGAAGCTCTGAACCGGACAGACACAACTAAGGTACACAACACTCCAAGTGGCAATGCGAAGATGAAAGCCACGACGAGCAAGAAACAGCACGATGAAGAAGATATGGATGCCTACGAGTGTCTCATTGTGGAGGAACCTCTACCACCTACTGACACCTAGCAAGCTAAGGTCTTTTTCTAGTTCATTTTGAAGTTTTGTTAAAATTGATGTCAATTTTGTAGTTTTCATCAAAAAAATCTACTAAAATGTTATTAAACGCTGGTTCCCCTAAGTGGGCAGTTCAATCCTTGAAATCTACTAAAACGTTATTAAACGCTGGTTCCCCTAAGTGGGCAGTTCAATCCTCGAATTTTGAACTGGTTTCCCCTTTGAAGGCAGTGATTTTCAGTTACTGCTGATTTAAACATGGTAAAATCTGAGATAAGATCTACAGAAGAAGATGCCTCCATGTATCATTATTTTTTATTTCATTAATAGATTTAATCATATCTAGAAAATAATAATAATAATAATAACTTTAAAAGAAGAAAAACGTAAAACAAGTTAAATCTCAAAATTGAAATATAAATTTGTGTATAAGCATTTTTAAATATCTTTCTCTTCTCACTTTTAAGTTCTCGTGACCATGTTTCATAAATGCTTATAATAAGGAGTATATATAAATAATGATCAATTTAGAGTTGTTGTTTCTTCTTGATATTGATATTGGCATTCTTTTGATTTAAAGTAGAAATATATTAAATCATGATTTTCATTAAATTCACTCATAAATGAACTTAAATGCCTTTCATGTATACGATTGATTGTTTGTCATTATTTTTAATATTAAAAATACTTTTATTTTCTAATAAAAATATAATAAAATTATTTAAATAAAAAAATCTTAAAAAAGCAATGGTTATAGTGTTTAGTTTAATTAAATATTCTCAAACCGAAGATTATTTTCAAAACCCATTCAATTAAATTATTTTTTTATTTTTTAAATTTAGTAGAGATTACTCACAAAAACCACATCAGCTATCTACAAAACCAACCAACATTATATAAATTCGGAAGTATTTTTGTACTATGTTCCTTTTTGCCTATTTTGAAAATTCCATGTAAAATATATATCAAAATAATAATAATAATAAAACTAAAAAAATACTATATATCTATATGTGAGTAAAAAAGAAAACAATTAAAAATAAAATATAATAATATTATTAATCAGTATATAAAATATAAAAATATATAATAAAGAAAGTAGGGAAAAATTAATAACGTTAATTTATATAAACTAATAGTATTGAATGATGCGGTTTATTATTATTACTCTGAGAAATAAATTATTAAATAATTAATAATGTTAATTATAATATATACTTATATTAAATAATATTATTTTTTCTTATTATTATTATTCGGAGGTAAATAATGTATTGTTTTTAAAACAAATAATCATATAAAAATATTCAAAATTTCCAGGAAAATTTGATCATATTTAAAAATTTATTCTTTGTAAAGAGGCACAAGAGAACCATTGAGGAGGGGAGAAGGCGTCGAAGGAGAAGTGGAAGATGCTGATGTTGTCGCCCATCGCTCGCCCTCTCGCAGGGAAGAATCTCTGCAAGAGAACCCTCAAGCTTGCTCGTTGAGCTTCCGAGGCTAAGTGTTTGAAGAGCGGAGTCAAAGAAGTGGTGAAGTCCATCAGGCGGGGAAAGAAAGGGCCAAATGTATCTAAGGCTGCTCTGAAGGAGAAGCTCACGAAGCTGTATGAGGTCAGAGATCCGTAGACAATATTTGTCTTTGGGTTCAGAACCCAATTTGGAGGTGGAAAATCGTCAGGGTTCGGCTTGATTTATGACAGCTTGGAGCACGCCAAGCTACCCCCGCCTCCTGCATTGAAAGATGGGGGACTGCATGTTGCAGATCTGCTCCATCACACAATAGCATGGCCCAAACTCTGTAGATCCGGGCCGGATCTATCCGATCTTATCAAGATTCAAGAATACCCAGAACCCAGGCAACAGATCGGTGGAAATATGCATCGATTGAGTAGAGGGTACGCAGACCGAGACATGCAAATGGAAGAACGACCCAATAAGAGGTCAGATCTGGAAGATTGCTTATAGCCATAACACATGGCAATCAACAGTGACACTAGTTTAGGCAGATCAGGAACTCAGCCAAAACGCAGACATCAGGTAACAACAACTCGATTTCAGATTTTTATTAAAACCCCTGAGGGGAAAAACTTTTTAGTATGGGTACATGCGGAAAGCACTATTTTGCAGCTAAAACAACAAATTTGGGCATTGACCGGATATCCTGGTCAGATCCAACATTTAGTCAGTGGGAGATGGTCTCTCCAGGACAACAGAACCTTGGGAAGCTATGAGATTAGTCCAGGAAAAACCATTGTTTTGAACCTCAGGCTGAGAGGAGGGGCCCTACCTCAGGGACAACCAAGCAGCTCAGGAGGAGACAAGGGGAAAAAGACAGCACCTCAGCATCAACCCAAGGGAGGTTCCTCCTACAAAAACATTCTTCAAGGTAACAGAGATTCAGGGTCCTCTCCAGATCAAGGTGGATATACACCCAGGCCATACATAGTAGATCAGCTAGGGAAAACTCCAGCCCTTAACTTTGATTCTACAGGGCTTGATGATTTTGTTAAGTCCTATGAAACGCAGGCCCTAATATGTCGTTTCAACAGTTTTTGGCCAAAACCAATGGATCTATTTCATTGGATTTTCACCACTTGGACCATGGAATGTGATATACATTTATGCTCCAAAGGGTTTTTCATAGTTAGATTTGCATCCAGGGAAGTCAGAGATACAATCATCAGTGCTGGGCCTTGGTTCTGGGGAACGTCGGGGCTGTTCATGACTCCATGGTTTCCAGATTTCGATCCAAACAAAATGACTGTATCCAAAGTGCCGGTCTGGGTTCGTCTATATAACCTTCCCCTTCACTTTTGGAGTGAACGAGTCTTGGAAGGAATTGGGAACAACATAGGGAAATACATCAAAACAGATCTGGAAAGGATTGATGAAAGGGTCTACACTTTTGCACGCATTTGTGTGGAAGTAGATCTAAGTAAAGGGCTGCCAGACAACATAAGGCTGATCTACAAACAACAAAATTGGTTGCAAGCACTAGACTATGAAAATACTGCTTTCAGATGCAGGCTCTGCAGACAAACAGGACACTTGCAAAGCACATGTCCAGAAGCCAAGAAAGCAAACAGTAAAAGAAAGCAGAAAGGGAAGCAGAGGAAAGGATGGCAATTCCCCCCTCCTAACTCAGAGGATGAAGAATCAGAAGCAGAAGAGGAAGATACCCCCACAGAGAATGCTGAGGTATCCCAAGAAATGGGGACCCAGAAGGAAACCACATCAGACAACAAGGCTTCACAGCTTCACCCAAATCAGGCAGAGAAGACAAACGAGGATCAGAGCATGGGAGGGATCAAACGGCATCACCAATCAGATACTTCAGATTCAGACAAGGAAATAGGCTCGCAGAAAGCAGAAACACAGTTAGTCATAGCTTCGATCGAGCCCACCCAAGGAGAGTGGCGCAAGGTCGAAAAGAAAAAGGGAAGAAAAACTTGAAGTGTGAGTTTTACTCACTACTGAAACTCAGTTTTTCTTGCCTCCTCCTTTCTTCTCTCTTTCCCTTTCTTTTTCTTCAAATTGCACGTTAGTTTTGTAACGTTGCGAGGGGTGCGAAAGCACTCGAGCCCAATGGGCAGCTTATGGAAATGCTTCAATGCATCTGCAAGTGTAACTTTTCATTTTTTAAATAAAAGGTTACCGATTTTTCCACTGGAAAAAAAAGAGGCACAAGAGAACAACGTATTTAACCCTTCAAAATTTACCATACAAAGGCTAAAATACAGGCCATTTTCTCTATAAAAGAAAATTTAAAGAAATGGATAAGCAATAACCATAGACATAGCAAGAGATTAAATAGAAAGTGGGAATTAGTAGATGTGACCTTGTGACTATGGGAATAGCAATTCTTTGTGTATAAGTTGCTATCACATTTTTTTGAGAGGAGAGTTTTATACGAGGTCTCTGCATAATGAAATATCTTGTGAGTATAAAGAGATGGATAAGCAATAACCATAGACATAGCAAGAGATTAAATAGAAAGTGGGCATTAGTAGATGTGACCTTATGAGTATGGGAATAGCAATTCTTTGTGTATAAGTTGCTATCACATTTTTTTGAGAGGAGAGTTTTGTATGAGGTCTCTGTATAATGAAATATCTTGTGAGTATAGGAATAACAATTTTTCCTGTATAAGTTGCTATTACATTTTTTTTGAGAGGGGAGTCTTGTATTTATTTAGAGGAGAGTCTTGCATAAGGTCTCAGTAGATGTATAGTTAAGATCGATCTATATTATTTTCAAAATTTTAATTTAGTTATAAAAAATTATTAAATGGGTGATAAAAATCTATTATCTATGAAATATTCTATAATATTATTAGTAGTAATGAGATCAACAATTAATATTTATCCCAAAACTAGATATGTCCATGTTACTTTTTTAATTAAATCATTAATTAAAAAATTGTCATATTTATATGAATCATATAAAATTACTTATAATTTTTTAAACATATGATATTAATAATACATAATATTTGTTTATAATATAATCTTGTTACATATTTTTTTAATGTATATATATTTATTTAATTTATAATTATTATTAATAATAAATTTATAATTTAATAAATAAATTTACCAAAATACTTTAAAATCCATAAATTTATATTTATAGGCATTTATCACCTATTTAATATATATAAAAATTAAAATAATAAATAATATAACACCATCACTCTTTAAAAACTAAAATAACTTTGAATGAAGAAAAAAAATAGGAACAAAGAGATTTAATGTAACCAATAATATTTTATTAATTTCATAAAAGTTAATCCGAATGTTGAAATATAAATTCGTGTATTATTTTCTTAAAGATCTTTCTCTTCTCACTTTTAAGTTGTGAGGATCATGTTTCATAAATACTTAAGTTAGTCGAGATGAATCACTAATGCGAAGTATATCTAAATAGCCCCACCCGTGTCGTTTCATGATATTGATATTGGCATTGTTATCATTTAAAATAGAAATATAATAAATGTTTATTTTTGAAATTTATTTTTCTTCTTTTGATGGGATTGTTTGTGATTATTTTTAAAATTTAAATATTTTTGTTTTCTCATAAAAATATAATAAAGTTATTGAAATAAAAAAATGTTGAAATATATAATAAAGCTTTTAATTTAAAAAAATTCATAGTTATATTATTTAGTTTAATTAAAAAATCAAATTAAAAATTATCTATATTATTTAGTTTAGTTTAATTAAAAAATAAGTTAAAAATTATTTTCAAACACATTTAGTTAAATCATATTTTCTTTTCGTTTTTCAAATTAATCAAAATTATTTTAAAAAACCACATCGGCCAACACATACACAAAACCAAACAACATCAACATAAATCCTTTAAAAGTAAAGCGACGTGGTAACAATTATTTTGAATATGCTAAGAGAAGTATATATCAATATTCTTCAGGGTAACCATTAAAAGATCATGGTAACCATTATTATATTCCTTCTTGCCTATTTTGAAAATGCCAGGTGAAGTATATATCAAAATCCCTCAAAAACTAAGGCGAAGTGGTAACGATTATTCAAACCATTTAAAGATCCATAGACGAAAAACTTATAAAATGGCAGAACCAGTGGAAATGTATTTCAATGATATAGGTCTTTGTCATAACCTTCATAAAATTATTCAGTAACTATTTTCTTACACCAATGAGAAAATTCGTGATTCATTTCCATAGCCTAATTATTCGGTGATGTAATTAACTGAAACCCAATGTCACGCAACAGAATGAAAAGAATGTATAGATTGTTAAAGAAATCTCAGGACCGTGTTCCTTGCCGAGGGAATCTAAAATACATAGTAATATTTACAGTCCTTGCGAACTGAGTATCATGCGAAGATGCCAACCACCTATACTATGGACACTATGGACGCCATGAAGCTATAAGCTATAATACAGCATACAATCGCTTAACATGAATCCTGGTTAATAATGGTAACAAAGAAAAAGTCAAATTATTAAATACAAGCAAAATAATATTTATTAATTTTAATACAGCATACAATCGCTTAACATGAATCCTGGTTAATAATGGTAACAAAGAAAAAGTCAAATTATTAAATACAAGCAAAATAATATTTATTAATTTTATAAGAATGGAAAAAGTCAATTTATTAAAGACTAGCACAATAATATTTATTAATTTTGTGGATAGGTGTATATAAAACATATATACAATCACATTTTATAATGTGCTCGATATTTGTCAATAGTAGCATATGCATTAATAATTATGATATGTATTTCTATAAAAACTAACGGTTTATGATTATTAATAACTATATAAATAATAAAAACCACACATATATATAGAAATATGATTACATGTTAATATTATATTATATATTAAAATAATATTAAATTACTCTAAAATATTTTATTTAATATTATTTAATTTTAAATTATTTAATATAATTTAAATATTTAATAATAATATTCAATGATAATAATATGAGTAATATTAATTAACAATATGAGTCAAATCCTAATTAACAATATTATTATAATATTTAATATAATATTAAAATTATTATTTCATCTATAATATTTATTTATCACATAACACCCATTTTCGAGCTAAATTTATATTATCAAATTATAATACTGAAACATAATATTTATTTATTGCATAACAACTAAATTATTAAACAATTTAACAAATTACTTCACGGCTAACTCTAGTGATGCATCTCTAGTGATGCATCCTTGCTATTTATTCCCTCATATCTTCTAATTTCTCACCTTTTCCTGAAGATGAACCACATTAGCTGGTTGGAAACTTCGACCCAATTTCAATGATGTGATTAATCTGCAAGACTGATATATACATTAGGGATCACAAAAGTGTTAGATATAACAATAATAATCTTAATAACAATAATTATTTAATAAAAACAGTGATTATTTTAGTAAATGTGGTTGATATAGGCATAAGGCTTCATTTCTATTTATGACACAAACCATTGATAAATATATAATAAAAATAGAAATAATAATAATAATAATTTCTACCAAAATACTTTGCTTAATTCATTATGGATAAGAGAAGCGTGAATATAGAAATTTCTTATTCATTTTTTATAAAATGTAAATAAATAAATACTTATTTTATTAAAGAAAATAAAAATTTAGTATTGCTTTTAGAAAATATCTTATTTTATTGTATTTTAATAATAATAATAATAATAATAATAATAATAGTTAAATAGTTAATAATTGTTAAACTAGCCTAGATTCGTCTTAACACCAGATCTATCAAGCGCCGAGAGGGATCAAAACTGTCAAGGTGAAAACCTATTTTTTTAGTGCAAAACTTGAGGAAATATTTGCACCTTGAGAGATTTGATCCCTCTCAACGCTTGATAGATCCGTTGTTAAGATGGATCTAGGTTGGTTTTAGTCATGTGCAATCATACAAAATTTGTTGAACATCTAATTATTTTGATCATTTTAAATATGCTAAATATGTCTAAGATTAATTTCGTCAATTTAATTTAAAATTTTCTTAGTTACCTTAGTTTGTTGAGATGAGAGAGACTGTTAGTAACTTGAATGATGAAAAATGGTGAAATACAAATTTTGAATGCAAACTGTCAATGTAACTATTTTGATAGATAGAAAATGCGAATACTAAGAATATAGTCAATTACAAAAAATCTTCATTGCAATCAATCTGAAACTATTTTCTTCTACTGTTCCTATAGTCACACCTATTATTTTTTCCATTTTCTCATATTGATCATATGAAAAGAGTAGTTGGAATCATAGACAATTCAAATGTTTAACTGGAGCTACTATAGTAAAAAGAATAACTTATCTCTATTTCTCTCCAATATTAATAGTCGTTTTCTCCAAAGTCAATCATTTTGACTTATGGAGTGTTAAACCCCAATAATTTCCGATGGTAGTTATTTTCTATTAATGCGTTTGAATGCAAAGTAATTAACAATGTTGAATGATGGAAAATGGGAATAATAAGAATGTACCCAATTATAAATTGTTTATAGTTTCAAGAAGCAAACATTTGGGGTAAGAAAAAATTTTATTTAGGGTGAAAATTCAAGTATTGTATTTATGGTTGAATAATTTTTATGTGCTTACATTGAGAGAGTGTGTGTGAGTTTTTTGAGGGGAGTTAGAGATATAGGTGAGGCAGAGAGAGGGAAGAAAAGAGAGGAAAAGACAGGGGGGGAGGAAGAGATATATATATATATGGAGAGAGAAATGCTAAAGAGAGAGAGAAGGGGAAGATAGAGAGAGGGAGGGGAAAGAGAAGGGAAGAGAGAGAGACAGATAAATATAGAGAGAGTGTGTGTATGCTTAGAGGCTGAGATAAAGAGATACAGAAGGGAAGACAATGGGAGATAGAGATATAGATGGAAGAGGTAGAGATGTTCTTACACAGAAATCAATGCACACTATTAATCTAATTACTTTGAAATTAATGTACATCATACATTTTGTTGTATCAAATCAGAAATCAACATATACATATGCATCCAGTGCAAACAATGAAATAGGATTAGAAATCAACACCTATACTGAAATCAATGCATCCAGTGCAAGTGATTAAATACGATTAGAAATCAATATCTACACTGAAACCAATGCATCCTGTGCAAGCAATCAAATAGGAGAAGAAATCAATATCTACACTGAAACCAATGCATCTAATGCAAGAAATCAAATATGAATAGAAATCAACATCTATGCTAAAATAAATGGATCAAGTGAAAGTAATCAAATAAGATTAGGAACCAATATGTACACTGAAACCAATGCATCCTATTCAAGTGATCAAATAGGAGTAGAAATCAACATCAACATTTAAATTAATGCATCTAATGTAAGGTATTAAATAGAATTATGAATCGACATCTATATTGAAATTAGTGCATATAGTGCGTGTGAGAAATAGGATTAGAAATAAACAACTACATTAAAATCAATACATCTATTTTAGTGAAAATATAAAATATTCATGACTTTCTAGATCTAGCTTCTATGTTTGTATTTGTCTCTGTGAGACTCTTTCTTATTCCCTCTCTCTCTACCTTCCATTCTATGTCTATCTACCTCTCCCTCTTCTTCTCTCTCTTCCCCTCCATCTCTCCCCTGTCTCACTCTATCCACCTCTCCCTAACTTTCTATATCTTTCTCTTTTTCCTCTCTCTCCCTTCCATCTATATTTATATTTCCCTCTATCTCTCCTTATTTGTCTCTCTATCTCAACCCCCGAAACATTTCTCTCTCTCTCTCCCCCATATCTATATATCTATCCATCTATTTCTCCCTCTTCCTTTCCCTCTATATCTCTTCCCTCCCTATCTCTCTCTCTCTCTCTGCCCCCTCCATCTTTATCTCTATTTCCCATCTCTCCCTCTTCCTTTCCCTCTCTATCTCTCCCCCTTCTTCTCTCTCTCTCTCTCCACCCTCCATCTATATCTGTATTCTCCCATCTATCCCTCTTCCTCCCTCCCTCTCTTTGCCTCTGTCTTCTACCCCCTTCCCCAACCCATCTACATCTCTATCTCCCATTCTCTCCTTCTCACCCCAAAAACATACGCTCTCTCTCTCTCTCTCTCTCTCTCTCTCTCTCTCTCTCTCTCTGAATCTCCATCTCTTCCTTGCCACTCCCTCTCCACCTTTGCCACTCCCTCTCCACCTTTCTCTCTCTATGTATTTCTTCCCCTTACAATTACATCTCTTTCCCTCGCTCTCACTCTCCTCTCTCTCAAGTCCTCTCTCTTTTATCTTCCTCTCTCTCCCCTTCTCTCCCACCTCCCTCCATCTCTCTTGTCATCATACACAAACTCTCTCTCCACCCTCCAACTCTGTCACAATCCCCCCCCCCTCTCTCCTTATTTCTCTCCCCCCTCCATATCTATGTCTCTCTGTCTCTCTCTTCCCCTTCTTTCCCTATATTTATCCTCTCCTTTTCTCTCTCTTTCCTTGTGTCCCCTCTCCCTCATTCCATCTTCATCTCTCCCTTGTCACTCCCTCTCTTTCCCCCTCCAAATCCATCTCTCTCCCTCCCTCTCTCCCCCTCCTCTCTCTCTTCCTTTCTCTCTCTCATTGTGTCTCTCACCTCTATGTCTCTCTCCCACACTTAATTCCCCCTTCCATCTCACTCTCTTTCCTAAATATCGTCTCATTATATTGTATTTAAGAATGTATCTAAATTAATAACCAACATAATTGGTTTTAAAATACTAAACCTATATTTGGATCAAACATGTTAAAGAAAATAAATAATCAAAACATTAAAATAGTCATGCACTATATTTCCTCTATCATTGTTAATCACTTTTTTTTCTCACTTCACTTGGATTCTTGGTTAAGATGCATATATCCTAGTTCATTATAATATTATTTATATTATATCAATTTCACATATGTATATATAAAAGTATTGTCATTTTTTAATTTATTAAAACCTCCATTTAATCTCTATGAAAATATTGTTAGTAGTCATGACGATGGAGGGTTTAGATATACCTCAAAAGTAATTATAACCATTTTTATCTTAGATTTAATTAAAGATATTATAAAAGTAAATTAAAATAAAATATTTGTAAATTATTTTTTTTAATTAAATTATTCTTTTTGGGCATGTGGTATTCATAAGACATGGTATTGACCCATTGTACTGTAATAATTAAAATCCTAGATCCATAACATAATAATCAAATGTTTGGATGACCCATGGTATTGATAAACCATGGTATTATACATTTCTTCCCTCCTCTCCCTCTCTATCTCTATCTTGTGGGTATTGGCCCATGATATTGCAAAAACACCTACTTAGAAGTTAATAATATCCATAGTAAGTATTCATGATTAAAAATCTTGTCGTATTGTAAATATAAAAATTTTATCCGCTTATTAATTAGATATATAGATGAAACACATATATATATAAATTTTTACAAATATATTGATTACATAAAATATAACATTACAATATTATAGGTTACCCAATATTTATAACCACCCCACCTAATAAATAGTGGCCACAGGTGGGGAGAAATACTCATTAAAATGTAATATTATTAAATTTTACATAATATTTCAGGTCACACCCCACCCTAATTATTACATTCTACTCAAGATTTCCCCTCACTCCTACTAATTTTATTGAGCACCTTCCATTATATTGAGTTTACTTTCCTATAACCAAAAACCTAAAATTTACCTGATTATTATTCTTACAGTATTACAGAAATCACACAACCGAAAACTTGAACGCCACAAAATATAAATTTACTAGCTTATTATTATTATAGAAATCACACAACAGAAAACCTAAATGCCATGAAATTTACCTGTTTATTACTACATGATATGTCCAATTAAATCATTTACCGGGTTATTATTATTACATAAATCACACAACAGAAAACCTAAAGGCCACGAAATTTACCTGGTTATTACTACATGATATGCCCAATTGAATCATTCACATCCTTTACCTAATTCTCTTTGTTATTCAATGAATAGGCTAATCGATCTCTTTTTAAATTGTATATATATTGTTTTCAAGATAGAGTTTGTTAATATTAGTGGACACATTTTTTTATTTTAAAGTAACGTTACACATATCTTCAACAATACAATATATATTAGCCAACACATATATTTTTTTTAATGTAACATTACGTTACGTGACAACATCTCCCTCATATACTAGGTTGTAGAGCACCTGTCAATGCAACAATAATAATATTGTAAAAATTCCATTACTGTGGGTTCTCCGGTCAAAAATTCAAAAAGCTCAAACCACAGATCTCTGAAATCCAATATTTTTTTAATTATATATTATTAAATAACAATAATATGAATATTAACTAATTAAATAAAAATAATAATAATTAATTCAATTTTACATAATAATAATTAGTAATGATAATAATTAATAATAATTCTTTGTCACAATGTGACGTTGGACCATGGTTGAACATGGTTGATTTTCATATTGAGACAATCTTTGTCACAAAGCAACATTTGAGTATGGTTGACCATGGTTGAGTATGATTCACCATGTTTGATCGAAAGGAATAACAAACCATTGCGATTAATACTAAAAGACCAAGATTGAACATGGTTGACCATGTTCAATTTTATAAAACATGGTTGACCATGATCAACCATGGCTACCATGGTTTACCATGATTGTCCATGATTTTCCATGATTTTATATGCAGACAATTTATGAGACATCCCACCATGGTTAACCATGGTTGATATTATAAACCTAAGGGATTGAAATTATGAACCCAAGGGATTAATACTAAAACTCCATGATTGAGCATGTGATAATGGTTAACCATGATTGATATTATAAACCTAAGGGAATAATAAATCCAAGGTATTTATATTATAAACCCAAAGGAATAATGAATCCAAGGGATTAATACTAAAACCCTAACAGATTATGAACCCAAGAGAATTATATTAAACCCAAGGTCTAAAAGCCTTAAGAAAAATATTAAAACTATGAAAATAAACATGGTTGAGCATGATTTATTTTGGTATTGAGACAATCCTTGTCACAATGCTAGATTAGACCATGGTTGAGCATGGTTGAACATGGTCTATTAAGGTTAACCATTGCTGAATAAGTTTAAACAATAGGAATATGAACCTTTACATCAATAAATCCAAGGGATTGATATTATAAACCCAAGGGAATAATAAAACTAAGAGATAACAATTATAAACCCAAGGAATAGAAACCTTAACATCTATATTATAAACCCTAAAATAAACATGGTTGACCATGGTTGATTTCCATATAGAGGCAATCCTTGTCACAATGCAACGTTGGACCATGGTTAACAATGGTTGAGCATGATTTATTTTCATATTGAGACAATCTTTGTCAGAACACAACACTAGACCAATGTTTACCATGGTTGATTTCCATATCCAGCCTCGTTTGACCATGGTTGAACATGGTTGGTTATTATTGGCCATGGTTTGTAATTATTTACCATGGTTAACAATGATTAATATTATAAACCCAATGGATTGATATTATAAACCAAACGAATTATTAGGCCCAAGGAATTAATACTAAAAGCCCAAGGGATTATGAACCCAGGGGAATAATATTAAACCAAAGGGACTAATATTATAAACCCAACATATATAAAAGCTATGATAAATATCATAAACACTAAAATAAATATGATTGACCATTGTTGATTTTCATATTGAGACAATCCTTATCACAATTCCATGTTGGACCATGTTTGACTTGGGAATGTTAAACCCAATGGATTTATATTATAAACCCAAAGGAACAATAAAACCAAGGGATTAATACTAAAACCTCAAGGGATTATCAACACAAGGGAATAATATTACACCCAAGTGACAAATATTATAAACCCAAGGTATAAAAACCCTAAGATAAATATTAAAAATACTTAAATAAGCATGGTTGAGCACGGTTGATTTTCATATTGAGGCAATCCTTGTCACAATGTGACATTGGACCATGGTTCACCATGGTTGAACATGGTTGATTATGGTTGACCATTGTTGAATAATATTAAACCCTAGGAATATGAACCCTTACATCAATAAACCCAAGGGATTGATATTATAAACCTAAGGGATAAAAATTATAAACCCAAGGTATATAAACCCTAGCACGAATATTATAAAAGCTAAAATAAACATGGTTGACCATCATTTATTTCCATATAGAGACAATCCTTATCACAATGAAACATTGGACCATGGTTAACCATGGTTGACCATTATTTATTTTCATATCGAGACAATCTTTGTCACAACACAATGTTGGACCATGGTTGACCATGGTTGATTTCCATATCCATATGGTTTGACAATGGTTGAACATGGTTGGCTATGATTGACCATGGTTTGCAATGATTAATGTTATAAAACCAAAGGATTGATATTATAAACCCAATGGAATAACAAACCTAAGGGATTAAAACTAAAACCCCAAGGGATTATGAACCGAAGGGAATAAGGTTAAACCAAAGGGACTAATATTATAAACCTAATGTATATAAACCCTAAAATAAATATTAAGAACACTAAAATAAACATGATTGACCATGGTTCATTTTCATATTGAGACAATCCTTATCACAACTCCATGTTGGACCATGGTTGACCATCGCTAGTTTTCATATCGAGACAATCTTTGTCACAATATGACATTGGACCATGGTTCATCATTGGGATTAATACTAAAAACCCAATATTGACCATGGTTGCCCATGTTTGATTCTATAAAACATGGTTGACCATGATCAACCATGGCTACCATGGTCGACCATGATTGTCAATGATTTTTATATGGAGAGAACTTTTGTCACAATGCAACATCCCACCAAGGTTAACCATGGTTGACCATGGTTGATATTATAAACCAAAGTCAATAATAAACCCAAATAATTGATATTATGAACCCAAGGGATTTATACTAAAACCCCATGATTGACCATGGTTGATAACGGTTGACCATGAATGATATTATAAACCTAAGGGAATAATAAACCCAAGGTATTATATTATAAACCCAAAGGAATAATAAAACCAACGAATTGATACTAAAACCCCAAGGGATTATGAGCCCAAGGGAATAATATTAAACCCAAGGGACTAATATTATAAACTCAAGGTATAAAAGCCTTAAGATAAATATTAAAACTATGAAAGTAAACATGGTTGAGCATGGTTGATTTTGGTATTGAGACAATCCTTGTCAAAATGCTAGATTAGACCAAGGTTGAGCATGGTTGATTATGGTTAACCATTTCTCAATAATATTAAACCCTAGGAATATGAACCCTTAGATCGATAAACCCACATGATTGATATTATAAACCCAAGGGAATAATAACCTAAGAGATAACAATTATAAACCCAAGGAATAAAAACGCTAACATATATATTATAAACCCTAAAATAACATTGGTTAACCATGGTTTATTTCCATATAGAGACAATCCTTGTCACAATGAAATTTTGGTTGATGGTTAACCATGGTTGAGCATGGTTGATTGTCATATCGAGACAATCTTTGTTAGAACACAACGTTAGACCATGGTTGACTTTCATATTGAGCCTCGTTTAACCATGCTTGAACATGGTTGGTTATGCCTTACAATGTTTGAAAATGATTAATATTATAAACCTAAGGCAATAATAAACCCAAGGAATTAATACTAAAATCCCAAGGGGTTATGAACCCAAGGGAATAGTATTAAACCCAAGGGAATAATATTATAAACCCAACGTATATATACCCTATGATAAATGTTATAAACAATAAAATAAGTATGATTTACCATTGTTGATTTTCATATTGAGACAATCCTTACCAAAATTCCATGTTGGACCATGGTTGACCGGGAAGTAATAAACCCAAGCGATTGATATTATAAACCCAAAGGAACAATAAAACTAAGGGATTAATTCTAAAATCCCAAGGGATTATGAACCCAAGCGAATAACTTTACACCAAAGGGACTAATATTATATACCCAAGGTATAAAAGTCCTATGATAACTATTAAAAATACTTAGATAAGCATGGTTGACGATGGTTGATTTTTATATTGAGATAATCATTGTCACGATGTGACATTGGAACATGGTTGACCATGTTTTAACATGGTTGATTATGGTTTACCATTGTTGAATAATATTAAAACCTAGGAATATCAATCATTACATCAATAAACCCAAGGGATTGATATTATAAATCCAAGGGAATAATAAACCTAAGGGATAAAAATTATAAACCCATGGTATATAAACCCTAATGGGAATATTATAAAACTAAAATAAACATGCTTTACCATGTTTTATTTCCATATAGACACAATCATTTTCACAATGAAACGTTCGACCACGTTTAACCGTGGTTGACCATGATTGATTTTCATATCAAGACAATCTTTTTCACAACACAATGTTGGACCATGGTTGACCATGGTTTATTTCCATATTCATATGGTTTGACCATGGTTGACCATGGTTGAGCATGGTTGGCTATGATTGACCATGATTTACAATTATTAATGTTATAAACCCAATGGATTGATATTATAAACCCAAGGGATTAATACTAAAACCCCAAGGGATTATGAACCCTAGGGACTAATATTATAAACCCAACATATATAAACCCTAAAATAAACATTATAAACATTAAAATAAACATGATTTACCATGGTTGATTTTCATATTGAGACAATCCTCATCAAAATGCCATGTTGGACCATGGTTGACCATGGATAATTTTCATATCAAGACAATCTTTGTCACAATGAGACATTGGACCATGGTTCGTCATGGCTGATTTTTATATCAAGACAATTTTTGGCACAAATCAACGTTCAAACATTTTTTACCATGATTGACCATGGTTTACCATCTTTGATTCTATAAAACATGGCTGAGAATCAAAGACCTTGGTTGACCATGGTTGGACATGATTGGTAATATAAAACCAAGGGATTGATATTATGACCCTAAAGGAAACATAAGCCCCAAGGTATTAATACTAAAACCCCAAGGGATTATGAACCCAAGGGAATAATATTAAACCTAAGGGACTAATATTATAAAACCAACATTGGCAAACCCTAATATAAATATTACAAACACTAAAATAAACATGGTTTATTTTCATGGTGAGACAATCCTTGTCACAATGCAACATTCAACCATGGATGACCATGGTTGGTTATGATTGGAAGTGGTTGAGCGTGATTGATATTGTAAACCTAAGGTAATAATAAACCCAATGGATTGATATTATAAGCCCGAGTGATTAATACTAAAATCCCAAGGAATTATGAACCCAAGGGAATAATATTAAACCCAAGGGACAAAAATTATACACCCAATGTATAAAATACTTTAGATAAATATTAAAAATACTAAAATAAATGGTTGAAAATAATTAATATTACAAACCCAATAGATTGATAATATAAACCCAAGGGAGTAATACACCCAAGGGATTAATATTATAAACCCAACATATATAAACCCTAAGATAAATACTATAAACACTAAAATAAACATGATTGACCATCATTGATTTTCATATTGAGACAATCCTTATCACAATTCCATGTTGTACAATGGTTGACCATGGTTGACATCATAATAAAACATGGTTGACCGGGGAATATTAAACCCAAGGGATTGATATTATAAACCCAAGGGAATAATAAGCCCAAGGGATTAATACTAAAACATCTAGGGATTATGAACCCAAGGGAATAATATTAAACCCAAGGGACTAATATTATAAACCCAAGGTATAAAACCTTAAGATAAATATTAATAATACTAAAATAAACATCTTTGAGCATAATTTATTTTCATATTGAGACAATATTTGTCACAATGCGACATTATACCATGGTTGACCGTGGCTGAACATGGTGGATTACCGTTTACCATTGTTGAATAATATTAAACCCTAAGAATATGAACCCTTACATCAATAAAACCAAGGGATTGATATTATAAACCCAAGGGAATAACAAACCTTAGGGATAAAAATTATAAACCCAAGGTATATAGAACCTAACATGAATATTACAAAAACCTAAAATAAGCATGCCTCACCATTGTTGACCATGGTTGATTTCTATATAGAGACAATCCTTGTCACAATTCAATGGTTGTACCATGGTTAACCATGGTTGACCATAATTAATATTATAAGCCAAATCAATTGATATTATAAATCCAAATGAATAACAAACCCAAGTGATTAATACTAAAACCCCAAGGGATTATGAACCCAAGGGACTAATACTATAAACCCAACATATATAAACCCTAAGAACTAAAATAAACATGACTAACCATGGTTGATTTTCATATTGAGACAATCCTTATCATAATGCCATGCTGGACCATGGTTGACAATGGTTAATTTTCATATCGAGATAATCTTTGTCACAATGCGACGTTAAACCATAGTTTATTTTCATATCGAGGCAATTTTTGTCACAACACGAAATTCAAACATGTTTGACCATGATTGACCATGGTTGACAATCATCAACCATGGTTGACCAAGGTTAACCATGATTGTCCATGATTTTTATACGGAGACAAATTTTTTCATAATGCGAGATCCGACCATGATTGACCATGGTTGGTTATGGCTAACCATGAATTGACCATGATTGATATTATAAAACCAAGCTAATAGTAAACCCAAGGGATTGATACTATGAACCCAAGGGATTAATACTAAAACCCCAAGGGAATAATATTAAAACCAGGGGACTAATATTATAAACCCAACATTGGTAAACCCTAATATAAATATTAAAAACACTAAAATAAACATGGTTTATTTTCATGGCGAGACAATCCTGGTCACAATGTGATATTCTATGATTGAAGATGCTTGACCATGATTGACATTATAAACCTAAGGAAATAATAAACCCAAGGGATTATGAACCCAAGGGAATAATATTAAACCCAAGGGACTAAAATTATAAACCCAAGGTATAAAAACCCTTAGATAAATATTAAAATTACTAAAATAAACATGGTTGAGCATGGTTGATTTTAATATTGAGACAATCCTTGTGTAATGTGACATTAGGCCATGGTTGAACATGGTTGTTTATTGTTGACCATTTTTGAATAATATTAAACCCTAGGAATATGAACCCTTAGATCAATAAACCCAGGGGATTGATATTATAAACCCAAGGGAATAATAAACCTAAGGGATAAAAATTATAAACCCAACACATATAAACCCTAACATGACTATTATAAACCCTAAAATAACTATGGTTGACCATGGTTGATTTCCATATTAGATTAATATATAATGATATTGACATAGTCATAAATAGTTGGACTATTGAACCCTTAATATTTGTGTTTAATAGTTGATGGATTAAACACTTACAATTGGGGTTTATTAAACCAAATAGATTATTATTATTATAAATCAAACCCTTAAAAACCCTTAAATCCAAGGGATTATTAATATTATAAATACAAGGGATCAATAAACCCAAATCATTATTAATATTTTAAACCCAAGGCATTAATATTATAGAAACAAATGATTAATAAACCTAAGAAATCAAAAAACCAAAGGAATAAATAAACCCAACAAACTAATATTAAAAACCTAAATTATTAATAAACCCTATAAATTAATATTTTAAAGTGAAGGGATTAATAAAACCAAGGCATAAATTGATAAACCAAAGGAATTATTAATATTATGAACTCAAAGAACAAATAAACCCAAGGGAAAAATATTATAAACCTAAGAGATCAAAAAATGTAAGGGATCAATATTAAAAATGAAAAGGATTGATATTTTAACCCCAATGGATTGATATTATAAACCCAAGTTGTTTAAACCCCAAGATAAATATTATAAATTGAAAAGCAAACATCAATGACCCTGTTTAACCATCTTTGATTTTCCTATTGAGACAATCTTTGTTACAATGCGATGTTGGAGCAAGGTTATAAACCAAAGGAATTAATAAGCCCAAGGCTCTAATAATATTATCAACTCAAAATATTAAAAAACCTAGGATTAATATTATAAATCTTACAATCAAAAACCTTAAGATTGTAAAACCTAAACCCAATATTATGAACCAAAGAAAACCCTAAACCCTAAACCGAATATTATAAAACAAAATATTAAACCCTAATTTATTCAATGTTGCAATGAGACATTGAATAAATTTCAATGTGATGTATCATTGTGAGAATGATTTTCACACTACCCTTATAAACCAAATATCATAAACAATAACATTATTAAGCCCAACATTATAAATCCTAAGATTAATATTATAACCCTTAATTTTAATATAATAAACCCTAAATATTTTAAGGGATTGCTACTTAATCTGTACTTAATATAGTAAACCTATTGGTATGCAAATGTGAAACAATATCCTGAGCACGATACTATGCCCTCTCACTTATATTTAAGGTAGAAGAGGGAAATTAGATTGAAAGCTCTATCTTATTAGTTGATACATGGAGTTATTTTCATAAAATAGCGCAATGGAGTGTTAGTCAAATGCTTGGAAGCACTAGATTAGGAAAAGGTTTTGTGTGGGCTCCATGATGGACCAACCAGAGGACATTTCGCAACTGATGCAACTGAACACAAAGTTATGTGGGTTGATTTTTATTGGCCCACAATTTTCAATCATGCTCACGCTTATGCTTGCAAGTTTTTGGTTTGTTAAAGATGTGCTGGCTGAGAAAAGAAGTCAATCACCCCATTGTATCTCATCGTTATAAAAGAACCATTTCAACAATGTGGCTTCAATGTAACTGGTTAGATTTTTTGGCACTCATTGAAGCAACACCGTATATTCTCACTGCTACAAATTACTTCACACGGTGGACAAAAGAAGTTCCCCTCAAGCAAGTGAGTAATCAAGAAATCATCAACTTCTTGAAACTAAATATTATCACTAGGTTTGGCATTTCAAAGTCACTTGCTTTTTACAATGAAACATAGTTTTTGTCATTGAAAGTTTATGATTTTTCATTGCAAAATGGTATTGTATTGAAACACTCATCTAATTATTGTCCGTAGGGAAACATTATTGCTGAGTCAACAAATAAAAATATTATCATCATAATAAAAAAGAAAGTATTCTCTAAACAAAATAACTGGCGTTATGCTCTAGTGAATGCCCTATGGGTTGACTATGTCATGTCTAAACATTCTCTAAATACTTCTCCTTACTTCCCAGTGTATGGAAAGAAATCCATCCTACCTTGAAAACTAGATTCCTACCCTTCAACTTTCACAAGAATCCCAAGGAAAGCCTTGGTTCTTGGTTCATAGTATGATAGTCACCCTCATTAAACTACAAGAATAAATAAGGAAGGAAAAATAAAAAATTTCTCTTGACCATAGTCATATCAAGAGATGGTTTACCAAGAAATTTTCATGGAAAAGTGAATTTCGTGTGGGTGACCTTGTCTTGAAGAGGGATAAAGACCATGAGGATAAGGGGAAACACACTAAGTTCTAATCCTTGTCAATCAGGTCGTATGTTTTTATTGAGAAGACTGACCATCACGCTTATCATCTCCAATATTTGGACGAGAGGACTAACTCTCTTCATGAAAATGGCCAAGATTTGAAGTGGGGCTGAAGTTGTCGCTTGCACAACAAATATCATTAATAGGTGTCCAACCAAAAGTGTCAAGAACATGATTCCTCCATAGGCATGGAGTAGAAGAAAGCACAACGTCCCTCTTATGAGAGTGTTTGTATTTGTTTCTTATGCACATATCATGGATGAATTAAGGAATAAGTTGGAAAACAAGGGGGATAAATGAATATTTGTTGGATATAATGATGAATCCAAGGCACACAAGCACTACAATTCATTAACCTTGAAGGTCATAATCAGCCAAGATGTGTAGTTTATAAAAGAGGAAGCATGGGATGGAAGTTTGGAGAAGACAATCAATGTGAAAACATGTATACCATAGGAAGACAAAGAGGAAATTACCACAATAAGTAATTCCTCAATGATGACTTGTCCTAGTTCTATCCAAGTTCAACAAAGCCGTCAACAAGTGACACCATCAACAAATAATAGGATAGTGTCACACAATCAAGAAAATACTACTCCAAGTACACTACAGAGACTTACAACATCATCTAATTTGATCACAACATTAAGTGACATGTAAATTACATCTTCTTCAAGCATAAGAAGACAAAAATTCAGAAATTTAAATGAAATTTATGAGAAAAATGAAGTTGAAAGTAGTGTAGGTATGAATTCCTTATTTACATTATTTTGTCATGTAGATGACCTAATCCATTTTGAGGATTCAGTCAAAGAAGAAAAATGTTTAGCTAAAATGGAAGAAGAAATAGAAGCAATAGAAACAAATGATACATGGGAGTTAGTGGACCTTCCGCAAGGAAAATAAGTCATTGGAGTGAAGCGGGTTTCTAAGGCCAAGATAAATGTTAAAGGAAAGATCGAAAGGCATAAAGCAAGGATGGAGATAGTGCATATAGTGTTGTCAATTTCCACACAACATAAATGGAAAGTCTATCAAATGGACATGAAGTCAACGTTCTTGAATGGAGAGATGAAAGAGGAAGTATATGTTGTGCAACCACCTAGTTATGAGGTATAAGGCAAAGAAGACAAGGTGTATAGGTTGAAGAAAGATCTTTATGGACTGAATCAAGCACAATCTGCATGGTCTAGCAGGATAGATGCTTACTTAATGGACAATGGCTTTGATAAATGTAATGGTGGGCCTACCCTCTACATCAAAGAGAGTGACAATAACCCTCTTATTGTTGTTCTATATGTAGATGGTTTTATTTTTACTGGGAGTGATGATTTCCTCATTGTTGATTTCAAAGAAGTCATGAAAAGTGAGTTTGAAATGATAGAACTAGGGTTTTCAAGGTATTTTTTGGGCACAATAGTGAAGAAAATAGAAAATGATATTTTTATTTCTCAAGCAAAGTATGTAGCAGACATCTTGGATAGGTTTAATATGCTGAATAACAATCCTGTGTTAAATCCAATTGTCATGGGGTTGAAATTAAGAAAAGAAGAATGTAGCAATAATGTCAGTATGAAATTATACAAAATTATGGTTGTTAGCTTGATGTATTTGACAACAACTAGATCGGATATAATGTGTGCAATAAACTTGGTGCCATGGTTCATATAGACACCCAACGAAACACATTGGAAGGAAACCAAAATAATTTTAAGCTATGTCAGTGGGACAAAAGATTATGGTATTTTATACACCATAACAAATTATTTTAGGTTGGTTGGTTACACTGACATTGATTGAATAGGACGTCTTGATCATAGAAAGAGCATGTCAGGATATGTTTTTCATTTGCGTCCAAGATCCATTTCATGGGCATCCAAGAAGTAACTAATAGTGTCAATGTCGGCAAAAAAAATGAATATGTCGCAGGAGTAGCAACAATGTGTCAAGTAGTTTGGATCAGAAGAATGTTGATGTATTTATGCCATGAACAAGAGGGAACAACAACTATTTGCTATAACAAAAATTTCACAATTACATTATCAAAGAATTCTACATTTCACAGGAGGAGAAATCACATTGACACTAAATATCATTTTATGAAAGAATTTATCAACACTAGTGAAATTGTGTTGCAGCACTATAGGTCACAAGAACAATTTGTAGACATCTTCACAAAGCCATTGGCACATGAAAATTTTGTTCATCTAAGATATTGTTTGGGAATTGTTGATGGAGGTTGTTGTGATTAAGGGGGAGTGATGGAAAATTAATCTCAACCACCATAGTTATTAAACTAACAGTAACAATCCTTTTAAAGTACAACAACAAATCAAAAATCATTTCTCCTTGCATGGAGAAGCTTTTGTTTGTAGGCTAAAGAAAGGGATTAAAAGAAATTCTAAGTGAGAGTACAAACTTCCCATTCCTCAACACATAAGATAACTAAGAGAAAATTACCATTAAATGCATGGTTGGTAAAATGTATGGTCCAAACATTTATTTCACAACTGATATATGTACTATGCAGCATCTACAAGTTCAAAAAATTATTTGTACTGAAAACGCCCATCCTAGGTTTTAAATGTTGTATTGTCATGTATTAAAATATTAAAAAAGTTTGTTTTTAACAAATAAGTATGTAGAAATATTTTTCTAAGTTCTGGAGTTATGTTTGAGAGGTCAAGAGGAGAAAAGCGTGGGGTAATTTTTGGTGGGTGCGTGAAACAAAATAGTTACTGGGTTTTACATTGTGTTACTATGCAACAACTAGCGGAGTGTAAATCTCAGTAAGAACTGCTGTTTTTACTTGGTGAAGAAGCCACAAATTCCATATGAATGTATCTTCATGTATTCCAAAATATAATCAGAATTTTTAATTTTGTTTCTCACATTTACTTTGTTTCACTCTACTTAAATGCACGTGAAATTTCTGAGTTCTTAGCTCCATTTTAGTTGCACGAATCAATTATGTGAAATAATTTCCACAACTTCTTTTATGAGTAGAATCCTCTTCCTAACCTTATAGATTAATGTATCATACATCAACTTTAACTAGCTTTCAAATGTGCCACCTTTCATTGTCATCACTAAAAACAAAAAAAATTATCAACTTTATTACTAACGAGTCTTCAGGAAGAGTCAAAGCGTGTAACTGACTCTTGTATTTTCCTTTCTAGAGACTCATGAATATGGAATTTTGTTTGGATTTGGATGAGAAGAAGAGTAAATATTGTTCTTTGTTCCAGAATATAGTTATTTGCGCATACTTAGATCCTATAACATCTTTATGATCTTTTATATAAATTGAAGGATCAAATGATATATGAATGCAAACACTAGGTAACTTCCAAATCATACTTTTCTCACCTTGGTTTTGGGTTTAGGTGATGGATAGGGATTTTCACAATATTTTTCCTCCATTTATGAGAAATGAATCATAATATCTCTAGGTAGTCTCCAATAACAAATCCAATCGAATTTGCAAATCTAAATAAAAAGATTGCATGACATTGATCTTGAGGAAGTATGAAACTGAAATCAAACCTAAAAAAATATGAAACAATTGTAGGTTTCTCTGTCGATTATTCAAAAACTTATCTTCAGTGGATCATTTTTGCATGTCCCTCCATAACGTAACATAGGAAATAAGTGGGGTATTTTAGAAGCACATGAGTTCAATCACATCCTAGGAGAGATCCTAGATAGTCATCCACATTAAAGTGGACATGTGAAGGTAAAAAAACACAAACTCGTACCATAGTTCTTTGTGAACTAATTTTTCATCCTTGTCACTTCTCCTATAATTACTATCATGGAAGGAAAAATAAAATCTACACTTACTCATTTCCTTTTTAAAGTGTGCAATCTATAAAGTTAAGTCATGTATTTAATCTTAATTTAATTACTCTTCCATAGTCATATTTCAAAATGGGCATCCTTTGGTTACATCACTTTAGCTATTAGTAGGTATTTGATTGCCTTGCCATTATTTATGTTTGGAACCAATCTTGCTTTAATACATTGGTATGTCACTTATTATCCCAGGTCTAGTGTTATGGTGAGAAATAATAATTTATTCAATCTAATTTGTATGAGATGGAGTTATTATATAGTTTTAATCCATTGCACCATGACTCTCTCTAATTAACTCCTGGTGAGGTTAGGGAATGATGATTTCTACTCTCCACTCACCACCTCAGCTCATTCACATTCCTTGTTAGCTAGGCTTGGGTTTATGTGTGATGGTCTAGATCGATCCCGATTGAGAAAGATGGTGGAGGTTAATCCTAAAACCCTAACATATCTTTACCCTTACCTACCCCTCTTCTTGTTCATTGTTTCTGCCACTCTTCATGAGGAAACTCTGCTACACTTTTATCTATGATCACTCATGAAGGATCGCCCTTTCCTTAATTTGTTGTGGTGTGCCATTTAAATGCTTTATCCCCCCTCATTGTTGAGTCTCTCCAGTCGTCTAATTATGTCATTATCGTTTGTTTCTCGACTCTTGTCCTTATTTCCAAAGCTAAGGGGTTTTTTACTAAGTTATGCTTCCACAACCCTCTTTGCTCTAGCTATACAATTCACCAAATTCCTTTTGTAGCTCCCTTCTAAAGCAGAAATTTCATCAAGTTTGCAACAATAGGTATGATGGTTTTCTATACTCTCTTATAATATATAAATTGATAGTTTTCTTAAATTATTATTTTGTTTCTCAGCTAATTGTTATGTGTTTCTCCATGTGCAGAGTAATTTCCTTCTTCAGGGCAAAAGTGTAGTAACTATTTCACTTTATAACCCTTCTCCAAGAATTTGTTGCATTAACGGTGCCAATGGAAAAAGGGTTCACTTCAAGGCCCCTTTAGGTAAAAAAGGTTGTGTTTCACTTTCCTTATGTTCCATTTGCTAAGCTTGAAGGGTCTCTCTCTACCTTTTATCAGTTCGTTGCTAATCTAGTTTTGTTTTCTTTTTGGGATTCGATTCGGGTGCATTTCTAACCCCTGCACTTCTTTCACAATCTCATAGGTAAACCATTCATGCTATGGTCAAAGCCTTAAATATAGTTTTTCTTTTGCAGTCTTTTATCACCTTAAGCAGAGTTATGATTTCATTTTTGGGGTTTTAACACAATATTTTACATGTTTATTATTTTAATGGTTCCTAATCTCATTTTATTTTGATAATGTCATGTATAGGTACTCCAACATACTTTCAATCTATTTCTTATGTGGCTTACTCTAGACCTAGCACACTTTGTCATTCATGGGTTCACTCCTTACTTCTTCCTGCCAAGTTGGTTGCACTTATATTTGGTTGTCTCCCGATGAAGGAAACATTATGACTATGGATTTTGGGTGTGATATTAAAGTCTTTACTTGTTAGTATTGTGCATGGCGCTATCCTCTACTATCCAGTCAAATTCCCTTAACTTAAATTCATTACAGTTTTTGTCCAAGGTTGGCTTGATATTAATGGTTATGCCGTAGAAATTGTCATTTTGTCACGGAGGGACATTCTATTTTACACTCAGTTCTTACAGTTAAAATTTATAATAATTAACATTTACAAGCTCTCAAGAAGCACTATTTGTAATTTATGTAGAGCTCAGCTCTCAATAATATCTTTAAATCTAGTTAATGGTTTTCCTTTCAATATGTGACCCACTTATTTGTATGTTGTCATTGGTTTATTTTCTTTTGTTGAGTTCCTGAGACAAAGACTCCTTATAAATCTAATTTTAGATTATCTGTAATTTCAGTTGTGAATATCCCTCTTCTAACTGTTGAGTGTTGTAGTGATACAACTAGTTCTTTTTTTCTTACAAGTTGTGCTAATTTAGAGGGGTTTAGTGCACCTTTACACCAACTGGAAGCCCTTCTGGGGTAATGCTACAACTAGATGTTTATTTTCCTCCATTCTATTTCAGTTTCTGAGATAATTCATTTAGTTGTTACCATGTTTGGTTTAAGGGTTGCCATACCCTTCACTTGCATTCATAATTTTGTTGCATTTGGACAGAAAGAATGGGATAAGTTATTGCTACTGTAATGATATACAATTAATGAATTGTAGCCATACATCCTGGTTTCTTATGCATTTTTTTCTCTTACATAGTTGATAGTACTAGTATGATTTAGAGTGCATGCCTCTATTCTAGTTGTTTTCTTTATTATAAAAATGATCTTAAATACCAAATTCTTCTTTCTAGTAATACTATTGCAGAATTTTTTCCAGTTATTGCCGTATATATGATACATAAAATTAGGACTAATGCATGATATTGCATGCATACATACAATTATATTTTCATATGTTCATACAATTATGCCATACAATATACATGTAGAAGGATACTCTTGGCTACATATTTACTAAATTTGTTCCTTGAATTTGAATCTTTTAGTAATTTGTTTCCACAACTAATAGCACTCACATTTTATGCTATTCCTTTTAGCTTAAATGATATATTGTTTTACTAGCTAGAATCATTAGTTGTGAATACTCTCTGTCTACTATAATATCAATCATATTCCTCCACATTCATGACAAAGTATCAGATATAGAGTAACATAAATGTAATCTTCCCTACTAAACAACAATTATAGGAGAAATTTACCATTAGTACGCAAATAAAAGATGAGATTCATTTCTTCACCCATTATCACCTAGAACAACATTTCCTATACATAAATCCTAACCTGCATGCATTTCTAACATTTGAATTGCTTAAAAAATTCTCTAGATATATACTAACCATAAATTCTATACTAGTAATCGTAAGCTAACTAATGTGTTACCGATGGAATTCACTTGGAACTAGAACACTGTCTTCCTCCCAACCATAGAACTATATCATCCTTTTTCACTCCCGACAAAATTTTTCCTATCCAACACATCAATAACCTATTGATTCTTGCAATAGGCATTTTTATGCCTTATTTCCATGTGAGTTCATTTTCTTAAAGTGGTGTCCCACTTCATGGGAGTTTTCCATTTTTGCCAAAAGATCATTTTTATCTCTAGTGATGCTTTATGCCAATCTCTACTTAGCATTTATCTCCAAGTAATTCCTTAATGGATCTTTCTCTCCCATCCATTAATTTTATCCATAATTATTCTAGATTTTGATCATGGAAATATTATCATAATATACTCTCATCTACCAGTGTTCAATTTCCAAGAAATTCCAATTTATTTCTTATTTATTTCTAAAAGATTTATATACAAAATTACACCATCATTCTATATGCCTTTTCTAACATCATTGTTATTTTTTTAACACACAATGGGGAAATACTAATGTTTTCAAAAGGGGGAGGTATTACATTCTCCCTCCCTTTTATTTACACTGTCCTCGGTGTTTAAATTTCAGTTTCTCTAAGATAGAAAATGTTGGGTACTTCTTTTGCATTTTACTTTCTAGTTCCCACGTGGCCTCCTAAAGAGTAAAATGCCTTCACTTCACCTTAACCTAAGTGATAGCTCGATTCCGAAGCCACTTCACTCTCGTGTCTAGAATGGAGAGAAGTTATGGTAGGAAATCACCTTCAAGTTCCACCTGTAGCATTTTCAAATCAATTATATGAGTACTATCATGTACATATATTTTTAATAAAGATACATGAAAGAAATTGTGAACTTTAATGTGACTAGGAAAATCTAATTGATAAGCTACATGTTTGAATCCATCCAAAAATTGAAATGGTCTACAAAACTGTGGAGATAGTTTTGGACAAGTCCTTGTACGTAGGGTGCTCTTCTAGGGTTTCACTCTCAGAAAAACATGATCCTGGTGTTGTAGTGGCTACAACCACCCTCCAAATTTTTTCCTTGGCTTTGTTTTGAAGCCTCCCTACCAACCATCATCAACAATATGTCTTTCACTATCAAGTACACAAGCTTCATTGGTTTTTCAGTAGCTTTCCAGCCTGTGTGTGATAGCTTTCCTTACTCCCCACATAGGATGCTTCCCCGAAATTGGTCCAGCTGCTGGCTCAGAAACTCCCTTAGGAAATTGTGCAATTCTAGAGGGGAACCATTATTCCCTCCAGAAATTTCACAAATCTGACTGGCAGTCTGTTGGGCTCAAAAATTGAGCAATCCTGTCAAGCATCCCTCCTCTAGAAAACTGCACAATCTGGACCAACAGGAAAACTCAGATGAAAAAGTGCGTAATTATGGGTAGTAGTCAGTTGCTCCTCCCAGAACATACGAATCCCTCTAAACAACCATCCTAGCTTCTTCCAAGAAATTGTGCAAAAATTTCCCTTAGTTAGGGAGCTATTTTTAGCAGCTAGAGGTTACATGCAATGATCATTTTAGAAACTTTACTCCAAGTGTCGCTCTTTCCTATATTTGTGGCATGCGCGTCATGAGCCTAAAACTTATTTATTAGAAACATCAAAGATAATTCTTCACATCGATCTTGGAGCTCTTACATCCCACAACAAATCCATAAGTCTTCAACACATCCAGCTCATTTATTTCCGGGTAAGTCCACTTGACTTGTCTTTTGCATCATTTCTATTTCTTTTTGTGCTTTTGCTTGTGTGAGTGTTTTCTGCTTGATTTCTATGAATTATTCTTGTCATTTTGATGCATGTTATCTTGTACAAGCACCATTTTATTTTCCGTTAGCATCTCAATGTTGTTGCATGAATGAAATTGTTTTGCATGAATAGTTGTTGATTCAGTGACTCATTTCACACACATGCATGTTGTTCCGTGAATATTTAATTCACTACTTGCATGCATGATCATTCACTCTTGCTTGCACTCAATATCACCATACATTCAAAGCTTCATCTTCTTTCAATTTCCCGTCACTGGGTTTGGGAAACATTGGCCCGAACTCTGCCTCACCAAGACAACATTGCGCAATTCTGAGCAGGAAGGCTCTGCCTTCCTCCCAGAAAATGTGAAATTTTGACCAATGACTACCCCCCAGTCTTACCTTGCACAATTCTGAGAGGCGGTGGCTGTTGGCCCAAAAAATTGTGCAATGCAGTCCTTAGGCTTGTAGCACTTCCTAACTGAAATTACACATTGCATAATCTCAACACCTAGCAGGCTAGTCCAGATTGCACATTGCATAATTCTAGTAGTCAACTAGCCTCCCAATAGTATAGACTACCTTTTACATAGTTACGACAATTAGTCTTCTGACCTCCCAGTGAAAATTGCGTAATCCTTGTGAATTAGTCCATAGGTATGTTGCATGTCATCCCTGAAGTTTGCTTTAGTTTTAACTGACAAATTTCTTGCCATACATGTCACCATGTCTCCAGATATAGCATGTGTTCATCCATCTCTCAACAGTTTAGGATCAATGCCCTCAAATAAAGCAAGGTCAAAGGACACCGATGGAAGCACAACTGGAGCAGCAGTTGAGCAAGTGCCTACAATCTCGCTGATATATGAAGACACCACATTGATCGTAGACAAAGACATCAAGATGCAATGGAAAGAGGTCAATGATACATTCTCAGGCACATTTGGGAAGATCTCGAAGACTCCCAAGTCTATGTAAACATTCACAAGTCCCACTTGTACCGGATTGCATGCATGTATCCCGCATTCCCATGCACGGACATGATACATTGGATCATCTCGCAACTAGATATTGAGATGATGACATTAAGTAGTGTTTGAGGGACAAAGATTGCTACCTTTAGGGCACAGGATTATCAACAAATGTACCATATGTCGAAGCCAGTGATCACCATGGAGACACCATTCAGAATACCTAGCCACAATGCCAACTCTGGGGGTATCTTGAAGAACTGGGTAAAGGAGCCAGCCAAACTCAGGATGACACCAAACTAGATTTACAAGACAAACATATTGTGGAAGGCATATCAATACTTGATCATATTTTCATGTCACTTGTATGGCCAAGAGAGCACATAGACCTTCCTACATAGTTGTGTGATCACGTTGGACCAACTAGCCATTGAAGGAAAAGAATGCAATTGGTCTGACATATTGTCTCATAGGCTGATTAAACAAGTAGCAGGAGCTTGGTAGTCACCCAAAGGTCAGCAAGCAGAAATCTACATGTCCGCTTACATATTGGATGTAATCTATTCCCGTCAAGGGTTCCCAGGCATGAAGTGGGCATGGACATCGGCAGAAACCTCTGTAAACACTTATTGTAAACTATTTTTTGAATGTAGTTTCGAAGGAGTTATCACACAATTGTCAGATCATTTTTTCACCCTGGTGTACACGATGATATTTGAGCAGGATCCACCTTACATGTCAAAGGAGGAAATGGAGGCATTGATTGACATAGCAGATTGGTATGCCTCACCAACCAAAACCTTCATTTGAATGTACATCGCGGAGAATCATCCACATTTTTGCCGAAGTTTTCCATGGACAAGCTCATCATGTAAGAAGTATCATACCACATCTCGGTAGAACTGTCAACAAGGTTGCACTAGAAGAAGAAGGCACCCCAACCGACTCTTCCATTGCAGATACAGTTGTACGATATTTAGAATCTGAAGCATGAGGATTTTGAAACAGAGGAGATCAAGAAATATCCCTTCAACGTCTGAAGCTTTAATCCGTATGACTGGCATTGTTTTGTGAAAGATCACTACACGAGAGTACAACTTCAATGGATCCACAGGGCATGTCATTGGGTGGAGGAAGACCCATGGAGATATTGTTACAGCTTCTCCAGGCCCAATGAACCTGATCCGCATCACTGTGGAATGGTTAGCGAAGTAACATGAACCAACATCGAGGAGAGAACCAGTAGCAACAAGACCAGAGGTAAACATATCGACACGTGACAATGGCAAGAGAAATATTGTTGATAGTATGGAGGCAGAACAAACCTACAAGTTCAGAGAAGAATCATTTGTGTACAAATCACCTTTGGCAATAGAGGCAAAGAGGCAACAGTACGATAGGAGGAACGCACAAAGGAAGAGAGAAAAATAGAGGATGGAGGAAATAATGAAGGAGTTGCATGAGTTGAAGGAGAAACTCTTGAAGGAATAGGAGTTGCGCAGACAAGAAAAGGAAGTGCAGGAAGAAAAGGTACAATAGGGAGCACAACGTGTACAGACAAAGGAAACTACTCCCATATAGGTAGTAGACTCATCTGAACAGCTGGCACCAAGCAGATAGGGTGAGCAATCGTAGGAGTAGGACTTCGCTTAAGAGATTGAAAAATAACTTGAGTAGATGGATACGAATATGGAGCAACATGTGTTAGAGAAAGACATCGACCTCATGCCTTATCATCAAGAGGTCGAACCGCCAGGCTCACTAGATCCAGAAGTAGAGAAAGTCCAAAGTGACCAAGGCGATACTGAGATCCTTTGAGGCAATCCAGAAGCAGATGTGCACAAAATATGATTCGACGAGTCACAACATAGAGTTGTGCAATCACGTAGAGTGTCTAATCCGGATGAAAACACATCTCCTATGCATTTTGAACAATGAGTGATCATGTCTAATGTGTGTAAGCATCCAGCAGCATTGGCTGATGCTACCAGAGCATATGCTAAAGCCATTAGCTCGAGTGTTCCCTTCTTGATAGTTGAGAATGAGCGAATGGCTAAGGAGTTATAGATGACCAAGCAAGGAGGAGAATTGGTTACAACATCCACCCATGCAGAGTTGAAGAAGGTGATATTGGATGAAGTATTGTCCCTTGAGACAATCATGCAGCCGTTGTATTCCAAATTTGGGACCGTGCATAAGGCATTTGTCGATCTCAACAGTTGGCAACAATGATTTGCTAAGAGACCACGTATCTTTTCAAATGTGAATATTGTTGTTGAATACATGCAAAGATGGACAATGAGATACAAGGGAGACCCATTACACTTGCCCAAGATGATGAAGCCTAGAGCGGTCGAGATGAAGGCACACATCTAGAGTCAGATTTAGAACTATGAAGATCTCTCTCATCTCATCACTAATCTTCATGCTTCCCATGCATGGGTATTTAGGAGTATGGATGTTATTCTGTGCGCACATGTGATTCCATCTATTGGGACACTCACCGAGGCAAAGACAAAGGCACAATTCCAATTGGAGCTTGACTCGTACTTTGATAAGTTGATGTACATAGCCACCAATGCAGAATTGGTGATGAGTGCAGACAACATTCATCAGTATGCTATTGTTCTGGTGACAATCAAGACAATGATGCACATGTTATCAGATGAGTTTGATAGAGGAGCCTGAGTAGTGTACCTTGTTATAGACATTTTTGTGCCTTACAGCTATAAGCATGAAATGTCCATAATCTAAGGGATCCAAAGTCCCTAAACATGTTGTTCCTACCCCTAGAGGAACAAGGCTAACAAACCACAACAATTCACAGAAGTTCTCCACCAGAAACTGCTAAAAAACAAGTAAATTCAGGATCAATTCAGAGGCTCCACTAGCTGTCTGCGCTGAAATGCAGAGATTACACTGGCTAGGTGCACTGCAACGCAGGTAGAAGCACTACCAGGGTGCGCTAAGAGGGAAGTGACAAATGGCAAGTTCATTCAACGAGGTGGAAAGACCCTGGAAGCTTCCAGAATCTTCTCCAATGACACTTGCCTCAATGAATTCGACTAGTGATGAGTAAGAGGCTCTTAGTCTCCAAGTGGAAGAAAGAACTGACAGAGGGAGAGGACACTAGTCAGATCTCAAGCTGACTCATCCTCTCTCCAAACATCTATATATGGATCTCTCCTCCATGAGATCCAGGAGGCTGGAATTTTGTTATTGCAAAGAATTGCTGTTGGTTTGAGATTGGAATCATTGGGTGCTTAATGCTTTGAAAGGAGGTGAAGATAGGAATTTCATTTGCTGGGAAGGAGATGCTGGATTGGAGCCCTCTTGGTTGTATCTCCTCCTGAACCTTGTTATTCATCAATAAAGCTATCTTGGTTTCTCCTATATACTGATGTATCTTTGATGTATGATTGCATTAGTATGTTTAGTTTATTTCTAATCCTGAACTAGTTATGAATATGAATCTATGTCTTTGTGTAGTGTTCTCTTCTTGTGATCTTGCAGGGACCTGTTGAAGCTGGGAGAGCGAGAAGGCAAGTAGCTGGGAACTCTCAAAGAGAAGAGAAACCAGATCGAGGGACAAAAGGAAGACACCGGTTAGTCCATCCATCTCTCTTCATTCTTAATTCATAAAGGAAGAATACTAGAATAGTTGTTTCTGTTTGTTGCTAAGGCACTGTCACACCTTAGGTGGATAGGATCGTCCTGCATAAGCATTTTTCCCCACAACAAATTGGCGACTCCACTGGGGAGATCTGTTTAGTCATTTTATTTGTGTCTCTATCATTGTTTGTTTCATAGACTCAACAGCAACAATCGAACTGCGTCTGCTATTCTCAGATGCAAAGTAGACAGCTGCTGCTTTGATCCAATCACTAGATTTGTCTATGATCTGAACAATGGACTCACAAATGATTTGATGATCCTTTGTGATAGATCTTAGTCCTCCCTCAAAGCATCCCTTTGATTGTACCTTGCTTGTTGCTTTTATTTGGCCTGAAACTGTAGATTAATCAGCAAACTGTGACCCAGAACCCAGTGAGGAACTCTCGTTCCTCCTTCAGCGCAGACTCTGTGAAGAGGTTCTGCATTTCAACGCAGGTCCCATGAAGGCTACCTGTGCTGAATGTCAAAACCTCTGTGTTGAGGGTGCGTTGATCCAGTTAGGCCTTGTGCAGCTGGGGTTCTCTGCTCTGTTTTGCCTTGTTTTGATCTCTGATTTTTGCAACCTGTAACCAGCATAGGTACCTGTCTGATAACTCCTTTTCTCTGCTTAAATTCCGCCTCCTTTTGTACAAAAAGACTGTGAGTGTTTTTATGTGTTTGTGGCGTCATTTACAGTTTTCCTTTGTAAGAGTGAAATAGTCATCCTGTAGCCCTTGATTCAGATCTGTTGATTGTGATCTTAGGAGAGAGTTCATTGGCTGTTTACAGTTGATTATACATTTACTTTTGCTTTTGGTTTGAGTTTGTCTCTTTTAAGTGTCGAAACAAGCGTTCATTTCGAAAGTCGTAAAGTGTTGTATTCTCTTCTACCCTTTCTGATTTCGAAAAAGTAAACTTGTTTGTATTTGTCATTTAAAAGCAAATTCAAAGTTGTACAAAAAGCTTTCTTTTTAGGCATCAATATTAAGAAAGCGGAAAACAAACACCTGCATTGTGCATTTGCATCTTGATAGTTTGCATGCTTGATTCAGGAAAAGTGCATTAGAGTGTGCTGATTGCTCTTTGAGAAAAGATGGTGTCTTTCTTTTCCCTTTGTAGCTAGGATTTTCATTTTTGAAAAGATATAAAAGCTTGCTTATCATCTTTAGACTGCATTTAGGAATTGTATCATACATCTCGTGGTGATCCAAAAAGGAAAACTTCTAAAAAGATCAACCTAAAATAAATTGAATGAACTTAACAACGCTTTGTAACTTAACGCACAACATAGAGGTCTAGGCTAGAGACGTGTTCCGGCATCGTAAAGCCTGGTGACTATCGATCTCGCTGATGGTGGGTGATTCCTCCTGAGGGACGATAGCGCCAGTACGGATTGTGCTCCCACGTACCGTCGAGTATATATTGCGAGACCCCTATAGGCATAAAACCTTTATCCTTAGGAAGCCATGTCGGCCGCCATACTGATCGCAATGCACTGAACACAGCATTCAGGAAGATTGACCGCCCGTACCTTAAAAAGTATTCTGCGGTTTTGCGAAAAGTTTGGCACACCCTCTACCTAGAACTCCAGAGCAGTTCCTTTTGGCCTTTTTCAGACTCTATAATGGAAAAAGTCCATCCGAGCATTTTTCACTTCGGGCTCGTTAAAACATCAAGGAGACTAGAGTCATCTTTATCTTTTTCTCGACTCTTTAAAATTGAAAAAGCAAGTTGTGTCTAAAGCGTCTAAAAAATTCATTCAATTCGGAAACACACTTTCCCCTTTTGTATTTTGGTTGATCAAGTAATCCGCAATCGTGGAAGAAAGTCAATTGAAACCCCGTCATTCGCGGAGGCTTACGAGTCAACCGTCTTTGTCTCCGGAATCGAAAACAGTACGGACAAAGCGAACTCGTTTAACCGGTTCAAAATCTCCTATCAAAGTTAGAACAAGTGTTCCAACAACATCTGAGATTCCGGTTACTCCAAACATTTCTGGAAACCCTGCCTCCACAGAAGAAGTTCAACAGCCACAGAGGGACAGTGATACTGATCCTAGTCTGAGAACAAACACTTGTGTTACTGAACCAGTTCCATCTGTAACCAGTCCAGAGAGTCTTGTTCTTCAAACATATGTCGCTGTTGATTCAACCCCTTCTTCGGCACCAGAAATATTTTACGGACCTGACGGTCTTCCCCTTCCGCCTGGTTTGATTGCAATAGAGGAAATTGTAGAAGATTCGCAAGCAAGTACTCCAACACATTTTGGAGTCGGGGTCACTCTATTTCCTTCGACATCAGAAGTTAGTCTACCACCAGTGGAAGTTCCTGTAGAGTCGCTAGGTAATCTCTTGGATAGACTCAAAATGTCTAAACAACTGTCAACATCTAGGACTGTGTCGAATGACACAGCGACAGCAGAACTCCCTGCCGTCACCCCGATAATGTTTGCTGGCATACCATCTGTCCCGACTAGCTCACAATCGCTAGAAGGCTCGTCCACCCAGGGACTATTTCGACAGTGTGGTCCGTTCCAGTTTGTTCCTCCGGAATAATATCTGGTAACTCTTATGTTGAGACTCGCCAGATTGATCCATTTGGAGGTCAATTTGGGCAATCCAGTCCCCAAGGACAAATAATCCCCTTGAGTTCCAGATTGCCACCGTATGGGGGGCAGTATGCCCTTTCATTACCCCCTCTAGGAGGATATCCATACGGGAGTTCACAACACTATTCAGGTTATACTGGAGTTACGACAAGTGGTTGGGTACCTATACTACCCCAACAACCAAGAGTTGTGTATTCTATGCAACAATGTGTACCTATGTCGAACATCCCGACAACACCAGCTATTGTAACAGTGTCACAAGTTCAAACGATGCCTATTGTATGTCAGCCTCAGATTTCTCAGGTTGTAATGCAACAGCCCCTTGACCCTGTGACTCAACCACAATCGCCAACTGGTGGGGCGACACAGGTCCAAACGGGTACAATTACCCCACATCTTGGTCCGACGGTTAGTATAGCACAACAGAGCATGGCTTCACAACCGTGGCTGGTGCAATACCAACAACCACAATTCCAACAAGTATACCAAGGTTCTGAGCAGTAGATCTTTGCGAACAGTGGACAACCGTACATTCAAAATGGTCAAAATCAACCACTTTACAGTGGTCAAGTCCACCAACCGTATCAGTCATACCAACATCAATTGCATTATGCTGGTATGCAAAGGCCAACTGCTCAGGCAATTCCATCGTACCCTGGGTATGCTTCACCTAACCTGAATCAACAGTTACCATTCGTGGCAACTTTAGAGTTACCCGATTTACACCGGTTAACAAACGATCCGATTGCTTACGCCCCTTGGTGGCCAGCGATTCCACACAAACTTCCATCGGACATTCCTAAATTTAATGGAAATCCAGGTGAAGACCCATCGAATCACGTGATGACATTTCATCTGTGGTGTTCATCAAACACTCTAAATGATGATTCGATAAGGCTTCGCCTTTTTTAGAGGACGTTAACGGGTCCAGCGGAAAAATGGTATATTGAATTACCTAGAGCCTCGTTCGACAATTTCAGCTCCCTAGCCACGACTTTCTTAACCCATTTTCAATTACCGATAAGGTATGAAACGGGAACAGAAATCTTAACCAACTTCAAACAGACGACGGCCACTCATATATCCGATCATATACATGAGTGGCATCGTCGTCGTAGGATGGTAAAAACGTACGTTCCCGATCAGCTATTAGCTGAATGGTTTATCAAGTCGTTACTTCCTGCCATAACGGAAGATGTGGCGAAGGGGGGAGTCGTAACGGAAGAGCAAGTCATCGCTCGTGCGCAATATCTAGACTTAGTCTATACTCAGTCTGGCACGCTCTACGACAAAATACCTGACGCCCCTAGACCGGAATTCTCAATTCCTCCTCCTCCTAAATCAAATAATGACTCTCATGCCGGCGATGGCGTGATTGGCACGACAAACGCGAAATCGACAAAGGCTTCGTCCAAGAAAGCCCGTAAGATTTTAGATCAAAATGCAAAAGACGAAATTCTTGCTTCGGAAGTAAATGCCGTATCAGCAGATAAAGGCAAAGAAACCAAACAACCAGGAAGCAAGAAGAAGCAAAACAAAGGGAAGAAGAAGAAACAGGGTGAGTCATCTCCCGAAAAAACTTCTTCAAACCCTCCTGGGAAAGGGAAACCAAAAAGTCCATGTTTTATATGTGATGAGGATCATTGGACAGCCGATTGTCCATACAGAGCTGAGCTTAAGAAGTTCTTTAAAAGTTCAAAAACCTCAGCTGTGTTGACTGATCCGTTCCCAAATCCAGGTACAAATCTGGTTGATAGTGGAAATGCTTCCCCGTCGCAAGTGCTAATGTTGTCGATTTCCAAGCAACAAAATGATGCTTTGATTTCGACAAGGAATAAAGATTACGGGAATCCACAGCTATCGAACGACAAAGGTAAAGATCAACCAAGTAGTTCGACAACAACTTTGATAGAAGTTGTACCACCCATCATTCCTGAATTAACAATAAAACCGCCAAAGGGAGTAGTACACAAGTCGACATTTAATCCTCGCGCCAGAGCGGTGCAGCATTATAACATAGTGGAAGATTTGGCCCAATCGCCATCCGCTATGTCGACTCTTGAAGTACTACAAAATTGTCCATCCCAAAGGCAGGCTTTGTTATCGGCCATTGGTGGGGTTGATCCTAAGGATTCCAATCTTCTATCCTTCGACCACAAAGGATACGATCCTCAGTTACCAGCTCAACTAGCTTTCCTTATTCAAGTGAAAGCCCTCAACAAAACTGTTCACCGAACAATTATTGATGAGGGGGCATCTACATGTATTATGTCGATGAGTTGCTGGAAAACTTTAGGATCTCCAACCTTGTTGCGATCTTCGACGACATTAAAAGCATTCGACGGAAGGACATATACCCCGTACGGTATCCTAAATAACTTGAAGGTTGAACTGGGGGGAAAAACCGTAGAAATAGATGTTGAAGTCATCGATGGGAATCTTGATTACAACATCCTACTAGGAAGACTGTGGATATATGCAATGGCAGCTGTAGTGTCGAACTATTTTAGAAAGATTGCATTCCCTTTTCAAGGGGGGATTACGATCGTCGACCAACAAAACTTCCTCCCAAATGGTTCACAAGTTACAAGAAGCATTCCCGTGATCCATGGAAGCCCTCATTCGCTTTAGAATATCAGAGTAGGCCTACTGAAAGATTCTGTATTGATGGGAACTTTCACCCTTCCACCTCCAATCGATTTGGCAGAAGTAGCATCAATAGGTACCTGCAATATGATATCTTCCACGAAGATCTCAGAAGACGATATCAACATGGATCATGCAATGGTTTTGCCCCCAAGCCCAATAGAAATATTGTAGCAATCAATGTTTCGGGCATGGGAGGCGAACCCAAATCAACGCTCATCAAGCGTTTGGGTAGATAGGTCTAGAGAATATGGTACCCCATTAGATCCTTGGTCGAGAGTGCATGGAACCGACGAAGGAATCCTACAATCAATGTTGATTGAGGGGGCACCATGGAATGATTGCCACCATCGTTCCCTTCTTCCAGATTATGAAGAAGATACTCAACATTACCTTTATCACCCTTCAGTTTTTGAATTCCTATCAAATACTGTAAATACGGTGGATTCCGAGTGAAACTTATCCAATATTGAAGAGACTATAGCCATAAATATCTCAACTAAAACAAATGTTGTAGAGAATATTTATGTCGGCAAAGGTTGTTCTCCTTCAGAACTGGAAATATATAACGCTCTTTTTCGCGAGTTTAGAGATGTCTTTGCTTGGTCATATGATGAAATGCCAGGCATTGACTCGAGTATCGTTGAACACGAAATTAAGATGTATCCAGATGTCAAACCGGTAAGACAACGGCTCAGGCAGGTGCACCCCAAGAAAGCCGCTGCCATTAAGACAGAAGTTGAAAAGCTTCTCCATGCTGGTTTCATCTACCCAGTTCCTCTAACCGATTGGGTATCGAATATTGTCCCTGTTATGAAGAAACAAGGGACAATTAGAGTGTGTGTCGATTATAGGGATGTAAACCAAGCTTGTTCGAAAGGCAACTACCCTACACCCTTCATCGACCAGATAATTGATGAATGCGCCGGATGTGAAATCTTTTCATTCATGGATGGATTTTCCGGTATAATCAAATAAATATCCGCCCACAGGACCAATCAAAGACTGCATTCATTTGTCCGTGGGGCACATTCGCTTATCGAAAATTACCCTTTGGTTTAAAGAACGCAGGGGCGACGTTTCAGAGGGCAATGAATTATGCCTTCCATGACATCAAGAACATCATTCAACCATACCTCGACGACCTTCCGGCTCATTCGCGAAAGCGGACTGATCATCCGCAGCATTTAAGAGCGATATTTCTACGTTGCCAACACTACAAGATAAGACTCAATCCACACAAATGTGTATTTTGCGTCGGTTCTAGTCGTTTACTTGGCTTTGTAGTCTCTAAGGATGGGATTCGTCTCGACCCTTGCAAGGTTCAGGCAATCATCAATTTGCCTCCACCTTTAGATTTGCTTCAGATTCAGAAACTCCAAGGGAAAGCAAACTTTCTGAGGAGATTCATTCCAAATTACGCAGAACTCGCTAAAGGTTATACACGTCTTTTGAAAAAGGAGGTTCCCTTCGTTTGGGATCAGGTTGTGCAAGCTTCCTTTGATGCTTTAAAGGATTCCTTAATAAAAGCATCATTAATGTATGCCCCCGATTATCAAAGAGATTTTAATCTGTATCTGGCTGCAGTGGATACAACCATCGCAATGGTTTTAGTTCAAGAAGTCGACGGAATTGAACACCCTATATATTATTTAAGTAAAAACTTAAATGATACAGAAAGCAAATATTCTTATGTTGAAAAACTAGCACTTGTAGCTGTTCAAGCGATTCAAAGATTTTGACATTATGTCCTCTTTCGGAAAACTACCATTTTATCAGATTGCAACCCCATGACTTATATATTGCCGCGACAGTTGCTGGGGGGCAAATATTCAAAATTGATAGCGATCCTTCAAGAGTTTGATCTGGAATTTGTAAAATCCAAATCAAAGAGAGCTCTAGTTTTCACAGAATTATTGTGCGATCTCCCATCGTCGTCCAATGATGAAACATCCGAAGAATCAATCGTGGACGAGAATTTGTTTCTGATATCTACAAGCAATGAGTGGTATGGAGATATAATAATTTATCTCCAAACCCAAAAGTTCAGGCCTAACACCTCTCACTCTGAACAGAAACGTATACGATACCAAGCAAAAGACTACATGATCGTCGGTGATACGCTTTACCGTCGTGGTATCGATACAGTTCTGAGAAGGTGCCTCGCCCATGAGGAGGCCGAAAAAGCCCTGAATGAGTGTCATTCAGGCGCGTGTGGGGGTCATCAATCTGGATATGCTACAGCACAGAAAATCTTACGAGCAGGATACTTATGGCCAACCATGTTCAAAGATTGCATAACCGCAGTCAGAAGTTGCCATGCTTGTCAAATTTTTGATAGCAAAACCAGAAGACCACCCGCACCTTTACAGCCAATAGTTGTTGTTGGGCCTTTCGCCAAATGGGGCATCAATTTCATGACATGTAACCCCACCTCGGCTGGGGGGCATGGGTATATTATAGTCGCTGTTGACTATTTTACCAAATGGGCCGAGGCGATGCCTACATTAGATAACACTGGTGAAACAGCTACCCTTTTCTTTTTCAATCATGTAGTCGCCAGATTCGGCGTACCACAGGCTATAGTTACGGATCATGGATCGCATTTTCGCAATCACATGATGGTTGAATTAGCTGCCAAGCTAGGGCTATCTCACGACAGCTCTACCCCGTATTATCCGCAAGCCAACGGACAGGTTGAAGTGATCAACAAAGTCCTGAAGCGTATGTTGCAAAGGATGATCAGAGTTCACAAAAGAAGGTGGCACCTAATCATGTACTCAGCCTTGTGGGCTTACCGAACATCGGTAAGGAATGTGACCGAGTTCACACCTTTCCAACTGGTGTATGGCCTGGAGGCAGTCTTGCCAGTCCAGTGTGAAATCTCGTCTCTGAAACTCGCAATTGATCTCCTCCCTGGAACTTCAGAAGAAGAGGCCCGTTTCTTGGAATTAATCCAATTGGATGAAACCCATCGTGACACCACTTTGGCTAACGAAGCCCATAAGAAACGAGTCAAGGCGCAGTTCGACAAAAATGTCAAACCCCGTGTCTTCTCAGAAGGTGACTTGGTCTTGCTTTACGACCAAGAATCCGATAAATTAGGAGCGGGTAAATTTAATTCTTTATGGATGGGCCCCTATATTGTTAAACGAGTGTTAGCAAAAGGAGCCTACGAGTTAATGGATTATGACGGAATTCCACTGGCATAGCCCCGTAATGGGTTGTACCTCAAGCATTACTATGCTTAAATAGTAACCTGTATGCTTTTGTTGTATTTTGTTTTTGCTAAAGTGTTTGTTTTGGTTGAGTAATCCACCTTTTTACATTTATTGCAGATGTCAAACCTTTTGGAGATATGTGTTGGATATGCCAACGGAGCGAGTCGTAGTTCGCGGAACCTGTCCTCCGCAGCCTGGGCCATTTTTGATCCAAGCGGCGAGTTAGTAAGTTTCAGAGGTGTATGTATTGGACAATCAACGAATAACATCGCTGAGTATAGCGCGTTGATAGAACTACTCTCTGATGCCATCACCCATGGTATACGCCGACTAATCGTCAGGCTAGACTCACAACTCGTAGTACTACAACTCAATGGTATATATTCCGTCTGCAATCCAGCTATTTATCGTATGTTTCTAAGGGTTAAGATTTTGGAAAGACAGTTTGATTTAATTCAATACCAACATATTTCCAGAAACTTAAACACATTAACCGACTCATTAGCAAACTATGTGTTAGATAGACATTTGCGACATTTATAAAAAGAAACACATCATCAATATTGTACATGTGGATCACATAACTCAACCAGAATAAAACCCCGAAAATCAAAATATATATATATAAGCTGTTTATGGTTTACATATAATGTTCTGTAACCAAGACAAAATCGGTCACATAACCCAAAAAACTCAAAAGTGCTAGGGGGCACCCTAGTCTAGTGATGCTCATGATAGCATGTCACGGCCTATGCGATCATGCGTAAGAGACGAGTCCATCGTCTAGGCACACCAGTAGTATGTCGCTGCAACTGTAAGGGCAACTCGTCGATCCTCACGTCTGGAATGCTGAGAGTAAGGCTCTCAACCTGCTCCTACACAGCTGTAAGGGTCTCAGCCACATCAAGGTCATGAAGAATAACCCTCCCAGCAGTCTCCCTTGCTGGGGCAGCGGCTGGTGCTCTCGGACGAACTGTTGGGCGAACAGGACCAACATCTGCATGCACACATGAGTTTGATTAAAGTCTTGATAGAATAAAGCACAAGGACGTTATAAATAAAAACGATAAACAGTGATATGGTCAAAGGTTTTACCAATAGCGCCCCACTGCTCGCCGTCCGGCAGTACCAAATCTGGATCACCCCGGAAGTCCATACCAACATATGGATACTCGGAATAGACCATCTCCTGACGCTCGAACCACCTGAAGAAGGTATCAGTGAAAGAAATCTGAGATTGACTGGCATGCCTAGACATGTGATCAACCCATCTCTGCATGCGTGGTTCAGTAGGAGAAGGCAAGTCGAATGCAATGTGCTATGGCTGCATCAGTGGTATCTTCTCCAAAGCAAAGGCGGTCAAAATAGAACCAAACCCAAAGTTCTTCAGCTTTCCGTCCTTTACCTTGGTTAACTGACTTTTCATCTGAAGAAGTACTGCATCACACCAGTTGAATATTTTCGGTTGGAGACACTCCAAGGCATGCTGCACATAGGATCTGTTGGCTACGTGAAGAGACGTGCTACCGGCCATCCTACCAATAGTATACAAGATAGACCTGAGGGACCTGTTAGCAATCTCACGGATAACGATCTTGCCGTCTCTGCTTGGTTGAGATCCTTCCCTGCAATACTGGTGGACATAATCTCTCACAGAGTCACTCCCTCGGGTCGTACCTGACAAAGAAATGGGGGCACCCCGCCTCGACAAGCCAGTCAAGAAGTAAATGTCTACTACGGTCAAGGGGATAGATTTGCCCCTAATCTGAAATACTTGGTTGATAGGATCCCAAGCGTCGAGCAAATACTGCAGTAGAGAGATCTGTTGTCTCATACTAGAGATACGGAAGAACTTCAGCAGGCCACAGTTCCGCAGCGCGTTCACCGTGACAGGATCATGTAGGGCAATCATGTCCTCTTCTTCATGTTCTCGTTCTCGCCATGTAAGGGTCATTTTGCTCAAAGATCCCTGCAAAACAAACAAGAGAAGGAGTAAGATCCTGATTTTGATGCAAAACAGGCAAAATTTTCATCAAAAAATGAGCAACAAGTTCCTCTTTTTCGCCCAACGCACCTGCAGGAGTGGTTCACCTGCGTTGAATGTCAAACTGCCTTCATACTGGCTGACATTCAGTGCAGGTTTCGCTAGGCACAGGGTGCGTTGATAGGAAAATGAGCTCATGAAACCCCAGGGGCTCAGAAATACAGGAAAAGAGGCACAGAATGCAAAAAGGAAACCATGAAAAGAAAGAGCTAGGGTTTAGCTCCTACCTGGTCCAGACGGCACCGAGAATCGTCCACAGAATCTCCCGAAATCAGCTGGTGAAAATCAAGGGGGAAGAGGCACCTCCAAAGCTCCAACAAACCAAGTTCAAAAGAAATGGTAAAATGAGAGGTAAAAACACTTTTTCATTGTTTTTACGTAGTCCAAAGCAAAATATTAGGGTTTTAATCTCATTTTCAAGCCAATGTTATTCATTTCTAACAAGTTTGATGCAGTAATTGAAGGTACAGTACTATCTTTGAAAAGGGCAAAGCTAGTTATGGTAAAAAATCAAAATTAGACCATAAGATCGAGCAGTTTTAGCACACAGTTCATGCTCGTTAAAAAATAAACGCAAGATCCGAGCAGTTTTAGCACATAGTTCATGCTCGTTAAAAAATAAACATAAGACTGAGCAGTGTTTTTCTGCGTTTAAGCTCGTTAAAAAAATGAACTATCTTTCGGTAAATAACCACTGTGAATGTAACATTATCAGCCATTAAAGCCTTGGTCGTGTTTGCACCGTCACCTCCACTTTTCCATTGGCCGATCGTTCACCTCCATATGATTGTTTACCCATTTTGAGGAACAGCTGCGAAGAGTGATTTCACTAGCCATCCTTGTGACACTGTCGTGCTTGGAAAATTCCAACCCTTACCTGGAATCAGCTGCTAACCCGTTTTATCACTCGTTCCTCAAAAGACGAGTCTTCTTTAAGCTCTTTTCATCTAACTCGTAAAATATGAAAAGATTGATGAGTTTTGGCCTTCCAGCTCGTTAAAGCAACCGGAAGTGCTATCCCTCCTCTAGATTTTAATCTTTTTGGACCTGAGGGATTATTGCACAAAAAGATCGAGCACTTGTTTTGTTCGGCTCGTTAAAACTATCGAAAACTCATCCCTTCTGTATTGTTTTATACTTTTTCGGACTTAAGGGATTAGATGACGAAAAAGGACTTTCGGAGTTGACTTTACGTACCTTTTCAGACTCTCTAAAAATGAAAAGGACCGAGTTATCTTTGTCGTTAGACTCATTAAAAGCATTAAATAGCGACAAACTTGTCTTTAGACGAGAACGAGTTTCACTATCGCTAGGCTCGTTAAAACATAGCGATGGGCTTGCCCGAAGGGCAAGTTATAGAACAAGCATATGTTATCCTCCTCAAGCTTGACAAAAATAAAGAGGTACTGGTCAGCAATGACTGGGGAAAATTGGGAGAAACTCAAGAAAACTTTGATGGTAGCAAGTCGCTCTTGAACATGACACTTTTCCTCCGTACCATAATCGGGTTGGGTTGTTTCATTCACCAGTCACATCACCATGGTCTCACCATACCATCCATATTTGGGGTAATGCTACCGATCCATCGCATAAGTGTCGCCATATGTTCAAGAGAAGTCGTTCAAAGAAGTCAACCGTGTCCCATCCACTGTCGTACATTATCCTTCATCCTTTCATGACCGCCACCCTGAATCATATGTCATCAGATCATTTTCACCTCCATCAAAATCATTATCTCCGTTCCGTGTCATTGATGTGGGATTCACTAAGGCCCCCCTTTGACGGATCGCTTCTTGTCGACATTAGCTCATTATCCAAGAAGTTGATCTAGGAACAACCCCCTTCAGTACTTTGAAGCTTGCATGCCTCAATGGCAAGTTTCTCACTTCCGGCGACAGGTATACATCAATGACCTTTGACCGAAAGATTTTGTGTGGTGTTCGACGCCAAGTCCTTTATTCACACCACGTGAATTGTACTGCAGTACCTTGAGGGTCATTATCATTATCGGTGATTCCTCTCGCGCTTGTTAACGGTTTACCTCATTGACCGGTAATCAAGCGATGTCTTTCCATGTTCGACTTCAGAACATTTCTCACATGGATCGACTTGTACTTAGAGTGAAGATCGAACGAGTTTGAAGACCCCGGATCTAGTTTCATCCATCCGGGCTGTGATATATATTCAGGAAAGATAAATACATTGACATGTACATCATTGCAGCAGATAATCATCCTACCCAAAGGATGATAATTTCGTCAAAATTATCAGTCTACCATCAGACGATTGTCTGTTCTATGTACAGAAAAATGAATTTATAAAGCTGAGCATGGGAATGCCCGCCTCAACTAAATCATGAAAGCAGTATGAAAAATAATGTATTGTATTGTATCTTATTATAGGTCTCCTCCCAGCATTGGATGAACTTCGGATCCTCCTAATAAAGCATTTCACCCGATAAACGACCTCATACTTTAGGGGGCAACTGTTATAGACATTTTTGTGCCTTATAGCTATAAGCATGAAATGTCCATAATCTAAGGGATCCAAAGTCCCTAAACATGTTGTTCCTACCCCTAGAGGAACAAGGCTAACAAACCACAACAATTCACAGAAGTTCTCCACCAGAAACTGCTCAAAAACAAGTAAATTCAGGATCAATTCAGAGGCTCCACTAGCTGTCTGCGCTGAAATGCAGAGATTACACTGGCTAGGTGCACTGCAATGTAGGTAGAAGCACTACCAGGGTGCGCTGAGTGGGAAGTGACAAATGGCAAGTTCATTCAACGAGGTGGAAAGACCCTGGAAGCTTCCAGAATCTTCTCCAATGACACTTGCCTCAATGAATTCGACTAGTGATGAGTAAGAGGCTCTTAGTCTCCAAGTGGAAGCAAGAACTGACAGAGGGAGAGGACACTAGTCAGATCTCAAGCTGACTCATCCTCTCTCCAAACATCTATATATGGATCTCTCCTCCATGAGATCCAGGAGGTTGGAATTTTGTTATTGCAAAGAATTGCTGTTGGTTTGAGATTGGAATCATTGGGTGCTTAATGCTTTGAAAGGAGGTGAAGATAGGAATTTCATTTGCTAGGAAGGAGATGCTGGATTGGAGCCCTCTTGGTTGTATCTCCTCCTGAACCTTGTTATTCATCAATAAAGCTATCTTGGTTTCTCCTATATACTGATGTATCTTTGATGTATGATTGCATTAGTATGTTTAGTTTATTTCTAATCCTGAACTAGTTATGAATATGAATCTATGTCTTTGTGTAGTGTTCTCTTCTTGTGATCTTGTAGGGACCTGTTGAAGCTGGGTGAGCGAGAAGGCAAGTAGCTGGGAACTCTCAAAGAGAAGAAAAACCGGATCGAGGGACAAACGGAAGACACCAGTTAGTCCATCCATCTCTCTTCATTCTTAATTCATAAAGGAAGAATACTAGAATAGCTGTTTCTGTTTGTTGCTAAGGCACTGTCACACCTTAGGTGGAAGGATCATCCTGCATAGGCATTTTTCCCCACAACATACCTAGATTCAATTGAGGCAAGAGTTTGCTTCCAGAAAGATGTCACCACAAAGTACAGGAACACCATCGTGGACAGCCAAGCATAGTGTATGTAACAACTTGTCAAGTGGAAGTTCAAGTGTCGATATTTGGATGTAACAGTCATAGAGTAGATGAAGAGTCATGAGGGTAGATGAAAATTTAGAAAGGGTAATGTCAAGGGCCACCCCGCCCTTTGCTATATATAGTCCCTCATAACTCATTGTAGAGGCTTCTGGTAGGCCAAGCTTTTGATAGGAGTATCTTAGAGAAATCTTGGAGAGTATTGTAACGAGACTTCGATTCTTCACTATGCAAAGCTAGTATATCTCTTTGGAGTAGTAGGCGGCAGTGACTGTAACATTCCATTGTCGAAACAAGTGGTTTGTCATGGTTGTATTGTATGATTGGAACTTTCACTTCTTAATATAACAAAGCCAACATGTTCCATGCATACGTCGTATTGTATTTCAGCTATCTTGTTTACTCTAAACGATATACATATCTATTTTCTTACGCATGCATGTATGACATTCATATATAAGTATGTACGAATCTTACAGAAATATGTTGGTTGTTTAACCATAAGTTTGGATTTCTAGCTCACTTGCCTTCGAGTTTTTGATGCATATTTGCTCATGTGTTCCCTTATTAACTCCATGCTTTCACAGGTTTCCAAGGGGCGGACTCACCTCACCCTCCACGTATTAGAACTGCTCATTCACCTTCCTTGACATGCTGCATATGTCACACCCTTCTACCAACAAGGACATCTAACTTGCCTCTGTGTGCAATCACAGTCAAGGTGATACTGTACAAACCAATGCTGAGACTCCTACACCAAACGGTTTGAGGTCTAGTTAGGACTTCTTACTGAGGAGATCCCTTGACATGTTGGCAGGTCCATCACCGTAAACATTTCTGGCACTAGAGGGAGGCCCAAATGAAAATTTGTGTCCTCTCATCCTGTTTAAAACCTTTGGACATTTATCATGGATTCCATTACACTCGTCCCTCAACAATGTCTTTCGCATGACGAACGTATCAACATCACAAGGGAATTTGTTTATCTCTTTTCTAAATTCACGTATGATGATGAAAGAGAAGTAGCCTAGCTTGAGTACTTAGAATACTTTTATGTATTCCCTGAGAATTCAGATGAGTTCTATGTAAAAGAGATCAATCTGTTGCTTTCATACACACTTCACGAATCCCCACAAGGTTGGTGTTGCCGTCTGTCTCCTAGCATCATGCACTCACTTGAGCAGTTATGTGATCTCATTGAATCTACTTTCCATCATTTTGATCTAGAACCTCTTGATAAAAAATTGTTACAACAATGGAAGGTCCCGCATGATTCACCTCTGGAATTTTTGGAACACTTCCGTGTGTTTCAATTTCAAGCTCCGAAAGGCTAGATGAAATTTCCATATATTTGAGACAGATTCGAATATTGGCTTAGCAAATTAGTCAATCCCAAGAAGAGGTTCAAGCCCAAGCCCTTCTCAGCATACTTCGGTGATGGATTTGTGCAATCACAGATGGACACAGTCACTATCACAAGTGATTGTCGGTCGTTCCCTCATCAAAAAACTCCACCACCACAGAGTGATGTGAGAGAATAGGCACACACATATGCTCAACCATCACATCCTCCCAACATCAGTTCTCTCAATTTTCACACAGACTTGGTTGCGAAGCCCATGGGTTATCACATGACTATTTTACCTCAACCTTCATCTTCATGTTTTGTTGATCCTCCAGCTTGCATTGTGTTGTGTTCTTCCATTCCAGACTCTACACTTGTTGTGAACGAGGATCAAGCTATCGACAAAGTTGGTGTTGCACAACCAACCTACATTGTCATTCATGAAGAGTATGACTGTGAGCTTGAGCATCAAAACTCAATGAAGGATGACTTCCTTCTGTCCGAGCCTCCTCCCTGTTTTCCTGACATCTTTAGTGAGTATGTCATCCATGATTTCACATGTGTATCTCTGTCTACGGATGCACCCATTGTTCATCATTCGCAAAACACACCAAATGTCATTCCATCATCTGACAATGGAAAGCACCAATTATTCATTGAAAATCCACTTGATTTTTCATCTACTTTTCCGGGAAACACAGAGCTTGAATTTGTCCACTTCTCATCTACCCCTCTGTTTGATTCATCAGATCATGATGATGTTGATGAAATCATTGATTTTTCTGATCATAGCTGTCGTGATCTATTTACTCCCATATTCGATCACGATGATCATTCTATTGCAGTTGATTTTTTGAAGCCACCTTCTTATGATGCTCTACCTATCAACCAAGTAGAAACCCCATAGATTGTTGAGGCACTTTAGCCCAAGCTCATGGCTATTTCAGGCCCTTGCTATCCTAAGGATGGTTTCACTTCTAATAAGGAAATTGTTAAAACACTTGAGGCTCCTCATCACTCATCTCTATGAATTAAAGATCAATCTCACACACAGATCATGCTTCCTCCACTTGAACTACACGATCCTATCACTCATGCATTGGGGGATTCTTACATAACAAGCACATGTGTAAGATGCAAGTTGTCTTTGTTTCTATTATTTTCTTGCATGTCACAACCAAGAGTGTGCATATGCTTAATAGCTACACACAGTGCTACACAACAATGTGATAAGTCCACAGACTGCATCTCGTGAACTTGCACTCACTTGTGTTCTGTGGATACATTTAAACTTGGAGTATGTTTGTCTTCAGTGTTATATCTTTCATGTTTCTAGCTCATACAACTATGTTGTTCACAAACCATGCCTTCACCAACATGGGTTGACCAATGCACCGCCAGCAGTTGAAAGTATCACTTCATGTGATTAGGCCCGTGCACCATTAGCTTAGGAGTAGGAGTAGTCTTTGCTTGCATGCCTGTTTTCTTACTTTCTTTACATCTATTTTTTTTCTTTCTTGTTTGATTGCTTTCTTTTCTTTTGCATTTACTTCTTCTTTCACCTTTTTTTGTTGTTTGTTTTCTTGTTTATGTTCATAGGTTGGTTTCGCATGAGACCATGCGCGACTCTTGAAACAAGTTGTGTAAAGTACAATAGGCCTTATGTAGGTATCAATACTTCGCTATCTGTTATCTTGCCTCTGTATTAAGAACTTGTTGTCTTCAATCCATGATACATCGATGGAAAATACATACTATTCGAACTGAACCTTGGTGAAAACACAATGCTTGCATGCTAACTAGTGTCACCTACTCTAGTTGGTTGTTTTTGGGTTAACCCTTTGCAGCTCAGTCAAGTATAGTAAGGTGAGGGGGAAAATATTAATAAGCACATTAGAGGTATATATAAACTACTTCTCTCAAGGAAAATTCTCTTTTTCTCTCAATAAGTCGGGATCCCTCTTCCACCTCTGAAATGAATAAGTGATATTCACAGTTATGAAAATGAAAAATGACAGAAAATTAAAGGTGACAAATTTCAGCAAAAAAATGATGAAAATGAATAAGGTGAAAGAAGAGAAAGGATTCTTGTGCAGATAGATGATGCAAGTAACTCCGCCGGGATACTGACCAGGCTCGCTGGCAACAGAGCGATGCTTGTGATCTTGTGTGACTCTACCAAGGTACTATCCAGGTCTATTGGCAGCGGAGAAACACCAGAGATGAAACTAAAACTCTGACGACTATACTACCTATGCACCAATATACCCCTCATCCCCAATCGAAACAAATTTGTTGGTTGGGCTTGGAATGTGTGTCAATCGACCAAGAGCTTGGTGGATGCTACATCTTACAATCAAGAAAGTGTGGAAACCAAGATGAAATGAGAACTAAACAAGACTTCTGGAGGTGTTAGACTTGATTTTCATGAACAAGGTCCATTCAGAGAGTTGGAGTTCTTCCAGTGTGTCACCAAGTTTAGCGACTACAACCACCCTCTAATTTTTTTCCTTAGCTTCATTTTGGAGCCTCCCTACCAACCATCCTCAACAACATATCTTGCACTGTCAAGTACACAAACTTCATTAGTTTTTTAGCAGCTTGCTAGCCTGTGTGTGATAGATTGCTTCACTCCTCTCATAGGCTACTTCCCCGGACTTGGTCCAGCTACTGGTTGATTATCTCCCTCAGGAAATTGCACAATTCTAGAGGGGAATTAGTCTCCTCTCCAGAAATTGCACAAATCTGAATGGTAGTCTGCTGGGCTAAAAAATTGTGCAATCCTATCAAGTAGCCTTCCTACGGAAAACTGCGTAATCTAGCCCACTAGAACAGCTCAGCCGTGAAATTGCACAATTCTGGGCAGCATTCAGCTTCTCCTCGAAGAAATTTCACAATCTCTCTCAGCAACCAGCCCAGCTTCCTCCCAAAAATTGCACAAAAATCTCCTTTAGCCAAGCAAGCTATTGCATGTGTCTTCAGGTTGACCAGTTAGACCCAAGACTGAGAAAAATTGACTTGCATGCATGGGCTTGTTTTTCCCTAAATAGCAAAAAAACATGCAAAAAGAATCCCTAGGTTTTAGGGAGCTCCTTTTGGCAGCTGGAGGTTACATGCAATGATCATTTTAGAAGCTTTCTCCAAGTGTCACTTTTTCCTAGATTTGTGGCATGCACATCATGAGCCTTAAACTTATTTATTTGATGCTTCAGAGCTCGTTCTTCAAATTAATCTTGGAACTCTAATATCCCACAACACATCCAAGAGTCTTTGAGGCATCCAGCTCAACTATTTTCGTGTAAGTTTGCTTCCCATATCTTTTACATCATTTCTGTTGCTTTTTGTGTTTTGGCTTATTTGAGTGTTGTCTACTTGATTTCTATGAATGCTTGATGTCATTTGCATGCATGTTAGCTTGTACAAGCATTGTTTAAGTTTTTGTTAGCCTCTCACTGTTATTGCATGAATGACACTGTTTTGTACGAATAATTGATTCGTCGACTTGTTTCACACACATGCATGTTGTTCCATTTTATGAATCTTGAATTCAATGCTTGCAGGCACGATCATTCACTCCTTCTTACACTGAGTATCTCCATGCATTCATAGATTCATTTTCTTTTAGTTTCTCGTCAGTGAGTTTGGGAAAACTTGGCCCAAAATACGCCTCACTAAGACAACATTGTGCGATTCTGAGATGGAAGGCTCTTCCTTCCTCCCAGAAAATGTGAAATTCTAGCCAGTGACTTCCCTCCAGTCTTGCCTTGCGTAATTCAAAGAGGCATTGACTGCTGACCCAGAAATTTGCACAATGTAGTCCCTAGGCCTATAGAACTTTCCAGCTAAAATTACACATTGCACAATAGTAGCACCCAACAGGCCAATCTATATTGCAAATTCTGATATTCCAGTAGTCAATCAGCCTCCTGACAGTCTGGACTATGTTTTACGTAGTTACGATAGTCAGTCTCCTGGCCTCCAAGTGAAAATTGTGCAATCCTTACCAGTCAGTCCCCAGGTATGTTACATGTCATCCCTCAACTTTGCTTTGGTTTTAATTGATATTTTTTTGCCATGCATGTCGCCATGTCTACAGATATAGTAGGTCTTCACCTATCTCTTAGCAGTTTAGGATCAATGGCCTTAAAGAGAGTAGGGTGAAAGGACATCGATGGAAGTGCAACTCGAGCAGCAGTTGACTGACTGTCTATGAGTTTACATATCTATGAAGACACATAGTTTATCATAGACAAAGACATCAAGTTGAAATGGAAAGAAGTCAACAATGCATTTTCAAGAACATTTGGGGAACATCTCAAAGACTGCCAAGTCTATGTGACCATTCACTAGTTCGGCTTGAACTGAATTGCATGCAAGTATCCTTCATTCCCATGCATGGACATGATACACTAGATCGCCTCGCACACTAATCTCAAGATGATGACATTGAGCAGTGTCAGCAGGATGGAGATTTCTACCTTCAGGGCATAGTTTTATCAGCAGATGTACTATATGTCGAAGCTATTAATCACCATGAAGACACCCTTCAGCATACCCAGAAGCAATGCCAACTCCATGGATATCTTGAGGAACTGCGTAAAGGAGCCATCCAAATTCAGTATGACACCCAACTAGATTTACATGACAAAGATACTACAGAAGGCATATCAATACTTGGGCATCTTTGCATGTCTCTTGTATGGCCAAGAGAGCATGGAGACCTTCCCGTAGAGTTTGGTGATCACATTGGACCAACTGGCTAGTGAATGAAAAGCATGTAACTGGTCCAAAATGTTGGCTCAGAGGCTAAAGGAATAGGTAATAGGAGCTTTGCAACTACCCAAAGGTCAGCAAGCAGAAGTCCACATGTCCTCTTACATCTTGGATGCAATCTGTGCCTGTTAGGAGTTCCCTGGCATGAAGTGGGCGTGGACATCAGTGGAAAACTCTATAAACACTTATTGTAAACTATTTTCCAAATGTAGTTTCAAAGGATTTATCACACAGCTCTCATATCATTTTTTCGCCCCAGTGTACAAGATGATACTTGAGTAGGATCCAACTTGCATTTCAAAGTTAGAAATGGAGGCATTGATTGACACACTAAATTGGTATGCCTCACCATCCAACACCTTCATATGGCTGTACAATGCAGAGAAGATTTTGCATGCTTTGCCGAAGTTTTCCATGGACAAGCTCGTCATCCAAGAAGTTTCATACCACATATCGAAAGGACTATCAACTAGGCTACACTAGAAGAAGAGGGCACCTTACCCCACTCTTCCATTTCAAACCAAGTTGTATGAGATACAAAATATCAAGCATATGGATCCCAAAACATAAGAGATCAAGAAATATCCTTTCGACGTCTGAAGCTTGAATCTGTATGACCCGTATTGTTTTATGAACAATCACTTCACGAGAGTACAGTTTCATTGAATCCATGGGGCATGTCATTGGGTGGAGGAAGACCCATGGAGATATTGTTACATCTTCTCTAGGCCTAATGAACAGGTTGGCATCGCTGTGGAATAGTTAGTGAAGAAGCGTGAAGTAGCATCTAGGAGATCACCAGCAACAACAACAGTAGAGGTAAACATGCAAGCGCACAACAAAGGCAAGAGAAAGATTTTTGACAGCGCAGAGGCTGAACAAAGCTGTAAGTTCAAAGCAGACCCACTTGTGGAGAAAACAACTTTTGGAATAGAGGTGAAGACGCAACATCGCGATAAGAGGAATGCACAAAGGCAAAGAGAAAAACAAAGGATGGAGGAAATAATGAAGGAGTTGCATGAGCTGAAGGAGAAACTCCGGAAGGAACAGGAGCTGCATAGATAGGAGAAGGAAGCACAACAAGAACGTGTACAAAAGGGGGTGAAATATGTAAAAACAAATGAAATTACACCTGTACAGATGGTAGACTCATCCAAGGAGCTAGCACAAAATAGACATGGTGAGCTGTCATAGGAGTAGGACTTCGCTCAAGAGATTGAACAAGCATTTGAGTAGATGGATATGGATATGGAGTAGCATGAGTTAGATAAAGAAATCAACCTCATGCCTTACCATCAAAAGGTCAACCCACTAGCTTCACCAGATCCGGAAACATAGCAAGTCCCAAATGACCAAGGAGATACTGAGATCCTTGGAGACAATCCAGAATGAGAGATGCACAACATATCATTCAACCAGTCGCAGCATAGAGTTGTGAAATCACTTAGAGTGTCTACTCTAGATGACAACACATCTCCTGCACAGTTTGAAGAATGAGTGAGTGTGTCTGACGTGAGAAAGCATCCAACAGCATTAGTTGATGCTACCAAAATATATGTTGAAGCCATTAGCTCGAGTGTTCGCTTCTTGATAGTAGACAACAAGTGAATGACTAAGGAGTTACAGACAGCCAAGTAAGGAGGAGAATGGGTTAGTGCATCCACCTAAGTAGAGTTGAAGAAGATGATACTAGATCAGGTGTTGTCCCTTGAGATAGTCACGCAGGTGTTGTATTCCAAATTTTAAGCCATGCATAAGGTAGTTGTCCATCTCAACAATTGGCAACAACAATGTGCTAGGAGAGCACATATCTTTTCAAACTTGCATACTATTTTTGACTACATGAAAACATGGACAATAAGATACAAGGGAGCCCTATTACACTTGCCCAAGATGATGAAGCCCATATCAGTCAAGCTAAAGGCATGCATTTGGAGTCAGATCTAGAACTATGAAGATCTCTCGCAGCTCATCATTAATCTACAGGCTTCCCATGCATGGGTATTAAGGTTTATGGATGTTATTGTGCGCGCACATGCAATCCCATCTATTGGGACACTCATCGAGGAAAATACAAGGGCACAAGTCCAACTAGAGCTTGACTCATACATTGATGAGTTGATGCACATAATCACCAGTGCAGACACCATGCATTAATATGTTGCTAGTCTAGATGCACTCAAGAAAATGATTCACATGTTATCAGACGAGTTGGACAGAGGAGTCTGAGGAGTGTACCTAGTTGCAATATAGGAAAGAGTTCACTTCCAAAAACATGTCACCACAAAGTACATGGACACCATCATGGACTACCAAGCTTGGCATTAGTTTGCCACCATAAACCATCACGAGGATGTCAAAGAGCTATTCTTCCCACAATTGTTTGAATCATAGTGATGTCTTTCATGGATTTCTCAAGCCTATTTTTTATCACATGGGTACATGTGTAGATCGTATGTAACGTCTTGTCAAGTGGAAGTTCAAGTGTCGATAGTTGGACATAACAATCATAGAGTAGATGAAGATTCATGAGGGTAAATGAACAGTCACAAACAGGAATGTCAAGGGCCACCCCACCCTTCCCTATATATAGTCCCTCATAACTCATTATAGAGGCTTTTGGTGAACCAAGTTTCCTATAGGAGTATCTCAAAGAAAGCTTGGAGAGTATTGTAATGAGCCTTGGCTTCTCCACTGTGCAGAGCTAGTATATCTCTTTGGAGGAGAAGGTGGTAGTGACTATAACGTTTTTTTGTCAAAACTAGTGGTTGGTCATTGTTGTATTGTATGATTGGACCTTTGACTTCTTAATATAACAAAGCCAACACGTTTCATGCATATGTTTTATTGTATTTCAGCTCTCTTATTTACTCTAAATGATATATATAATTGTTCTCTTATGCATGCATGTATGTCTTTCCTATATAAGTATGTATGAATCTTATTAAAATGTGTTGTTGGTTTAACCATCACTTTGGATTTCTAGCTCACTTTACTTCCAGTTTGTGATGCATCTTTTCTCATGTGTTCCCTTGTTAACTTCGTGCTTTCACAGGTTTCCAAGGGGCGCACTCACCTCACCCTCCATGTGTTAGAACTACTCATGCACCTTCCTTTAATTGCTTCATATGTCACGCCCTTGCTACCAACAAAAACATTACTTTCCTCTATGTGCAATCACGGTCAAGGCGATACCATATGACCCACTGCTAGGACTCCTACACCAAATGGCCTGAGGTCTAGTTGGGACTTCTTACTAGGGAGATCCCCTAACATGTTGGTGAGTCGAACACCATCAACACGTTGATATTAAATTCTAGCCCCAAAATCAATCTTTTCTCTAGTTTACTACAGCTTAGGGGTGTATGGCATTTCCTGACATACAGAAGCTTGAAGTGACTCTTCTTTATGGAGCTTTGGTATCTATTATTATACACAAATACAGTTAAATGTAAAAATTCCTCCCACTAGGTAGGCTTATCCATCACATACATTCTAAGAATATCCTCCACAATTTGATTGACTCTTCCAGTCTATCCATCTCTTTAAGGATGGTAAGTTGTGTTAAAATTTAACCTAGTACCCATGCTTCTGAATAACTCTCTCCAAATGGCTGAGGTTAACTTGGGATCTTGATATGATACTATCATTTTAGGGACACCTTGCAATCAGAAGATTTCCTTCATAAATACATTAGAAATTTGAGCGGTTTCAAAGGTAGATTGTATAGGTATGAAATGGATAGATTTTCTAAGCGTGTCTACTACCACCATGATGGAGTCATGTTTTTTCTTTTTCCATGGTAACCCTGTGATAAAATCTAGCGACATTATCTCCCATTTCCATTCAGGAATGGTAGTGGATTTAGCAATCTAGCAAGGTGCTGATGTTCTACCTTAACGTTGTTAGGATATTCTAACACATAAGAAATAGTTAGGTATAACTCGGTCTAGTGTAGAGTTAGGTAAAGTGTGTTTATTTACTATGTACTTTTGTAACTTACAATCTGATAGTCATGATATGTTCTATTATGTTCCTATACCAATAGGAGTCATAATTTTTGAATAGTTGAGGTCAAATATGTAATATGTACATACCTATGCTTTCTGCAAATGCTTTCCATATTCAAAAAATCAAAAAAATAAAAAATGTAAAGAGGGTATGTCCTAAAAGAAAAATCAAAGGACAAAAAGAATAAAAAAGGTCAAAAAATATGAAAAAATGAACCCCAAGAAAGAAAAAGACCATGAAAGTGTGCAAGTCAAAATGCCACTACCATTTACTTTTCTACATAATAATGATTGTGTGCAACTTGTTATTCATGCCACAATCCATGGTAATCAAATAGTTTAATCTTGGTTATTCCATGTTTTGAATTTCATGTTTATAGATAGAGAATAAAATCTTACCAAACTGTTTAATCTTGGCAGATAAGTAGATAGGTAGAGTAAATAAAAGGAGCTCAACTGTTTAATCTGAGCCCTTGGATGTAATAAGGTTAGACTTAGATAGAATACTTTTGTGAAAGAAAAGAAAATGTCTTGATAAGGGTTTTCCAGCTTAACTGCAACCTAATAAAGAGAATAAAAATGGTAGGATTAGTAGACGGGTAAGTAGTTGAATAGTTGTGGAATTGTGATGATTGATTAGATAAGATCATATGATTTACCTTCATCATTAAATTTCTAAAGTATGGATGAAAATTGGGCATTTATCAAAGTACACAAAGTCAATTGATTAACCTCCCTCATTCATTACATTTATCACTTAACTAATTTCCAAGGAAAGTCTTAAAGTACCTAAAATATTAAGTTAAAGGGGCTCAGAGCATTTCTCTGACTTCTAGAGGGACTGGACCCTCGACCCAATAACTTATAGGTCCTAAGTACTAAAAGTCCCCTCATAAGCATTCACCCCCTCCATAATTCACTCATTTTCCTTAATAAACCCCTTTCCCTAAGGATAAAACCTTAGAAAAGTGATCACCCCCCAAGCAAACCCCTTTTCCAAAAAAACCAACAAAAATAACACTACGCCTAGGTTATAATGTGTTTATAAAAGAAAATAAATTACGGATACACATTTGACTTGGTGCTAAGTTATTTTCTTCTTTCAATTCATATTGACTTTAACTTTATATATTAAAATCCCGAAAAAAGAAATATAACCCTTCCCGTATATAATTATAAATAAAACCCCTATATTAATATCCCGCCCCGAAGTTTGAAACATAAACTTTATTAGTACCGTGAATGATTAAAAGGGTTAATTAGTCGATCAACGACTAATTAATAACCAAAACCTTCCTTATAATAAAAGAGATTAATTAATTAATCTGTGGTTAATTAATAATTTATCTCTGCCAATGAAATCACCCCCGATGCCCTTAATCCACCATAATCCATCATTAACTAAATCTTGCCATGCTTAAAGCCCTACCAGGCCCCTCCATTAAGCTTCATGTCAAATCCCCGCCCCGATCATGGTACGATTAGGTCCCATTTGATCTGACAGTTGACAATCATATCGGGTGGCCTCTGAAGGATGAACTTTACCCACCTGATATGGGTGGTTTCACTATTCACACCGCTACTACATGGCATCCGATGAAAGCATCGAGTGGCCTTCCCCTGAAACCACTCCAGCCCAAAAGTTGTGCGAAATAAACCCACTTACCACCTCCCACTAGACGACAAAACATCTCATCCCCCGCTTAACACTAATTTTACATTTCTCTTTGTACCCACCAAAATAGTTGACTTTCCAAATAAAACTAAAAAACTCATTGTTTTTAGTTTTATCGTGAAAAAAACCACTCAGACCTCCATGCAAGCACCAAAGTACGTGCAACCGTCAACCCACGTCTAACCGCCAAACTGTTGAAGCTGCTAAACTTCCATACCACCTTTCAGTCATGTATGCACCCTGCAAATCGTGCACAGTGGCCCATCAACCTGTTCAGAGCCAAAACAAGGTATTTACCCAAAATCACTGAGAAACCCTATTTAATTCCCAAACCTTTACTCAATTGCTTTAAGTTATTAAGTAATTAAGTAAAACAATTGCCCATCAACTATAAACCATTCTGAATTAAACCAATTTGCCCCTAATTTGACTAAAAACCTTCCACCACTGTATTTGAATCCATAAGAACCAAGGATGGCTACTCCAGTTGCATTGAATGTCCTACCAATTTCTACTCCCCACAGGGACTTAGACCATCTCCCTTTCACAGATAAAGACTTTCAAATCAAAGATACCTCTGTCCAAGAATCCCCATTGAAATTATATTGTAGGTACAGAGACCAGTACTTAAACCACGCAAACAAAATAGGTCTTTGGGAATCAGGTTTATCCAAGTACCAATTCCCTAGAGTTCATATCTTCCATGAGTTTGTCCACTATTGCCATATGAGCTATAGTCCTAGCCAAAGAGCAGTGATGACTCCTGACCATTGTGTATTATTTACCATCACTGTTGAATCCATAAATGAAATGATGTAGTTGCAACCAGGCCAAAACCTGATCCCACTTTCTGTTGGAGATCTACTTAATAGATTCCCTACACTCACCTCCATCAAACTTGCTCAGTTATTCCAAGCATTCATTAGGGAAGAGTAATACATTCCAAAGGACCCTTCCCCATACATGTGTACGATATTCTCTAATCTTGGCCGAGGCATCATAGTAATGATATCTAGTGTGTTAAGGCAAACTACAAGTGAATTTGTTTATGAGGTTATTATAGCCTTCATGTCCATTTACACTCCCGGATAGCCCCCTGCCATCATATTTGACTATGCTAATTTCATTGTAGATAAGATGCATGATCAATTCATGAGGATGGACAATGAAAGAGTTTTCAAATATTCATCAGTTTTATACCATCTTTTCCTATACTATCAAGATGATAAATTCCCATTCACACTCCAAAAGCTTGATACCAGAGGCAACCCCAGATCAGTAGTCTTCTGGACTTCATTAATCCACCAATATGACTCTCTATATACTTATACAAATTTCATAGATCTCTTTGTGCACCCAATGGAAAATATGTTGTTAGGAAGTCCTCCCCCTAGAATCAGTGTAGATATCAGGAGGGTCCTATAGTTTTCCAAACAATATAGAGTGGGAGATTGGTACTTGTACCAAAATCACACTAAAATCAGAATATATGGTTGTGAGTTAGCACCCTACAAACTATCAAGATACCTCCCCATGAGATTGTTTGCTCTGGAGTACTACATGGAAATGATTAATTTAGATGAGGTACATTTTGTGAAGGCCAAGAAGAAAGCTCAAGTCAGAAACTGAAACTGAAACAAAGTTCTATATGGAGATATGACCCTTTACATTTCATCTACAATAGAAGACAAAAGAACAAATTATATCCCTATGTCCACCACAAAATTCCTAAAATAGAATAGTATGCAAATCAACTAGAATGGGTGGAGAACACTTTAGTAGACCGAGATAGCACAATAGTTGCTGTCAATAATGTGTTGATTGATCTAGAAAGAAGACTTGATGAAGATTCCTTTGTACAGGTGCCAGGTGAATCCCAATCTCAAAGGGAAACACAAAAACACAGTGAGATAGAAGAAGGACCTCAAGAGCAAGAAGAATCAGAATAGCCAGACATATCAGAAGAGCTGGCTTAGCTAGAACACATCATGAGTAATCCACTTATTGTACAGAATCCTCTAAATGAGGAGAAGAATCCCAAAAGAGATAGAGAGGAGGCCACTCCTTCTAGCAGACCTGTTGCACAAACTTATATCAAGAGGCAAAGGTTAAATCCTTTTTGAGAACAAGAGTTAATAGAGGAAAAAACTGGAACTACAGGTAGAGAAAGAGCAGAAAGTAGGCAAACCACTCCCTCTAGAGGTACACAAGAACATTCCACTTCACAAGCGCAAATGCTGGAGAGACAACAGAGCATGGAAATATCCTCATTCAGGGCTCCAACTAGCCAGAACCAAGACATTAGAGAGAAGTACAAAGAAATAAAGGAAAAAAATGAAAGATTGAAGACCCAAAGCTATGCAAAATACCTTAAAATGGCTCCAACTAATCCAACAAGGCTAATGTCAGCCTTTGATGTAAAAGAAGGTAAGATGAAGATGACTTTCATGAAGCCTACCAAACAGTAGCCTAGGTCTATAGCAGATTACCTGAAAACAGACTTTGAAGTGTTGGAGAAGGATATACATCCTATCGACCAAATAGAATTACACAAACAGATTGGGGAAATGGTCTACTCCAAAATTCATTGAATAATATATCAGCGGAATTCCAATTAGAGAAGGCCTCTTCACAGGCCAAGGATACCAAGATAAGTCCTTAGAGGACTTAATCATAGAGCTAAGGCATGATTCCAAGGATGTAAAGGCTGCAGAAAATCTAATAAAAAAAAATGACATATTTGCATTGAAAAAGCAGCTCAAAATTCCTCCTCTACATCATCCACAAACAAGAGCTTATGGACTTAGTCCTTAAGTTGAATGATCAACTAAAATAAATGGAGAAAGAGCTGGATAACTTGATATAGTCTAAATAGAGTGAGTTGGCCACCACTCCACAAACTGTATTTCCTACAGTCTCTACAGCAGTTCCCTCCACATTAGCTACTTCCTTAGCACCAACAATTCCACCAACTACAGCATTCCCAGTTATAGGTACATCTACAAGCACAGGCACATCCACATAAAAGACAACTGAATTGGTAAAAGCCATGGAGGAAATGACCATCCACGCTACTGAGCTCAAAAAGCTTAGAGAAAAAGTGTCAAGTTTGGAAATTGATTGCAAACTTGCACAAATACAACAAAAGGAGAAAGCTCAGAAGAATCAAAGAATGGGAAAAAAGATAAAAGTCCTTGAAAAGGACTTGACATTGCAACAACCACAAGGAGATATAAAGGAAATGCTTTGGGCCAACATCATTGACTCTACCAATGATGTTTGGCCATCTATTGAAGTAATTTTTGAGCAAATTGACCTGGTAAAAGTGGCCACAGAAGCAATTCACAAGACAATGGAAGAGTTGGGAGACAAGCCTAAAGAGGCCAACCAATTGATAGCATTCTTGAATAGCAAGAATAGGTATCAACTGGATGAACTGGGCATAAAAGATAGAACAGAGACCATCATAGAAATCAAGAAGATTCTTACCAAGAAGAACCTTATGCTCAATCTTGAGAAAAAATGCCAAAGCATCGAAGCAGATATTGATATATTTATGACAAAGTTTGGTATTTTAAGGGAAAAAGGACTCCCTAGTTCTATGGTAATCCATGACAAGATTATGACCCAAGATGATTATGTTGAAAGACAAAACAAGTTGGCCAACAGTCAAGCTAGTACCTCAGGGGTAAAAGCTCTGCCCATGGGAAAGGTATTATATGATAATCTGGAAAATTTGTTTTTCCTAAAGGATGAGGTAAAGCACTTGTTCATCAACGGGCCAAATTTTTCCAAGTATACCAAAGCTGATGAGATATATAGAAAGATGATAAAGATGAAATTACCTGAAGGTGAATGGTCGAAGAAACTAATAGATTTACTATAAAGTTACTGTAGTAAATCTATATGGAAGCCAAGTAAAAAAGGTAAAACAAAGTCGAAGTGTAGCAGGTAAAGAGTATCAGTAGGTAGAAGACATGAAGTGATTCCAGCACATAAGTATCAAGCAACTGAAAGAGCCAAATCTGAATTACAACATCCAACACGGTCACAATAATAGGGATAGTAAGAAGACAGTTCTCCATCTGTCTTCATGCTTGAAGATATTTTCAATTTCCTAGAATGATTCTCATATTGTTATGAGATATTTTGTAACATTTTTTGTATAAATACTTCACAATTTGAAGTAATTAGGGTGGATTAAAATACATTTTTGTAGACAGTTTATATCAAGCTAAGGAGCTATTGTATTCAAGACTGGACTGGTTTTGTTGGATCATGAAATAAAGGTAAGACATTTCACTGGATTCTTATGCACAGTTGGAACCAAATAAGTATTATCTCTTCATGTTTAATTATTGTTTTCTCATCATGTTATAAATATTCACATGTTTTCTCTATGAAATTTGAATAGTAAACAAGGAATGATATCTCGGAATTAGCTTAAATGCTTTTTGTTTTGACTGTTTACTTTCTCATTGTTTTCTGCTAAACTATCTTGGTTTGGGAATTCTTAATTGCTCCCTTACTTCTGTAGTTCCCTCCTTTGGTCCATAGTAAAGGATTCTTAATTTCTCTTTGCTATTGATCTCCTTCTATTCTTCATCTTGATCCCAGTTTAAGGATTCTTCATTGCCCTTTTACCCTCTTTGGGACTACCTCATCCATTTGAACCTGTAGATTTGATTTTTGTTGTCCTAGCCTGCCCTGTGAACTCTTCCTTTAGTAATTGATCTGATATAGTTAAGCCACTCTTTGATTGACTCCATAGCCCAATGGCCTGAAAACTTGTTCTACCCATCTGTTTTCTTAAGTCCACCACCCAATCAAAACCAAAAAACCATGAGCATTAAGAACTAGCCTGAAATACTACCCAAAAGAAAGTTAAATTATAAAGAGAGAGCCCTCTCTGGACTTAGGTTGGCTAGAACCTGAGTCTAAAAGATTAGGTTTGTGGTTACCTCGGGTTATTCCTTCTTTTATAACTTCTAGGGAAGACTTCAGAGTGATAACATAGTGGCGACCATACTAGGAAATCAAACCCCCAGTCTTAATAAACTTCTGAGAAATTCAAATTTTTATTTTCAAGCCTCTTAAAGGGTTTATTAGAAGTTATTTGAAAAATTCATAAAAAATAAAAATAAAAATAAAGGGCTTGAAATATAGATTCAAGGAGAAGTCACTATATAAGGGCCAAACCTGATCCAAATCCTCCCCCTGTATTTGACAATCCCAACCTTATTTCGAGAATAATCAAAGGACAATAAAGTTTAGTAAGCGCAAGAACTTTATTTAGATCCACTTCTTGCCCTAATGAGTGGTTGTTCATAGAAGATCTCCCATTTGACGAGTATTTTGACCTTTCTTTATTTAGAACCAAGTTTGAGAGTGCACTTGAGGACACAGTTCTAGATCTAGAATTTACAGTAGAACTTGAAGTCCAAAGGGAAAACTTGTCAATTGATCAGTACCTTCTAAATTCCCCTCAGTCATCCCTTACTACTGATAGAATCCTTGAACCTTCTGAAACAACTTCAACTTATTTTAGCTCACCATAATTTCCTCACACTTCTAAAGTCCATTCCTCATCTCCGTTCATACTTTCACTTCCCCAATAGCCTATCACTACCAATCAAATACCCATTACCCCTGTTACCTGAGATACCTCTGTTATCGCAAATCCTCCTATTACCCCAACTCATGTTCTCAATCCTGTCCAACTTAGAGCTATGGAACTCAGATATGCCCCTCTTGTGATGCCTACTCCTCAATGTGTCTTACCAGTAGATTATCAGAGTAAAATTTTCCTATTTGATGGCACTGGATCTTACACAGCACAGCAGCACACAAGGAAAATGACAGATTATTTTGAACTGCATGAAATTGACATAGGAGATGCCTAATGAGATTTTTTTTCCCAAACTCTAATTAGAGAAGTGAGAAAATGGTTTAGATCTCTGTCGCCGAATAGTATAGATAGTTTAGATGGTTTTTACCTACAATTTTTAAATATGTGGGAGAAGAAAAAGAACCCTCTTCAAATTCTTTTTGAATATGAAAACCTCAAGAGGGGACCAAATGAAACCGTTCAGGACTACTATACTAGATTTGAAAATGTATATAACGCAATACCACTTGACCTTAGGCCTGCACCTGGCTTAGCCCTGATAAAGTTTCCAAACGGGTTTGACAATGACATGGCTTTTCAACTTAGAGAAAAGAACCCCCCTACACTAGAAGATATGCTAAGTGTAGCAGTTAGCGTAGAAGCTAATCTGCTATCCAAAAGAGCTAGGGTTAGAAATGAAAGGAGAGCACCCTTGAAAGACGAAACTTCACCCTTTGATCAAAAAATGGATGCTTTAGCTAAAGGAATGGAAAAATTAATGGATAGGATAGAAATCATTGAACGGAAACCTCACTGGGATAACCAAAAGGCACCTCCGATAAAGAATCCAAACTTTAGAAAGAAACATAACCAAAATACTAGTAAAAATGGGTCTGATCAAAACATTAGACCTCCTTTCCAAGAGAATTGTGCTGAAACTTCCCATCGAGAAGACCCTGAGCTAGACACCCAAATCAACTTAATGGGGTTAGATGATGAGGAATATGTCTTTGTGACTCAGGATGACCACGAATTATACGTTCTTCAACAGTTACAGATCCAAACTAGAGAATATTTCGAGTATAGGCAAGGGCATGATTCAACTATCTTCAAAGTGCATAAACAGTGCAATCTAAGGAGAAAAAAGAACACTGATGTTCCAGACAAAAACAAGAAGAAAGTACCTAATAATCCTAAGAAAGTGAAAGATTCTCCATATAAAAAAACTGTACAAATCCTTTCTAGATCAAATCAAAACCCTCCTAGTCCCACCATTGAAGATGTAACCAATGACCAACCTTCTAATGAGAAAACTTCCACTTTAGTTCCCCTAAAGGAAACAGTGGAACATTCACTAGAAATTATATTAGAAAATCCAATTAAAAAGACTCCAAACACTAAAAAAGAAGAACAAACTACTCCAAACCCTGTTGCTAAGATTTCAAATGTTCAAATAGACAAATCCTCTCTTCCTTTCAATTTGGGAGAACAGGTGGCCAAACTTAAAATCTCATTTCCTTTAAAAGAACTGGTTAAACATGAAACTTACATATCTCAAATAAGCAAATATTTAAAATTCCTTGAAAATGAAGACTCTGTTAACTTATTTGATGATCAACCTGAGTTAATTTTTGGTCCTGATGTTAATGGAAAACCAGTAGAAGGAGGGATACCACCCTTCTACATTAGCCTTAACATCCACGATAAAATCCTACATAATGCCATGCTAGACTCTAGGGCTTCACACAATATTATGCCTAAATCCGTTATGGAGAAGCTAAACTTGGATATCACTAGACCATACAAGGACATGCTTTCATTTGATTCAAGCCAAGTTAAGTGCCTGGGACTTATAAAAGACCTGTGTGTTTCCCTAGTGCAGTACCCTGCTAAGACCATTCTTATGGAGAATGTTGTTTCTGATATACCACTTAAATATGGTATGTTATTGTCTAGATCGTGGGGTGCCATACTCCAGGGACCTCTGCAACTCGACATGTCATATGCTACCATATCAGTCTTTGGACATGCCAAAAAACTGTATAGAGAGATTCTAATGAAGTATGTAGTGAATACCCGAAGTTGTTTATAGCCTGGGGAAGAATAAGGAAAACGCTCTGCAACTTCAGAAAAACTTGAAGTTCGTGCCAGTTTTGGTTTTAGGGTTTCATGTCAGGTCGCACAAGAGGGAGCGCTGCTCCCTCCTATAGTCAAGCCATCACGGAGGGAGGCAGGGAGGCAAGAGGGAAATAGTTCAAAAAACCGATGGAATAAACTGCAGAAACAAGAGGAAAGGAAATAGTGGGACGCAGTGAGATTCCAAATCAAGAAGAAGAACAATAAGACTCTGGTCTAGAAAGGGAGAAGGGAGGCAGTAGCAAGAAAAGGCCTCAAATGAAAACTATCGGAGCATGCAAGCCCAAATCAAGCGTCATCCTCAGGGTCATATTAAGTGATCCGGTGATTCAAGTGCATATGGACCATATGAGAGAACATGCGATCATCTGCAAGTTTATGGGAATATGGCCAATGGAGAGAGCTCTACACATCTGGATTAGGAGCCATTGGAAACACAAAGGAGAGATACATTTGCATGTGGGTTCAAAGGGCTTCTTCACAGTTGTGTTTGCGAGCCTAGAGGACAAGGATAGAGTGTTTGAAGGGGGACCGTACTTCTATGTTGTAGCAGGACTTTTTACATGTGGCCATGGATAATGAACTTTGTCCCCGAACCAAAAACATTCACATTTGTACCAGTTTGGATCAGACTGTACTCACTACCTCTGGACTACTAGCAACCAGAGTCACTGAAAATCATGGGCAACACGGGGAATTTTGTGAAAATATCAGAAGCTACTCTCAAAGGTAAATATACCTCCTTTGCTAGAGTATGTGTGGAAATGGATCTATCTGGAGCCCTCCCAGATGCAATAATCTTAGAGGTATAGGATGAGGAATGGATGAAAATGGTAGACTATGAGCACATACCTTTCAGATGCCAGAAATGTCATGAACATAGCCATCTATTTAGAGATTTCCCCACAAACTAATGGAAACTAGTGGAAAGACCCCTATGTACAATGATCATGAGGGTTTTACCAAGGTTGGAGGCAAAGGGAAAGGGGGAAAAGATAAAATAAGAAGACAAGCCAAGACAAACAGACAAGATAAAATAGCTTCAAAATCCTCGAGGAAATGGAGAAGAACGTGGAAATAGACCCGGTTAAGGATAACATCCCTAAGGAGTAGGATATGGAAGCGGAAATGGAGGATATCCCAGTAGATGATTGGAAAATAAAGGAACTAAAAAGTTGCATGGAGATCAACAAGGACCAAGAAATGACCCCAAGTGAGGCAGGCACGGAGGATCATGAACTGCAGGAGATACTAGATAGAGAAAATATAGATCTAGAGCAATTTTGGAACAGGGAAAGAATGAAGGGGTGGACTCACTACCTAAAGAAGATTATGATAGAGTGCAACAACTCTATCTATGGAGGGTGCAATCAAAGGGAACTGGTGTCAAAAGAAACCATGAAAGCCAAGAACAAAGTGGGGTCAAAGTGATGGAGAACCTACAGACATCATCTCCAAAAATCTCAAGAAGGAAAAAGGGAAGGAAAAGACAGAATGAGTTGCTAACGGAGTGTGGGAAACTGATGATTAACTTAGGTAAGATGAAAGATCTTACCAGCTACTATTTTACTAACATTTCTTAATGAAGCTCACAACCTAGAATATTAAAGGGTTAGGGAGTAGAAGAAAATAGAGAAATCTCAGTAATAGATTAAAAGAGGAAAAAACAGACATGGTATTTATTCAAGAAACAAAATGCTCAATGGAAAAAATAAGAGAAATCCATAATAAATGGTTAATTAAGTATGATTATCTATTGGTGAAAGTCATTAACTCTGCAGGAGGGGTTCTCACGCTATGGGATCCAGGGAAGCTGGGAATTCTAGATGATGAAGCGTCCAGGAACTATCTTTCTTTGGTGTGCCAGCCTATAGGGGACAAGAAGACCTAGATGATAACTTATGTGTATGGCAATCAATAGCCTGTAGAGAAACTTAAACTTCTTAACTCCTTGGAAGGTCTCAGAGCACGTTATCCCAACATACCTTGGATTCTAGTAGGTGATTTCAACATGATAAGATCTCTCTTTAAGAAAAAGGGAGGCACCAGACACCTACGCAGAGACTCTGAAGCCTTCGAATATTTCCTCATGAACATGGGACTAGTGGACACCAAAACTACAAATGGGACTTTCACTTGGAATAACAAAAGAGGTGGAGTTTCCCAAGTGGCATCAAAACTAGATAGGTTTATTGTCTCTCAGGATCTCATCCTCACAGGATTAGCCATATCAATGTCCATTCTGCCCTTTGGTGGCTTGGATCATTGGCTTGGACAGGTAGAAGCTTCCTTTATGGGCACAGTAAGGAATAGGCCTCTTAGATTCAAAAATGCTTGGCTCTCTAACCCCAACTTCACCAGAAACATTGCCAATTGGTGGAAGGAGGATTTTAACATCCACAGTACTAATATGTACGTGCTCTAGTAGAGATTAAAATACATTAAATCCAAACTCAAGGATTGGAACAAAAGAGAATTTGGTGATATCATCAAGAGCATAATGAGTACGGAACAAAAGCTCCAGGAGGTCAATATGATCAATATCACAGAGGGCTTCAATGAGGAAAGATAGATTCTGACTGATTCCCTCCAGGAAGAATGGGAGAAATGATGTCTACAAGAAGAAACTTTTGGAGACATAAATCTTGAATCCAATGGATCAAAGAGGGAGAACAAACACTAAGTTCTTTCACAAATCTACTATGGCTCACAGAGCACGTAACAAAATCAACAAGCTAAAGGACTGTCAAGGTTCTGAACTTGTCACTCACAAGGACATGGAGTCGACTCTAGTACAACACTTCTAAAACATTGCAAAGGAGCCAATGGAAGACAGATCCAGGTTCATTGTGAAGATCACTCAGTACATTCCCAGGTTGATCACCCATGAGGACAACCACAATCTCAATAGGCCAATCTCAGAAGAAGAGGTTAGTGAGGTGATCAAGGAAATGCAAAATGGAAAAGCACCAGGACCAGATGGCTTCAATGTTGATTTCTTGAAAGCCTATTGGGATACAGTCAAATAGGACATACTCGAGGTAGTTGAAGACTCAACGCAACACAAAAAGGTTCTAAAAGAACTAAACGCAACCTTTATAGGTTTAATCCCCAAAAAGGAAAAGGTTTTCACCCCAGATGGGTTTAGACCCACAGCCTTATGTAATGTGGTTTACAAAATCATCTCCAAAGTGATAGCCAACAGACTCAAGCCACTGCTACCTTTTCTCATATCTAAGGAGAAAACTGGCTATGTGGAGGGAAGGCAGATTCTTAACAACATTATCTAATCCCATGAGGTGGTACACTCTCTCAAACATAGCAAGAAAGTAGGTATCATCATCCAATTAGACCTTGCGAAGGCCTATGAAAAACTCAACTATTCTTACATCAGATCCATTCTTAAAGCCTATGGCTTTAACCAAGACTGGATAAGATGGGTTATGGCTTCAGTCACCTCAACCAGTTTCTCCAATCTACTTAATGGAGCTCCCTCCAATACTTTTACACCTTCCAGGGGTCTCAGACAAGGTGATCCACTCTCTCCCTTCCTCTTTAACTCATGATGGAAGGGCTTGGTAGAGCACTCAAAATGGCAAATGTTGAAGGTAGAATTTAGGGAATCAAACTCACCCTAGATGGAGAGGCCAACACTCATCAACAATTTGTGGATGACACAATGCTACAGGGTGTACCCACAGTTAGGGAGGCAAAATCAATCAAAGATATCCTAAATGACTTCACTATGGCAGCAGGCATAGAGGTAAGCAAAAGCAAGTCCAAGGTTTTTTTCTTTAACACTAATATTGCAATACAAAGAAATATCACCAAAATTCTAGGTTTTGAAAGGGAATAGTTACCTTCCAAATATCTAAGCTTTCCTCTTACTGACAAACCCCTATGTAAGCATATTTGGGAACCAATTTTAAACAAGCTTTAGGACAAAATCAACAATTGGACATACAGAGCTTTAAACTTTGCAGGGCGTCTGGTGCTCACGAAGGCGTTATTGCAGGCCATTCCCATTTTTATGTTTGCAGCTATCCCAGCTCCTCAAGGCATAAAGTAGGAAATAAAGAACATTCAAAGGAATTTTCTGTGGGGCAGAGGGGAAAAGAAAAATAAGTGGGCTCTAGTTGCCTGGGACAAGCTCTGCAAACCCAAAAGCCATGGTGGTTTGGGTCTAGAAGATCCAGAGACTCTGAGTCAGGCTTCGGGAGCCAAGCTATGGTGGCGATGGATCGAGGAGTCAAGAGCACCGTGGGCCAAGATCTAGACTCAAAAGTATGCCAAGCATTGGTAGGAACAAGATCACATTAGAATGACAGGACAAATCAAGGGCTCACACATCTAGAACCTTGCATTAGAGAACAAAAGCATTGTCCAGAAGCACTGTTTTTGAGAAATTAGAGCTGGGGAACAGGCTCACTTCTCGAAGGATAGCTGACAATAGGAACCCATCTTGAACAGGAATGAACTGGTAGCCTCAAAAGGGACATAGACAACAAAGGTCTCTTATTAGTAAAAGACTTCTAGGATCAAGGTAGGAACAAGGATAAATGGAGGAAATGGAAGAATATAAGTTACAATGAAGAAAGCCCTTTGAAGGGCATGGTAGAGACTCTTGCTAAGGACGTAGAACAAAGAAGGATTGTAATCTCCTCTTCTCCTGACCAATTAAGACGGGGCATGAACAATGAAGGTAACTACAATCTGAAAGAGGCTAAATAGGCAATCACTGGATTTAACTTGGTAAAAGCTGAGAAATTCTGGCAAAGCTATGGAAGACCTCTAAATGGATGAAAATAAAATTATTTATCTGGCTTGTTCATCAAAGGAAAATCCTAACATGGGAAAACCTTATGAAGAAAGGTTTCATTGGCCCCTCCAAATGTCAACTTTGCGGCTTGCAGGAGGAAACGATTAAACACTTGCTTAATATGTGTTCCTTTCCTGCCAAAATTTGGGATTGGGTGGCCTCAAAGCTTAAGACAAACCAACAGGGATAGGCTCAACATATCCAATACATTATCAAAATGGAGGAAAAACTACTCAGAAAATGAAATCATCAACAAAGCCTGGATGCTAACTCCAGGCTTTGCCATCTAGAATACTTGGAAAGAAAGAAACAGAATAATCTTCAAAAACAAATCCAGAGAACCCCGGCTTATCATCAATCAGATTTTGAAACAGCTTAAGGAAACAATTCGAAGCATTATGAAAACAAAACTGACGAATCCTCCTCTACCTCAGGAGATACAAATTCTTATTAATTTGGATCTTCGCGCCATCAACCCTCAGGGTGTGAAGAAGGATTTGAGAACCTTAAACACATGGGAGAGGGGTTGGCAGCCCCCTCCTCAGGGCTTTTTCAAAGTCAATATTGATGGAGCCTCCAAGGGCAACCCCAGGGAAGATGGCTTTGGTGGACCCATCAAGGATCCTGAGGGATATATAAAATACATCTTCCATGGACACCTGGAAAAGGGCACCAACAACATGGTAGAACTTTTGGCATTAGATCAATGTACGGAGATCCTTGTGCAGGCAATCTCATAAAATTTCATAATCGAAGCTGACTCAGAATTGACATCAAAGCTGCAAAGAGGATTCAAAATGGAACCTCGCCAGACAAACTATCAAAGCACTGGAGGCTACTGCAGGTGTTTCGCTAGGTCCATTTACACTTAAAAATCCTTAAAACAATAAGATTTGTGCACATTAGAAGAAAGGAAAACATGCCTACAGACAGGCTAGCCAATGAAGGGTTGGTCAACAAGGACAATGATTCTCGGCAACCATGGGAGATTCTTCCAGCCGGGCAGCTACGGGTGAACTGATCCAATCTAGCAAAGGCAAACTGGGATTCTTGGTTGAACAGTGTTGATACTGGAAACAAAGATGGGTAAGATAATGCCCAATTTGTCATCAGTCTTTGTTCGTAAACTCTTGTCTCTTTTCCCTGGGCATTAGAATGATAGAGGAAGGTTTCAAGGTGAGCGATAACATAGATTATATGGCTAAGACACTCTTGGATCAGCGGGTTTTTGTTAGAAACTCTCGAGGGCTAGCTCAGAAAGGAAGGAGGCGGACAAATTGGTAGGCTCGGATGGATGGTCTCCACCCAGCGATACCACGGATGCAAAACCACAAGTGGTATATCATGCAGGCTTTGGCTAGTTTCTGGCTTATTGGAAGAGCGAGGTGATTCATTCAAGAGATGACACGTGGCGTAGAGATGACAAAGAAAACCGCTCTCATCGCGTGGTTAACCTTTGTGCATCTCGGACGTGAGATATCTCTGTGGGGCATTGGATTGGGGAATTTCTTTCAACGGTTGACATCAAGCATGCTATTCACTTAAAGGTTTGGGACCTGACTTATTCAGGTGGACCCCATCTTGATAAGATTATGGGCAGGTCCACCAAGAGCCACATCACCCTTGATGGGACCATCAGGGGGCCTGGCACCCCACAATACCAGGTTTAAAGATCGTATAGGCCTAATGGGTTTTTGAGCGGCACCAAGGTGGGTTCCACAAAACCCAAAAACCACAAGTGGTTTATTGCGCGAGACACGGGCGGTATCAGTTTTTGGAGAAATCGCACGCGATTCCATACAGAAGACAACATGTGGCAAGGAGAGGTGGTGGAAAATTTCTCTCATCGTGTGGTTAACCCCCTTGCTTCTTGTCTGCATGATATCCAGGATGGTTGTCGGATCAGGACTCTGATTTCAACGGCTCAGATTGATCGATCTTATTGCTTATTGGCAAATAGTTCTGGGCTTGTACTAATCGATGTTATGTGGTTCTTTCCGGTTATCTAAGGGCTTCATCCCTGTTTTGTTTAGGATCTACTGTTGTTGTAGGAGGGTCAATTTATGGTCTTGAATTGTCAGGCAGCTATTAGATGTGTTTATTAGCTGTGTCGCCCCTACTATTTGGGGCTCTATGTAAATTATGTAATTTATTCTGATTAATAGAAGGTCCGTCTCTTACTTATATAAAAAAAGAAGTATGTAGTGAGTACCCAGGAGAGACCTCAAAACTTTCCTATATATTCAATCCATTCTAATATTGATTCTTTCATTCTTTACAATGTTGAATCTAACCAAGAAAATACTTCAGATAACATCATGGCAGAACCAAAAGAAATTACAGTGGTAGAAGCAAATCAAAGTATCCAAATTCAAGAGATTTCAGATAATAAAGATGACCTAGATACCTTAGTCAAAGAAGATTTTGTGCTCCGAGACAGTAAGAATTATGAACATGAAATTCTATGGCATCTAGAATTCAATGGGTCAGTAAACAAACTAGGTGCAGGAGCAAGAGTATGGATTTACAACTTAGAAAATGATCATTTAGAGGGTCATGCCTACAAATTGAACTTTAAATGTACAAACAACATGGCCGAGTATGAAGCACTTCTATTAGGTCTGAAATTGGTCAAAAGGTGAGGAGCCATAAGAACCTCCATTATGGGAGATTTTGAGTTGGTAATAAAAAAAATTAACGTTGTTTATATGACTAGGGATCCTAGGTTAGGATTTATAGAGGAACAGTTGTAGAGATACTAAATACTCTTTTAGAAACCAAGCTTTCTATTATTCCAAGAAAACACAATATGCAAGCTCACAGTTTAGCGATGTTTGCTAGTACTTGCAAGTTGCCATTTCAGCCCTACCATCAGTAGATTGCTAAGGTTAGGCATAGACTTGCTATTCCTAACAACTTAAAGAACTGGCAAGTGTTCAATAATGATCAAAAAATTAACAATTTTCTAACTTTAGATGATGAACTTGTAAATAGCACCATAAAAACAGACATAAAATTAGATTTTGATTACCCTGGTAAAATAGAAATTAAAAAAGTTTAAGATGAAAGGATAGATTCCATCCCACAAAGTTTACAAAATCAGATATTCGAAACCTAAAACAAATTGAAATTGATGAAGCAATCGACGAAGAATTTGAAGTCATCAATCTTAAAGAAAAAAAAAATTCCCAAAGGATTAACTCCTTTGGAGGACTTGTTTGATTCAAACGATGTTCCTAAAAAGCCGAAAATGGAACCCCTAAAATTAGACATTGAGGAGTGCAACATATGCTCTGAAGAAGATCCCAAAATGATAAAACTTCAAAGTCTTTACCTCCCAATGAAAAAGTGAAATACATAGCACTGTTAAAGGAATTCCAAGATGTTTTTTCTTGGAATTATGAGGACCTTAAGTCCTATGATACCAAAATAATACAACACACCATTCCCTTAAAAGAAAACCAGAAACCTTTTAGACAGAAGCTTATAAGGATTAACCCCATTCTATTGCCGTTTATTGAAAAAGAGATCAAAAGAATGTATGAAGCTAAGATCATTGCACCAATTAGATTCTCATATTGGGTTCCTAATTTGGTACCTACAAGAAAGAAAACTGGTGAACCTAGCCTGTGCGTTGACCTTAGGAATCTAAATAAAGTTTCACTTAAGGATAACTACCCTCTTCCTAAAATGGATCACATATTACATAGGATAGTAGGTTCAAACATAATCTCACTACTAGATGGGTTTTCTAGTTATAACCCGATTTTTGTCCACCCAGATGGTCAGGCAAAAACTACATTCACTACTCCATGGGGAACTTTCATGTATGTGAAAATGCCTTTTGGGTTAAAAAATTAAGGGGCCACCTTTCAAAGAGCAATGGACATAGCCTTTTCTAAGGAAATCCATGACTTCCTAGTAATATACCTAGATGATATCACAATATTCTCTAAATCAAATCAACAACACCTAGATCATCTCAGGTAGGTCTTCACCAAGTGTAGGAAGTATGGAATTTATCTGAATCCTAAAAAATATTTATTTGGGTTGGAAGAGGGAAAATTACTAGGCCACATAATCTCTAAAGATGGTATCTGAATCGACCTAACAAGAATTGAAGCCATTTCACAGATACCACATCCTAGGAACATCAGAGAACTACAATCATTTTTAGATAAAATAAACTTTTTGAGAATATTTATCTCTAACTTAGTTGAACTAATTAGATTACTAAACAACATGTTAAAAAAATATTTGATTATTAAATGGACTCTAGAGGCTAAGAGGCCTTTTAAAGATATAAAGCTAGCCTTAACACAAACACCAGTTCTCATCAGTCCAATGTTTGATAGGGATTTCATCATTTTTTCTTTCGCCTCAAAACATACAATTGTTGCAGTCCTACTATAGAAAAGTAATCGAGGTTTTGAACAACCAATAGCCTTCTTTAGCAAAGCCCTGAGAGATGCACCTTTAAAGTATAATATAATGGAAAAGAAAGCTTTTTCTCTAGTTAAAGCTATTAAAGATTTCAGAGTTTATATCTTGTATTCTCATATAGTAGCTTATGTTCCCAATGTTGTAGTCAAAGACATTCTAACACAAGATGGACCAGATGGAAAGAGAGGGAAGTGGATAGCTACCATATTAGAATATGACTTAGAAATTAAACCTACAAAACTAATCAAAGGCCAAGGTTTAGCCAAGCTCATGGCTGAATCGAACTGTTAGGCCCTAGACATAAATTTCATTGCAGAATTGGATAACGAAGAGGAGATGGCGACTCCACAGATCAGCCAGGCCTTTATTGACTCACCATGGTATGCTAACATTATATACATTCTACAAAATATTCAACCTCCTCCTGAGTTATCCAGGACTAAAAGTAGGTTCTTAAAAATGAAATCTTTGAAGTTTTGCATAATTAACAATGCTTTATTTTGGAAAAATCATGAGGCATCCTTCTTAACTGTTTGTTAAAGGAAGAATCTGACAAAATATTATAGGAGTTTCATGCAGGAGACTGTGGGGGACATATTTACTAGAAGACCACAATTGATAAAATATTAAGAGCTGGTTTTTACTGGCCCATTCAATTTTTGTTATAAATAAATTTGTAACCTCATGCCACAAATGTCAGATTTTTGAAGGAAAAAGAAAACTATTACCACTACCTTTGAAACCTATATCTACTGAAGCACCATTTCAACAATGGGGTATTGACTTCATTGGTGAAATTCATCCCCCTTCCTCTGCCCAACATAGATGGATCTTGACTGCCACAGATTATTTTACAAAGTGGATAGAAGCCATACCCTCAAGACAAGCTACTGATACTATCATAATAGGTTTCCTTGAGGACAACACTATGTCCAGATTCAGTTGCCCCACCAAAATCATCACAAACAATGCATCAACTTTTAAATCAAAGAGGATGATTGATTTCTACAACAAATATCATATAACCCTCGGTCACTCCATAGCCTACTATCCCCAAGGAAATGGACTAAGAGATTCTTTCAACAAAATCTTCATGAATATCATCAAAAAATTGTTGGAAGATAACAAGAAAACCTAGAACAAGAAGCTAGTAAATTCCTTGTGGGTAGATAGGTTGACCACAAAGAAATACATTGGTAGCAGTCCCTATCAGCTAGTTTATGGAATGGAGGTTGTTTTCCCATCTTCCTTGGGAACACCAGTGATGAAATTGCTCCAAGAAGCATAGATTGAGCCAGATGATATTCAAAGGAGGATCAACCAGACAATTCACTTACAACAGACAAGGGAAGAAGTGTATATCAGATCCCAAGTTGTGCAAGAGAGAATCAAGAAAGCTTTTGACAAAAGGACCAAGGTAGAAGATTTCTATCTAGGAGAGAAGGTTTTGAAATGGGAGTCAATAAGGGAGGATAAAGGTAAACATGGGAATTTCAAATTCCTATGGAAAGGCCCTTACATAATTTATTCTTTCAGAGGTAATAATGCTCTTTTCCTCAAAGAATTGGATGGTACAGAAGTAGAAGGAGGACCAGCTAATGGTCAAATGCTTAAGCACTATGTAGATCCCAGTCACTGATTTCACTAACCACTTGTACATATTTTATTCTTCACAAAGTTTAGTGTTGAGTGGATGGTAATTCTGGAGTTGAAGCCTAAAGAGAAGGCCCTAAGCTTCAAAAATTTCACTGTCATAAATATCAATAAAGAAACAAAGTAAAAGGGAAAAGTTGCAACATAAAATCACAGTAATTCATAAGGCCATTGATCTACTAGTTCTTGAGATTTCACCAGGAAATGCCATCCCCAAGTGGGGCCACTGTTATGTTCCTATACCAATAGGAGTCATAATTTTTTAATAGCCGAGGTCAAATTTGTAATATGTACATACCTTTTCTTTCTGCAAATGTTTTCCATATTCAAAAACTCAAAAAAATTAAAAAATGTAAAGAGGGTATGTCCTAAAAGAAAAATCAAGGGACAAAAAGAATAAAAAAGGTCAAAAAAGATGAAAATATGAACCCCAAGAAAGGAAAAGACCATGAAAGTGTGCAAGTCAAAATGGCACTACCATTTACTTTTCTGCATAATAATGATTGTGTGCAACTTGTTATTTATGTGACAATTCATGGTAATCAAACAATTTAATATTGGTTATTCCATGTTTTGAATTTCATGTTTATAGATAGAGAATAAAATCTGACAAAACTGTTTAATCTTGGCAGATAAGTAGATAGGTAGAGTAAATAAAAGGAGATCAACTGTTTAATCTGAGCCCTTGGATGTAATAAGGTTAGACTTAGATAGATTACTTTTGTAAAAGAAAAGAAAATGTTTTGATAAAGGTTTTCTAGCTTAAGTGCACCCTAATAAAGAGAAGAAAAATTGTAGGATGAGTAGATGGGTAAGTAGTTGAATAGTTACAGAATTGTGATGATTGATTAGATAAGATCATATCATTTACCTTCATCATTAAATTTATAAAATATGGATGAAAATTGAGCATTTATCAAAGTACACAAAGTCAATTGATTAACCTCCCTCATTCATGACATTTTTCACTTAACTAATTTCCAAGGAAAGTCTTAAAATACCTAAAATCTTAAGTTAAAGGGGCTTAGAGCATTTCTCTGACTTCAGGAGGAACCAGACCCTCGGCCCAATAACTTATAAGTTATGAGTACTAAAAGTCCCCTCATAAGCATTCACCCCCTCCATAATTCACTCATTTTCACTAATAAACCCATTTTCCCTAAGGATAAAACCTTAGAAAAGTGATCACCCCCCAAGCAAACCCTTTTTTCGAAAAAAACCACAAAAATAACACTAAGCCTAGGTTATTATGTGCTTATAAAAGAAAATAAATTATAAATATACATTTGACTTGGTGCTAAGTTCTTTTCTGCTTTCAATTCATATTAACTTTAACTTTATATATTAAAATCCCGAAAAAAGAAATATAACCCTTCCTGTATATGATTATAAATAAAACCCCTATATTAATATCCCACCGAAAGTTTCAAACATAAACTTTATTAGTGCCATGAATGATTAAATGGTTTAATTAGTCGATCAGCGGCTAATAAATAACCAAAACCCTCAGTCTAATAAAAGAGATTAATTAATCAATCTGTGGTTAATTAATAATCTATCTCCACCAATGAAATCACCCCTAATGCCCTTAATCCGCCATAGTCCATCATTAATTAAATCCCACCATGTTTAAACCCCTACCGGGCCCCTCCATTAAGCTTCATGTGAAATCCCTGCCCCGATCACGGTACGATGAGGTCCCATTTTATTCGACGGTTGACGATCATATTGGGTGGCCTTCGAAGGATGAACTTTACCCGCCCGATATGGGTGGTTTTACTATTCACCCCATTGCTACATGGTGCCCGATGAATGGCATAAGGCGGCCTTCCCCTGAAACCACTCTAGCCCAAAAGCTATGTGAGATAAACCAACTTATTGTCTCCTACTAGATGAAAAAACGTCTCATCCCCTACTTAACGCCAATTGTACCTTTCTCCGTGTACCTACCAAAATAGTTGAATTTGCAAATAAAACTAAAAAAATAATTGTTTTTAATCTTATCATGAAAAATAATGCTTAGACCTCCATGCAAGCACCATAGTACATGCAACTATCAACCCACATCCAACTGCCAAACTGCTCAAGCTGCTAAACTTCCAGACCACCTTTCGGTCACGTACGCTCCCTGCAAACTATGCACAGATGCCCATTAATATGTTCAGAGTTGAAACCAAGTATTTACCCAAAATCACTGAGAAACCTTGTTTAATTCCAAAACCTTTACTCAATTGCTTTAAGTTATTAAGTAATTAAGTAAAACAATTTCCCATTAACTCTAAACCATTCTAAGTTAAACCAATTCGCCCACAATTTGACTAAAAACCTTTCAACCCCATCTTTGAATCTAAGGGAACCAAGGATAGTTGATCCAGTTCCTTTCATTGTCATACCAATTTCTACTCCCCACGGGGATTTAGACCATCTCCCTTTGGCAGATAAAGACTCAAATCAAAGATACCTCTACCCAAGAATCTCCATTGAAATTATACTACACGTATAGAGACCAACTTATTTAAACCACACAGACAAAATAGGTCTTTGGGAATCAGGTTTATCCAAATACCAATTCCCTAGAGTTCATATATACCCTCAGATTGTCCAGTATTGCCATATGAACTATATTCCCAGCCACAAAGCAGTGATGGCTCTTGACCATTTTGTATTATTTACCATCACTGCTGAATCCATAAATGAAATGTTGTAGTTACAAATCAACTAGAATGGGTGGAGAACACTTTAGTAGACTAAGATAGAATAGAAGTTGTTTTCAATAATGTGTTGATTGATCTAGAAAAATACTTGATGAAGATTCCTTTGTACAGGTGCCAGGTGAATCCCAATCTCAAAGGGAAATAGAGGAACACAGTGAGAAACTAGTAGAAGAAGGACCTCAAGAGGAAGAAGAATTAGAACAACCAATCATATCAGAAGAGTGGGCTCAGCCATAACACATCATGAGTAATCCACCTATTGTACAGACTCCTCTAAATGAGGAGAAGAATCCCAAAAGAGATAGAGAGGAGGCCACTCCTTCTAGCAGACTTGTTGCATAGACTTATATCAAGAGGCAAATGTTAAATCCTTTTTTCAGAACAAGTTTTCAGAGAGGAAACAACTAGAACTACAGGTACAAAAAGAGTAGAAAGTAGGAAGACCACTTCCTCTAGAGGTACACAAGAACCTTCCACTTCACAGGCTCAAATTTTGGAGAGACAACAGAGCGTGGAAGTATCCTCATTCAGGGATCCAACTGGCTAGAACCAAGACATTAGAGAGAAGTATAAATAAATAAAGGTCAGAAATGAAAGATTGAAGGCCCAAAGCTATGCACAATACCTTAAAATGGCTCCTACTAACCAAACAAGGCTAATGTCAGCCTTTGATGTAAAAGAAGGTAAGATGAAAATGAATTTCATGAAGCCTACCACATAGTAGCCCAAGTCTATAGTAGATTACTTGAAAACAGACTTTGAAGTGTTGGTGAAGGATATACATCCTATCAACCAAATAGAATTACATAAACAGACCGGGGAAATTGTCTATTCCACCTTGATCATCAAGTCTGTTGTAGCACATCAACTCCAAAATGCATTGAATAATATATCAGCACAATTCCAGTTAGAGAAGGCCTCTTCACAGCCAAGGATGTTGAAAAGTGTGCAACAACAAATGTTAAATTTAGAATGTGCTATAAATAGAAGTCCTAAAAATGGCATGTCTAAAAATAGTAGTTTGGCCAGTGAGGTCATTAGCCACCTCAGGTGTGAGGAGAAACTGCTAAAAATAGAAAATTTCTAAAAATAGCATTTCTGTGTCCCTTCCTATTTATAGCAGTCCCTGGTCTATCTATAGGAAGTAAAATCGAATTTGGTCTTAACAGTAGTTTAAAATATTAATTAATTAATTCTCCATGAGTTAATTAGTTAAGGAAAAGAAAACTAAAGTCTTTGTGTGAACATGCAGTAATTTCTTCACTCATTGAGGAATTAAGGATGAGTTATATATTGGGAGGATGAGTTGACTTAGTTTAAACTACTCAAGTTTAGTTAGATTGATTTAACAGGTTGTTAAATTAATGAGATATAGTTTGTTGATGCTTACATGCATGTGACAACTATTATTTCAGATAACTATGTATTCACTCATGGATAATTGATGCATGTCATTTCTGTCAAAGACCCGGTTGAGATCAGATGAGGGACAGTGTACTATCAGATGCTTAGATCTTCCTAGTGAATATTCCTTGCATGCAGGTGGAACTAGTGTCCTCGAGGATTGCGTAGTTGGACCTGAGGTTGATAGCAGGTATGATCTGGGGCCAATTCACATATGTTTTGTAATTGGACCCCAATCAAAATTGTGCAAGGAAATAGAGGATTGGACTAGACGAGTAGCCTTTATATACAGGGCTAGATTGGTTCATGAGATAGATCATTAGAGTACAGAGAGAGCAGGATAGCTATTGAGTTGATTCTTTTTGTATGTTGTTGAGGATTTACACTTGATTGATAATACAGAGTTGGGGTTTTATGTTGGTGCTTTCCCCAGTGATATATTTTGTGTTATGTGTGATTGATTCCTTCTTATCAATTATATGTGTTCATGCTTGATGTTGCTCATGGTTGAATAGCTTCCACAAAGTTTATGGTAGATGTAGATCTAGTATTATGTTTTAGTACATTGCATATATCAAGTGGATCTGCAGGTGAAATTTCTACATGATATCAATGAGCTAGTTGATTTGTAGAGAAAATTATACATGGTATCAGAGCAAAGGTGATCAAGGAAGAACAATATAGATGAAGGAATTCAAAGTTTATTATTTGGGATATAGATCTTAGTTCTTATCACATCCAGTTCATTTATGGCTTTCTATGGTTTAAGTCTTGAGTATGCCCTTGATGGTAGCTCAAACTATATAGCTTGGAAGGATCATATGGAGGTAGTATTGGAAGATAATGGCCTTAAGGACTTCATTGATCAAGATGTCCCTAAGCCTACTAATGCTACTCAGGTTGTAGACTAGAAGAAGTGTATGGCTAGAGCTAGGAGAATTCTCTTGGAGGGAGTTTGAGATCACATTGTTTCAAGTCTCCATGGGAAGGAGACTCCACATGCAATGTGGAAGACATTGAAAGATTTATATCAGAAAACTAGTGATCAAAGGAAGCTAGCACTGAAGGACAAACTTCAAAGGATCAAGTGTGAAGAGGATGAGACAATCTTTATGTATCTGAACAAGCTCACCTCATGTAGGGATGAGCTTGGAAGAGTAGGGATTGTGACCTCAGACAATGATATGGTGAGTCTAGCACTCCTTGGCCTTCCTAAGAGCTGGCATAGCTACCAAGGCTCAGTTAATGGAAGGGAGAAATTGCTAGATTGAGAACGGCTATGGTCGGATTTGATGGAGGAAGAGATCATACGGAGCACCAGAGACAATTCTTCATCCATGGAGGATGAGGAGAACTGTGCCTTAGTGAGTAAGGCAAAGAAGGGGAAGGAGAAGGTTTCTCTTTTTGAACCCAGTTCTTCCAATGACGGGAAGAAGGTTGACAAATCGAAAGTGCAATGATTTCATTGTCATGAGGTGGGAAATTATGTTGCAAATTGTCCACAGAGGAAATCCAAGAAGGGATCCAGGGAAGGATCTGAAGGTGAGGCACTTGCTTCACAGTTTGAGTTGGATTTCACACTGTTCGCATGCATGTTTCATCCATGGAGGGAAGTGGTTGGTTTCTTGACAGTGGAGCTTCTTTCCACATGACCGGTGACAAGAGTTTGCTCAGTACATTGGAGGAGAGAGATCTCTAGATACTGATAGTGATGGGTAATGATGAGAAGTACAGTGTCTCAGGTGTAAGCACGGTTATTTTTCAGAGAGAGCATGGAGCTCGAATTACCTTGACTAATTTCAAGTATGTACTAGGACTGAAGAGAAACTTGGTGTCGATCACGATGCTGGATGACAGAGGCTATAATGTAGTCTTCAGTAAGGGAAAGGTTTTCTTTAGACACATCATCACTAGACAGGTGAAGCAGATCGTTTCACGAGTCAAGAACCTGTATGATCTTAAGGTTCAAGAAGCATGCAAAGAATTTAGCAGCAAGGCAACTGATGGAGACTTGGTGATTGAGAGGGAGGATATGTTACCTCTCAACATGCAGCGCCAGAAGAAGTCTCAGACGATTGTGGAGGAGCCATGATTGGTGCAGCAGCTTCAAGATGTTGTGGAGCAACCACAATAGGGGAAGTTGAGAGGAGATCGAGTAGAGACATCTACTCATGCAAAGACCTCCAATAGGGGGGAAATTTGAGCTAGGTGGGTAGAGGGATCACATGCAGCCATACCTCCAGGTAGGAGGTGGGGCGATGTAGAGTGACTGTCCCAAGGAGGAGGGGCAGGATCCTTGAGGTACCCAACCTCTTAGATGAGACCTTGCTACGAGAGCCCTGATGTGGAGTAGCAGGAAATGACTGATTGGGTAGTGATAGATGCGGATGGAGTAGCAGAGAGAGCGACAGTGCAGGGAATCCTAGGATAGCGCATAGCTAGTAGGCTGCAGCAATGCGAGAGGCACAAGTGTTTTTCACAGTGCTAGGTGGCACAAAGATGTGTGCAATGGTGTGAGATGCATGGAGATGTTGCAGTAGCATAGATGTCTGAGAGGGAGCACTTGTTAGCAACAGGTAGAGCTTCAGCATCATAGTATATTCCTAGCCCAACAGAGTGGTCAGTTGAGAGTGTTTTTGTTCCAAGTATTGTTGGAGCAGGTGGACCAGGTAGATGTGTTGCATGCAGAACATTTCAAGGTTACAAGATCAGGTTTGAGAGGAAGCCTTTCTTGTTGAGAGGAAGTGTTGAAAAATGTGCAACAAAGAAATGTTAAATTTAGAATGTGCTATAAATAGAAGTCTTAAAAATATCATGTCTAAAAATAACAGTTTGTCGAGCGAGGTCATTGGCCACCTTAGGTGTGAGGTGAAACTGCTAAAAATAGAAAGGTCTAAAAATAGCATTTTTGGGTCCCTTCCTATTTATAATAGTCTATGGTCTATCTATAGGAAGTAAAATCGAATTTGGTCTTCACAACAGTTTAAAATATTAATTAATTAATTATCCATTAGTTAATTAGTTAAGGAAAATCAAACTAAAGTCTTTGTGTGAACATGCAGTAATTTCTCCACTGATTGAGGAATTAAGGATGAGTTATATATTGAGAGGATAAATTGACTTAGTTTAAACTAGTCAAGTTCAGTTAGATTTATTTAATAGGTTTCTAAATTAATGAGATATAGTTTGTTGATGCTTGCATGCATGTGACAACTATTATTTCATATAACTATGTATTCACTCATGGATAATTGATGCATGTCAGTTCTGTCAGAGACCCAATTGAGATCAGATGAGGGATAGTGTACTATCAGACGCTTGGATCTTCCTATTAAATATTACTTGCATGCAGGTGGAACTAGTGTCCTCAAGGATTGCGTATTTGGGGCCAATTCACATATGTTTTGTAATTGGACCCCAATCAAAATTACGCAAGGAAATAGGGGACTGGACCAGAGGAGCAACCTTTATATACATGGTTAGATTGGTTCATGAGATAGATCATCAGAGTACAAAGAGAGCAGGATAGCTATTGAGCTAATTCTTTTTGTATGTTGTTGAGGATTTCCACTTGATTAATAATACAGAGTTGGGGTTTTATTCTAGTACTTTTCCCAGCGATATATTCTGTGTTATGTGTGATTGATTCCTTCTTATCAGTTATATGAGTTCATGCTTGATGTTGCTCATGGTTGAATAGCTTCCACAAAGTTTATGGTAAATGTAGATCTAGTATTATGCTTTAGTACATTGCATATATTAGTTGGATTTGCACGTGAAATTTATACATGATATCAGTGAGGTAGCTGATTTGTAGAAAAAATTCTACAAAGGATACCTGGATAAAGTCCTTAGAGGACTTAATCATAGAGCTAGGGCATGATCCCAACGATGTAAAGGATGTAGAAAGCTAATAAAAAAGAAAAACAATGACATAGCTGCATTGAAAAAGCAGCTCAAAATTCCTCCTCTACATCATCCACAAACAACTGAAGCATTGGAAAATCGAAAGGAGGAAGAGCTTATGGACTTAGTCCTTAAGCTGAATGATCAACTAAAAGAAATAGAGAAAGAGCTGGATAACTTGATATAGTCTAAATAGAGTGAGTTGGAAACCACTCAATAGACTGTAATTTCTACAGTATCTACAACAGTGCCCTCCACATTGGCTGCTTCCTTAGCACCAACAGTTACACCAACTACAACTCTGCCAATTACGGGTACATACAAGTGCAGGTACATCCACATAAAAGACAAATGAATTTGTAAAAACCATGGAGGAAATGACCAACCATGCTACTGAGCTCAAAAAGCTTAGAGAAAAAGTTTCATGTTTCAAAACTGATTGCAAACTTGCACAAATACAACAGAAGGAAGAAGCTTAGAAGAATCAAATAATTGGAGAAAGGATAAAAGTCCTTGAAAAGGACTTGACATTGCAACAACCACTAGGATATATAAAGGAAATGCTTTGGGAAAACATCATTGAATCTATCAATGATGTTTGGCCATCTATTCAAGTAATGTTTGAGCAAACTAAACTAGTAAAAGTGGCCACAGAAGTAATTCACAAGACAATGGAAGAGTTGGGAGACAAGCTTGAAGAGGCCAACCAATTGATAGCATTCTTCAACAGCAAGAACATGTATAAGCTGGATGAACTAGGCATAGAAGGTAGAATAGGGACCATCATAGAAGTTAAGAAGATTCTTACCAAGAGGAACCTTATGCTCAATCTTGAGAAAAAATGCAAAAGAATCCAAGCTGATATTGATAGATTTATGACAAAGTTTGGTTTTTAAGGGAAAAAGGACTCCCCAGTCCTTTGGTAATCCATGACAACCTTATGACCCAAGATGATTATGTTGAATGACTAAACAAGTTGGCTAGCAGCCAAGGTAGTACTTCAGGGGTAAAAGCTCTGCCCACGAGAAAGGTATTATATGATAATCTGGAAAATCTATTTTTCCTAAAGCATGAGGCAAAACACTTGTTCATCAAGAGGATAAATTTTGCCAAGTCTACCAAAGCTGTTGAGATATATAGAAAGATAATAAATATGAAATTACCTGAAGGTGAATGGTGGATGAAACTAATAGATTTACTATAAATTCACTGCAGTAAATCTATATGGCAGCAAGGTAAAACAGATAAAACAGATAAACATCAAGCAACTCAAAGAGCCAATTCCGAATTACAACAGCTAGCACAGTCACAATAAAAGGGATAGCACGAAGACAGTTCTCCATCTGTCTCTATCTTCATGCTTGAAGATATTTTCAGTTTCCTAGAATAATTCTCATATTGTTATGAGATATTTTGTAACATTTTTTGTATAAATAATTCAAAATTTGAAGTAATTAGGGTGGATTAAAATACATTTCTGTAGAAATTTTATATCAAGATAAGGAGCCAATGTATTCAAGACTTGAGTGGTTTTGTTGTATCATGAAATAAAGCTAAAGACATTTCACTAGATTCTTGTGCACAGTTGGAACCAAATAAGTATTATCTCTTCATGTTTAATTATTATTTTCTCGTCATGCTATAAATATTCACATGTTTTCTCTATGAAATTTGAATAGTAAACAAGGAGTGATATCTTAGAATTAGCTTAAATGCTCTCTGTTTTGACTGTTTACTTTCTCATTGTTTTCTGCTAAACCATCTTGGTCTGGGAATTCTTAATTTCTCCCTTACTTCTGTATTTCCCCCCTTAGGTCCATAGTAAAGGATTCTTAGTTTCCCTTTGCTACTTATCTCCTTTTGTTCTTCATATTGATCCCGGTTTAAGGATTCTTCATTGCCCTTTTACCCTGGTTAGGACTATCTCATCCATTTGAACCTGAAGATTTTTTTTTGTTGTGGTAGCCTTCCCTGTGAACTCTTCCTTTAGTAATTGATATGATCCAGTTAAGCGGCTCTTTGATTGACTCCATAGCCCAATGGCCTAAAAAATTATTCTTCCCATCCGTTTTATTAAGTCCACCACCCAATCAAAACTAAAACACCATGAGAATTAAGAACTAGCCTGAAATCCTACCCAAAACAAAGTTAAATTATAAAGAAAGAGCCCTCTCTGGACTTAGGTTGGCTAGAACCTCTGTCTAAAAGATTAGGTTTGTGGTTAGCTTGGATTATTCCTTCTTTTATAACTTCTAGGGAAGACTTCTGAGTGATAACATGTTCTAGACATGAAGTGATCTGATGGTTCATTCTCTCCTCGATATTACCAACACTTGATCTATGGCTTAACATCTGATTGGTCCATGATCTCTATTTAAAGAGCATGAAGGGTCATTTGTAGGGTGACCATTCATGAGAGAAGCTTATGTAAATTTTCTTTCCTTTATTAATAAATTAGCATAATTGGTCGTGTTGGCTCAAGCCATGGACTGTTTCCCTCTTTGAGGGTTTTAACCACATCAAGAATACTCGTGTATTGATCTATGACCTATTTGTGAGTAGTGTCCTTTGGTGGTATATCTTGGGAACTTACCATGTAAATTCCTACATGGTATTAAAGCTATTTGAGGGCCGCATCCATTGGTGATCCAAATCGGACGTCGATACAACTGCATCCGACTGTCGTTTCCTAGATCTACTCTTTCTGACCCCTTTCGAGCCAAGAGGACAGCTCTATTGTGTTAGGAACATATGTTCCAGTGAGTAACCCCTTTCATTTCATGCAAAAACGTTTCTAGTAGACCTAGCTACGTCATTTTTAAGATCTGGAGGTATATAGTCTTTATTTTACAGTTTTAGTTATTTATCTCTCTATTTATTTGAGGTTATTTATCTCTCTGTTTTTTATTACCATATCTATGCCTTTCATTTCTGCATACACTCTTCACCCAAAAACTCTGTGCAATCTAGGCAATTTAGAAACAGAAAGGAAGGATTTTAATCGTGCGTATGCTCTTTTCTGCCATGCCTTAGTGTGATCTCGAAAACCTAGAAACATTGAGGAAAATATTTAGTTTCTCGCAAAACCTAACTTCAAGCCATAAGGTTTGGCTTTTCTTTGTATGTCCAAGTTGGGTTGTGTGGTTTTTTGTTTTGTAGGAAAAAGGGGTTTTTTCAAGTAAGCATGAACCACAAAGCTTCGGTGACTAAAAAAAAAAAACCACTTCCTCTTTCAAAAAATTATTAACCTTTTAAACTAGCTCACTCGGCCCAAAGTTACCTTTTGAGAATAGAGGTCTTGAGTTCAGGTATTTCTTTTTGTTGAGTTAATTTTTCAAAAAACACATGTAAATTATGTTTTAAAGTTACTTTATGTAAAAGTGTTCTCACCCATTTTAAAAAGTGAGTCACTTATAATTCTAAAGATTCTTTATCTTTCATTTAAGTTACTATTTAGTGGGTATCTCATAAAGTACCATTGTAAAAGTGACTTTCACTTATTTATAAAAGTCAGTGACATAACTTTTTTTTATTTTTTTTAAGTGAGCTAATTAGATTAAGTTTGGAAGGGGGGGGGGGGTGTTTAAATATAACATTGTCATTCACTTTCGTACATTCACTCACTTCGTCGGCATCTTCAAAAACTTTTCTTCAAAAAGTCATAACTTCTTCATCCGAAAGCTATTTTCAGAGTCGTTTTTTAATCGACCTAATTTTTCAAGATATTTTGATTGAAACACTTAGTTTCACCATCTACAGTTTCATCTTATGTTAAAATGGAAATTCCATGCCAATTTATTCTTAACAGCACCAACTTCTTCCAATGGTGCTTCTACATTGTGGATTTACTTAGAAGTAAAGGTCTTTACAAAATATCCTCAAGCAAAGAAACGAAACCTAATGATGAAGATAAGGTAGCCAAACAAGAAAATAGGAAAGGTCAAGCATGTGGGTTGATAGGGATGTCTATTTCTCCAGACCTTAGATTCCATATCGTAAAACTTGATACCCCTAATGAAGTAATGAAACAACTCGCTAAAGTTTTTGGAATTAAAAATGAAATTAGAGCTCATCAACTCAAAAATGAGTTGCTTACATTGGACCCCAATAATTTTTCTTCCACTGAATATTTTTTGATCAAGTTCAAGACCCTTAGACTTCTCTTGGAAGGTGGTAAGGTTAGCAAATAAGATGGTAGCCTTATCTATTCCATTTTTAGTAAGTGTGTGCCAGCCTACTCTGTGTTTTCTTCCACTTTCCATTCTACTAGAGAAGCCTTTATTTCTTAAGGACAAGACTACACGTCCCCCTCTTTTGATGCCTTTTTTAATTCTTTAATAAGAGAACAAGAACAACTCTTACATGTTGGTCTTCTTAATCTTGGAAACTCTTATAAGAAAGCCTTAGCCACCCAGAAACAATGAAATTCAAAGAATCCTAAGAAGCAGTATCCTAAAAAGAATGGTCCTAAACCAAACAAGGGTCTTAAGCAATTTTAGTCTCAAAATGAAAAATCAATTCAACAAAATGATAAGGCAAATAAAAACAAAGGGAAGAAGAATGATAGACATTGCAACTTTTGTAATCGAGATGGACACTTATAATCCAAATATTTTAAGAAGATGGAAGCCTTGGAAGCATCAATGAGGAAGAATAACATCCATTTGGAGCACTTTTTAACTTCTATTTCATCTTCAGGAATAACACTTTATGCATGTGGTTGTCAATCATCTCGATCTGGTTATGCACTAAATGTATCTTCTTCTTCTCATTCTCATGAGTGTCTCATTGATTCTGGAGCTTCTTATCACATGGCCAAAAACAAGCCAAGTTTTCTTCTTTAAATGGTTGTAACACCAAAAATATATATGTTGGTGATGATAGATCTCTTAGTGTTGTAGGGACTGGAACTATTCATCTAGACAATGGTCAATTTAATGATGTATTATGTGTTCCAACCTTATCTTGCAACCTTCTATTTGTATATCAAATAACTCATTGAGGTGAAGGTAAAACCGTTGAATTTTCACCTCACGATGTTGTAATTAAGGACCTAAGAGATCCTAGATAGATTTTAGCTACTAGCATTGTTGATGATTCTACAAGGTTTTATAAGTTTAACAACTTTGGGTCATCAACTCTTCCCTCGGTATTTGTTACTCATAATGATGAAGTGAGAAAACTTTGGCATGAGCAATTTGGTCACTTAAACTATCACTCCCTTCAAAATATATGTAAAGAAAATATGTTGAGCGGTCTTCCTATGGTATCTTGCAGAGATGGTGTTTATTCCGGATTTGTACTCAGAAAACATCACCGGGATAGTTTTGAACAACGTGCCTCTTGGCACGCCTCAACCCCTTTACAACTTGTGCATAGTGATTTATGTGGTCATTTCTGGTTGTTTCATTCTCTGGCTCCAAGTATTTATTAACTTTCATAGATGTTTTCTCCAGATGCACTTGGGTATACTTCTTAAAGCTCAAGAGTGAAGTATTTAACATGGTCTTGGACTTTAAGGCCTTTGTTGAGAAACAATTTGGACATCAAATTATTAAGCTAAGATTTGATAATGACGGAGAATATGGTAACAAAAAATTCATCAAATATTTCATTGAGCATGGAATTCAAATGAAATATATTGTTCCATATACTCCACAACAAAATGGTGTAGCTGAAAGGAAGAATCACACCTTAAAGGAAATGGCTAATTGTATGTTTCAATCTAAAGGACTAAGTCTTAATTTTTTGGCAGAAGCAGTTAACTGTGCAAATTACATAGTAAATCACACTCCTACTAAGGTTTTAAAGAATATCACTCGAGAAGAAGCATGGAGCTTAACTAAAACAGATGTAAGTCACTTTCGTGTTTTTGAAAGTGAAGCGTTGGCCCAAATTCTAGATGAGAAACACAAAGCTTTAGAACCTAAGAGTGAAAAATGTATTTTTGTTGGATATTCTGAAGATGTCAAAGGATATAGACTTCTTTCACCTAAGTCCAAAAAATTTAATCATTAGAAGAGATGTAACGTTTGCTGAAAATATAGCGACCTATGAGCCTAGTTTGGCGAATGTGCCACCGCTTTCTATCCCTTCTACTTCTAAAAATATTTCTTCTTCAGATGATGACACTAAGGATGAAAATCCTCCCCCACCTTCTCAGGATCCTCCTTCAGCTCCTTAGCTTCCAAAATGGGTTTGTGCTACTCCGGATGTAGTAGGTGCTCTTGTAGGTGATCCTACAGATTAGCGATGTACACATTCTCAGTTCGATAGAGCCTCTCTTTACTAGATCAAGCTTCAGCGAATTATGATCCTGAGACCTTTGAAAAAGCTTCAAGCCATCCATATTTTGATGCAACTATGAATGAATAATATCGTTCATTATTGGAAAATGATACATGGGATCTTATTCCTCTTCCAAAGGGATGAAAACTTGTTAGATGCAAATGGGTTTATAGAACCAATTTTCAACTAGATGGAAAAGTTGATAAAAATAAAGCTCGTCTTGTTGCTAAGGGTTTTTCACAAGTTCAAGGCATTGACTCTACTGAAACCTTCTCCCCTGTTGCCAAAATTAATTCTATCCGCCTTATTCTTTCACTTGCTGCCTCTTTCAAATGGTAAGTCCATCAGATGGATGTTAAATCTGCCTTCTTGCATGCAGACTTGCATGAAGAAATCCATATGGAACAACCTCTTGCATTTAACAAATCGAATCCAGCCTTGTATGTTGGCTTAAGAAATCCCTTTATGGTCTCAAGCAAGCCCCTCAGGCTTGGTATGCCAAAATGGATACATTCTTTTAGATACTAGCTTTTTTAGGTGTGATTATGATAATACTGTCTACACCAAGAAGGTGGGTAAGTCTCTTATCATTCTTGTTATTTATGTTGATGATCTTATCCTTACTGGTAGTGATATGAACCTTATAAACCATGTGAAGTCTAGCCTTAAAAAGTAGTTTGAGATGACAAACTTAGGACACTTGCATTATTTTCTTGGTCTTCAAGTCTTGCAATCCAAGGAAGGTATTTCCCTGTCCCAGTCCAAGTTTTCATGTGATCTTCTATGCCACATTCAGATGGAAGACTGTAAGCCAACGCCTTCTCCCTTTCAATCTGGAGCCAAAATTTTAGTCACTTTTACTTCCCCTGAAGTTGATGCTACCTTATACCATCAGCTTATAGGAAAGTTTTTGTATCTGACCCATATTCATCCTCACATTCCCTTTGTTGTTGGCCTTATTGCTCGGTTTATGAAAAGCCCACATGACAGTAATTGGAAAGAAGCTAAAAGAATACTTCATTATATTCGAGGTACATTTTATTTTAGGATTCATTACAGTGCAAAAGAGTCTCCTCTATTGGTTGGTTTCACTAATTCTGATTGTGCTAGTAACCCTGATGATCAGAAGCCTACTATCAGTTATGCCTTCACTCTTGGTTCTAGACCTATTACATGAGATTGCAAGAAACAAGGTGTCATTTCTCTTTCTTAAGAAGAAGAAGAAGAGTATCGTGGCGCCATAGAAGCTAGTAAGGAAGCCCCATGGCTTCGTCAAATCCTCTCAAAGTTTGGCTTTCAGCAACAACATCCGACTACACTTTGGGTGATAATCAAAGTGTCATTCAACTATGAAAATATCTAGTCCAAAATAAATGCATCAAACATATTTAACTGCACATGCACTTCATCAGAAAGCTCATTCATGAGCATGTTCTTGAAGTACAATATTTTTCAATAGATGATCAAGTTGCAGACATATTTACAAAGGCTCTCACAGAGGAAAGGTTTACTAAAATTCGATTTATGGTTGGAGTTCAGGAAGTTTTCACTATGGGGGGATAGGCTCTAATGCCTCCTCCCTTATCCTATTGTGTCATATTTGTACATCCTTCAATCCTATCCCAAGTTGTTCTTAAGTGGGGATGTTAGGATATTCTGACACATAAGAAATAGTTAAGTATAACTTGGTCTAGTGTAGAGTTAGGTAAAGTGTGTTTCTTTAATATGTACTTTTGTAACTTAAAATCCAATGGTCATGATATGATCTAGACATGAAGTGATATGATGGTTCATTCTCTCCTCGGTATTAGTGACACTTGATATGTGGCTTAACACCCGATTGGTCCATGATCTCTATTTAAAGAGCATGGAGGGTAATTTGTAGGGTGACCATTCATGAGAGAAGATTATGTAAATTTTCTTTCTTTTATTAATAAATTTCCTGAAGCGGTTGCATTGGCTCAGGCCATGGATTGTTTCCCTCTTTAAGGGTTTTAACCACATCAAGAATACTGGTGTATTGATCTGTGATCTGTTTGTGAGCAGTGTCCATTGGTGTTTTATCTGAGGAACTTACCCTGTAAATTCCTACAAACATGTTAGCACTCTATACATTTCGATAAATACTCAGACACCTCTTTTTTCATTCCTCGTCAAAAGAGACTTTTACTCAACACTGTGACCATCTTCTGGTAGCCTAGATGTCCTACAAATGGATTTTTATGATGCTCATCTACTATTATTTCTTTCGATTATGGAATTTTGGCTATATACAATTTTCCCCTGTAAGTCAATAATTTTTCCTCATTTTCTACATATCCTAGTATATGAGCTTGCTGCAAATTTTGTTGCTTTTCAAAATATTTGGGAACCCTATGCACAAAGTTTTTAATTGCTTCTAGAAGTTTATTTTTATTATTACAAACATCTATTGTTATTAGAGTGTGAGCGTGTCTTCTTAGAGCATGAACTACCTTATGTTCCTTCTCTTTCATATACTTAATATCAAATTCAAATTCGCTAAGGAATGTCATCCATCAAGCCTGTCTGCCATTAATATCGGGCTGACTGAATAGATACTTTAAGCTAAAATGATCTATTAACAATGTGAATTTATTTCCCAACAATTAATGCCTCCACATTCTTAGGGAATGTATAACAACTGTTAATTCTAGATCATATACAAAATAATTTTTCTTATGTTGTTTAAACTTCCTTGACTCATATGCTATTACAAAATTATCTTGCAGAAAAACTTCTCCCAGCCCCTCCATACATGCATTTGTACACATAGGAAATTCTCTGTTTAAATCTACTAGTTTCAGGATAGGACTGTGGTCAGTGAATTATCTAGTTTATCAATACTTAACTCGTAGTCAACTGTCCATTCAAAGTTTAGCCCATTTTGTTGTAGAGATGTGATTGAATGGGCTATTTTATATAAGTCTTTAATAAATCAGCAATAATACCCTACAAGTCCCATAAATGACCAGACAATAGCTACATCCTTGGGTATAGGCAAATTAACCATGGCCTTTACTTTATCGTGGTCCACTCTAAACCCTCTTTTGAGATGATATGCCCAAGATACTGGATTCTAGTTTTATAGAATTCACACTTACTAAATTGGCATATAGTTTCTTTTCTCTTAAGGTTTGCAGCACCGACCTTAAGTGTTCCTTGTGCTCCTCCTCATTCCTGGAACAGGCCAAATTATCATCAATAAATACCAGTGTGAAATTATCCAAACACTTGCTGAGTACAATGTTCATTAGATACATGAAAATTCTAGGAGCATTAGTGAGGACAAACGATAACACTACAAACTCATAGTGTCCATATTGGGATCTAAATGTTGTTTTATAAATATTTTCATTCTTGATCCTCAACTAATGGTATCTCGTTCTCAAACCAATTTTTGAGAAAATAGTGACTCCTCTTACCTGATCAAATATGTCATTAATGTGGGGAAAGGGGTATTTATGTTTGATAGTCAGCTTATTTACCTGATGATAATCAATACACATTATAAACGTACCATCCTTTTTCTTAACAAAGAGAACCGATTCTCCCCATGGTGACACACTAGGACTAATATATCTATTATCTAGTAGCTCTTGTAGCTACATTTCCAGTTCCACTAATTCCAGTGGGCTCATTGGGTAAGGTGCTCTAAACATCAGGCCTCCACTGGATACCAGTTCTATGGAGAACTCTATATCTCGATGGGGTGGTAAACTGGGAATCTCTTTAGGAAAGATATCTAAAAATTCCTTAATAATTGGAAGAACATTTATTTCTATCTCCTCAATTGGTTTTCGAGTTTCTTCTACTTGAACCATAAATATTTGGCGTCCTTTCTGAACACTCTTCTTCATTTGTAGAGCAGTAATTTTCCTAAGTGAGATTAGTTTTGGAACACCCTGAATAGTTTTTCTAGCCAATTTATGAGTGTTTCATGCCACTCTAGCCAATCCATTCCAATTAGGATATCATAAGACCCAAGAGGAAGTACATTTAGATCTACCGTAGGCATGTACTCGTTTAAATTTAATGGACATTTCTTCCCCTGACTAGTGACTCTTTTCTTAGTACTAGTGGCCAATTGTACCAAGAAACATGTTTTATATTTTTCTATTTTTAATTTGCAACTTTTTACTATTTGCAGTCCCACATAACTTAAACTAGCTCCTAGGTCGATTACAATAGAGACATGATGGTTAGTGAGAATACTTTCTAGCTCAATCATGATAGAATTATGTTCTTATTGTCTATCCTCCAGGGTTGTGCTTATCCTTGGAATGCTCTTGGCCATGTTATTTATTGTAGAGGCTTTGTAAATGGCTTTTATATTTTGCACTGACTTGGGATTATGTGGGAAATCTCTTAGTAAATGTGGCTCACCACATCCCCAACATTCCAACTTTCCTTTCTCCCTACCTCCATTTTCTTTCCTAACATTTAGATCAATGACTTTCAAACCTACGTGGGAATTTTCTTACTGATTTACAATCACCTTGTCAAACTTTTTCTGCTGATGATCCTGACCAAAATTCTTGAGGTACCCTCATTTTGATTGTCTTCCTCTCATGTTGACCTTGGTTTTCTCCTTATTTGTCCAAGTATTGGCTCCTTCTCCTTTGTTTTCAAATTGTTGGTAGCATAACCTTGCCTTTCTCACCACCTCATCCATATTTTTTGGGTTCTCAAATCCAATCGGCTCCTTATAAATTGTAGGCTAGCAGTTCATGAACCACTATACTTTAACTTTTTCCTCCTTAAGATAGGGAAAATATCTCAGTAAGTTAGTAAATTTAGATACAAACTCATCTATAATGAGTTTAGCTCGTGAAACTCTTTGGCGTGGTAATCATAGTATCACTCACTCAAGTAGTGATTCTTGAAGTGTTTATAGAATTCCTCACACAATATTGTTCTTTCCTCCATTCCCTGCACCTTCTTTGCCTCTTCCCACCACATGGTAGTTTTTTCTTATAGGTGATAGGAAACTAACCTAGCTTTCATGTTACTTTGATAATCGTAAAATTGAAAATATTTAGTCATATTCGATAACAAAGCCTCTGCGTCCTCTTCCTTTTCCCCATCAAAACTGGGGGGCTTGATCTTCCAAAATTCTCCTTGGATTTATGGCTCCCTTTTCAACTTAGACTTCCAGAAATAGGTCTTATCTGATTCCCCTTCACTCATATTTTTCAGGCACCATTCTCCTTTCATTATCTCTAGTTCTATTGTTTTCTGACTTGACTTCTCTGTCAAAGTTCTCATCATTCTTTCTTGTTCCTTGTTGGCGCATAGCAACCATTCATTACTGTCCCTTAAATGTTCTAGTTCCCATTATAAATTTTGTATGACATCCATAATTTTTTTTATTGGAAGTGGATCCTTCCCACATTTCCACATACAGTCGGTCTCCCACATATGCTTCCTCAGTCATCTTACTAAACATATATTTCATATTAGTCAAGAATAGTCAACCTGTTGTTCACATAGCACAATGAAGCATCTATTAGTTTACTTCCATTTTCCTATATACATACTTTTCTGTTATGGTGATATATTAAGTCCTAGTGGAGAAAACGGGCTCTGATAACATATGTCACATCTCCTATAGCTACTATCATGATTTTTTTTCTATACTTACCCATTTCCTTTCTAAAGTGTGAAATATATAAAGGTAAGGCATGTATTTAATACTAATTTAATTACTCTTCCATACTCATATTTCAAAAGGGTCATGCTTTTCTCACATCACTTTTGGTATTAGTAGGTTTTTGATTACCTTGCCATTACTTATGTTGGGCACCACCCTTGGTTTAATACATTGGATTGTCACTTATTATACCAGGTCTAGCATTATGATGTGAATTGATAATTTATTTGATTTAATTTGTATGGGATGGATTTATTCTATTGTTTTAATCCACGGTTCTATGAATCGCTCTAATTGGCTCCTAGTAGGGTTTGGGCACAAGGATTTCCACTCTCCACTCGCCACGTCAACCTATTCACATAGTCTGTTAGTTCGACTTGGGTTTATGTGTGACAGTGTACATCGATCGTATTTGAGATAAAAAATGAAGGTTAATCCTAAAACCCTAACCCATCTTTAGCCTTACCTGCCCCTCTTCTTGTTCATTGTTGTCACTTCTCTTCATGAGGAAACTCTACTGCACATTTTTCTTTGCTTACTCGTGAAGGCTCGCCCTTTCCTCCATTCGGCACAAAACACAATTTCCATGCTCTGTTCTCCCTCATTGTTGAGTTTGTGCAGTCACCTCATTATGGAATTGTGGTTTGTTTCTCAACTCTCTTCCTCATTTCTAATGCAGAGGGGTTTTTTACTAAGTTATGCTTCCACAACCCTCTCATCTCTAGCTATAGATTTCACCAAATTCTTCTTGTAACTCCCCTCTAAAGTAGAAATTTCATCAAGGTTGCAACAACAAGTACGAGGGTTTTCCATTACTGTCTTCCAGTCTCATAATTGAAATTAAAAAAAAAAAATTAAATATGTCTCTTAGCTACTTGATATGGATTTCTGAGTGTGCAGAGTAATTTCCTTCTTCAGGGCAAGAATCTAGTAAATATTTCACTTTACAACCCTTCTCCAAGAATTTGTTGCATCAACGGTGACAACGGAACAAGGGTTTGCTTCAAGGCCCCCTCAGGTAAAAAGGGTTGTGTTTCACTTTCCATATGTTCCATTTTCTAACCCTGAAGGGTTTCTCTATGCTTTTTATGAATTTGTTTCTAACCCAGTTCTAATTTCTTTTTGGGGTTTGATTCGAGTGCATTTTCGACCCCAACACTTCTTTCCCAATCTCATAGGTAAACCTTTCATGCTATGGCCAAAGCCTTAAGTACAATTTTTCTTTTTATAATGTTTTACCACCTTAAGCAGAGCTATGATTTCATTTTTGGCATTTTAGCACAGTCCTTTACACATGTTCATTATTTCAATGCTTCCTATTCTCATTTTCTTTTGATAATTCCATGCATAGGTAGTCCAACATAATTTTTATCTATTTCTTTTGTGGCTTAGTCTAGACCTAGAGCACTCTGTCATTCATGGGTTCACTCCTTACTGTTGCCTTCTAGGTCAGTTGCACTTTCATCCGTTGGCTATCGATGAAGGAAACGCTATGACTATGGATTCTGGGCATGACATTGAAGTTTCTACTTGTTAGTATTGTGCATAGCGTTGTCCTCTACTATCTAGTCAGATTCCCTTAAGTTAAAGTCATTACAATTTTTGTCCAAGCATAGCTTGGTGCCAATGGTTATGTTGTAGGCATTGTCATTTTTCCATGGTGGGACTTTCTATTTTATACTCAGTTCTTATAGTTAAAATTTATAATAATGAACATTTATAGGATCTAAAAAAACATTGTTTGTAATTTATGTAGAGCTCAACTCTCAATATTCTCTTTAAATTTGGTTAATGGTTTTCCTTTCAATATGTGACCCACTTCTCTGTATGTTGTCGCTAGTTTATTTTCTTTTTTTCGATTTCTAAAGACATAGGCTCATTATAAATCTAATTTTAGATTATATTAATGGTTTATTTGTAATTTCATTTCCGAATATCCCTCTTTTATATGTTGAGTGTTGTAGTGATATAGCTAGTTCTTGTTTTATTACATGTTGTGCTAATTTAGTGAGGTTGTAGTGCACCTCTGCACCAACTAGAAGGCCTTATGTCATAATGCTATAACTACATGATTGTTTTCCTTTGTTATCTTTCAGTTTCTGAGATCATTCATTTAGTTGTTACCCTATTCAATTCAAGGGTCCCCATACCCATCACTTGTATTCATAATTCTGCTGCAATTGGACATCAATAATGCGATAATTTATTAACGGCAATGTTCTACAACTAATGAATGGTACCCATACATCCTAGTTTCTTATGCATTTATTTTTCTCTTACATAGTTGAGAGTACTAGTATGATTTAGAGTTAATACATTTGTTCTAGTTGTTTTCTTTATTACAAAAATGTTCTTAAATACCAAATTCTTCTTTCTAGCAGTACTATTGCAGAATTTGTTCTCCATTTATTGCCTTATAGATGATGCATAGAACTAGGACTAATGCATGACATTGCATGCATGCATACAAATCTATTTTCACATGTTCATTTAATTCTTCCATAAAATATACATGTAGAAAGATACTCTATCCTACAGATTTACTAAATTTGTTCCTTCAATCTAAAGCTTTTAGTATTCTGTTTCCACAATAATAGCACTCACATTTTATGTTATTTCTTTTAGCTTAAATGATATACTGATTTACTAGCTAGAATGATTAGCTGCTAATACTCTTTGTATAATGTAAGTTATATTCCTCCACATTCATGACAAAGTATCAGAAATAATGTAACTTAAAAGTAATCTTCTCTAGTACACAACAATTATAGGAGAAATACACTATTAGTAAGAAAATAAAAGATGAGATTCATTTCTTCACCCATTATCACCCAAATCATCATTTCCTATACATAAATCTTAACCTGCATGCAATTCTAACATTCGAATTGTTCAACAAAATTATGTAAATATAAACTAACCATAAATGTCATGCCAATAATCGTAAGTTAACCAATGTGTTGCTGATGAAATTCACTTGGAACATAAACACTGTCTTCCTCCCAACCGTAGCACTGTATCTTCCAAGTTCATGCTTGAGCAGAGTTTTCCTATCCAAGACATCAACAACCCGTTGATTCTTACAATAGGCATTTTTATGCCTTCTTTCCATGTGATATATTTTTTTTATAGGAGTCCCGCTTTATGGGATTTTTCCCTTTTTGCTAATCACTCGCATTTTATCTTTAGTGACGCTTTATGTCAATCTTGACTTAGCCTTAATGGATCTTCCTCTCCCATCCATTAATTTTATCCAAAATTCTTCTAGATTTTTATTATAAAAAAGTTATCATAATATACTCATCTCATCTACAAGTGTTCAATTTCCAAAAAAATCCCAATTTATTTCTTATTTATTTATAAAACATTTATATACAAAATTACATCATCGTTCTATATACATTTTCTCAAATCATTGTTACTTTTTTAACACACAATGCAAGGGGAGAGGTATTACAACCTATAGGTCCATTTCATACTTTTTCCTTTCCATGTCTTCCAAATCCTCCCTGCGACGATCGTCTAGCAGAGCCAGAACACCCTTAAAGACCCTCGCTAACTTCAAAAAGTAGAAAAATGAATTTAAATCAAGAACAAGAATTTTAGACACCGTAAAAAAATCTTGAAACCTGTAAACTCTAACAAAATCAAGAAATCTTAGCTTTAAAGATTCAAGTGTAAAATACGATAACTAGTCGAGCTATAGGTAGACACGATAACCGATTATTAGAATCTTCCTAGCTTCCTCAAGCGATTTGAGAACTTCATTGGCATCCCCCTCGCCCTCTCAACCCATACAATTATGTTATAATTATTTGTGGGAAATGTAAGCACAAGTATCTGGGGCAATATTTTTATCCAAGAATTATCCCGCATGAGCCTTATCAGCGTCCTCTCTTCCTCTGCAATTTTTTTCCTTTCCAACGAGCTAACGACTTCCTGATGAAGATGGTCTCTCACAACCTTATTCAAGATTTTCAATTCTTCCTGCTAGCGATCACCCAAAATTATAAATGAGGTAGGCATACCTTCTGTATGAAACCGTCACTTTCCATCTTTGCTTCAAGGAAACACATTCATCCTTTGCTAGGAAAAACGAGGCCAAGAAATCATAGGCACTCCATGTGAGATTCTCTCCACAATGACAAAGGAAACCACCGGTGGATGGATGAGTAAGACTAGGACTGTGAGGTGCCCATGATGTAACTATTGGAGAGTGGCTCTTTGACTTCAAACGGGCGCCATGATATGAGCGACACCATTTTTTTTTCCAAATAGTTTTACTTCCCATTCTTCGCTCTGCCTCCTACCACAGTCATTGATTTATGACTCAGATGAAGGATATGCCCAACATATTCACCAGACATTCAATCTCACCCATCCATATAAAATAAAAACAGAATTCAACCACCCTAAATCCACCCGAAGTTGAAATAATATCATCTTTTGGCGAAATATTCAAAACCTGTAATAACCCCTACATCCCCAAATTGACGAATAAAGTGTAGTTTGAATTGCATCTAGTGTAGGACCCACATTCAGGATAGATACATAAAACCAGCTCTAAAAATATCTTATGCTCCAAAGAATTTATTGACTGATCCAAATATCGAATCACCTAGATCCATAATATACCTTAAACACAGATCCACTGTGGCGCACATCAATCCTGCGAACAATTTTACAAGTTTAAGCTTGAGTACTATAGTGTAGCCATTGTATACATCCTGCTTTGAATAAATCCAACCTCACTGCATAGGGGCTTTACCACATTTGGCTTCAATACCCCATATATAATTCCCACTGAAAAATCAATAGGAATTCAAAGATACATGAGCCTTGGGAAAATTTGCGAGACCTGAATCTTCCAGATCCCAGATCTATGGGAAATGTAAATGACGTAGATATAGCCTTATGACCCTAGATCACAAGGAAATATTATTTTTGGTAATTGGATTATAATGAGGAAGTGATAAATGGTAAAATTTGTAGGCTTTAATTAATTTGGTCTTAAGATGTAGGTTTTGACCACAAACATAAGGGTATTTTTTATTAACCTCTAGGTGATATATGCTTCAATAAAAGTCAAGTTTCATGCGGCTAATTCATAGTGAGATTTGTAGCTTCTGCATTGATTGAGAAAGTGATTTTTTTCTATTTGAGGAGCAACCTTTCATACAAACCAAAGGTTGTAACCATCAAGAGTCCAACCAATTTAGTGACGACCACAAGATCAAGTGCATAAGTAACAAATTGGATAGATCACATCACTCTGACAGATTTTGAGACCAGTCTTAACTCAGGAGTAGGCTATATGCCTTTAATAGGTCCAACACTATGATATAAATCCCCTTGTGGACTTCTGGATAAGAAAACAGTAGTTTCAAAACACCTTTCATTTCAACCATTAAATTTACTGCGAACTTGTCTAAATTTAATGATTTCCATGTTGGTCTTATGAGGGATAACGTTGATATTGATGCGTGCAATGCAGGGAATGTCATTCGAGAAAGCCCTTGAGTCTAAAATATATCTGTTTACATTGTTATTTTAATTTTCAAATGTTTAAATAAAAAGGTATGGTTTGCAACTTGGAATGAGCTTCAATGCTTGCTTGGAATGTTTATAGTTAACTTATTGTTAACATAGTTGTTTATAGTGGCAAGAGGCATAGTAGATGTTTTTGTGATTCTTCGGATATATAAAACACATGAAAGGGATGAGAGGTCTTCAGAAGTAGTTATCTTTGTTAGGATGAGAGGCCTTCAGAAGTAGTTATTTTTGTTGTGGAACACTGTAGAGATCATACATGAAATGTTACTCTATATTTTTCATACATGAAATGTTACTCCATATTTTTTCTAAGTCTTCAAGAACATTGTATTTTAGGGCCTTGCTTAAAGAAATTGATGAGCTAGTATTTTAGTGATAGTAACTGAGTCTATATGTAAATTATTTATAGGATTGGAAAAATCAATAACACGTGATCTAAGAAACTTCAATAGAATATTTATGGCTAATTTCAACATAATTATAACATAAGTTGTAAATATTGTTATAGTTACATAAATATATTATTAAATATATTGTTATAGTTACATAAAAATATTATTAAAACTATATTTAAGGAAAAATTATGTTGTGGTGTGATAATGAATTAAAAGATTAAGGAAGAGAAAATATATCGTAAGGATACATTAAAAATTAACAAAAAAAATTAAAAATATTTTGTCTAATGTAAGAGATAAAAATACTTTGTTAAGTTCCAAAGTAAAAATAAGTATAGAGGTTTCCGAGGGATATTATGATATTAAAAATATTCTCATTAATATGACACTAATAAGATTTAATATGGATATTTTTTATATCATAATTCTTTCTTTAAATCCAAACTAGATTCCAATTTCGAAGTATTTTTCCTAATTCCTACCTTTCAAACCTTCTGAACCATCAAAATTATGATGATTTTCAAATATTCATCTTAATACCTTTTGTAAAAATTATAAACTATAAATTATTTGAAAATTTTCAAAATAGTTCTAAACTTAATGAATATTAAAATAAATAAATAAAACACTTAAAAACAATATGGAAAAGCTAAACTATATTTCAAGGAAAGATTTATTACATCTGATACATCGCAAACACAATAGAGTCCCATATTTATACCAATGGGAACACTTATTACAACTATTATGATATTTATACCAACTTGGTTACAACTCACAATTACATGGAAAGTAATACCCTCTAGAATAATACATTGGCCCTGGCCCACTAATTAAGGAAATTTACTTTTCACATTGTTTGGTGAACCTTTGTTTAGTATGAAAATTATAAAAACACTTAAGGACAACATAAAGGAGCTAACACTTAAGAACAACACAAAGGAGCTAAAATCTATTTCAAAGAGAGATTTATTATATCTGATACATCCTATTTATAATATTTATTACATTCTTTTGGTATGTAAAATAGAAAAATACTTAACAACAACATAAAGGAGCTAAAATCTATTTCAAAGAGAGATTTATTATATCCAATACATCCTAAACACAATAGAGTCACATATGTATAGCAATTGTAAATCTTATTACAGCTTTTATGATAGTTGTACCAACTTGGTTATAACTCACAATTACAGGGAAAGTGATACCCTCGAGAATAATGCATTGGGGCACTAATTAAGGCACTTGACTATTCACATTGTTTGGTGAACATTTGTTTAGTATGCAAAATAAACAAGAAACGAATTTAGTACAAATATGATTGGGTAGATTATTAGCTTTAACCATGTTTGGTTCTATGTTCCTGATGGTCTAAATATTTTTTTCATTCACTCTATTCTATTTTTGGGTATACATAGTGTTAACCTCTCTTTTGATTCCTTAATTTTTACAAATATTTTCAATTTATGTGGAGGAATGTATTCTCCTTTTACATTTTATTTGAAAAATTTGACATATTTTCCACTTTATTTTTGTATGAGAACCTTACATTATTTAAACTTTATCAATGTTTAATATTTTTTTTTGAGGAAATGTGCCCAAAATTCCTTAATAAAATATATAAAAATGTTTAAAAATAAAACATTGCACCATTGGATTGAGTTTTCATGGGTCCACACAACAATGTATGAGTTTTCAAGATGCTCTTTTTCTTTATAAGGGGCTACCGAAAATTTATCTCTTTGATGTGTTCTAAGAATGGAGGTTTCACAAGAGTGGCTTCGTTCATTCAATATAGAAATTCCTTTTACCATTGATTTTTTTTTTTTTTAAGAATAATGCCCATAAAATTTACATGACCACACCTACAATGCCAAAAACAAGTCTCACCTATGCCTCAAAATTTTTGAGCATATGATAGGTTTAAACTTCTCATAATCAATGGAAAGATTATATTCCTGACCATTTGAGCCTTTGCAATAAACTTTCTACTAGGTGTCTTATCTCGGATTATGCATGTTGAGTCCTTGAACCTAATATCATAACCATTTTGACGGAATTATCCTATACTTATTAGGTTATGTCTAGGATTAGGTACATACAATACTTCAATAATATCTTTCTTCCCATGTTGTTTGGCTAATACAAACACAACACCTTTATCTAAGGCCTTGACTTGATAATCACGTCCTAAATTAATTTTATATTTAATAGAGTTATGAATACTATAAAACAATTTTATGTTACTTGATATAAGATTGCAACAATCATTACCTTTCAAAAAGAGATTTTGTTGTGATCTTCTTTAGTAATTTTACATGAAATGATAATTTTATCAAAATTCTCCATCGTCAATGTTGGAGACATTAAATTTTCCTTTTTTCTCATCCAACTATTTGTACATTCAATTTCATAATGATGATACCCTTTGCATTAGTAACATTGGATTTGGGATACTTTTTCCCATTTTATGCCTCTCCCCCTCCAATTCTAAGAGTATTTAGGATGATTTGAGTATTACGATATTTTTATTTCTTCTATACAATTACTAATTCTACCTATGTCGCCTATATCAATGAATTACTATGTTTTGAAGTCATGCTCTAGGGATTCCACTTCCATGGTGATTCTTGATTCATGGTAAAAAAGAGAAATTATGAATTCTTATGCTATCAATTTAGAGATGCTTTTGAACTCTTCTATTGTAATGGAAACCATTTAAAATTTCTTAGGAATGTTCCAATTAATTTTTTCAACAATTCTCTTATCTTCAATCTCCTCTGCATGAATCCTAAGTTTAGTTTACAACTCCCATTCCTCTAGTCATGAAATGGTCAATGTTATTTTCCCTTTCCATATTCATCTTTTCAATATATCTCCTTAGGCCTTGAAGATTGGATGTGTTAACTTGATCACTATTCTAATCTACTAAATATATAGTATCCTAGGATTGTTTTGCACTAGATTCTCTTGTTTCTTAAATTTTGAGTCATCCACTAAGCTTTGGATCCAATGTTTGGCCTTGTTCTCCCTTTTCCTCAATTTTACAAATTGATTTCAATGTGAAAATTCTGCTTCTTGTATGTTTTCTTCATCATGCTCTACAAATCCATTCCAAAATGGTTCCCAACATAATTGGAATTTTAGGAATAATTTCATCCCCACATATCAGAAGTCATAGTTCTTTTTGTAAGAAATGATTTCTATGTTTTCCCTATATTACTTGTTATAGATATTAAAACAAATTATACTACCAATTGCTCCAAATGACTAAATGCCTAAAATGATGAAACTTTAGCTCAAATTTTTAGTCAATTCTATAGAGCTCCTAGCAAGCTACGCACATGCAACAACTTGATTGTAATAGCTAAAGAAATTTTTTTATTTCCTATTAATTGGTATACATGACTCTATCAAGGACTATTTGTGGCATGAGTTATTGGAAAGTATGAGTATTAGTATCTTTTGAGCAAATAGAATATCTAATAGTGGTATATTTTTGATATGTTAGTAACATGACATTTGGATGAATGAGAATATATAGTGTGGGAAAGAATATGTCATTTTCCCCTAGATGGGACATGGACAATTTCTTTATGATGACTTCATTATGACAACTTGATTTTAAAGATGTCATATTCACCTTCATTAAAACACATCAAAAGTACCCTTAGATCATTGAAGCTCATTCTCATAGTTTTCGAAAAGAATAGCTCATGGTAATATAAATATTATTGAGTAGGAATCTCAAAACCCTAGTCTTAATGTTTACTATTTTCATGTATCAGATGGGTCACCCATAGATTTTAATCAACCTACCAAATTCAATGATTTAATGTTCTATGCAACATGTACAAACTCATCTGAAAATAGCTAGTGATTTGTTTAACAGGATATACCATGTTTTCAATCATCTTCTCAGAAACGCATCTGAAAATATTTAGTAGTTTGTTTAACCAGATATACCATGTTTTTAATCACCTTCTCACAATAAATCTTCACTCATACACTCCTGATGGTAGATATCATTTTTTCCATGATAGATCTACTTTCAATTCTATGTAGAATCTTACATATTTACTCTCACACTATTAATTTTATAAGTAAAGGAAGATATGGAAGTAAAATGCAAAGTACTAGCAAGTAACTCAAAATTTTCGTTATTACGGTATAAAAAAATACAAATAAAAAAATAAACAAACATTTGACATTTTAAAACTCTAACAATAATCCAAATTAATTTAAAATAACTTTATATATAAACATTAATTAAAAAATATAATCAACCAACCACCACTTAGACATGATGAAATATATGAGATTATGTTTTAGCAACTACACAAAATGCATGCTAAAATTGAAGTCAGATATAGAAATATTAGTAAGATATAAGAAGAAATCAAGCTAGGAAGGAATTAATCGACTATAATCGAGAATCATTGAAATAGCGAAATAATCAAGGACATGCACATCAATTTGTCCTTTGAAAATTTTGATACATTTACCAAATAGATGTGTTTGCATAATAAAACCACAAAATATGGTGTATGAATGAACTAATGAATAGGTACGATCCACAATAGGCACATCTAATATCGGCAATCTATAATCTGACATGAAAATTTTGCACCCATATGAGTGGGAGAGCTAGAGTACTCACCTTCAATGAATCCAATACCATGGATTTCAGTATTCCAACATTAAGAGAATGATGATTGAATCCCATTATATGGTAACTAATGCCATGAATAGTACTTAGAAAAAAGTCCGCATTGTTGTATGTTTCCAAGAAGATGGTTTTTCTCCAGTTGAGGATTTCTGAACCATTCCCATAATTAAAATTGGATAGAATTCAATAAGGTATGCCCCCTTGAAAAGAAGTTTTTTTTTTTTATCACAAGGATGATTATAATATTGAGTTTAAATTATGATTTGTAAATATTATACTCAATTAGTAAATAAGTGTTTAAAATATAAATATATTATGTTAAGTTATTGCATGATTGAAATTTTCTTTGAGGCATGTAGATAGAAATAGTATTTTGATGTTAAAACTGTATGGTATTAAAATATAAATAGGTTTATTGGAAGTAATTTTAGTAGTTGTTGTAGCTTCCATAGACAATTTTAGATTGTTTACATGACCAGAGCCTAGGCACATTTAGATTGGTGTGTCTCAAATGATTTACAAGAAACTGGAGACATCACTTATGTGATTGATATATATATATATATATATATATATATATGAAAGGGGCTGGATCATTTATCCAAAGAAATAAGACATGAATTTCTAGTAGTTCTTCACAAGTTCAAATCTCATAAATATGCATGAAAATAGCGGAGGCTAAGTAGCTCAAGGGCTTATAGCTTAATAAGGTTTTTCAAAGCATATAAGAGAGGACAGAGAGAAGAAGAAACTCATCACATAGAGCATAAGGCTTCAAGAATTATACACTTAACACATAGAGCTTGAGGCATTAAGGATTGCTATACTTATTTGAGTCACCAGCAGAAATAATGGATGAAGGAGGGGTTGAATGCTATGATTCATGTGTTGCATATTTAAAGATATGATTTCATTAGTCCACACAGGTATATGTATTGACAATATTGAGACAAGTGAATTTGTTATAAAGTTATAGGCACTTGCACTCACATATCATACAAATAAATTTATGAGGAAGCTTGAAATATTTCTAGCAGCTATATTTGCATGAATACAGAGAGGAAAGATGAATATAAAATGAGATTTAACAGAAGGGAAACATACACTAAGACTTGAAGGAAGAATCACCACCATATCCTTAATGTTCTGAAAAAGATCTGAGTTACAAAGAAAAATACTCTGAAAATGGCATGTAGTGTTTTATATAAAAATTTCTAAGCCATTTACTTTCCCCTATTTATCTGGAGAGGGGAGTAAGAACATTCATTACAACAAAATATCTCTAGTATAGACTCACTTGTCTGGTCGATTAGCTATATTAGTGATAAATGGCTATGTGGCCCAAAAATATTACAGAATTAAAAGCCTCCTTAGAAGGAAGGCAAATTGAATGACATAAAAATAAATATCATTCAAATAAAAGCATTAAAATGTCTTAGTGTCCATCCCGGTAATAGCTTATGTTAGAAATTGTAGTTGGCTCACAGTATGAACTCTCATGCTACTCACCTAGCTCCCATCACTTCTACTTTTACTAATCAAATGCCTTCCTCTGTGGAGTAGGGGTTGGGTCATCTGTAAGTGCTCGTATTTAGATTTCTTTGCTGTGTAGAGGGATAGGGCTCCATGCAGAGCCATAAATCTTCCTGAGTCCTGTGTACTGCTCCATTTAAGTCTTTAGTTGTCGGCCCATCTACCCATTAAAACTCTGCTAGACACTACTTGAGCTTTTAAAATCCTAGTATCATGTAATATGATGTAATAAGGACGAACTATGAGCACGGGCTTTCCATAGGAACACCGTGAAAGAGGTGAGCATGTTTTCCCTTTAAGCCCTTAAGCTTTTAGCCCCCTTGATGCTTCTTCCTTCATGTGATCGGGGGCTCGAACCAAGCGCTTAGTCCTTTGGACACGAAGGCTTTCAACTACTACTCGAGGGAATTTTCCTTTATAACTTGAAAAGCCTTTCATAGCCCCTTGCATTGCATTTGTAGATATCCTAGATGTGAAAACATCATCAAATATGACCTATGGAACATCGTATCCGGGGTCCTTTTTCTTTGTTACTCGAAATCCCACATCCCAATGTTGAATGCACTTCTCCTTAAGTTTCTCCCCTAGGCAGCTGCGATCGCCGATATGCAGGATGATGTCATCATTGCCATGTGTCACGCTATGAGTGGTGAAATGTGTCACTCGGAAATGACCCTAGAGGACCCATGAAAACATCAAAACAAAAAGACATGTGTCACCCATATGGCCATGTCAACCTCCATACTTCCATGTCACTGATGATGTCAGCTTCCATGTCAGCTCTAAGGGCCAATTATATACTGCCACTTGGCCCCTTGGAGGGGAGAGAAAAAGGCTTTCCCGACCTTGTTTTTGCATGCATTTTCTTTATAAATGAATTTCGGCCTTTCCCGGAGCTTTTACACTATATTGTAGAATCGTCGATAATGTGGGATTGCAGGATTTCCCGTCACCGATATGTCATACCGCCACATGGAGGAGAGAAAGGGTGTCACCCACTCCTGTTTTTCATTCATTTCCTTTGTTAATCAGATTTCAGCCTCCCCGGTGCTTTAACATTAAGACCCAGATTTATTGGTGATTCCCCCCCCCGTGCAATTCCTTTAGGATGGTCCATCAGGTATTGTGGGGGGCATGGGGGATGCAAGGCTGTTGTGACTGCGGGACTGTGGGGTATCCAACAATTGCTTGTCAGGACCAACTGCAGGATGCGGGACTGTGGGTTCGTCAAGATTCGGGATGCGAGACCTGCGAGATGCAAGATTACGGGGTCGCCGATATGCAATTTTCCCTCATACTTAGTCATTTTCTTGGTTTTCAAGGCTTTCCAACTGTGATCTTCAACATGCTCTAACTTTTGATCCAGAAGTCCATTTTTGGATTTCTATATACTGTTGAAAATCTCTTTCCGAGCACTAGGCAATGGAGAGGGTCCTATTTAGCTCTAAGTTCTTTTGTGGCTTGGGAAAGTGGATCCAAACTTCACTCCTCTTGGGAAGCCTTGACCAATTGAAACCCACAATGTAGTGAGTGACAACAATAGTGATAGTAAGGAATACATTCATTATAGTTTTTTATAGTGACAATTTTGATTTTTTTTCAAATCTATTTTAAGACTTAAAATATGTTGGATTATTTTATCTCATGAATTAGATATATTTTGGTTTTTTATACTTCTTACAAAAAAATTAGACAAATTATTAAAGTATACCCATAGCTTACTTTTAAATTATGAATCATAAAACATAATAAAGACCACATTAAATTAAATTCAATAAATAATAAAAATTAACAAGAATTAATAATTATAATAAAAATTAATTTTCTCCACATCTTAAAAAATTGTTATGACTAATGATATTTGTGATTATCTTCACTAAACTTTGTACATCTTCGTTAAAGATGAAAAATGTTTTTCTAGAAACAGATGTACATATTTTCATTCTCACTCATCATAATTCTTTCCCGTTACAGATGGGAAATAACATATATAGATAATATCTTTTGGTCATGGTGTCAAAGGTTGTGCTAATGTAGGAGGGCAAATCCCATGACTTTTCCGCATTCGATCGCATTTAAGAGGGGAGGATGGCATGGCCATCCTTCCCCATTCAATCACACTTGTTAATCGTTGCGTGTTCACTTCAAACTAATATGGAAACATGTATTCTATGTGCAAGCTCTTCCCCTGCCAGCTATACATCCATGTTATTTTATATCCCTTGTGACATTCCTCTCCTCCCCCCCATACCCCCCACAAGTAGGACAGTTCCCCCATGGCCCTAGCTTTGTTGACTCCCTATGCATTTGCCATAGCCCCATGTTTTTTGTTAATCCTCATGGCTTGTATTTTCTATAGGGGGCTATCTAGATCCCATAGTCATGGTTTTATGAGAATTTTATTGCATGATGGTCTTGGCTCTTGGGAGATGGCTAATTTCAACCCTTTGCATGGGGAGCAAGGGGACAATAGTTGAGCAGTTGACATATGCATTAGAAAAAACAATGAATAAAATGAGGAAAGAGGAAAGAGGTGATTGGAAAGGATTCAACCTTTCTTTGAAGCAACCGAAAGCTTGGTGGGCTAGCCATTATATGGTAATTTTTTCTATGTCTAATTTCTATAGATATTTTAATTTTCTAATCTTTTCATCATGTACTCCGATTGAGGATCTACAAAATGTCTTGGCTATGTGTACTATTATTAGTGTCATTGGATTACTTTGGTTGTCGAACTCTCCATTAAGCTCTTCTTTACCAATTTATCATCTATCAGAACTTTCTAGACTATGCTCTACAGATTCTTGGAAGCTCAATTCTAAATTTATCTTCATTTTATTAGGGATCCTATCAATATGTTCTATCAATTTCTCTTTCTAATAGAGGTCATTCTTAATATCAATTTTCATATCTTTGTATATCATTCCTAGTTAGCGGATGCATTGATATTGAGGGTATATAGATAGAGGCCCTCAAGGTCATTCATGGGATCAATATGAGACTTAGAACATTGCAACCATATTCCATTCTTCTCCTCCAAAAATCCAAGAGGAAATTCATCAACTCATAACCTTGACTACAAATGCTTGTCAAGCATACCTTAATTCTAAAATCCAAGGCACAGTAGTCAATTAAGTTCTTGAACACAATGATAATATCTATTTTTTAAATGAAATTCAATGAGCACAATGCCACCAATGCTCCTATCTCATTACCTTAATTTCTCATTTAGCTTAGATAAAGGGACATCTTTAGTGTATCCTAAAGCCTCCAGTCCCAATAAGTATAAAAGGTCATATTTTAGCAACATTCACTTCATCAAATACTTGATATTTCATCCATCTCTTGACTTTTATCTTTATTTTTAATTAAATAGTTTCTTTTCACAATTATATTTTAAGTATACCATTAGTTGAATTTTGATACACCTACACTTTCTCAAATATTAGCGATTTTTATTTCCTACGTGAAATATTTAACATGATTAATCTAAACAATAATCTCTAATTTTGTAATATGATATTTTAAAGCAATAAAAATCTCAATTAACAAAAAAAAAAATATGTATAAATAATATAACACATATTCGTTGAATCAATGATGTGTAATACACATTATATGGCTTATGAATATAATTTAAAATAATATATGTTTTCATTTTTCGTAGCGCATTATATTAATTTAAAAATAAAACCAATTTATTATTTTATTTTACAAATATATGCCTTTCATATATATATATGTAATATTTTTATATTATTCTATAATATAATTTTTAACATTTTAATATTTATTCAAGAATTAATTTAATTATATAAATAAGAGTTTTGGTTTAATTTATATATGATTATGAATATAAAATATAATTACTTATGGTTAAGGTAAGGGTGACATTAATATATAAAATCTTTTCAAAACCATTGAAGAATATATTAAAATGTCAGGATGTTTATAATAGTAAAAATCTTTTCAAAACTATTGAAGAATATATTAAAATGTCAAGATGTTTATAATAGTAAAAATATTATCACATTTATGTTTAAAGAAAATTTATGATGAGATTCACACATGTTAAAGCCATTACAATAATATGTATAGATTAAAATGAATTACGACCATGTTTATTAAGATATTTATAATTTCTTATCAAATTAGTGAAGATTTCATTTTAATGGAAAAAATAATTATTCTAACAAATTCTTTAAAATTCAATTATAATAATAATTTTTCTAAATTATTATATATTAGTTGAAAAAAATTAAAAATAAAACCTTAAAAACAATAATAAAAGTTGTTTGTCACTCTTTTGAATATATATTCAATAAAACACAAATAGCAATTACCAACTGACAATCAGCTAGAGAGGTGATGTCGGACATAATAGTGATTATTCTGCAGGCTGGTTTCTACCAACAATTTATAGGACAGGAACAAGAGAACACCCAAAATACAGAGAAAATGTCTTTGATATCAATGAAAATTATCAATTATCAACATGCCTTGAACCCTAGCCCACAAGCCAGGCTATATAGCTAAAATTCATCGCAAAATCCCAATAATCGCGCCAAAGAAATAGTCTGCTGAAAATCTGGCCCAAATCTGGTCCAAATCACCTCCTAAACAATAAACAAAAATTAACATAAAAGGAAAAGAAACAAAAATGGAGGATTCGGAGAAGAAAGTGACGGAATTTGAGGCTGAAAATGACAGAGCGCACTCAAACTTCCCCCAATTAGGGAAAAATCAACGTTTCCTTCCATCTTTGTGCTGATCTGCCAGATCAAGTTGTCTCATCACCATTAACATGCTATCAGATAGATTATCATCCTCTGGCTCGGATCCTCCTGCATCAGTCACCCCAGGTTGGAAAGAACTCATCCTCGAGTTCACAGCAGTGTCATCGAGATCCCCAAAACAAGGACTCAGGTGCTTCACATTAAATACATCAGAAGTCCTCAAATGACTAGGGAGGCGCAACCTATAGGAATTATCATTGATCTTCTGCAGTATCTCACAAGGTCCAATCTTCCGCTCCTTAAGCTTATTATACTCCCCAATAGGAAAGCGATCACGAGATAATACTGCCCAAACCAAATCACCAAGACCAAAAAGTACCTAACGACGATGACTATCTACCTGAGCCTTGTACTTGGCATTTCTCTCGTGAATGGCCAGTTTCACCTACTCATGTATGCTCCTAAGATGTTCAACCATCTCATCTGCCTTAGGGTTCATATGACCTACTCATGGAATAGGAGCTAAGTCCAGCACCCCGGATGGATTCTTACCATAAATAATCTCAAATGGGCTTAGTCTCGTGGTTCTGTTTCTCGACCGGTTATATGCGAACTCTGCCTGAGGTAATGCCAAATCCCACTGCTTGGGCTTAGTTCCTACCAAACACCTCAAAAGGTTGCCCAAACTCTGGTTCACCACCTCGGTTTGAGCATCCATCTGGGGGTGGTAGGCACTGCTGAAATTCAACTGTGTCCCCAGCTTCCCCCATAAAATCCTCCAGAAATGACTAATAAACTTTGTGTGACGATTTGATGTGACTGATCAAGGAACACCATGTAATCGCACAATTTCCCTGAAGTAAAGATGGGTGATCCGGGCAGCATCCATTGTCTTCGTGCAAGATACAAAATAGGCCATCTTGGAAAACCTATCAACCACAACCAAAATGGAATTCGAGGCCCGTTGTGTATGGGGTAAACCCAACACGAAGTCCATACTGATATCAAACCAAGGGCCTTCAGGAATAGGTAAAGGAGTGTATAGGCCTGCATCGGTGAGAACTCCCTTGGACCGCTGACACACATAACATCGCTCCACATAATGGGCCACATCACTGGTCAACTTGGGCCAATAATAATTAGAAGATATCAAGGCCAAAATCTTATCTCGCCCAAAGTGAACCTCAATTTGAAGTTCTCTGATAATCTGTTGCTTGAGTGAGCAATCTGGAATGCACAACTGTAATCCTTGAAATAGATAACCATTATGCACAACAAAATCATGTCGTTTACCATCTGTTACCTCTTGAAATATCCTCCTGAAGGAAGGATCCGCTGCATACATATCAATGAATGTCTCAAACCCTGCAACTCTGGTGCTCATGGTGGTGAGGAGTAACGTATGATGGCTCAGGGCATCTACGACTCGGTTCAGGATCCTGGCTTGGTGTCTTAGTGCAAATGTGAACTCCTGTAAGAACGCCACCCACTTGGCATGCCACCTACTCAGCTTGTGTTGGCCATTGGTGTACTTCAGGGCCCCATGAGCTGTGATAAGAATGAATTCCCTCTGTACTAGATAGTGACACCAATGCTTCAAGGACTGAACTATGGCATAGAACTCCAGATCATAGGTGGAGTAATTCTTCTTTGATCCAGATAGATTTTCATTGAAAAAAGCTATGGGATGCCCTTCTTGACTCATAACACCACCAATACCAATTCCAGATGCGTCACAGTTTACCTCAAACTCCTTCTCAAAATTTGGAAGTGCCAAAACTAGTGTCTCTGTCATCTTCTGCTTGACCAGTTGAAAACTGGCATCTGCCTCCTCAGACCACTGGAAATCATGACCCTTGAGGCACTTTGTGATAGGAGCAATCAGAGTGCTGAAATTTCTGATGAATTGGCGGTAGAAGGATGCCAATCCATGGAAACTTCTGACATCATGCAAGGTCTTTGGCTTTGGCCATTCCAAGACCCCATGTATGTTCGACTGATCTACCTGAACACCATTAGTAGACACCAAAAAACCAAGAAAAAGTGACAGAAGTAGTGAAGAAGGAGCACTTCTTCTGATTGACAAATAGGCACTCCATCCTCAGCATATCAAAAACTGCATGGAGGTGGTCAAGCTGTGATGCCCATGTCTAGCTATAAATGAGGATGTCGTCGAAGTAGACAACCAAAAATTTCCCCATGAAAGGTCATAGAACCTGATGCATAAACCTCATATAAGTACTGGGCGCATTGGACAGTCCAAAAGGCATGACCATCCACTCGTACAACCCATGCTGCGTTTTGGACGTTGTCTTCCACTCATCTCCAGACCTGATCCTAATTTGGTGGTATCCGCTCTTAAGGTCAATTTTTGAGAAGACCTTAGAACCGGACAGCTCATCTAACATATCATCCAGGTGGGGAATTTGAAACTTGTACTTCACTATAATTCTGTTGATGGCTCTACTACACACATATGCCAGAAGCCATCCTTCTTTGGCGCTAACAGGGTAGGAACTGCACATGGGCTCATACTCCCACGGATGTAGCCCTTCTCCAACACCTCTTCCACCTGTCAATACAACTCTTCAAATTCCTTAGGGCTGAGGTAGTATGCCAATCGATTAGGCAGACTCGCTCTCGGGATAAGGTCACTCTGATGTTGAATATCTCTCATAGGTGGTAACCCAAGATCGAGATCCTCAGGAATTATGTCAGAAAACTCTACTAGTAGCTGCTACACCTCTGTTGGTAAATCTGTAGTCACGTCTTTTGTACTATTCCCACAAGGAAGTAATGCATAAATCACGTCTCCACGCTCCATCTCAACTAAGAACCTGGACATAGAAAGCAGGTGATTATTATTGGCCATCGGGGTAAGAGTGGCTCCTTCCTGTCGAGGTGACAACGCTATCTTCTTCCCTTTGATGCTAAGGGAATAAGTATTCTTCTGTCCATCATGCACAACACTACAATCATACTGCCACGACTTGCCTAACAATATATGACAATCATCCATAGACACTACATCGCACCAAGCATTATTAAAATATTTTCTGCCGATCGAAAAAGACACTAAGCATTGCCTATCCACTTTTACCTCGCTATCCTTATTCAGCCATGACAACTTGTATGGCTTGGGATGGTGATCTGTCTTCAACTGTAGTTTTTGGATAGCCTCTTCAGACACTACATTCTCACAACTGCCACTGTCAATGATCATCTTGTAGATTTTATCTACAACTATGTAGGTTGTGTGAAAAATATTGGTCCTCAACCAATCGTCCCCTGAATCATCCTTGGGAGTCAGTAGACTCTTACGAATGACTAGAGTCTCATGTCCATCTCCATACAGTACACCACCCTCGTCATCATCGTCATCAAACATAGGCTCTCTAATCTCCTCAATTTCGTCTACCATGTCATCCCCAATCAGGAGATTTTTGCCCTTATCACTGGCAGGGTTCCTGCAATTAGTTGCTATATGTCCCTGTTCACCACATCTAAAACATTTAATACTAGGGTTAGAATTACCCTGCGATGGTTGTTGGGTAGGACAGGCTCCTTGAGGGTGGACTGGTCGACTGCTCTGATCACTTTCGATCACTGGCCTCTTATCTTGCTGTTTCTCCACAAGAAGTGCATGCTGATATGCTTCAGAAACGGTCTACAGTGAATGAAGGCTGAGGGAATCCTACAGGGACTGACGTAAACCCCCCAAATACTGCGCCGTCGTCTACTCTTCCGTCTCAGATAAATCATTCCACGCTATCAATTGATAGAACTCCTCTATGTAATCATCAACTGATCTTGGAACAAGGATTGGGTGTAGCCGAGAGGAAGGAAGTGATCCTTCACCTTCTTCTTCATCTTCTCCCAATCAGTAATCTTGGCCTTGCCCTACCTTTCTCGTAAAATTCTCAACTACTCCCACCACCCAGATGCTCTGCATTTGAGTTTGATGGCAACCAGTTTCACTTTTACATGATTTGGGACTTCATTATAATCAAAGATACGTTCAATCTCATTCAACCAATCAATAAATCCATCAACCTATAACATACCATAAAACTCGGGCAGATTCACTCTGAACCCGAGGTCTCCATGACGAACCTCCCGACCACAATGCTCCTAGAATAGGGCATGATTGTGATACGGGTTCACGAAACTGGAGTCAAACTAAGAATCATGATCCTCCATCTCATGATTACTGAATTCCCGCGCCGCTAGACGCTAGGTTAACTCTGCAACTTGTCTCTGCAAATCCTCAATCATCACATCTTGAATGCTACTATCACAGTGCAGGACTTCCTCATTCAGAACCTGCCCACGACGACCACGACCACAACCACCAGCCATTGAAACTAATGAACTTATGCCCCAGGAAGATGCTGAAGCTCTGATACCAACTGGCGCTGGACAGAATAGTGATTATTTTGCAGGCTGGTTTCTACCAACAATTTACAGGACAAGAACAAGAGAATGCCCAAAATACGGAGAAAACATCTCTGATATCAATGAAAATTACCAATTATCAACATGCCCTAAACCCTAGCCCACAAGTCGGGCTATATAGCTGAAATTTGTCACAAAATCCCAATAATCATGCAAAGAAATAGTCTGCTGAAAATCTGGCCCAATTCAGGTCCAAATCACCTCCTTAACGATAAACAAAAATTAACGTAAAAGGAAAATAAACGAAATTAGAGGATTTGGAAAAGAAAGCGGCGGAATTTGAGGCCGAAAATGACGGAGCACACTCAAACTTCCCCCTATTAGGGAAAAATCAATGTTTCCTTCCATCTTTTTGCTGATTTGCCAGATCAAGGTGTCTCAGTGCCATCAACATGCTATGAGACAGTTTATCATGCTCGGATCCTCCCACATCAAGGGGTAAGGGTGGTGTTTTTCTATCCCTTAACCCAGGTTAAAGTCCATGTAGATAGTCTATCATAATAAGGTTAGAAAGATAAACGTGACATTGGAGTTTAGGCCATATTTAACTCTACTTCTGCTCGTGTAAATAAATTTTTGAAATAAAAAAATGGTAGAAATTTTAAATAACATTCATGATTACTAAAATGATAATAATAATATAACACTATCACTGTTTAAAAAAATTACTAATGATAACTGTAAATCAAGGAAAAAAGGCACAGCTAGATATATATTTAATGATATTTATTAAATCATGTAAAAGTGAATTTTAACATTGAAATATAAATTGATGTATATCCGCATGGTCTTTTCTTTTTTAGTGTGTATAGTAATGTACCTTTTAGATGTCTTTTCTTTTTCAATGTGTACAGTAATGTACCTTTTTCTTCTAACTTTTAGTTGTGGAGATCATGCTTCGGGAATGCGCAACTCGATATGAATCATTAATGGTAACTATATCTAAATGATAAAGATAAAGTTTAGTGTTGTTTCTTGATACATGCATGGTTATTATTTAAACTAGAAATATATTAAAAGTTAGTTTTTCTGAGTTTTATTTTTAATGAAATTAAAGATGGGTGATTATTTTTATTTTAAAAATTAAATTTTCTTTTGGTGATAAATATATAATAATGTTATTTGGCTTCATTTATAATGTTATTTGGCTACATTTATAGAGGTGGAGGATTTGCTAGGAAGGTCAAAAGTATCTAAATTTAAGTAAAAAAATAATTTAAGAAATCTATAAAATATTGAATTTTAAAAATGAAATTTAAATTTACAAAAATCTCTGATAAATTTTATCAAAATATTACAGAAATTCTCATAATTTTCAAAAAAAAATATAGTCTTATTAGAATGATTAGAATTGAATGGAAAAATGTAGAAAAAAGATAAAAAGATAAATCATTGTAATGTCAGTTTATTTAAGGATTATTTTCAAAAGCATAAGTTAAAAAATTCCTAAATCCTTTCTTAAACTCAGCGGAGGTTATGCACAATAACCACATTGGCCATAGAAAAATTAGATACACATCAAATTTCAAAATTTCATTGGTTTCCATGTAAACAGAAGTGTTCTCGGTAATTTTGTACTCGTGTTCTTGAAAATAGTAAAGATATATCAACATCCTTCAGAAACGAAAACCTTTTGGAAACATTTAAATATCAATAGAGGATAAACAGTTATAAAAAGGAAGAAGCCGTCGCAATATATTTGAAAGATATAGAAGTATTTGCCATAACCTTCCCAAAATTATTCATTGTTAATAATTTTCTCAAACCAAGCTTAAAACATCGCAATTCATTTCCATAGGTCAATTGTTCGGGATGTAATTAACTGAAACCCAACTTCAAAACTCGCAACAGAAAGAAAAGGCTCCCTGTATTGCTAAACAGAGCTAGAAGGATTATGCTTCTTGCCGAGTAAATCTAAGATATATACAAATATTGTTTTGTCCCTTACGCCTGAGTATCATGTGAATAACCCAACATACGAAATAGGCCTCCAAAATAACATCAACTCATCCGTGACTGTAAAAGACATGAAACTATAATAAAACATACAACTGTTTAATATGAATCCTGGTTAACAATTGTACCATGATCAGAGCCATGAAATAATTAAATAACATATATATTTGAAATTGTGAAGCAGCGGCCCAAGCAAGCGCTCTTTGACTATTGAAAAGAATTTTTACATGCGTTCATGGTATTACATATTTCCAATAAGGCTAATAACTATTCATTGATTCGGATATTTTCAGTTAGCCAAGAACCAATACATTAAATCAATTGGCCAGGGCTTCAAATTAAATCTAGGAAAAAATTTCGACCAGAAACAAAGGCGGCTGTTGAAGTTTACAAAGCGTCCGTTCTACATGCTTCAAGCAAGCTCGGTTCGTACAAACGGTTACCAACATGTTCAAAATCAGTGTACAGGCCTGGAAAGACAAAGTAAAGTGTTAATAATTGTGAGAATAAATGAGGTGGTGCAGTGACAATTCATCAATTAATATTTCTTTAAAAGATGCCTTGAAGCATTGAAACGTTACCATGCGGCCCAATTATCGTTGTTATAGCAAACCGGGATTGCCACAAAAGGCTGGCCCTAACAGTTGTCTGAAGTCTTTCGTCGATCTGAATTATGGAGAATCTCAAATCATTTGGTTCCCACATATGATATATGACCAGTTGACCATTTACGGCCATGAACTTTGATCGGTGCGCATTTTCGTGAAAACTGCTGTCAATGCCTTCTAACATAAGCCAAACATCGTGATCCGGATCATAAGCCCGGATGGATAGTTGAAGTATTTCATGTTGGGCATCCTCATGGTGGTGACAAGTAATTAACATGTTCTTAACAACAGCTGCCCTAGTGCAGCTCCACCAAGATTTGATCAAATTCTCTGAAACGTGTGTCCAAGAATTAGTCACCACGTCAAATGCAATTGCGGTACGAGGTCCTCGTAGAATTATTTTCTGTCCCAAAACAGCAGATGTCTGTAGTGGGGAAAGACCTTTGTGTAGAGCTTCGATTAGGACTTGAGACTTAGGTATTGACGTCCACATCCTGGTAGACGTCTCGTACACTTCACCCCAATAATCCATTCCCATATCGCACCCTCCAAACACATAGACATTTCCATCTACAGAAACAGCAACGGCACCCATCCTCGGCACCGTGGTGTTATTCGTACGAGACCAGTTATTCAAGAGTGGATCAAACAAATGAACGCAGTTAGAGACAAATGGGCTTCTTGTAACACCACCTATAATATATAGCTTATTATCCAAGACTGAACTCGCATTGTCGGTGTAGTTGTTCATAGGAGGATTTGGCAGGCGCATATACGTTTTCTCTTTTATCTCAAGAGCATAGAGGAATTGCGTCGCAAATATATGTTGGTTTGAAAACCTTGCGTACACCCAGTAACATGAACTATCGTTTAGCATTCCTGGAAAATGTTTCTTGCTGGCCACTGCTGCTCTGGATTTTGAACGAGGTAGAAATGCAGGTCTGGCAAGCCGCGACCAAGAACGAGGTAGAGATGCAGATCTGGTAAGCCGCGACAAAGAACGAGATAGAAATGCAGGTCTGGTTACCCGGGGCGATTCTCGCGAATCGGCAACATCATCTCTGCCACGATTGGTTGAACGGGAGCCGCACATTCCCATGATACAGCCGAGTTTTGCCTCCCAGATTCCAAAGAACAATCTGCAGCGACGTGTATACTGCTATTGTGTGCAAATGCAAATTCTTCGTTCTCATGACTAGCTTTTATGATATAGACAAACTATCCGTTTAAAGCAGTTAAAGATTTAAAATATTGGGGGTGACGTTTTATTAGAGGCTTTCCCAAATAGGTGAAAATTGCAATTTACAATTACCAACACGCTTTCATCCACTCTTTCAACCATCGCTATTCCCGTTGATTCGGGAATATTTCGAAATTGGAGAAATACACGAGAAATAAGAGTATGACCAATTCAATTTCTTTCGAAATTGGAGAAACATCCACTCTTTCAACCATCGCTATTCCCGTTGATTCGGGAATATTTTGAAATTGGAGAAATACACGAGAAATAAGAGTATGACCAATTCAATTTCTTTTGAAATTGGAGAAATACACGAGAAATAGGAGTATGACCAATTCAATTTCTTAAATTCATTTCTGGCTATCCCATTGCCCAATATTAACAGAATTAGCTTCTAGGTTAAGTTGAGAGGACATGTTCTCTGTAGCTTCTAAGAAAAAACTAAAAAGCACATCATATGAGGAGTAGTGAATGGTGTATGTGATAAGAATCATACAAGTTAATCAGTAAAAAGGAAATAATATATATTTTAGTAAAGTTAAAAAGGTTACATGAATATGTATGTGAGTGAAGGGATAATTAATATTTAATAAATAGACGTTACTTATACTATATATATAATTTTGAATTATCGTTTAAAAAAAAAAAAAATTGGTAATTAGTTTACTTACATTATATCATAAATAACGTGCACAAAATATATGAGGTAGCTTTTTCACAATTGTGTCTTGTCATATGGGAAATCAGACTAATGATAATAGATGTAAAATATTGGTCTTTTTGTCTATCAAAATGAGCCAAAAGAAACTTATTCTCTGAGTATCATGACACAAAGACAAAAGTATGGCATTGTTATAAAAAATCTTAGATAGAATCAAATGGGTAAGGTAGGCAAGCCATAGTAGTAAAACATGTGACAAAATAAAATAAAGTTTTTGAAACATAAACATAAAACAAGAGGCCTGTGCATGCATCATTCATCAAAAGAAGTTGTCGGAGGAGGACCTTGCATGCTTGAGCCTATTAGACAATGATGCTCAAAGTAAATATTCTTCTCAAACTGGGCCAGTCAATCGTCCAGGTTGATAAGACAAGAGACAGTGTTTTTGAATCATTTATTGAGACAGACTATGATTTAATTACAATCCATATATTTCTCTTTGATGACATGACCCAACAGAGTCTTCATTTACCAATGTAAGGTGACAAAATGAAAATAATAATTTTTATGGTCACTAGTGTGGCTATGGTCTAAGACCTAATCAAAGACTTCATCTTGAATTTCTGAATCCATTTGTTTCTGTTGGTCAGTCTCTATGCACGCTTCAAGTTTTTGGATCTCTTCATGGATTTGAGAAGGGGTGAAAAATAGCTAAATTTAAACATCTCACTAGGCTTGGAGCTAGGCTTTAGTCTACTAAAGGAGCCTCGTCCCCGACAACTATGCCTTCGAAAAAATATTTGCTTCATCATAACGTTAAAAGAGGGTCAAAACCCAATGCTAGGAAATTCAAGAGAAGGGTGTGAAATACTCGATGGACTAGATTGAGGTCAAACCTAAGCAAGCTAGAGTGTGAGGAATAGAGACCGTGCAAAACAGAAAAGTGGAACCAATAGAAACATGGTTACAAACGGTAGTGAGAAGGAGTTATGGTTGTAGGGGAGAACAACACTTTTCTTAACTTCAATGATATCAACTAAAATTATGGTCTATAGAATCATCAAAACATAATTGAATATACAATGCTAGCTATAACTTCTGAAAAATAGAGAATTTGCTAGTGTATTGAAGGTGTGCTTGTTCCAAGCATTGTTTCTACATCCTTGTGCTAACGGCCTCACTCAAGTTCACATACTCCTTATGCATGCAACCGAGTAGTCATAAAAAGGAAACAAAGTGGCCAACTAACTATATGATGAAAGCTATGGAGGTTTAAGTCAGTAGGGCTTGGGCCTTCCGTCACTAGAGCACTCAATAACTAGGTGTTGAGGGGGAAAATCTCACCTACAGCCTAATGAAAACACAAAGATAGCAAAAAATGGCAGAATAGTTCTTAGTTGGTTAAGAAGAGGTGGAGGTCATGCTCATTTCCATATCAATTCAATAGATTGTCATTACTAGTAGCATGTGTGACTCCATGGAAGAGTTGGCCACACCATCGTCTTTTTAGTGCTTTTAGGGTGGTGGGCCTTGTCCCCTACCCTTAGTGGGCATTATTTCCAACACCCCCATCAAGGTAGGGCTTCTAGATTTAATTATCAGTAATTATTAAATGGATGGTAGAGATTTAACCTCAATAGAATATTCTAAAATATTCATAGAAGTATAAACAAATCAATGGTTGAGATATGTCACTGAGGTAGCTATGCTATATTTACACATTATTAAATTTATTAATTAAGAGAACGTGAGATGAACAAGTATCACATGAAAATTAAAAAGGATCATAAAATAAATAGAATTATTATTATTATTGAAAAAGTCATGGAATAAGATTCTTAGCCATGGAGATCTATCCCTTCTTTACTATGGATATTCATCATTTTTAAATAGGCTTTCTTACAATACTATGGGCCAGTACCATGGCTTATCAATACCAAATGCCAAAAAATGCATAATTTACTTCATATGGAACTTGTTCATCCGACATTTTTTTAATTAATCAATTCAATTAAAAAGCCAAAAAAATACCACTACTTTGGATATAAATGTTCACCTTTGATTTGTGTATACTATTATGAATATTCTATAATATTAAATGGAGGTTAAGTTTCTACCATCCATCTAAGCTATAGCATTTAGTATTGATAAACCATGATATTGTAACAAACCTTATTTAAAATTAATAATCTATATGATTAAAACTCTTGCTACATGTTTTTCTGAGTATATAAATAATTAATTTATATATTATTTAATTTTATAATTAATAACAATAATTTAATCTTATTCTACAACCCAGTATGAGGGGATAAAAATAAAAAACAAAAGTTATGTTCTAAATACAAAAATCATGTCCGCTATAAGAATAAGAATAAGAAAATGAATATGATGTAAAGTAATTAGAAGTAAAAAAGTCTATGTTTAAATCTTATACTTTTAAAAAAAATATAAACAAGAGATTTAAATAAACTATTTGAAGATATAGGTTACTAATCTATGTTGATATCAACTTCATATATATCTATGTGTAGAAAAAATTTATTGAAATGAAATATTTTAATGTTGTATATAAAAAATATTCAATGTGGATTATCAATAAAATATTTTATAAATTGACATATACTTAAAAACACATTAATAACAAAAAAAAACATTATAATTTGCATGATAAAATGTCTCTATGTACATGTTATGTAAAATACTTTAATGTCAATTACCTATATATTATATATAATAAAAAACAATATTTATATACCATGGAAAAAAATATTTTAGGGTTAAAACATTTATTTAGTCCTATATATACTCTATTAAGTATTACAAAATACAATTAAAACAATGAAAAATAACATTGTAGTTTGCACGTGTAAACTTTTTAAATAAAAAATAAAAATTATGGTCTAAATAGAAAAATGATGTCAAGTATAACTAAAAAAATAAATATCTAAATCTTATACTTTTCAAAAATATTTTAACAAGAGATTTAAATAAACTATATGAAAATCTATGTTAACAAATTTATGTTTTTATCAACTTCATATGTATCTATATAGAGGAAAAATAAATAAAAATTTATGGTTAAATTTTTATTTGATCCTATATATACTTTATTTAACATTCAAAAATACAATTTAAACAATGAAAAATAAGCCATTTTATTTTGCACTCTAAAAAAGTTTGCATGTGAAGAAATTGGATCTATGCTAGTTCTACAACCCAGTGTGGGGAATCCTTCACTTTATCTGTGCCCTTTAAAATAAAAAAAAAAAATTATGTTCTATATAGAAAAATAATGTAGACTATAATTAAGAAAAATGAAATCTTATACTTTTCAAAAATATCAACTTTATATACAAAAAAAATTAATTTTTTATGGTTAAATTTTTTATTTGGTCCTATATATACTCTATTTATCATTGAAAAATATAATTTAAACAATGAAAAATAACACATTGTATTTTGCACTCTAAAAAAATTGCAAATATGTTTCTATTGCAGAGGCTAATATTGACAAAGCATCCCATCCATCCCACACTATACCATTACTATACATTTTTTAACATATAAAAAAAAATATTAGTATTTATTTTTATTTTTATATTTCCAATTATATCATCAGTTATCCCTATGCCATGTAATTGGTGTATCAAAATACATGGTTACGACCACTTTCCATTCTTCTAAAATTTAAGAATATTGCCCAATACAATCGCATCAATTTTTAACCTCTCTAAAACGATCAAAAGATATGTAGAAACTATAGTAACAACATAATTGCATTCACATACCCACCTGCATTAAATTTCAAGGATATTCAATAAAGCTAATGGAAAATAAACTAGGTTGAAGTGAAATCCTCTAATTTTATGAATTAATATTATAATTGATTCCACAATCCATGTTTCCGTTTTAGACAACTTTTCAAATAGTGGGAAATCATTGTTCAAAATTTTTTCCAAACGTAGTTCCGCGAACTTTTCTGTGATACCACTCAGTAATGTCCCGGTCACCTTATTGGGGATGCTACTGACCCTGAACACATAATCCATGGTTTCAAATATTAAACCCTGGTTTCACTTCCAACGTCACTCTAATTGTGTGCAAGTCCGACTTGGATTCTGTCACTTAGGTATTAAGCACCAAATACATTAAAACATTAATAATTAACGAACATTTAGTATAATTCTCTAGCTAGTAGCATTCACATGGAAATTAGTGATTACACACCATAATTTTGAATCATACACAACAAAGTATATTTAACACAGAAAACCCTAATCAACCAAACCCAAGAAACACATCACTAATTTGCACCTTACAAATTGGGGTTTATGCATGCACATTAAGGTTTATAAATAACAAATTAAATTCATGCACAGCTATTTCAGAACAAGTCCATCTTACACTAATTTGCACCCTACTAATTGGGGATTATGCATGTAAATTAAGGTTCATAAATAACAAATTAAATTCAGGCACAGCTATTTCAGAACAAGTCCATCTTACAGACCAGAGTGATCTCTCTAGATTTGGTTTCCAAATCTAGATCAAAATAAGCAAGAAAATACAGTTTCTCTTGTTTTAATTACAATCAAATTATCAATGGAAGCGAAAGTGATATGAAGTCATATCTTTTTATGAAGGTCGTAAAGGTATAAAGGTTGTCCACATTGATTGTTTGAAATTTGGTAGCTCTCGTTTTTTCCTCCCATGCTTCCAAGCAAAGACCTGAAAATAACACAAACAAACAAATCATCGTAGCACATAGAATCTAAAAATGATTTGATAAAACTATATATATGATGAAGGAAGTATATACCAAATATTTCCAAAAAGGAGAAAGAAACATGTAACTATGTTATAATGGAGAAAATCACCTTGATGTCGTAAGTCCTTTCTCGTTGTCCTTCATTCCAATGTCTTATTTTCAAAAGTATTATTCCAATGTATTTTTTTCAAAAGTATTAAGATTAGAGGCCTGATATTTCAGCGAAGTTTCACCAAAGCCAAACCCTTTATGACATTTTCTCACTGGCCATCTCACAATGGGAGATGGTTGTACTTATAGGCATGAGAAGAGAAGGGATAGGATTTTCTCACTGGCCATCTCACAATGGGAGATGGTTGTACTTATAGGCATGAGAAGAGAAGGGATAGGAGGTTTATAAAGGATGGGGTTGAGATCTTAAAAATTAGGGATAAGAGCTAGATCCAAAACTCTGGGAAGAGATGTCATCCACGAGGCTTATTTTTCTAGAAACTTTTTATATTATTTTATTTTTACCTTCGTTCAAAAAGTGTCACCCCCTTATGAATGAGAAATGTGCGGTGGGTATTACGGTATGTTATGTATGCAACCTAAAACAATAAGTAGTGTCACAGTCTATTAATTTGCAACCTATGACATCCTTTTGAATTAGGTTTGTTTTTTTTTTTTAATTTTTAAATTTGCAAAAAGAAAGTTTTTTTCTTGCATTTTTTTGAAATGAATAGAAATTATGTTTAAATAACAAATTATAGGAGTAAGACATCCATTTCCATGACGGAGACAAAATAACATGGAATAACAATTGAATAAAATACAGATTAATACCAAATCTTAAGTAAAAATAGAAAATAATTGTAATACATGGCACATAAATAAAATGTACAGTGAACATTTATCTGTATAAAAAATTCAATTGCATGTAGACTCTCCAGCATAGGTTACGACTCTAACGTGCTTCGAGGGATCAAATTTCTTCAAGTGCAAAATTTTTAAGATCCGTACTTAAGATGGAGGTATGATGGCTCTACAACCTATGAGGGAATGTGTAAGTTTGTTCCTCTATCATGCCCCTTTAAAATAAAATTAAAAATTATGTTCTGTATAGAAAAATAAAGTCGGCTATAATTAAAAAAAATGAAATCTTATACTTTTAAAAAATATTTCAACAAGAGATTTGAATAAACTATTTGAAGATCTATGTTAACTAATTTGTGTCGAAATCAACTTTATATATATATATATATATATATATATAGATATATATATATATATATATATATATATATATATATATATATATATATAAATTAAAGTTTTATAGTTAAAATTTTTATTTGCTACTATATATACCATATTTAGCATTCAAAAATATAATTTAAACAATGAAAAATAACACATTGTATTTTGCATTCTAAAAAATTTTGCAAATCCCTCTCAACTCATGTTAAATCCATACTTAAGATGGATCTATGTAGGTAATAATTTAGTTAATTTATTTTATTTTGTTAATTTTAACAATGTGAGATGCAACATACTTAAGTGCTTTGATGGTTGTCGTCATTTACCAACTATTTAATTTATATGGTTTCCATAATAAGTATGCTTAGTGGATAGTATGGATAGAATCTCCACATAATATTTTAGAATATGCTTAGTAGTAATCATATATCAAAGTTTAGGAAATATTTGAAAGGTAATTATGCCTCTTTTACATTTTTAATTAAGTTTCTCAGTTAAAAAATACAATAAAAAATGAGTTATAAACATATAGTTTTATAGTATTTTTACAAGTTAAAAATCTTCTAAATAAAATAGATATTAAAATTTATGATTAAAAAACCCTGGTACATATATATATATATATATATTATTAACAATAGATAGATAGATAAATAGATAGATTGATCAATCATTATTGTTAATAATAATTTAAAATAAAATTATCATTTAAATTTTTTTTAATGTTAATAGTATAATATATATTATTAAATGAATAATTTGATGCTTGTGGTGAATTGATTCTTGTCCATATCTAATGACCAATTATATTATATAACTACACTAATTTTAATAAAAAAATAATCAATTTCTTAAAATAATAGATGATATGTTGTACTTTTTAAATAATTTTACCATTAATATAAAAATAATAAATAATTTAACAAAATTAAAAGAATTAAAAACAGAGCGATGTATAAATTTATTGTTACGGATGATATTTAGTAAATCATGTAAATGTGAATTTGAACGTTGAAATATAAATTTAGGTATATAACAATGTATAAGTCCACGTTTTTATGTGTATAAAGTATTTTTTTTTTTAAGTTTTGGGTGGGTTTTGTTTTTTTAATTTCTCTAAAATTTGGGAGGAATTTATTGAAATCACAAGTTTGATAGGTTATCCCTTTTTTTTTTTTTTTTCAGAGAGAAAATCTATATATGGCTGAAGCTCTCATGATTACAATATCGCGGAAGCGAGTCAGAATACGGCCGAAGCCAGAATACAATAAGGCCGAAGCCAGACAGAATACTGATACGGCAAAGCCGTCACATATCGCTGAAGGGAGGAACACAATCAAAGTGCCCTAAAAGTTTATGCTCTATAACTTTTTTAGCATGTTGAATCCATATATACCGTCAAAAAATCAATTTAAATAACAAAAATTAAATTTTCACCTCAAATTTTTCAGCTAAATTTTCAAACCAAAAAATCACATTAATAAATGCCCAATCTGTGATGCTACTCAATATAAACCTTATTTTCTGAGTATTTACTTTCGATTAAAGCATTATATTCGTCCGAGACCAGTTATTCAAGAGTGGATCAAAGTTCAAACAAATGAACGCAGTTGGAGACAAATGGGCTTCTGCTACCATCTATAACATATAGTTTATTATGCAAGACTGAACCCGCATTGTGGGTGTAGCTGCTCATAGGAGGATTTGGCAGGAACATATGCGGTTTCACTTTTATATCAAGAACATAGAGGAATTGCGTCACAAACATATGTTGGCTTGAAAACCTTGCGTACACTCAGTAACATGAACTATCGTTTAGCATGCCTGCAAAATGTTTCTTGCTGGCCACTGCTGCTCTGGGTTTTGAACGAGGTAGAAATGCGTGTCTGGTAACCCGCGACAAAGAACGAGATAGAAACGCAGGTCTGGTTATGCGAGACAAACCTCGTGAATCGGCAACATCGTCTTTGCCACGAATGGTTCGACGGGAGGTCCAGATTTCCATGATACAGCCCAGTTTTTCCTCCCAGATTCCAAATAACAATCTCCAGCCACGTGTATAATGTTAGTGAAAATGCAAATTGCTTCACTCCCATGACACTGTTACATTTTTAAGACATTTTTTTCGATACAAAAGAAAATGTTTCCAAAAGTAGCTTTTTATTTTAGTTATTTTATTTTATATTAAAATTTAATATCAATGGAATGGTTTTAAATATAAAATTTACAATAAAAATAATTTAAGACGAATATATTTTAAGACAAAATTGCATATTTAAAACAAAAATATTTTAAGACAATTTTAAATTTAAGAGAAAAACAGTGTGTGACAAAAATATTTTAAAACAAAATTTTATGTATAAGACAAACAATGTAAGACGAAAATATTTTAAGATAATCTTTATATTTAAGATAAAAATAATTTGAAACAAATATTTTAAGATAGTTTAAGACAAAATTATCTTAGGACATAACTTTATATTTAAGACAAAACTTTATATTTAAGACAAAAATTTATATTTAAGGCAATGACCACTTAAGACTAAACTCATTTAAGACAATTGACAATTAAGACAAAAAAATATCAATGTAAGACAATATTATCTAACCACTGCAAAATTGACTCTGACAGTGCGCCTTAAGTCTGCCAACTTGTATGCTACTATTGTCGTGCACCTATAACGAACTTGCTATTTCACTTACCATTCATGTTATCTTATATAAAGACAACGATTTGTTGGGCTCTTCGTTTTGTCGGGGTGGTCGATTCTGAAGAATGCAACAACATTTCCTGGCAAGATTTCCTACACATCAATTCATCTTATGTCCCTTCGATCTTTGTTCATACGATTAGAGACCATATGTCTTTTATTGCATTCAACAGTACGACACGGAGGGGGATTTTAAGACAATTTTTTAATAGAAAAGAAATATTTTGCCTTAAAATTTAATTTACCTTCAAATTTCCAATACGAGGAGGTAGTAAAAAAGGTAAAGGTAAAGTATTAGGAGTTCGTCTTTATGTTGTTGATGGGTTCTTCATGAAGTGGAGCAATGGAGGCCGACAACAACTGATGGGATTTAGGGCGATGGAGGCCGACAACAAAGGTGTGCTTCATGAGAGGAGCATGGAGGAACTATCATTGAATGTGGATAGGCAGTAATATAGTTTGAGCGATTGTGTTTTAATATGTGTTTTTTACTATTTCATTTATTTTGACGCTTTTTTTTCAAAGAAAAAAAAACGCTATCTTTGTATTAAAATATAAGGATAATACATAATTCATATTTCGTTCATTATATTATCCTTTCATGCTTCTACTATCATTCCTATGCCCATACATTTCTATTTTCCTATTCTACAAAAAGTGTCTTTCTTAACATCAAACTTTAGCTTATAACCATTACATTTTCATAAATGAACACTTATTATCTAAAGACACAAAAATTCCATCAAAATAGGGTTTGTGTTAAAATGTCTCCTAAGAGTAGTTGATGCTTCTTGCATTTATCATGATACCCTACTTGAAGACTGAGATTTTGTTTTTACATTTTTCCTTCAAAATACCTCTTTTAGATAGGAGGTTTGTTGTCAATTATGTTCTCTGTATATATGTTGGAAATGTATATGATTAAAATTCCTTGCCATGTTTTGAATCCTCATCATCCAATTAAGCATGGGGGCATTGAAATTAGTATGCTTGTTTACCCAGTCAATGATTATGTTTGCATCTCCATATACCTAAATTTTGTCTAACCTTAGCCATTTTGTTGCGATGAGGATTCCCCATAATGTTCTAATCTCCAATTTGTTGTTTGATCCCATTCTTCCCTCCCACTAGAAGTGGAATAAATTACCAGGCTCAGTAACTATGATTGCAACACATCCATATTTCCTTCTATTGTTGGCTCTATGAAAAAACCCAACCTGATATTATTTCCAAATATCAATGAATTTTCATTCTGTTGGACTTTATCACTGACTCGATCTCGCTGAAAAATCAACTGTCTTGATAATGGCTTCTCTAACAATCACAGTTTTCTAATAAAAAATGCTAGCATTCTCACTTTGCCATATAATACATATGATATATAATGGGAGGGACCTGTACGTCCTGTGTGTAGTGAACAATGATAGAAGACATTCTAACAAGGGTTTATTAGTGCCAACTAAAGGAACCTTCATTTGCTCCATAGCCCCATCCCAATATAGCCTCGCATATGAGCATTTGATCACAAATGATCTGTATCTCTCCCCCAGCCCTCCTCATGCATAAATGGCATATTCGAGGACCAATGAACCCATTCTTTTGTAAGTTTTTCCATGTTAATATACGATCATATGCTGCCAGTCGGCAATTTTTTTTTAATTTGTTCATGAGATTCCATCTTCGTATATCATGTAGATGCTTATTATAGTCCTTGATCCTCCCAGGCCTTAGAAACTTCAAGTAGACGTCTTGGACCATCAAACTATTCTTTTTCAATTTACCACCCCATATCATTCAATCCTTCTTATCACCAAGAGTGATGCTAGCAGATCGAATTTGCGCTACATATGACCCTCATTCTTCATGATATGTCTCTGGTTTGCCAAGGTCTTTGACCCTTCTTCAACTCTACTGATCGATGTTTTGAGTCCCCAAAAGATATATCTCTTTCAATCCGATAATTTCCTTTCTATGAAGGATTTGGAATAAATGAAAGGACAATGAATGATTTCTAGCCTTCACCATTATGGCATCTAATCCAATTTTTATCTTGGATCCATCTATAGCCCCCCAACAGACAAACCCCAACTTCCAGTGTAGAGTGTATTGAAAAGTGTAACTAGGTTCGATCTTCATAATGACATGTGTAAATATGATTTTATGTAATTGATGTAAAGAAGAAATAAAATTTATTTTTTAACATTGAATCATGATTTTCATGATCAAGGAAATTTATTTTAGGTAAGGTAGCCATTATGAGCCTTTAGGTTTGTCATCAAGTCATAATATTCTATTGATTCAATTTTATGTATGGATGACCCTTCTTGGGCATGTTACAAATATATGTGAGTCATTGAAAGAGTCAAAGATGCCCTCCAAGATCAAGCTCAAACATATCCTTCAAGTCGGCCTTAAATGAAATTATGAAGCTTCACCAAAGGACATGTCATCTCACACACAACTCAAGTTAGCTAATTTACATGGGAAAACCACTATAAATAGGGTAGCTCGACTTCATTTCAAGGACATAATTTTGGTCAAGGAGAAGTCTACAATAAGGAGCGCGAGAATCACTACGAAATGAGCCTCATGACCAACAAAGAGAAGGAAAGGAAGAGTGATGTCCTTATTTTTTTTTTGGGTTTGTTTTAGGTTGAATCACTCCACAAGTGCGAAGTATAGATATTATCTATTGCAGAAGAAGCCAAAGTACTACAATCCCTTTTGAAGGTCAAGTGAAGGAGAAAATTGAGTATCTCAAGCCAAGTTGTCAAGGAGGTAGTCCCACCTAAAGCGAAGGAAATCAAGGTACAAAAGAAGGTAATCTACATGTACTAGGGTTTCTAAATTAGGGCTGAGAAGTTACAGGTCTGAAGCAGAGAAAAAGAAGCCAACATCTAAAAGATAACAAAGGTAGAAACAAGAAACATGTAGTTGACTCTATTTGAATCTATTAAGAAGCTTGGTATCTTGGTCTTGAACGGGTCAAATAGTTCAAGGTTCTTGGTCTTGGTGTTCATCAATTGAAGTCTCTATAAGAAGAAGAATTTGTTTGGGTTTTCCTCTCAAGTGGGAGAGGTTTTGGCCTTGGCTTATCACCTAAATTCTATGTCTCTTGTCTCTTTACTGTTTATGCTTTGGTAGTTGTTTGATGAAGAACACTATAATAATCTAACTAAAGATAATATCATAATCTAAAGGAGTAGAAATCATTCACAATAATTTATCATTACAAGATAAATCATCTAATTTATATGACCTAGATTTCTCAATAGAGTGTGTATCATACTTCTCCATATGTGTGATATAACATATTTCTTCTTGGCACTGCTATTAATCCATAAGGAGAAAGTTTGACTAAACATATATTTTTACTTAATGATATGATACCACACACCATTTCCAAACATGACCCTCCACGTGTTTTTTATAATCAAATCCTTGTTCAAATTGGATGTATCTACGAAATGTCAACCTCCTTCATCCACTGGCCTTGCAAGTGCTGACCATCGTACCATATGAATTTTGTCTTGTAATTATGTTCCAGAACATAAGAAGTGGCTCATAATAGCTTCTATCTTATGGATGATCTCCCTTGGAATTAAATAAAGGTGCATCCAATATACTGAAATGTTTTGTAGTATCAATTTCATCATTACCATCCTTCCTCCCATCATCAACCATATCTACTTCCAACTGTCGATTTTCTTGTGAAACGTTTTGATTAACCAAGCCTAATCTTGGTTATAGTATCCTTTCGATTTCATATTAAACCCAATGTAGGTTAAACCATTGTCCAGGATTGACGATGCTACCCCAAATAGATCAGATATGTCCTTTGTTACATTCTCCTCACTATCATCGTGTAACAAGATAAATTTGCCTTCATTCATACTCAAACCAAACACAACTCCAAATGATTTAATGAGGTCTCTAATGGTTCTCCACTCCCCCACCATGGATTCCCCACCAATTAACATATCATCTACGCACATTAAATGAGAGATCGAAATATTTTTGGTTACTTTGATCCATTTAACAATTCCATTATCCTTTTACACCCTCATTTTTCTACTGAAACAATCAATAACTAAGAGAAAGAGAAATGGAGACATGGCACATCCCTATCTAATTCCTCTATATGCATTGAAAAAATGGAAGGAAAGTCATTAATAATGACAATAGAATTTGTAGTTTTGCAACATGCCAAAATCCATTTAATGTTAGATAAAGACATACTAGATTTTAATCGGACCAAGAAGAGGAATTCCTAGTCAATGAAATCATATTCCTTGCTCAAGTCTACATTTAGAAGGAAAGCTATTTTTTTCTGTGATTTAATAGAGTGCATCATCTCCTGGGAAATACCAATTACATCTTGTATTTGTCTACCTTCTAAGAAACCAAATTGTTCCTCTGTAATATGCTTTGACAATACTGGATTCAACCTACTTTCAATCATATTTGATATCATTTTGTACACCAAGTTGCAGAGAGATATGGGATGATAATATGAAAAGGTTATTGGTTCCACCCTTTTGGGGATTAATGCTATGAAAGTTACATTTATGGCCCCCGAGATGAACCCATGAATCCTATATTCTTTAGCTACTGCCAACAAATCTGGGATCATCAAATCAATGTAATGAATAAAAAGTTCAATCCCCTGCCCATCTAGGCCTAGAATTTTATCCTTTGCACATTCCTTCAATATATTTATCAATTCCTCCCTTGTGATTAGTTGTCCCAATCTATCGTTATCCTCTTATGGCAACATGTTTGGAACTTCTTTAATAAAATTCATTTGCGACCAGAAAGATGTCTCTTGCGCCGAGAATTGGCCTTTTAAATGTGTGGCAGCCACATGTTCAATAGATCTCTGTGAATTGAATATGTTTTGGACTTCATCTCTTATCCTCCTTAAGGAATTGATCTATTTCCTAACATTGAAATGTGCATCGAAATATCTAGTATTTTTATCTCCAACTTTTATCCATGTTTCCCTGCTCTTCATGTGGATGTCCTCTTCCATAAATGGAGAATGTATATTCTCTTACACTCCAATTCAATGATATTGTGCCAGTATTCCTCGAGAATAATAATGGGTCCTGGAGATCACTGAAATAACATAGGAAAATTTCAATCTCCATAAGAGCTTTAGTTTCGCCCTCCTTCATCCCCTTAATCCGTTCTTGAGAGGCCCTTTTCATATCTCTGAGATTTTGGCATATGGATGTCATGTGGTTTTGTGTAGGAGGAAGAAACAACTGAGGCCAAGTGTTTTAGACCAAATCCCCAAATTCATCCATTTAAAGCCATTTTGGATTGAATTTGAAGGGTTATGACCTATTATGTTCCCCCTTGTCCCATGTCAGTATAATGGTCAAGTGATCCTAAATAAATGTTGGAATAATATAATATCTTATATTTGTCGGATGATTAACCATAGTTTGATTAACCAGAAACCATTTCATTCCTTTTTAGATACCCCCATCACTAGTTCTCCCATTCCTCCAAGTGGGGCCAAGAGGATATGGTGTCGCATCCAATAGGGAAAAATCATCCATCAAACCTCTAAAATAAGTATCCATACTATCAATTCTAGACTTTTGTCCCCAAATCTCTTCCCTCCCCATCAAAAAATTAATATCTATTGCGACGATCATGGAACTTATTCGAAGGATTCCATATTGCGAAACCTAGTCCCAAAATAGACTATGCCCCACATATGGATCATATGAATTGACATTTCAAACCCTTTGAAAGTTACCCATCATGTGTCCAATCATGATAATCCCTACACATGATAGGAATGCCTACATCTCTATAATTTCTGAATCCCACATAACCCCCAGACCAGGAGATGATCCAATAACATTACTTGCAATACATGCCATGCAGGGCACACAAAGAACGTTTCCTCCCACACCTTATCTTTGTAAACCATAATTTATTGGAAAAGTATTAGAGAGGATTTATGAAACTGAAAAATACCTATGAGGGAGCTTAATTTTTGGGTCACTCCCAAACCCAGGATGTTAATGGAAATAATAATCATGGAGGCACCACATGCACGGTTACATCCCCTCTAAGGACTCAGACTCCATCAAAATTAGAAATAGAGACATTCCCAATAATAAAATCATAATCAATATCAAACCAATATTGGGAGATCCAACCTCATTGGCGTAACCCAATTTGATCTTGTTACAAGCTAAAAACTATTTATATTTAGGGGGTTTATTCTTCCTATGTGTGACATTTTTATATGATTTACCTCTAGAATCCAAATTATTATGGAAAAGGGATATTTTAATAGAAAGGGGAGCCATATTCTCAGATGAGGAAAAAATAGCCTCCAATTCCTTGTCAGGGGGAAATGTACTAGGGGACGAGACTATATCCAAAGGTCGAAATGGCAACATATCTACATAGGACGACTTATTGGAAAGAGAGGAGGACTCAACAACAGGCTAACTTTGAGGGATAAGAGCCTCACGTCCGAAGTCATTCGTGAATTTCGCAAAGGGATAGGGATAATGTACGAATCATCAGAGGATATGGGATTGACCATTACCAAAGGCAAAAATGTGATCGCTACTTCAACGAATGACTTGCCATAGCGGCTTCACCTTATTAATTATCATGTTCATTGTTAAAGGGGGTTTTTAAATTATGAAAAATAGAGCCAATATATTATAGATATTGGGGGTGGGGATTTTGGGTCGAGGGTTATAGATTTTGGAGGTATTAAAATTAGTATTTGGTAAAACTAGGGGATATCTACTAAAATATGCATGGATTAGTATTGACTATTTAGTAATAAAAATAAAATGGTAATCTAAATCGTGAACAAAATGATGGTTGTTTATCTCACCACTTGAAAGGATGTTACGAGTTCAAATAGACACATGAGGGAGAAGATTATACAATACCAATACTTTTTTACATTGTTTCAAATCAGATGTGAATGGAGAGGACTTTGCAAAGGTTTTCTGCAAGGGTCAAGGGCTTCTAGGCTTTGATAGTTTATCATAATGGTGGCATGAGGAGGTGTTATCCAATGCAATGTGGTCAAAGGAGGTGGATTCAGTTGTAGATTTGGGCGTGGTGAAGATGCCAAAGGTTGTGAGGTTCATTTTGGTGGTTGCGAGGACAATGACAATTGTTCTTCGCTAAGGAAGAGTATGTTAGACTCCTCTTCTTTGGTGGGAGCTATACACAACAAGGGGGCATTGAAAAATGAATTTGTGCCTTTCGACACCATCATCAATGACATTTTCTCCTCAATGGGTTTTCATGTTGGTCAGCTGGTGCTGGGGCACAATATGATGGAGACAATTAGGAATGATGTTCGTTGTTGTGAAGGATATTGTGATGCCATGGGCCATGCGGTCCTTTTTCTCTGCTTATCTGTTAGTGCGGGTTGTTGAATTGCATTAGGATGGCCATGGTTGGGGCTTCACGATCATTTTGGTTCCTATCAAATATGCTCTGATTTATTCTATGGTGGCTCTATTGGTGGCCTTGTGCCATTTTCTTCATGGTTATTTTCAAGGCCCTAATCCTCCTCAAGTGGAGCACTTCCTTTTGTCTTTTGAATGAATAAAATGGGTCCATATTGCCACTTGCCACTTTCTATTTCATTAAATACTTTTAAAGCATGAATTTAATATTCATCTAAGGGTTTGATTATGTTAACAACCACATGGTATCTCCTCATGCTAAATTTCTTCTAGATATGAAGAAAAGGTCTCGAGCAATATGTACATCGAGAAATGTAGTGGAAGAAAAAACATGTACATGTTTCAGAAAAGCGTTAATAAGACAGGATAGAGAGGCATTTCCCTCATTGAACAACTGAGAGAAAGAAATGCACAATAAGGATGAACTTACAGGTTTTCAATATGTTGAAAGGAAATTGTACAAAGAATCAATACAATCATATGGATCTGTATGGCCATATGGAGCAATACAATAGTTATACAAATTCTACCTTTCCTTTTTGTGTAGATCATATACCTCATTTTGAGATGATTATGATGACCATGCCATTGTTATTTCAGTAGCTTGCAGAGGTTTCCTTAGGGTATGAAAAGTTGATTTTGAGAAGAAATTACTTATGTATCTACAAAACTCTTTTATTCTTCCACAATGTAAATTTTGAGTTATTGTGCGATTGATGATATGATATGAAAGTAATTTCTACATGATTTTAAATTTAGAAATTTATCTATTTAACTAGGATCATATGGATAATAGTCACCTAAGATTGAATTTATGTAATATACTTAACCCCAAATACCTCAAAAGGTGAAATATGCCTCCAAATATGTGAAAATGTGTCCTTACCCCCAAAACTTTCTACTTGAGGGGGAAACAGACCTCCAAATACATGGAAGATCTTCCATTAGGGTTATTTCTCACCCGTTCTTACCTGGAACATCCCCCATCCACCTCCTTGAAGAGGGTGTCCAACCTCAAGAATCAGGTGGGCCTTTGACCAAACCCATATGTAACTTAGTGCTACATTGCATGATCTTAACTTGGGTGTTCATCTTGTAAAGCTCCATTTTTTCTCAGATCCTTCCTTCACATGGTCGTAGGCCCTACTTTTAACCTAAGAACAAGGATATCCATTAATGACATTACAAAAGAGAATGTAATACATGTAACCATTCCTCCAATTAAATTTAAAACATGCGCAAATGGATCCTCATAGTGAAATGCATCTCTGGAAGAACCTTCATCAAGTCAACCATACACCTTATATATGTGTTTTCTTCACTAAGTGACTAAAGATAGACTTTAATTTCTTTATTACATGTGCATTCATACTTGGTGTTCTTACAACATTTATGGGGGTTAGTGACATAGGGAAGACATCTCTAATAGATTTCTTAGTTGGAAGGAAGATTGGAGGATATATTGAGGTTAATATCTTGATATATGGATTCCCCCAAAAGAAAGAAACCTTTGCTCCAATTTTTTATAACTGTGAGCAGAATGACATACATTCTCCACATGTCACTGTCTGGGAATCACTGTTATATTTGGCGTTTATCTGTCTTTTGAAGGATGTTTTTTCAAAGAAACCAAATTGTAAGTCCACAAAACTAATCAATTTCTCTTATGACATTGGGCCAAATCGTCATGTTGCTAACTTGAAAAAGATACCAATTTTCAAGACTTCTACGATGAATTCATGGAACTTGTAGAATTAGACAATTTAAGGGATGCACTAGGAGGTCTGCCTAGTGTGACTTGATTGTCAAAAGAACAAAGGAAAAGGCTAACAATAGTTGTTGAGATTGTTTCAAATCCTTCTATAATTTTCATGGATGAGCCCACTTCTATTTTGGATGCCATAGTAGCTGCAATTGTTATGTAAATTGTTTGTGATGCAATATATACTATAAGGACAGTTATATGTACCATCCATCAATCCAATGTTGACATATTTGAATGTTTTTATGAGATAAAGCAATGTCTACAGTGTATGATAACTTATATTGTTTATTTTAGAGTGGTGATTTTTGACTTACTATAATGGGTTCAATTATTGTTTATGAAAAGATGAGGGAAAGTCATTCACTTTAGGCCACTGGGCCCTTATTCTCACAAGATTGTTGAATATTTTGAGGTAAGCACTTTGCAAAGTTACGAAAGGAATGGTTTTAAAAAAATACAATCAATTTAATGTCTAAATGTGAGTTAATTTTCTTACTTCCACCATGAAAACTACAGGTTATTCACGGAGTAGCAAAAATCAAAGAAAAATACAACCCAGTTACATGGATGTTGGAAGTTAGTTCTATTGTTTTTAAACATCGTTGAGGGCTAGACTTTGTAGAGAATTACAAAAACTATTCCCTACACAAGTAGGCATTTAATTTGTTAATGTTTTGGCACTAGAATCCTTTTGCTAGCATTATAACAAATCTACAAGATACTAAGATATCCACTTGAAAGTCACATTTTAATATTTCATTCTTTTTCTTGGACATGAAGGTGAAATAGAACTTTCATTAAAAATCTCACCTCAATATATATACTTCACTACCCAATACTCATAATCATTCTTTGTACAATTCACATCCTCTTTGTGGAAGTAGTGGTGTACTTACCGATAAAGTTTTTATTATAATGTTGTTAGATACTTATTCACACCTACCTATGCTTTTCTCTTTAAAATTATCTTTTAGAAAGTCAACACAAAGCGATATGTAGTTGAAAATTTGTTGTATGAAAAATTACTACCAAAAATATTTTTGTTTGGATCGATAGAGCATCAAAATGTGTGATGTTGTCATTTTGTATGATATAAACTCTTATTAGATACTAATTACTATATTACTACATATCAGGGACATGAGCAATGATCTCTCTATTGATGTTGGGGCTTTGTATGGAGTAGTTATATTCTTAGGAGTCAATAAATTTCAAATGTGCAACCTTTGGTTGCAATAGAAAGAACTGTGTTCTACAGAGAAAGGGGTGCAAGAATGTACTCTACATTTCACTATGCTTTGGCTCAAGTTAGTCCTATATCATTATTTCATTTTATTCTAGACATTCGAATTCTCCATGTGCCAAAGATTAGCCAAGCATAGTATGGGCCTATAACATTGCCCACCCAAAAGTAAACTTTGGGTTTCAAATCCTTGAGTTAATATGCACGCACTTTCTTATTAGCTCATATTAGTATTACCTGATGCTAAGGGCACCCCTGAGATTTGTGGATGTTCCTTGCCTAGTTTGGAAAGGTCTTGAAAGGTGCACAACTACACGAAAGGGTAGTGTAAGACATTTTTTAAGTCTTAAACATTAAACTTGTCTTAAAAAAATATCTCAAACCAAGTGAAATACAATTTTCATAAGATAAAATGTAGTAAACTAAGTGAAATACAACTGCCTTAAAATAAACTTGGTGGAAGAAGCTTTATTAAGGGAGTTTCTTTGGCACCAAAAAAATAGTAAACACATGTTATATTAGTAGAGAGTTTTTTGTTCACATTTTCCCCAATCATTCCCTTATAAAGGGGAGCATTAAGTGATTGATGATAAAATCAATTCCATGACCATTTTAATATGCTTTATCGCCTTAGCAAGAACCTGTCCAAATCCGAGCACAAGGAAACAGAAAGGCCCCCTTTGTCTATCACCCTAAATAGAGTAAAATATTACCACACCATTTCTTGTCAAGTAGAGCTCTAGCGAGTAATAAGCAACCCTAGGGTTGGAAGTTACCATAGGAGGAGACATTAGTACCAAAGGTAACCAGACACATTTTATATATCTTAATTAGTTTTGATTTGGTTTTGGCTTACCATTGTTCAGGTATAAAAGGTGTCTTTTTAACTCCTGATTATCAATCTGGGTAAGACTTTCTATTCCAAGAGTGTACACAGTGTGTGGTGGCTATTTACTCAAGAGTAATGTTTCTAAATTGCAATACAATGCTTTCAAATACAAGAGTAAATGGATGCAGCTAGTGAACTTAAATTACAATTAAAATAAAGCTTAACTTGATAATGAAACCAATCCAAAAATTCATTCAAGTATCAGTCAAGAATACAGTAATAATAACTCATTTCTCTTTTAACTGATTGATATTCCAAAAGTATTTTCTAATTTGAACAGTGGGGATCTCGGTCTCAGAGCGTAGACAACAGTAACCAATGCTCTTTATAGTGGATAATCTCAAGATAGCATGTTGAACTAAATTACTAGATTGGAAATAGAATGTTGAACTCAAATGACTAAATCTGAAATAATAATAAAAGAATATTGAAACAGGCAATTGAATAACAACTTGAACCAATTCTTCTGCAGCATGTAAAACAAAGTAAGTCTGAGAATACAAAATAAAAAAGCAATGCGATTACAATAAATGGAAATCAAACCAAACCATCACACGGTAGAAATTGTAAGAGAATGATACAAGAATAGCAAGTGAATCCACCAGGACTGGGCCCTTAGCCGCTAGTGAACACCGTCATATTACTTCAGTATGATAGAAAGAAAAACAACTATATTATATATTAATCATTTGCAAAATAGTTACAGCCAGTTTGTACTTTGTTTCAACAATGAGACTCAATGATCAAAGTAAAAATACAATAGTAATTTCTGAATAATCTCCAACCCCTGTTCTCTTTACAATCGCTGCCTTTTATAATGCCCAAGCGGTAAGAAGGGTAAATTAGTAACAATGATCCCTTAGGATCAAGAGATCCTAAGGGATTCACGCAATCTTCCATCTTCAGTTAACTTCATGTCTTTGCGTTGATGCTGTGATCTCCTTTGTTCTTATCCATAACTGCGTGATCCTATCCTTGGCTTGCTTCATGTATGCTGTTTCCTGGCTAGGGAAAAATAGTTGTTCCATTTCGTCCTTTTCCTGCATAAGGCATGATAACAGTTATCTAAATCATGATGATAGATCATTTCCTTATTTTTACCATAATCCTTTGATATATTATCATTTTAGGATATAAAAGGGATATAACTAAATAAAAGAATGATGAAATAAGTAAGATATACATACCTTTTCCATAGCTCAACACACTCCCCTACTTACCCTTTTTCATGACCTCATGAAAACCATGTAATTTGTATGCAAAGCAGTCAAGGAATAGGTTGGGGAAGGAATGTCATTGTGGTCTGAAACCACGATTTTTAGTCAAGGTCTCAAAAATGTGTCTTGTCTGACCTTCAGGTAATTGATATATAGCTTTATAGTCTTCTGCAGGATACTAGACAATAGGACTACGAAATCGATAGCCTAGCCAATATGGACCTTCCCTCAAGATGAGGTTGCTAAGTAACAAAGCGATCTGCAGCCAATTTAAAGTTTTTATAGTTAAATGGTTCTCTGTCCTATATATTACGGTTGGAAACTATCCATATGAATTTAGCTGCTACCAAGGAGTTGTATTTGACAGAGAGAAAATAGTCTACCCCCTGTTGGACTATTTCCTTGTGAATGGGCCCTAATACCTAGATTACTCCTTCCTTTCGCATCAAACTTCTGTGTTTGTTCAGCAATTGCAATGGGTTTTTCGGTTCACCTTGACCCAAAGGTCCAACCCATTTTCCTACCTCTGGAAAGTGTTATGGGCTTTTAACCATTTCAACTGGTTAACAACAAATGAAATGAAAGCCTGAAATTGTATATCCCCCACAAAAGGGCTGGGATTATTTTCCATTTCTTCTTCCAACACAAAATTATGCAAATAAAAATCACAGAGTAATTGTTGGACTTTCACTCCATGGTGTTTACAATAGTTTATGAAATCTTCCATAGTTTTCAATTTTATCGATTTCCCTACCCTGAAAGCCTTAATTTTTAACTATAAATACCTTTCTAACAAAAATAAAGCATAGTTCTTGGTAGGGGACCTGCATGCTAAAACATCTATGTATAGGGAACAGAGAGTATCCCTTTGATGCATGACTGCCTCCAGTCTGATCTTTATTTTCTCATTTCTTTCTTCTGCCCTCCGACATTTCTTGAATGCCTCACTTTCTGACACATTGATTTCCCGCAATTGCCTTTGTAATTCTTGGTACCTCTGTTGGGGAACAGTCTCTTCCTCAAGCCTTTCTATGGTCAGTCGAGCCTGTGCCAGATCCTCTTGAAGAGTTGTTATACCAGGATCGCTATCTATCAAAACATCTTTGGCTTGGATATCTGTTTGGGTGCTCTTATTATGAGACTGAGGACCTGTAGTCTGAATACTCTTATCATGGGACAAAATGCTTAAAGTATGCATTCTTTTATTATGGATAGTCAGACTTTCTGTCTGGGTGGCCACACTGTTGGAGGATATTCCCTCCGTTTGAATAGCTACATTACAAAAATGTACATTCTTTGTTTAGGCAGTCGCTTCTGTAATCATTTCATGCCGTTACTTATCAATTTGAATGAATATGTGCTTGGTTTGAGTCCCCGTAACCCTTGTATCGTGGAATTTGGTTTGGATGGTTGCGTTCACCATTTTTGGGGTGCTACTTGAAACTTTCCCCTTTTTAATGTCATTATCCTTTGTCGATGTCTTTTAACTAATTTTTGCAACCTCTGTTGTTCCTTTCTCAACCTCTTAATTTCTATTTTCTTCTTTCTGGGAGGAACAACTATTTCACTAACTGTTTCTGCTCTTACCGAGCTCGATTTCTCATTTGGGTTTTGTTCTCCAAGGGTTGTGTCTTTACCATGACTATTTTCTATTTCCTCCATTTGGCCCACATCTTCTATGTTTAAATTGACCTAACTAGGTTCTTCTAGAGGGGTATCCCTAGTATGGTCTACCTCTTCCTCAGTGGCTTTTGCCCCTATTTCTGCTTCAATTATTTCTTTTGATATACTTCGATTGTGGGCAGAGTTTTCTTCTGATTGTGCTGCTTCAATATTGAGGTTGAGCGAACTTTCGGGGTGTATATATTCACTCATATTGGTCAAAATCTGGGCCAATTCAGCATCATGTAGTAAATCTTGTGGTGGACTTGTGTAGGGAGTTAAGGGAGGTTCTATTTCATCCCTCTCTTCTTCACTAGTATGCTCTGTTTCCTCCTCAAGTTCTGACTCTAGGTTATCCCTTCCTTCCAGCTGTAAAGGTTGCTCATTTTCAAGGCTAGATAATTCTAAGGGTTGGCTACTACTACCCAGAAGATTTTCAGTTGTTCCCTAACTTGTCTCAGCATATTGTCTGTGTTTTTGTGGTCTATTTACTGTGTTTGTGGTCCTTTTCCTTTTTGGGGTAGGTAAGGCTAACCCCCCTCTATAATAAACACTAATTCTTGCCAACTGGTTTTCTGTTGGGCTAGATTGTAGCTTACTATCAACCTAATTAAACAATGATGACTTATAACAGTCTCTATATGCCGGGATTTCTTTATGATTTGAGCAGTGTCATGCAAGAAGAATTTCAAATATGCAGGCAAGTTTACAGAACATTTTTGTTTTAAAACTACTAATAACTTGAGGTGGCATGTTCTTACCACATCTTTTCTTCCGTCGCATGTGATATAGCTCCAAACGATTCTAGCCAGCTTTGTCCATGGTTCTCCCAGAGATGAGGGTTGAACTCCTTTTCCTTTGACAATCAGGTTCTGTCCCTCATCCCGAAAGGCGGCAATCGCGTCTTGTAGCCTCAATTTTTTATGCGTCTATATGGGTCCGACTGTTGGTAATCTAGACACCTCTGCTATTACTGCATCCATTATTGTCATTCACCTTCCTCTTACTATAGAATGATCATCCTGTAAATTCTGTAAAAATTCGATAGCCACGGTTTCATTGGGTTGCTGCAGTCGTGTAAAATATGCAACCCATCCAGCTCATAATAGAATTTCTTGAGCGACATCAGAAACAGCTAATGTCTCTGGATCGCTTTGTACTGATCGTCCTCACATTTTGTCTGAATTCTGCACACTGTTAGCTTTAACACAGGTAACACAGCAATGCATAGAGCTAGAAATGGAACAACAAATTGTTAAATTCGGATAATACTTTTTTAACATAGATACCGTTAAGAACTTGCTATTATGGGATATCATGTAGCCCAGTATAACCAAATAAAAGACTGACACATATGCAAAAGTTCTTTGGAAGTCACTTGCGCCCCCTTGAAAAGTGATAGGTTGCCTTCGACCAGTTAAATGTAGGAATGACATACTGACGACAATCGTACAGTGGTAAAGATGGAAAGCTGTACATATTTATGACAAGATCACAAAAATATTGAGTTGCTGAAATCGATGCGTAGCATGAGAATTACGAATAAATATAGAGATTCCATGGAGTGATTTGAAAAGGGAAAAGGACATCTGACGTAGGTAAAATGCTATGCGGCCATTATTCCACTTAAATTGTTATGATTGACTTTTTACGTGATATTTCATGCATAGAGGTTCAAAAGGAATTGGGAACATAATCTCTTTTGAAATAAAGATAAATAAATAAGAAAAGGGTTTATAATTACTATTGATGTTGAAAAATATGACTCCAATACCATCAGCATAGCTTTGTTGCCCACAGGTGTTTATAACCTTGACAGAGTTTCTTTTTCACCCTTTGGAACCATGTTCCTTTATGTATACTTAGGAAAGTGCCTTGTGATGTCAGAGTGGAGGCCATTGCACTGACTTGGTAACTAGATGGATCAAAATGCCATTCACTGGGAAGAAGTGAAAGGTAGGCATGTTGGCTCGTGATGAGACCTCCTATTCCAAGGACTTTTATTTTTCTGATGTGTTCATTGGATCATATCCCTGGTGTGGTGGCCATAGTGGGAATTTCACTTCACTGCTTCCTTATGATCATGGTAGGCTAGCTCATGATGAGACCCCCTATCCTCTATCTGACAAATCATAGAATTGTTAGTAAACATATATATATATATATATATATATATATATCTGTGTGTGTGTGTGTGTGTGTGTGTGTGTGTGTGTGTATATATATTTCTTTCCTTCTTTTTTTCTTTTCTTTTATATAGCACTTCCTACTTATATATAGAGGATGGCTCAACACTAGTTAAGAGTAGGGATGGTGGAAGAAGTCTGAACATATCAATAGAAGAAAATATGCCCTTATTCCTATTCAATGATAATAAGCAAAGAGAATTATGAGAATTAGGGAAGAACTAGCATGGTACAAGTAATCAATCAATTTGAGTTATAGTGAAAATAAGGACAACAAAGTGATATAGATAGTTGTGTCCTCCCCTTTTCTAATCAATACAAAGCAATCTCATTAAATATGATAATTTCTATTTGATTTGCTTATTCCAGTAACCTTTAAATTTTGTATCCTTGCATATATGTTTGTATTCTTGCCTTCAAAGGATCATGAAGAGTGAAACAATATTCATAAGAAAAACATCTCAAAAAAGTATATTGTTCTTTAGGAGGAACAACAAAAAAAAATGCACACAAAAAAGGGTGATGTTCCTTAAAAGGAACCGCCATTGTTCCTTAAGAGGAATATTAGAAAGAAAAACGTCACACAAAATTGTTATTCCTTAGGAGGAACAAAAAAAAAAGTTGCACACGAAACTGCAGTTCCTTAAGAGGAACATGAGCTATTCCTTAAGAGGAACAACTGAAAAAAATGGGCATAGGAAAAAGTTCTGATCCTTTATGGGAACATCAAATAATGACAAAACTGTTGTTCCTTAGAAGGAATGGAAGTTGTTCCTTAGGAGGAACAACAACTGTTCCTTAAATGGAACAACGTAAAGCACTCGTATATCAAACTGTTGTTCCTTAGATGGAACAACTGTTGTTCCTTTAAAGGGAACAACAACTGTTCCTTAAACGGAACAACAACTGTTCCTTAAACGGAACAACAAAAACAAATGTAAATGGAACTGTTGTTCCTTAAATGGAACGGCTACTGTTCCTTAGAGGGAACAACAAGTATTCCTTAAATGGAACAACATAAAGAGATGCATGCGAAACCGTTGTTCCTTAAATGGAACGGCTGATTTTCCTTAAGAGGAGCATCAACTGTTCCTTAAATGGAATGAAAAAAAGAAAATACACGTGAGACTGCTATTCCTTAAATGGAATGGTTGTTGTTCCTTAAGAGGAACAGCAGTTGTTCCTTAAATGGAACAGCAAAAAAAATCCAAATAGATGAGATTGTTGTTCTTTAAATGGAATGGTTGTTGTTCCTTAAGAGGAATGACAACTGTTCCTTAAATGGAACAATGTAAAGAAAACACACGCGGAACTGTTATTCCTTGAATGGAACGGGTGTTGTTCCTTAAGAGGGAGAGCAGTTGTTCCTTAAATGGAACAACAATAAGAAAACGCACTTGAAACTGTTGTTCCTTAAATGAAACGGTTGTTGTTCCTTAAGAGGAATAGCAACTGTTCCTTAAGAGGAACAACAATCGTTCCTTAAATGGAACAACAATAAGAAAAACACACAAAACTATTGTTCCTTAAATGGAACAGCACGAAAATCGTATATACAGGGGAATGCTATTCCATAAATGGAATGGCAGCTGTTCCTTAAATGGAACAACACAAAAATTAAATAAAGAGAAAACTGTTGTTCCGTAAATGGAACGGCTGTTGTTCCTTAAGAGGAAGAATAGGTCTTCCTTAAATGGAACAACACGAGAATTTGTACAAAAAGAAATACAGTTTATACATGAAAAAATAGAAATAAAAGTGTATATACAAAATTCAAAAACTGCTGAGTTGTTCATTGGATTGATGCTGACGATGGGTTATCCTCTTTAGCGAGAATTTGCATGGTGGAATCTTCCCGTAACTGTCGGAAAAAAGAATCCCTAGTAAGAGGTTTGCGATACAATCACACTCGATGACCATTCGCTTTAAAAGAATATCTGGATCCATCAATGGTTGTCAATGTAATGGTGCCATTACCATGCACTTTTTGTATCTCATAAGGTCCTAACCATCTGGTCTGGAGTTTTCTAGGGAAATCCTAGAACTTGGAATCGTATAGGAGTGCCCAATCTCCTTCGTGGAAGATCTTATTTTTAATAAGGGCATCATGCTATTTCTCTCTCTGCTATTGGATTATTGCAGTGTGTTGAAGAGCAGATAGCTTGATCTCATCTAATTCATTGATTTGCTGTAATCTATTGATCTGAGCTTCATTTAAATTCAAACCCACCTCCTGAGTTGTTCTTAATGTTTGTATCTTGAATTTGATTGGGAAGATGGGTTCTTTACCAAATATTAATTGATATGACGAATATCCCGTGGTATTTCTCCATGTTGTGCAGTATGCCCACAAGTCTTCTTGAAATCTAGAAGCCTAGTCACGTCTGTGTGATGCAACTGTCTTTGTAAGTATTGCCTCAATTACCTTATTAGTACTTTCTACTTGGCCATTTTCCTATGGGTGGTATGGAGCTGTAATTTTGTGGAGAATATGGTAATTCTTCAATGTTGCAACAATCTTGTTACCTACAAATTGCGGTCCTCCATCTGTGATTATGTCTCTTGGCAAGCCATATTGTACAAATAATTGGAAAAGAAAATGTATCACTTAATCCTCAGTAGGTCTTGGTAGCACCTCTGCCTCAACCCATTTAGTAACATATTCTGTTGCAACTAGTATGTATGTTTTCTGATTTGATGATGGGTTAATAGGACCAATAAAATCTAGCACCCACCGCTTGAACAGCTCAATTACTAATTGTGGGTTTAGAGGCATCTCATCAGATTGTCCAGGGCGTCCCGCTCTCTGGCAGCTATCACAGGCTTGAACAAACTTTTTAGCATCTTTAAAGATAGTGGGCTAGTAATAAACTTTTTTAAGACTTTGTGACAGGTTTTGCAGTCTGCAAAATGTTCACCGCACGCCCCCTCTTGGCATGCTTGTAGAATGTCAAGCACTTCATCTTCTTGGACGCATCTTCTAATGTGCATATCTGCCCTTGTGTGGAATAACTAGCCCCCGATCCAAGAGAATCGCATACTGTGTTGCACTATTTTTTTTCTTTCGTTAGGTGTTAAGTGCTTGGGTAATTTTCCTACTGCCAAGTAATTTGCAATGTACACATACCATGGTGTTCTAACAGTAACAAAAAATATATTTTCATCTGGAAATTGATCCTCAACTGTTGTTGTGTCAGCTGGCTTTGGCATTCGTGAGAGAAAATCAGCTACAGGTTTCTCTTTTCCAAGTCGATCCTTAATTGTGATGTCAAATTCCTGCAAGAGAATCAACCATCTTGTCACCCTTCCATTTGTAACAGGTTTATTTGCTAGATATTTAATGGCAGAGTATTTGTATATAAAACTACAGGATATCTAGTTATGTAATGTCTAAATTTATTTACAACATATATTATAGCTAAAAATTCTTTTTCAGTCACAGTATAGTTTAATTCAATAGGAGATAGGTTTTTTCTAATATAATATATTTCATATGGCTTTTTATCTTCTTCCTGTCCAAGAACTACTCCAATTGTTGTGTCTGAAGCATCAGATGAAATATGGAATGGAAAATCCTAGTTTGGGCCCCTTAGCGCTAGGGCTGTTGATACAAGACTTTTTAGATCCTCAAAAGCACTGTCACATTTATCTGTCCAAATAAAATCAATATTTCATGTTAGTGAATATAATGGTGCAAAAATCTGAGAAAAATTCTTTATAAATCTTCTATAATAACCAGAAAATCCCAAAAAACTGTGTACCTCTGTTTGTGTGGTGGGGGTAGGTATTAAAAGAATTATCTGAATTTTAGCCGGATCTACCTGTATTCCAGCTGTTGAGATATAATGACCTAAGATGAGTTCCTCGGTCATCATCATATGACACTTTTCATGGCTTAAACAGAGCCTGGTGGCAATGCATCTTTGCAACACTTTTTCTAATGTTTGTAATGTTGGCTCAAAGTCATCCCCATAAGGTGTGAGGTCATCCATATACATTTCATGCCCTTCATTTATCAAATCTAAAAAAATGTTGAGTACAGACCTTTGAAATGTGGCAGGTGCATTACATAGCCCAAAGGGTAAGACTCTGTAAGCAAATGTTCCCCAAGGGCAGGTAAAGGTACTTTATCCTGATCTTCAGGGGCAATCTAAATTTGATTGTATCCACTAAAGCCATCTAGGAAAGAGAAGAATCTCTTCCCTGCCAATGTGTCCAAGACCTGGTCAATGAATGGAAGGTGAATGTGGTCTTTCTGGGTTGCTTTTTCAGTTCTCTATAGTCAACACATATCCGCCACTTTCCATTCTTTTTCGGCACCACTACTAATGGAGAGACCTACTTGCTGTCAGATATTGGGTAGATAAAGTTTAAATCTAAAATTTTTTGCAATTCAGCTTTCATAATATCCATAAGATGAGGATTTAATCTCCGTTGGGGTTGGCGAACGGGTCTAGCATCATTTTCTGTATAGTTGTGGTGCATACACAATTGGGCATAAATTCCTTTCGTGTCTGGGTAATCCCATGCAAAGGCTTCTTTCTATTTTCTTAGCAGTTGAACCAGCTTTTGCTCTTGGTCACAAGTCAGGTTTTTGTTAATGTTTAAAGCTTTTCCTGGCTCAATTTCTATGGTTTTGTTGTTATAAATAGAGGTGGTTTGCATTGATTGATCATTAGTATCTTTTAGGGGATCTTCTTCTACTTCATTATCAAATGCTACTTTGGTCATGTGACATTTGAGATGGGATCAGGCTTCTGGTTGGTTAATGTAAGTGTTGATGATGTCATCTTTTGTTTGATCTTTAAATTCGAGAGCATCTTATATGGTTAGGAGTGATCTAATGTTTTCAATTAGATATGATATAGGTTGTTTTGTAGTTTTTATTATTGTTAAACTTAGCTGGGAAGGAGGATATAAGGCTAAATTCTTGAGAGTGGTTCCTCTTGTTAGAGTCATGCTGCCTGTTCGGCAGCTAATATAGGCATCCGCGATCACCAGCCAAGGTCTACCTAAAATGAGTGGGTGTCCCTCTAATAGGTTTCTGGGATTGATGATGAGGAAGTCTACTAGGTATTCCCAGGAACCTACTGACACCATTACATCCTGTAATGTGCCTTCTGGTTTGACTACTGAGCAGTCAGCCAATTCCAGCAAGGTTGTGGTTGGGTCTAGGGATGTATTGTTGAGCTTTTGGCAAGTTTTTGTGGTAAGAATATTGATTGCTGCTCCTAAGTCGACTAGTACATTAGGAAAGGAGTAACCATTTATTTGTACAGTAACTATTGGATTGCCTAGGTCCTCATATTTTATAGGTGCTTCTCTGCTTGATAGTAAATCGGATAAAGTACTGGCTACACAGACAGTTGGATTTGTTGTTATTTTCCTCTTTGGCTTTTTCATACATAATTCTTTAATAGTTTTTGCATAAATTGGGATATCTTGAATACCCTGGAGGAGTTGTATTTTTATACACAAAGTTTTCAATTCTCCCAGAAGATCAAAATCAGGGTGTTCTATTGGGTGAGGTATGATTAGTCTCTTTGGGAATGGTGGAGAAGAGGTGGTTTCTTGTTCATGAGTTTTCTATCTAACCAGATTCTCTTCTTGTGGTGTTTGTTCTATAGGTAACGGATTTTCAATTTGAACATTTTTATCCCCCTCTGATTCTATTATACGCCCAGATCTTAATTGAAGGTCATTGCACTCCCTTAACTCGGTTTCTAGTTCTGGTCCTTCAATAATTTGCACCGATTGAACCAGTCTGTTGTTGGGGTTCAGGTTGGGTTGGGCTGGGAGCTGCAGTCTTAAGTTGGTCTAGGGGTTTTGTTGCAATGTGTATGGTGTTGGCAGTGTGGGTTGAGATAGGGGGATCGTTCCTGTTGGCTGATTTGTAGGTTTCTGCCAGTTCGACTGCCAGTTTTGACTCTGCGAGGTGGAGGGTGACCATTGTGTTGAATATGCATTATTTTGCCAAAATGGTGGACAGTAAGGAAAGTTCAGCCAATTGGTTTGAATTGTTTGAATTCGCCATGGTGGCATAGGGAATGGCTGTTGTGGCCAGTTGGGGAAAGGTGGCTGATTCTTCCATGTTCCATTATATTGCTGAGAATTATACTGAGGAGGCTGAAAAGAAGAGTATGGATCAACGGGCATACCTATTTGTCGCTATTTCCACTGGCGACACTAATTTAGTAGGTAAATTGGTTCTGTTTCTTCTTATGCTTCTTTATAGACCGATTTCAGTCCTGGGAGTGATGGGCAAATTTTTGTTGAGTGATCTTTCATATAGATGGTGCAGATTTGGACCGTATCCAACAGGCATTCTTTATGGCTATGCTTCTTTCTACATCTAGGATAGAATATCACGAAGTTTTGTTCTGATTCTACTTGCTTTTGTTTGGCTTGCATAATGTCCAACTGCATTGTCAGAGTCCCTAGGATATCAGTTTTGAAATCCTCTAACAGATTAACAATTTATGTGCGAGTTATTCCTCCACCAGAGACTTTATTATCCCTTGTAATCATGTCGCGCTGTGCTGCCTTCAGTCTTGTTCTGCGTCTTGAACACCTGATGCACAAATTAATGATGTCAGCAAAGTTTTCCTGATATATGTCACCTTTACTCATAATGTTTAATGTTTCAATCCATTGTTCTTTCATCCCTTTAATTAGTGTAGTTTTTAACACATTATCAGGCAAGCACAAAGATGCATAGGGAGATCTCTGGAGATTGTATTGAAATCGTTCTACATATTCCTCGAGTGTTTCGGTAGGTCTTGCTGTCATTTGAAATATTTATTCCTTTAATTCCCTGGATTTGCAATAGCCCTGATATTTCTATACGAAAGCCGTTTTCATTTGATCCCAGTCGTTTATAGTGCCCCCACCTAATCCCATAAACCATCGTAAGGCTACCCCTTTCAATGTGGAGGGAAATAACTTTAGTTTTTGGGGATCGGTGGTATAGTCATACCCTCTGCACAATACATCCAACACAAACAGAAATGCATCTGATATTCTGATGTCAACCCATGAAAGGTAGGAATATTCTGGAGAGGAATGGCTTTCATAGGTGCGTTAACTACCATGTCCACGATGGGATACTGTAGTGTGGAAGTCTGAGGTGTTTGTTGGTTCTAGGCCATTTGGTCAAATATGTGCCAATACCCTTTTGGGATTTCCAAAGAGTTGTTCCGAGGATGGCTAGAAGGGATGGGAATGAGCTTAACAACACTTCCCTGGTCTGGGACAATGAGTGTTCCTTGTTGAACTACTATCTGGGGAGATCTTGGCTCCTCAGTTTCCTCAGTTTCTTCTTGAAAGAACTTAATGGCACTCCCTTTATCTGGGGTGCTGAGTGTTCTTGGTTGAATTACTACTTGAGGGATCTTTCCTCCTCTGTTTCCCCTATTTCTCCTCCTACTTCACAGAGATTACTGGAATTCCCTTCTTGTAGAGAAATTGGGTGAGAATTTTCAATTTCTTGAAAGCTTTGCTAGGTCTCTTCTGTTTTGCTGTGTACCTCAGTAAAGGCTACAGATGGTGAATTTGTGGCCCGAAGGGAGCCAATAGGCTTTCTGGAAGCAACTTTCCTAAGGCCTACTGATGGCTAAGATTCAGCTTGCTTAATGATGTCGTCTATGAAGGTTGATCGACCAAGGGTCATTGGTCCCTTAGCTTTGTCGGATTTGGGTAGTGGATTTGGATTGTTTTCAGGTTTTCTCTTCTTAGTCATACACACAACTCAAATATTTACTTCTACCCTAAGTTCTTAACAATTCTGCTGGAAAGTGGGTGGGGGAGCAGGGCTTTTGCATGCTCCGTACGCAGGTTCTTACCTTCCGTTTTTAATACCCAATTCTCTCCTAAAAAACAAACATCAAATCTATACTACTCTTCAGAAATGGCTACACTCCCCGGCAATGACGCCAAAATGTTGAGGTATAAAAGATGTCTTTTTAACTCCTGATTATCTTCACATTAGTTATCAATCCGAGTAAGACTTTCTATTTCAAGAGTGTACACAGTGTGTGGCGGCTATTTATTCAAGAGTAATGTTTCTAAATTGCAGTACAGTGCTTTCAAATACAAGAGTAAATGGATGTAGCTAGTGAACTTAAATTACAATTAAAAGAAAGCTTAACTTGCTAATGAAACCAAACCAAACATTCATTCAAGTATCATTCAAGAATACAGTAATAATAATTCGTTTCTCTTTTAACTGATTGATATTCCAAAAGTATTTTCTAATCTGAACAGCAAGGATCTCAGTTTGAGAGCATAAACAACAGTAGCCAATGCTCTTTACAGTGGAGAATCTCAAGATAGCACGCTGAACTAGATTACTAGATTGGAAATAGAATGCTGAACTCAAATGACTAAATCTGTAATAATAATAAAAGAATACTAAAATAGGTAATTGAATAAAAACTTCAACCAATGCTTCTATAGCTTGTAAAACAGAGTAAGTCTAAGAATACAAAATAACAAAGCAATGCGATCACAATAAATGGAAATCAAACCAAAACATCACACGGCAGGAATTGTAAAAGAATGATACAAGGATAGCAAGTGAATCCACCAAGGCAAGGCCCTTAGCCACCAGTTAACACCGCCAGATTACTTGAGTATGATAGAAGGAACAACAAATGTATTATATATTAATCATTTTCAAAATAGTTACAGCCAGTTCATACTCTGTTTCAACAATGAGAGTCAATGATCAAAGTAAAACTACAATAGTAATTTCTAAATAATCTCCAACCCCCGTTCTCTTTACAATCGCTACCTTTTATAATGGCCAAGTGGTAAGAAGGGTAAAATAGTAACAACGATCCCTCAGGATCAAGAGATCCTAAGGGATTCGCGCAATCTTCCATATTCAGTTAAATTTCTGTCTTTGCGCTGATGCTGTGATCTCCTTTTTTCTTATCCATAACTACGCACTCCTATCCTTGGCTTGCTGCCTGTACACTATTTCTTGGCTGGGGAACAACAGTTGTTCCATTTCATCCTTTTCCTGCATAAGGCATGATAATAGTTATCTAAATCGTGATGATAGATAATTTCCTTATTTTTACCATAATCCTTTGATATATTATCATTTTAGGATATAAAAGGCATATAACTAAAGAAAAGGATGATGAAATAAGTAAGATATACATACCTTTTCCATAGCTCAACAATGATATGTTTTGGAAGTCCTATATCATAAATTAAACCTATGTTTAACCAAAGTGACTAAAAAATGTAAAGGAATTTAATTAAAGGATGTTGTTCACACATCTAATCAACTTTCATCAATTTTTTAATTGCAATGATTAATATTTGTTTAAGGATTACTCTAAATTTTAGTATACAATTGATAAATTATTATTTTCTTCACATTTTTATCACAACATAAATTTATATAAAGTACCGGTTGTTACAATATAATCTCGAAATCGGATGTCGTCCTAAATTTCCCAATTTACGGGGTTCTGGATATAGTTTATTCCAGCTAACTGGAATCGAGTCCCTCACCACCAGAAGGATGATCACCCAATTGAGGAGCACCATAAAAAAGTTCCAATCCTGAAGGCCATTTTACAGATATCAAGCGGCCCATGTCAACCTAGCCATTTCCATCCTTAAAAGCCCTAACTTTGGACATTTCTACCTTTGACCAAGCAGATATTCGACACTCGAACCCCATTTCCTATCAAAGAGAAGATTACTACATTCCCTACATGTACACAAAGAATAAGAAGAAGAAGAAGATGATATGCCATTAATCATGTGCACCGAGCTCTCATAGTCTTGTGTAGATGCGGGTAGAGAAGTCATTAGCAGTATCCTAAAAATCGTTACGGAGATAAAAAAAAGGCACATATGAAGATTTCCATTACTGTGGACTAGCGGTCTTCTCTTGGGGATCATCCTTACCTATCCAACACCCATACCACACCTCTTCTTGTACCATTGGATACCCATTTTCGTGGTAGTTTCTTCAGTCATAAGAAAATTTCTTGGAAGGTCTCAACTGTGAAGAGAAGAGGCCATATTTTCTTTGTTTATCTCGTCCCTCTCTTGTTTTATCCAAAAACCAGAAGTTAGTTGAGGGTCGATTTCACACACATAAATGCAGCATCTTGGGGTATCAATTTCGTGGTTGAAGGCAACAGAAACCATGGCAAGCTCATCAAAGAAGGGGAAAGTAGTCCAACCACCTCAAGAAGAAAATAAGGTAGGCTATGAGGAGGAGTGGCCTTCACTTGACCATCATCCTTACCTTTGTAACATCTATACCACACATCTACTTGCACCATTTGATACCCTTTTTCATGATGGTTTATAGAGGTGTAGGCGCATTTATTGGAAGGGCTGAGCTGTGAAGAGAAGAGGCCATATTTTCTTTGTTTAGCTTAGCCCTCTCTATTTTATCCCTAAACCAAAAGTTAGTTGAGGGCCGATTTCATACACATAAACGTAGCCTATTGAGGTATTGATTTCGTCATTAAAGGTAGTGAATGCCATGTCAGGATAATCAAAGAAGGGGAAGGTAGTCCAGCCACCTCCAGAAGAAAACAAGGTAGGCTCTATGGCTCTTAAACTCCCTTTATCTCTTTCATTTTGAATGTTTTTCTACATGAATTTGAAGTGTTTGCTGGGTAAGTTGTTTCCCTCAGTCAACCAGTTGATTTTCAGCTCTTCTTCCAAAAATTTGACCTCTTATCATTTTATTAAAGTCTATTTTCAAACCGCAGAGAAGTCATTAGCAGTATCCTGAAAATCGTTACGGAGACAGAAAAAGGCACATATGTCCATTGTTGTGGAGGAACGACATGCACTTGGCCATCATCCTTACCTTTGTAATGCCCATACCACACCTCTGCTCACATCATTGGATACCCATTTTTGTGATGTTTGCTTCAGGCATAGGTGCATTTGTTGGAAGTTTGGAGCTGTGAAGAGAAGAGGCCATCTTCTCTTTGTTTAGCTCGACCCTCTTTTGTTTTATCCCAAAACCAGAAGTTAGTCGAGGTTCGATACCACACACATAAATGTCACCTCTTAGGCTATTGATTTCATGGTTGAAGGCAGCAGATGCCATGGCAAGCTCATTAAAGAAGGGGAAAGCAATCTAGCCACCTCCAAAAGAAAATAAGGTAGGCTCTGTGGAGGAGCGGCCTGCATTTGGCCATCATACATACCTTTGTAACGCCCATACCACACATCTACTCACACCATTGGATACTCATTTTCGTGATGGTTTCTTTAGGTGTAGGCACATTTATTGGAAGGTCTTAGTTGTGAAGAGAAGAGGCCATGTTTTCTTTGTTTAGCTCGACCCTCTCTTGTTTTATCCCAAAACTAGAAGTTAGTTGAGGGCCGATTTCACACACATAAACGTAGCCTCTTGGGGTATCAATTTCGTGGTTAAAGGTAGTGAATGCCATGTCAAGCTCATTAAATAAGGGGAAACTAGTCCAGCCACCTCCGAAAGAAAAGAAGGTAGGCTCTGTGGCTCTTAAACTGCCCTTTATCTCTTTCATTTTGAATGTTTTGTCGCATGAGTTTGAAGTCTTTGCTGGGTACCTTGTTTCCCTCAGTCAACCTATTTATTTTCAGCTCTTCTTCCACAAATTTGATCTCTTATCATTTTATTAAAGTCTATTTGCAAAATGCAGAGAAGTCATTAGCGGTATCCTAAAAATCGTTACAAAGATAGAAAAAGGCACATACAAAGATTTCCATTACTATGGAGGAACGACATGCACTTGGCCATCATCCTTACCTTGGTAACGCCCATACCACATCTCTGCTCGCACAGTTGGATACCCATTTTCGTGGTGGTTTCTTCAGGCATAGACGCATTTGTTGGAAGGTCTCAACTATGAATAGAAGAGGCCATCTTTTCTTTGTTTAGCTCGAACCTTTTTTGTTTTATCCCAAAGCCAGAAGTTAGTTGAAGGCTGATTTCACACACATAAATGTAGCCACTTGGGTTATCGATTTCATGGTTGAAGGTAGTAGATGCCAGGGCAAGATCATCAAAGAAAGGTGGTTTTGAATTGTGTGATTGTTGTTATTTATGTTACTATTCCGTTGCAAATTTGAAGTACATAAATTCCATCTTTTAGTGAGAAGAAGGTATTTTTTAGTTTTTAGATTGTTCACAATAGCAATTGCATAATTTCAAGGAAATTATACATTTGACATCATCTTTTCATTTTTCTACCTCAAGTGGATGCTCCATGCAAAAAATACTTGCTCATTTTACTTGACCTTTTAGATCATAATATTCTTCATGACAATGTTAAGGGGCAATCATATTATCTTATACCCTAGAGGAATGTGGTATATCTACCTCTTCCTACTTTTTGTCTCCTAACAACACATGTGTAGGCCTTCTAAACTATGACTATATTCTAATAGGATATTTTGAGCTCTAAGTGAAGTTCTCCAAAAATAATGGGCTACCTACAACTACTTGAGTTTATTGATAACATTATTCACATATTTGAGGATATTTCTCACCTCCTTAAGGGTTAGTGGATATTTCCCATATTTGTAGAGCTCATGTCCCCTTTCCCTTCTTATATCAACATACTCGATTACATTAGGGAGGTATTCTAAAGTTTTTATTGATGCCCTTGGGCCAAAACTATCACTCTATAGGCATTGAATATTAGATATAGACTCTCTGTCAAATTATTTTATTTTGCTCAAATGGAAAGATACTTAGACCTCTCTAGCCTAGTAGGGAAGAGATATTGTAATTTCATGTCCTATTATGCTATGTAAACATTTTGATTAGGTCAAATTACATAAAAATAAAAATAAAAATAAAACAAATAAAATTAATATTTTTAATTATAATTAATAATTACATCAACCAAGATTCATCTTAACTCCAAATCTACCAAGAGCCTAGATACATCAAATATCTTGAGATGCAAACCATTTTAGAGTGAAAAGAAATTTGATCTTTCTCAATACTTGGTAAATCCAGAATTAAAATAGATCTAAGATGATTAATTAATAATAATACTTTTATTATCCCCGCATTCAATTCAATTTTTTGTTTGACTAGTTATTATTCATATTTAACACAAATTGTATTATAGTTTAACCTTACAAATTATATTTTATAATTTTTAATAATATTTTAATTTATTTATTATTTATAATTTTTAATATTATTTTAATTTATTTATCATTTTTAATATTATTATAAGAACAGTTTCCCTTCCTCATTTTTCTTTCCTCTACTAAGGAAAATATCCATTCACATGAGTTTTAGCCCTTTCCTGCCACTAAACATCTATTCCTGTTGTTACTTTATTCGTGTTGTTATTGGAGTATCACATTTTTCTATATGGTTTGTAACTCATCATCAACTTTCTAGAGAAAATCATATTCCTAGGTTAACATGGATTCCTTCTCATAGGCGATTGTGGGAAGTCCTCATTTGCCTTCAATACAGGAAAACCTTCTTTAGGTTTCCTTCACTAGTAAGATTCTTATATGGGTTTTCGTTGTTTTATACAGGCATAGGTTATAAAATTGTTGTTACTTGGCTTACAATGTTTAAAATATTCATTCATTTCTTTCGAGAGTGAAGGCTCTGGCTAATATTTAGGCTAGAAATTGCAATTATGAGTAGCTAATGTTTAGCTTCTCTAGGGCCAAACCATATTTTTATCATTTTACATTCATTCGGTAAAAAATAGGTTTCAATTTGCTTTTGAATATTCTCTATCATGTCAGGGGAAAGATTTTGGTATGTTCAAGATTACTTATAATAATCATATATGGAGGAGCAGTATGACTGCAAATAATCATGCGCATCTCTGTCATGCAGATCTTCTATGTAAAACTAATGTGATTATCTTTTCTGTATGTACTAATTCTCACATGTTTCTGAGTTTGGGGCTAATGTTCCATTTCTATATTAGGTGAGGTACACACTAGCTTTCAACCATGAATCCATGACCATGAATCCATGTCATAAACATTGTCGACTAATTCTTGTTTTGATTCAATGGCTTGCATTAAGCCTCATCTGGATTCTACTAGCACTATCATGATGCATGCTAATGCAATTTCTTCTAGAAGATGGCAGAGTTTTATTTCATTTTGGAAGCAAGGGGCCATGCTTGGATGTGGTAGGTTTGCATCTTAAAATATAGTGTAGTGTAGAAGAAATGTTTACAGATTTTCCCTGAGGGTTGTTTTTGTGAAGGGAAAATACATGAAGACAACATCCCCTGCCATGGAAGGGGGATTTAAAGGGGGGAATGTAATGGTTGTAGGAGGGGATGATAAGTAATGGTTGTAGGAGGGGATGATTACTGTGGATGGGTAACAACTTTGCATCTCTCAAATAGAGGATACCATGTTTCCATCGTTGATATCCTTTACTGCAAGTTGTTTGACCAACAACTTGGGATTGACTCTCTAACTCCCATTGCCTCAATTCATAAGAGAATAAAGAGATGGAATCAAGTCTCTAGCAAACAACTTGACCTATTTATGGGATATGTTTGTGATTTTTATTTCCTTGTAGAGGCTTTCAAGTCCTTTGAACCTGAGGTAGTCGTGCACTTTGAAGAAAATATATTTTCTTATTATTCCATGATAGGTAAAGGAAGACCAGTCTATACTCAACATAACAATGTGATTTGAACCATGAATGTTCTTTTTTCTATCAAAGAATTCAGCCTAGAATTCCATTTGGTTAAATTGGGTACCATGGAAGAATATGCTATATTCTCTCTACTCCTTATAGTTTCACAAACTCTTGTGGGAACTCACAACACATTTGGGTGAAGTGAAGCTCTTTCATCTATGAATGCATTGGCCAAGCGCCCTAGGTTGGATGGTTCAAGTGATTTTCTCATTTATCCTCAGTGACTTGGAGAAAAGGATTGTACTCCATATATGATGACAAGAATATGTAAATTTGTTGTTGACTACAAGTTTCATCATCCTTTTGTGTTCCAGCTGGTGGAATTCCAAATTGGAAAGAGGTGACTGTTAACTTTGTATTTCTATTTAATTGTATTGAGTTGTAACTTAGTACTTACAGTAGCTTGTTTTCTCTTATCATATAATGTTATAATGTTTTAGCATATAATAATATACAAGTTACTTTCAATTGTAGTATATAATTCTCCCCTGACAATATGTACCTTATTTAATAAAATCCCTCATTTTGTGATAAAAAAAAATTGTAGATTTTCTAATATCTTCAATCATACGTATTTTTCTGACCATTCACATCTTCCCCTTTGTTATGGCTTGTGTGCAGTTTTATGATCCGTCATGCATATCTTGTCTTCAATCTTTGTTTATTCAAAAACAAAAGAAAGGGTGGATTTATCTATAATTCAGAAACACAAATACATTACACTTTTAAATGGAGACATTTGTCTCATGATTGAATGTGTGCGTGTATGTATATTCTTATTTATTCCCCAATTTCTATTCTTGATTGACTGAATGAGTTGTGTTCTTCTATTCTCAACCAAAATAAATCTATTTCTTCTCCTCTTTACCCATGTAATTTTCAATGGGATAAATGAATTACTTACCATATTAAGATGTTGAATCCTCTCCAAACAACATCCACTCATAGATGAGTTTGATTGTGCTAAGAGGCGCTTTACAGCCTAGTATGGTAGAGATGATGTAATGTCTTGTAAACATTTTGACTCGGGAAATATAAATAAAAATAGAAATAGAAATTCTACATTTTATTATTATTTTATGATTTTTTGTTAGGAAAAATGGACGTGGTCAAGTTACTGGGTTTTTGAGGTCTAGGTTTATGGGAACCCATGGTATTGACACATGGTATTCATGTGGAATATAACATATTTAAAAGGAGAAATTAAACTAGCCTAGATCCATATTAACTCTGAATCTACCAAGGGATGAGAGGGATAAAATCTCTTTTCACTCTAAAGGAAGTTTGCATCTCAAGACATTTGATCCCTCTTGGCGCTTGGTAGATCCAGAGTAAAGATGGATCTAGGCTAGTTTGTCCAACATAGAGTTCCAAGCTGCTCAAGTTTGATTTCTCAAGTGTTGTATGTGAAGTTCCAAGGTATGTGAGAGGTAGGTTCTACAGGAACAAACACAAAGAGAAAAAGGCAAGGTCAACAACATGGATCAAATCTATTGAATAATATACTTGCTAAGGTGACCCATGGGAATTCAACCTGGGTGGGGAGGATAACACTCCTCCCAACTATCTGGACTAGATCAAATTGACAAAATTGGCAGATCCTTGGCTACCACAACAATTATATTAATTGTTCGAAGTTCTATTGTAGTATATTTTATTGTTTGTGTGTGTACCAATCCAATTAGCCCTAAAATGCAGATAATAAGAATAAGAACACTTGATTATGTGTCTATGTTTTTGTGAAATAAATAGACATTTGTCTTCCAGTGTGGCGAACTTATTAATGTGATATGTTATAAGTGGACTGTGGGTTGTGTGGCAATTATTTACTGCATGCAAGTGTTAGTATGTTATTAATTTTTTATATCAAGGCATCATGATTATTTTCCCCTAAATAGCATGTCTGATTATGCTTAGATAACACATCCTAGTTGTATTAGGGAGTAATTTGTTTCACCTAGACTAGATTAAATTGACAAAATTGACAGATCCTTGGCTATCACAACAATTATATGTTCGAAATTCTATTGTAGTACTTGTTACTATTTGTGTGTGTGCCAATCTAATTAGCATCAAAATGCAGATAATAAAGATAAGCACACTTGATTACACATCTGTGTTTGTGAAGTAAATAGACATCTTTCTTCTAGTCTGGCAAACTTATTAATGTGATATGTTATTAGTGGACTATGTGGGTTGTGTTGTGGAAATTGATTACCACATGCAAGTGTTAATATGTTATTAACTTTTTATATCAAGGTATTAGGATTATCTGCACCTAAATAGTGTGTCTAAACTTATGCTTTAGATAGCACATTTCAGTTGTATTAGGGAGTAATTTGTTTCTATGAAACATTTATTCCTTTAACAAATAAAATTCCCAATCATGGGCTTAATTGTAATTCTCTCATATGGTATGGCTCTTACCATCCTTACGCAATTGGTTTTTCACCCTTGACATTCAGATTGTAGCAAGAATAATAGCCTTACAGTTATTGTTGTCTTGTTGTCTCTATTATTTCCCACCTATTTGTAGCTCTGATTGTTTTTTCTAGCCCCATATTGAACTACTACTTGCAGTGTTATCAGATGAACTTCCTATTGGGTATATACATGTTTATTGTAAATTTCAATCTAAAGAATGCCCGAGTAAATTGTCAGGTTGTTGTAACTTTTGATTCAGTATATCCAATCTTGTAAGGTCGGAAACAAGGTTGTTCCATTTTATAATACATGATTAATTTTGATGGGACCAGTAATTTTACATATTTTGTGTGGCTCCAGGTGCCATATGTTGCCACAAGTAGTGAGTCCCCACTAGAGAGGCCAGGTGAGCCTGAGTGTCCTGTAAGTTAAACAAAGAATTTTTTTTTTATTTTGTCGTAGCACACATCCTTTTGATATTGTTGTAATTTAGCTTTTTTTTGTAATGTTTGATTTCTTTTGATGTTGTTTAATTTATCTTTTTGTTGTGTTGTTTATTTTCATATTATTGAACTCAGTACTATATGAAAACTAGCATCTACAAATTTGGTTCAAAATGCAAGTTCCACCATCCAAAAGATAGGTTGGCAACCTTAAAATCAGAGGAGAATGTTGATGGAAGTGAGGTACTCAAGTCAGTCTATGTTTTCATCCATTATTTTTTGTCTTCCATTTAATATGATATGTAATTAGTCCTTGAATTTATATGCTCTTGATTTTGTAGGTCAAACGTGTTGTTGTTTCACTACCAGAGAGGTTTCATGAGCCTGAGTGCATTTTAAGATACTCAGTGATGAGTTTTGTGTTTTCATGTTCTATAGTTGTTTCTAATTGGATTATATTTTTTCTTTTGGAACTATTGGTTTACTGAATTTCTTGTTGTGGATCTCAGTTTTTTGTTAAGACATGTATTTGCAAGTATGGTGCCAATTGAAAGTTTGATCATCCAAAAGACAGGAGGATATTTAAAAATATTAGAGCACAAAGGGCATGGGGATGTTGTTGTAACTGTAAGAACAAAGGAACAAGGGGTTTCTAGAGTTGTAAATGGGAAAACAAAGGTCACACCTATAAAGGTTGTTATCATGCATAATTCCAAGGGCTTACCAATTAGAGATGTGAGTATTTGTTTGGATTTATCTATTGCTTAATGCATGGATAAAGGATTTTGTCATCAGTAATTGCCAATAATTTTTTTTTTTATTTCAAAGTCACCTTGAGTTACTATGTTATATGGTTATTAGTGTTGTCTAGATCTCTCCAATGACGAAACCCTGGGTTGGATTTCCCTTATGTATTCTACTTGATGTAATTCATTGGAATATGGTTGGCTTCATTGCCTTCTGTGTCTGTAGTATGTACTTGTGTTTTTGTATTGAGATTTCTCAGGCTTGTTGTTAATGTTTTTCAGTTCTGAGAATGATTGGTTCTGTTTTTCTTTAATTATTGTGGATGCTATGATTTTGTAGGGTGAGAGAGATTGCCCATTTTATGTCAAAATATGAAAGTAATTTTACAATGCGATGCCTTTCTTTTGTCAAATCATGAAGGGAATTCTAAAATTATTATTCATGTCATTATATATGTATGAGAAAACGGAGTGATAATATTATTATAGTGTTAGTTTAAAACAAGCGTATGTTTTATTGAAATCTTACAGGTTGATTAGCATATTTTTTTTATACAAAGTGTACTCGTTGATTTTACCTAATTTGGTTTAATATTTTGTGTAGCTGCAAATTTGGATCAAATTTCCGATTCAATCGTCCTGATAGGATATGTAAGTTTTAGCTTGATTAGAGAAGTATGAATGTTGGATTTTGTTAAACTTTCCCATTGCCATATTTTGCAACCTTGCAATAACTAATGTAACTAAAATTACATATCATTTTTATTTCATGATGTAGTAGTAAATATGCCACCAGCTGTTATGCCATTTTCTGCCAATAATCAACCTTTAGTTGGCTATTCAGGGGTAAGTTGGAGCCTCCTTTATATTTTAGTGTAATTTTGCTACAATGTTTTGTATATTTATCAAAATCTTTGATGTTGACGTTGAGCTCTTCTTTAGTTAAGTTTTTGTGGTTAATTAAATATACTCTAGCACCATCTTTTCTCTAGTGTATTCTACTGATCTGTTGACTGTTATTCATATGTTTTCAGATGCTTCCCCAACATAGTTTAGGAGCTCCTATTCCTCCACAGAGGCCTAGAGAGCTGGAATGTACAGTGAGTAATTCATTATTCAATGTTTACTTTGTTCATATATACATTTATGTGTGTAGAGATGTTTTGTATAGCTACTTTCCCCTTGTGATGATTTAGGGACATGGTTTGTCTCTATAGGGGAGTATAGAGCATTGACAAAAAAATGTCTTTGGCTAGGAATGACTTTCTGAAGAGTGATTAAATGTATGTTACTATTTCTTTCTTCTAAAAGTGTGCTTGGTTTTCTACAGTGTTGCTATATTGTGTTTTCTGGTTGGAGGTTGTTAGTCACAATTTCATATTCAAAATAATTCAAAATGAAAATTCAAGCAAGCAATGTAGATACAATTATTTTGATGTAAGGATTAGAAGTGGAATCATTCCAAACCCTTCTAGGAATATAAGCTTGCTAATGCTTACCAATGGTTGATGGGAACTTTGTAGATTGAATTCAAGGCCAAATTGAATAGATATTTTGAATTAGAAGCCTCCACAAAGGGCTTCCTCTTACTATGATGAGTCCAACAACCCCAGATTTAGCATTACAAAGGAACCTTTACTGACATTCAATTCAGTGGCCTTCAACTTAGAAACCATGAGTGGGGGGTATCTATTTGGGAAAAGTAACCTAGGACATGTACCTGGCTCCAATTGTCATTGTGTTCTCTGTGTACATTCAAAAGCATGGGGCATATCACTTGGTAGGACTTGAGACCTATTGGGGGCTATATTAGCTATCCACTTTTGTCAACATAGAAAACCATTACTGACACAAGTGTCTTTTATAATTTATGAAACACTTACAAGTGAACTTCTAGTACATTTGGAGGCTTTGTAGTAGAGTAGAGCTCTGCTAAATGTATGTTTGGTGTGTAAAAAATGCAATGAATAATATTTGTATGTCAAAGGCAAGGTTGCAAGCCACTACTATAAGATGTTTTTGTATGGTCAATATCACATTTTCCTTAATCTGACTACAAATTGAAAGGAGATGAAAATCAATACAAAAGTAGAACCTTACAGTTAGGTAATTGTCTGGAAGTTCCTCAGTTTGTAGTGGAAAAAAATAGTGTTTTGTCATGGTACAATATATTTTTTGCATCAAAAAACTTTCCTACTTGTCCCTACCACATCAATTTCCTTAGTTATTTTTAATATCAGTCCCATTGACTCAAAATTCCCACTATGCTTTTGGTAAATAGCCCTTTGGATAGGGTCAGTCCTTTTCCTTTGGTGGCAAGAAATCGATGGAGTGGATTTTACAGAACCGAAGTCATTGAGAACTAAAAGAGTTCCTATTAGCAGTAGTTTCTAATTGTCAACCACTTGTCCTTGTATCTTGTGTGTCACATTGGGCTGATCATTCATCCCTTGGAACACTTATTACATGATTGTTTCACACATATCCTACATGGTTTATTTCATATATTAGATGGGCCATATTTTTGTTTTTAATGTGCACTTGCTATGGTTTTTTTCTTTTTCCCTCCTATTTAAGATTACACTAGGGCTCATGCACTTGTTCCTATTAGGTTTTCTTCTTGATCTTGCTGGTATTTTTTATATTTGGAAGAATGTTGAATTGAAGAAGTTTTGGGGTTGTTTATAGGTTTTTCTTTTTTCTTTTTGTTTATTTGTTTGTTTGTTTGTTTTTTTCTTTTTTCTTTTATGACTAGAAAACTCCCTATTTAGGGTTGTTTTGTGTCCATATTCTACCTTAACTACGGAAAATTTGGCACCCAACAGTATGTCTTCATGTGTTGGTAGCCCATGGTGGTATTTTTTTTAATTGTAGTCTTTTCCAACCTTATTTGGAGTTGATCTGATTTTTTTGCTTGATATTATTTCCCTAAGGGCTGCCATCATGCTTTTTCAGATTATCTCATTTCACTAGGATTTCACTAATCTTCAAGTGCTTGCTAAAAAACTTACCAACAAGTGTTTAGATCATCTTATTTTCACTAATGTTGAATGGTTTTTAGGATTCTTTCCCTTTTAGGGCTTCCTAGGAGGGCCCACTTGAAACTATTTGTTCTGGAGAATTGCTTGGCACAAGATTTTCTATGTTATTCAATTAATATGTGAGATTAATGGTTGGTGGAATTTTCCATAAGGCCCACTAAACTAAGGTATCAAGACCCCCTTTATAATATGGGGTTAAACCCTTCTTGGCCCATTTTGTGGGTTTTCTTGAAGACTCATGGACACTTCATTTGTTGGACTAGATGGATTTTTCTTATGGTACACATATGGTTGTGTTCTTCGCAGACTCAACCATATTAGTTTTAGATGGTGATGCTCCTAGTATTCACTCCACCTTATTTTGAGACATTCTTCATAAATTCGAAGGTTGGTACTTTTGTATTAGATATTGTAGTTGGTGATGTGAGTCTTGCTAAGCTATCTAGAATGATTCATATTGGCGCTAACAAGCATATGCTGCTTGTTTGCAAAGGGTCACTTATCTCAACTCTTTTGATGCAGTTTCCACCCACAGGTCTATAGGATCATGGGTTGACATGTCTTCTGTATTTTTCAAGTGTAGCAAGGGTTTTGGCTTAAAAGCTATGCTAGTCAACTCTTTATTATATTATATCTAGGTGGTTGGGACCAACCTAGATTAATGGGCCTGTAACCCCTCTTAGGGAGGGAATTCCACCTTAGAGTACAAATATTGTACAAATACATTTTTGATAAGGAAATAAGTGCTCTCTTATGCCCAATTCTTTAGTTTCATGTGGTGTTTCTCTTGTTCATGATCTTATCTTCTCTTTATGTGTAAATTGTTTTTTTTGCTCATTTAGGGTGTGTTGTTGGTTCTATTTGATCCTTGTTTATTTTTCGTGATCTCAACACTTAGTGACCTTTCATACTGAGGGAATTCTGATAGGAAACACACTTTAATTATCATCTAGAGTTCAACTGTGTTGGAGTTCCTCCAAACTATCCACTGGGAATCGTCTAGCTTGTCAGCCATCCAATTCTAAAATTCATTTTCCCTTGGCATCAGCAGGTCCATAAATGTTACCAAGGTATAACATTCAACTTTGTAATTGGTTTGTGCCTCACCCCACAACTGAAGAATGGGTGGTATAAACTAAAGAAACTGTCTTCCTATAGATTTTAACCCCATACAAAAATTAACTGCATACAAATTCTAAAAACAGAAAATAAACAATAGCAAGAGAATAACGCATAAAACAAATATATAAAGATTTTCCCCTGGATCCCAAAATCGAGACTACCAACATGATTTTTTGTTATGTTCCTTTCAATGTTACAATGCATGTGTATACATGTCGAAGCATCCAATACCATGGACTGAAAACCATCGCGCCCAAAACCATGCAAAAAACCATAGGTAGGTTCGCCCCACCTAATATAGGGTCCCAAAAAGTTTCCCCATGGCATTGCCCCCAACCCCATAGAGGGGGGCTACCATGCCCCCTCAAGCCCCCTTTGAACCCCCCGTTGCGCAATTGGTGCAACAAAGGGGTGGATCCGCCCCCCAGTTAACTAGGGGGACTAGTCGTGGAAACCCAACATTCTCCCACTTGTTGTTTTCTTTCCACAGGGGGCCATAGGAGATCTTAGTAATTTATCTAGCCCTGTAATGCCCATTATTTCTCTACACCAAGAGAACTTCTCAAAGCTCACAGATTTTTTCAATGCATCTACAATATTCTTCAAAATGTCCACCTTTACCATCAACACCCTTTTGTCTTCTATCATATCCCTTACAAAGTGATACTGAACATCAATTTGCTTTGTCTTTGAATGGTAAGTAGGGTTCTTGCTAAGAAAATTGCACTTTGGTTGTCACAGTCTATCCTTATAGCTCCTTGTACTAACCCCATACTTAAACACAATCTCTGCAATCAAACTACTTCCTTGCTTTCATGGGTGGTTACCATGTATTCTGCCTATGTAGTTGATAGTGCCACTACAAATTGTTTCTTACTCATTCAACTGAATACACCTCCAAATAGGTTAAACACATACCCACTTGTAGATATTCTCTGATCCAGTTCTCGAACCCAAACTGCATCAACAAAGCCATGAATATCCAAAACTCTATCCAATCCTTGTCATCCTTGGTAGCGCAAACCATAATCACTAGTGCCACACAAATACCTGAAAACCTATTTCACTGTTATCCAATGCTCCTTCCCTGTTTTTGACATAAACCTTCTCAATACTCCCACTACATGTGCAATGTCTGGTCTAGTACAAACTATCACATACATCAAGCTATCGACTACACTTGCATATGGAACACGAGACATCTCCTCTTCCTCTTCTTGTGTCTTGGGACACTGTTCAGCAAATAACTTTACACCTACAGGAATAGGAACCTTCACCGGTTTATTATACTGCACATTAAACCTCTGCAGTATTGTCTCGACACACTTCCACTGGTTTAACTGGATCTTCCTCTTTGCCTAACCTCTTTTAATTTCCATGCCCAAAATATAGTTTACAGCACCAAGATCTTTCATGTCGAATTTGGAGGACAATTGGGTCTTCAAATCCTGGATAATTTCTCTGTCATTTCCAACCAGTAACATATCATCCACATATAAGACCAGATAGATAACGCAGTCACCAATTAATTTAAAATACACACAATGATCTTCTTTGCTTCTGGTGAAGCCAAGTCCCCATATAGATGTATCAAATTTCTGATACCACATCCTTGGTGACTGTTTTATCCCATACAAAGACTTCTTTAACTTGCATACCAGTTCTTTCTTACCCTTCGCCACAAAGCCTTCAGGTTGCTTCATGTAGCTTCCCTCTTCCAAATCCCCATGGAGAAATGTAGTCTCCACATCCATCTGTTCTACCTCAATGTCAAAAGCAGAAGCAACAGATAAAAGTAATCTAATATCACCAAAATCAATTTCTGACACCTGGGCATAACCTTTTGCTACCAACCGAGCTTTATATTTCTCCACCTTTCCTTCTACATTTGTCTTCTTATTCAACACCCATTTGTTACCAATGGGTTTCCTTCTAGTTGGCGACTCCACCAGATCCCATACCTCATTTTTGTGCAAAGATGCCATTTCATCAACCATGGCCTCTTTCTAAAGTTTTCCATCCTTTGAATCTACGACTTCCTTCACAGTTCTGGGATCATCATCAGTAATAGATAAAGAAAAATTTAAACATAAAGCAGATCGACTATACCTTTCTGGCTGTATTCTTTCTCGAACTGGTCTTCTCATGCCTGGAGTTTGTGGCTCTTCATCTTCTGACTCCTCTTCTGCTATAGAGTATGATTTTTCCTCCTTTAGCTCAAACTCTGTCTTTTCATGTTCCTTTGGTTGGACTTCATGTTTAATAACATATTTAACTTCTTTGAACACCACATCTCGTTTGTACACAACCTTCCTTGTCACTGGGTTCCAAAGCTTATAACCCTTTAAACCATCCTTATACCAAATAAAGATGCACTTTTTAGATTTACTATCCAACTTTGTTCTTCTCTCCTTTGGAACATGTACATATGCATCACATCCAAATACTCTTAAATGTGAAAGAGAGGGTTTCTTACCAGTCCATACCTCTTGTGGAGTCTTATCCTCCAACACTAATGAAGGTGAGCTGTTGACCAGGTAACATGCAATATCCACTACCTTTACCCGGAATTCATGTCCTAACCCAGCACCATTGAGCATGCTTCTTGCCCTCTCCATCAACATCTTGTTCATCCTTTCTACAACTCCATTTTTATTAGGTGTATGTGGAGTAGTATTCTGTTGTGATATACCACACTTCTTACAAAAATCTTCAAATCACTTACTGCAAAACTATCCACATTTATCTGTCCTCAGCACCTTTATCTTCTTCTCTATCTGGTTTTCCACCAGAGCCTTAAATTCTTTAAACCTGTCAAAGGCTTTAGATTTATTCTTGAGGAAATATATCCATGTATTCCTTGAGAAGTCATCTATAACTGATACACATTACACATACTTACCTAGTGATGGAACCTTCACAGGTCCAAACACATCGCTATGCACAAGCACTAATATTTGTTTCACCCTCTTACCACCAGAAGGGAAACTCACCCGATTCTACTTCCCATATACACAATTTTCAAATAAATCAAAATCTAGAGAGTTATTAGTCATACCTTCTACCATACCTTTACCATGAAGTATTCGAACGTGCTTCTGTCCAATATGTCCAAGCCTTTGATACCATAGCATGGTCTTTTCTCCAGAGACCACTAGATTTTCTACTTCACTTTCAGGAACCATAGAACCGTTGCACCCATCAACAACAGTGCTACCTTGTAGCTTGTACAGAGTTCTAATACAAACTCCCCACATCAATACCAGTGCTCCCAAAACCATCTTGTAGGTATCTTTATCGAACACTATTTTTACACCTGCATCATCCAGCTTGCTTACAGAAATCAGAATTCTAGCTAATGCAGGAATATGCATAATACCCGGAAGTGTTCTAACCCTTGCACCTTGCAAATTCAACTTGACTTTTGTGCGACCAACAACTGTAGCCTTCCTGTCATCCCCCAAGAAGACATCACCACCATAATGTTTCTCATACTTGCATAACCACTCTCTATGGGGAGTGAAGTGAAAGGATGCACCTGAGTCAATCAACCATGCCTCATGATCTACATGTGTACTTGAAGAGGCCAAGTACATATCCCCACCTTCATCTGAGGTGGTTTTCGCCTCTGTAGAAGGAGCATCATCAGATCCCTTTCCTTTGTCAGGAGCTTTAGATTTACAGTCCCTTTTGTAGTGCCCTTCCTTTCTTCATTTCCAACACACCACCTTTACAAGGTTTTCCTAGAGATTTAGATCTCCCTCCAAATTTAGATCTCCCACTCGATGACTTATTTTTTCTTCTATTCTAGGATCATCCTCATACAGACAAGGAATCACCGTTTCGGGTCTCCATATTTTTCCATCTCATCTCCTCCATCAGTAAGGATGAGACTATTTCATCAAACTGCAAGGAAGTTTCATTGCTACCTATTGCAATAACCAGACTATCCCATAAATCTGGTAGAGAAAACAACAAACTAATGTTGTTATCTTCATCTGAAATTTTAATATCAACATAAAATAACTGACTTACCATAGTATTTAATGCACTCAGATGCTCTGTCACCAAGTCTCCATCTTTCATCCTCAAGTTATACAACTTTTTCCATAGGAACAGTTTATTCACCAGAGACTTAGATTGGTACAAAGTCCCTAACTTGTCCCATGAAGCCTTTGTCATAGCTTCTGCTGATACATTTAGCAATACTGAATCTGAGACACACAATCGTATTGTGCTCTTTGCCTTCTGATCCAACTTCTTCCTTTCTTCATTGGACACTCTCGTTGGTTTAGTACCCAGATCTACTATAATCCAGTGATCTTTATCCACGAATAGATCCTTCATCTTGAGTTTCCACAACTCAAAACTTTCACCATTAAATTTCTCGATCTCTATCTTTACATTGCTCTCCATCTTCTTTCGCCACCAGAATCAATCCCACAAATCTCCCACTGAACAGGGTCTACCACAGGCCCGATCGAAACACCTCAGTAACAAAGGCATACCCTTGAAGCCAAAACAGGTCCGATACCAAATGTAGGTTTTAATGCCATACAAAAATCAACTACATACGAATTCTAAAAACAGAAAATAAACAATGGAGAGAGAATAACACATAAAACAAATATACATAGATTTTCCCTTGGATCCTAAAACTAGGACTACCAGCTTGATTTTTCTTTATGTTACTTTCAATGTTATAATACATGTATATACATGCGGAAGCATCCAATACCATGGACAGAAAACCGTCGCGCCCAAAACAATGTGCTAAAACCATACAAAAAACCATAGGTAGGTTTGCCCCACCTAATATAGGGTCCCAAAAAAATTTCCATGGGGCACTACCCCGCACCCTATAGAGGGGGGCTTCCCACCACCCTCAAACCCCCTGTTACCCCCCCCACTGCGCAATCGACGCAATGAAGGGGGGGGGAATCCGTCCCCCCTCTAATCCCCCGGTTAACTAGGGGCGCTAGTCATGGAAAGAACATAACACAAGCCAACACTTCCTCCTTACATCCATATGACTAGAAATAATATGACCAAATTGGAAATAACATTTAGGACCATTTGAAGTAAAAGGATAATTAACTTCTGTAAACACAAAATATCTAAACTAGGGATCAAATTTCTAATGTTATGAACTATGAATTTTATACAAGGGTGCATACCTTCTTCACATTCATGTGGTTGTTATCTCTGTGGATTGGTGGTGATGTAGTCCATATTCTCTTACATTGTAAGGGTTTGATGAAGTCATGCCTTTAAGCCTATAAATTTGTATCCAATTTTCCATATTAGGAGCCTTGGGTCATTTCAAATATTCACCATTTGCTGAAACCACAGGATTGCCAGCAATTGACACTATTATAGTGGTCACTTTCTTTCTTTAAGTGTTCTACTTCTTTTAGGTGACATGAACCCACATTTGTTATTACCTTGAGAAACATTTTTAGCTTAGTGTCGAGGAGTAGAATTAATAGAGAAGTTGGGGCATTAGCTCTAACCATAATGGGGCAATCTTGAATTCTTCTCCTCATTGAATTTACTCCTCGACAATGAGGGAATGCAATTCAAGTCACAGGTCATAAGAAAAGGTGTGACTTTCACATCGCAAGTCAAGTCTCATGCCCAAAGGTGTGACTTGTGACTTGTCACCTGGCATAAGAAAAATGTGCAATCACTTGGTCACTTGTGATAGGTTTAGATGGGTCGCAAGTCACAGGTCACAAAATAAGATCATATTTGACAAATGAATATGCTTCCAAATTGTGACCAATGACTTGGAAAAGTGTATAAACTAACAGAAGGTCACAATTATAGTTTTTAGTGGTTAATTGCAATTTTGGGTGTAGTGATAAAAACCAAGTTTTTTCCCCTTAGAGTCAAGATTGCTAGGTCTTTTGGAAACCATAGATAGGTTAGAGAAGGGACAAACCCTGGGAAGCCAAAGGAAAAGGGAGATAAGAAATCAAGTATGTGGTGTCTCCAAAATTATGCAAGATTCAAAAAAATTTAGGGTTGTTTTTAGACCTTGCACCTTCTTAGATGTGGTAGTTTTGTTTGCTAGACAAATTGACACAACTATGTATTTAGGGGGTTGAGACTTTGGTGACGTGTTAAAGTTAATTCGTTTGACCACTTGATTAAAACCCACTGGAGACCTTATAATCTGGTATAACTCTCTACAATAGATGACATGAAAAATAACCTGGGAGTTTGATGAATCCATGTGGATCTTTCCATTTGATGTTTTCAACTAAAATAATCTAGTAATTATTTGGTTCAGGGTCGAAAAGTGTGCTCGAAGAAATGAAAATGATGGCTATGGGTGAGATAGACAGCTGCATCCCATATAGCCATATCATATTAGCATGTTCCAGCATTCTGTGTCGTGGCACAACGCTTGCATGATATGTTATGGAGATGGAATGGTGAGGCACATGGCTCTCATGTGAGGGCCCACATGGTCCATTGAGGTTATTTACTTTAAACATTTTGATTCGATATCTGATTTTTACTTTCATGAGTAGATACAAGCTTTGGTTTCTTTAATAACTTAGTTTCGAGCTAGTTGTTATTTTCCCTTATGTTCATCCTTGACTAGAATTTGATATGCATGTCCCACAATAATTGTACAGAACTAGTAGCCATCTAGTGCCTTATAACTTATAAGTTATAAGTCATGGAAGATCTACTTCAAATGTTGCCTAGTTTCTGCAATTGTCTAATATCTCCATCATCCCTGTGGACAACACTGTTGTAGGGTGACATCTTGGTTATACATTTCAAACAACACCCTAATGCTTCTCAATACAATACCATGTCTACTCATCACACTAGGTTACACTTTGTTTTAGGATCATCACTTATACCAAGTGATGTTCCAGCCATGGGATTAATTATCTTAGTTATCTTATTCTATATGAAATCCAATTGCCCATAAGTTTGTTTCAAACCATATTCTTGTCTCTAATTTAGGAGAAATCCCACAGAGTGTCATATCTATCATTGGAACTGGTAGAGGCTGATCATAGTAATACAAATCCAAACATTTCATCTATCTCCTCTATCCAAAAATTGTGGGATAATTTTGAGAGACATATTTCTTATGGTACCCTCATGCAAACTAGAGGGTAACATATTGCTCCTATTGGGCACACACTCCCTTCTTGGGATCACTTGAGAACCCCAAACTCTCAAGGTAAAGCCATCAAAGTGAAGTCCATAATCCAAACTAACCAGTTCATCATCTGTAGACTGCAATATCCATTTTTTTGTGTTTCATCATTGTTAAAAAATAGAGACATATTAAAATCCAAATGAAAATGTGTTGGGATCCACATCACCTATGGACTCAATGGTCCATTTTCAACAACTCTTGTATTCTCAACAATTTCGTTGTATGTAACAACATCTTGATAATGTTAATTTCTTCCATAGAGAAGAGAGATGGCAACCAAGATTTCAGGGTCTCTTTGAGCAATTTTAGTGGATTGTTTGATTAAACACAATCCCCTCTTCACTTAAATTTCAAGTAATCTTTGTTGTCAATCCATCTATGATATATGATAATAGAACAGAAACAAATTATTCACATTCACCCTCTCCTTTTACCTTACTGTTTGTTGTGAGAAAACCTTGCTCGCACTTTACAGAACAAAAAAAATCCTATCATAACATTTTGTATAGTTCTTTATACTTCTGCAATTTCCATGATGCATATCATTTGACTCTTTAGGTCTATTTTTTTCATATTTGTCATAGCTATCATCAAATGGAGAGGAGGATATTTCATCATTACAAAATATAAAGGTAGAATTAATCCCTCATCAAAAGGCTAATCTGATATGCTCCCTTTAGCAATTGCTTCATTATCCTCTTCATAAAAGGCCCTGTCATTCTCTGCCTTGGGGTTGGATTGACCACACATCGTATTAGATGTGTTGACATTGAGTTTTGGGAAAAAGAAACTGCTCATAGTCGAATCTGAGAAATTTTATTTAATATCATTTGTATTCTCATATTCATGATAGATAGGATTGGATTCAAAACACACAACATATGATATTCCTTTGCTTTGCACAAATAATGAATCGAGATCTAGTCTGTATCAGGGCTATTGTGTTATTCTTCTTCTAGACCTGTAGTAGGCTAATAACCTCTTAAATGATGTCAACAGTGCTAACTTCCTCAAATTTTGAGCTCAAAAATTTATTCATATCAATAGCAACATCATCACAGTATAGATATTCACCCTCTAAATTGTCTTCGTTATCTCGATGATCATCATGTTGAAGGAGATGAATAACATCTTCTTCTTACAATACCTTTTCATCTTCATGAATTCCGTCCCTTCGCACCACAAGGTGTTCTTCCTCCACAAAAGCTCCATCATTATCTTCATGGATGTGATCATTTCCTACAAAAAGACAAAGGTGGCCTTCCTAGTGCAAAGTTGCCAACAAGTGCTGGTCATGATCATCAAATTTATTAAATCTTGGGTGACAATGTTTGAGGACTTTCAAGTTTCAACTATATTTTTGAGAGAATGTATGCTTTTTGGGTTGCACGAATGTTTAGTTCATCCTTTATGTTATTATCCCAAAGCATATGATCATGACATCTTCATGCCTTTCTTCCAATTCTGAGATATACCTTATAAATGACAGGACATGTGAAACATAATTAAAAGATTTCCCTCCAAACTTCTGAAGATGCTTTCCATAGTTAGGATGGTGCCTATTTAGGCGTCTTGGGACATTTTCAATATCCGAAGTTAGAAATCCTTGATCATTTATGATTTCTCTTCTTTTCCATTATATCATCTGTGTCATTGAGGAGTAAGAAGGAGTGCAAAGAAGTGGTATTATCGAATTTGTAGAGTTGACCTCTATTTAATCAAAATTTTGGATGTATTTTTTTATGATGGTAATGCTTAGATATCGCTGTGGTTATCAATTTCCCTGTGGTTATTAGTTTAAATGTTTTATGTTGAGCATGTGACATTATAGTGCTCTTCTTATTATTTAATTGTCATTATTATTTTCATATTCATATGCAAGAATAGAACTTAATAAGTTTGCGTAGAATATTTCCACTCTCTTTTCTCCATCAGTCCAATCCATGAAGGAACTAGTCCACATAGGTGATAGGAGATTGTTTACCACTTTATTACATCTTCTATCATTTCTGTGTTCAATATAATCAATTTATATCTATAGTAGACCATTGCAAATTTAAATTTCCTTGTAATAGATTTAAATGAGAACTCCAGTCATCGAAGTTACATTAGTATTTGTCTGCAACCTGGCTTGATGATTTCAATTTCCTAATTAGAAACTTTAATAAATTACTTCATTAATATAAGGTGTAATTTATAAACAACATTGCGTATCTAGGAGTTAGACCCGCTAGCAAACCCCACCCCCCTTAATGCTAGAAAATGACCAGCCCATAGTGAGATGAAACAACCAAGGTGAGAGCATGACTAGATTTCCTAATGTTACATTAAATTTATTTGTTGATTTTGTTACAAAACACTTGATCAATTTCAAGTGCTAAGTTTGTTTATTTATCTTCCCTCAAATACTTGGCCCTGTGCACATTATCTTCTAATGCTTTCAGCCTTATATAGGGCTTCCAGTAAGAGATATAGTGTTGCCCCAATTCAGCCTAATAGTCCTCAAACACCTATGCAAATCATCCTCTAGAATCCTAATACTCCTACGCTGCAACTTGGCCTTTATAAAATAACTATTCCAGGGTTGTGCTATAATACACAGAAGATATTTAGGCATGCTCATAGAGAAATTACACCTCAACAAATCCACAAAATATGCCTCTCCAACTTGGCTAGGCCTAATCCAAGCACAAGAAAGATGGGCCCATAGATCTTGAAAACATTTTGGACCAGAACAATGCACAAAATGAGTCGGCCCATAGCTCTTGAAAACACTAAAACAGAGGAGGGATAACCAATGCTAGTCCATAGCGATGCTTGAAAATAAATGAGCCTTCTCTTTTTTAAAACAATTGAAATAGAGGGAGGATGATGGTGGTGATATTAAAGTGTGCATCTACTAAACATACTTCACTTATATTTGAGTTGTATATTCTATTCAATATGAAGAGATACTTTCTGGAGATGCCATTGGCATTGCATGATAGATCTGCAAGATGCAACTGAAAAAGAGAAAAAACAGACTAATCCCTTAGTTTCCACTGACTAGATCTCAAAACTGAGGGTATTTTTCCCTCACACATAATCCAAACATAACAACCCTTTGAGATACAAAATTTAAGTCAAACCAAAATTACATCATAATTCTGGAAATGCAAAGTTCTTCTCTCAATATAACTAAAAAGGGTCAAACAGGGCCTTTGTAGGCATGTAACCCCACAACAACAACAAGATAAATCTTAACAGACCTGACAAGAAGCTGAAAACCTACACTTGAGAACTTCCCCTCAATCAAAGAAAAGGAATGTTGGATTCCTATACCACTGTCCCATCCTTTGATTATTTTCATATGCATGAACCAACTACCAACTGGAGTCCTTCCTTTGATAAAGAGTTTGCTTCACAGTTATGTTCTTTGTAGACATGGATAAGGAAATTTATTAAACACAAAAAACATAGCTTTTTCCCTCATCATATATAGGACTAAGTACCAATTTCTCCATTTTATAGATTCATTTTATACAATTGATGACCACTAGATTATCCCCATACACCTAAAAGTTTGACACTCCTTTCTTGCAACAAGTTATTTGAACCCCCTATCAAACCTGCTTTGAAATTGATATAATGGAAGCATTGAAAAATAGAAGGCCACCTGCCCCACATCAAGGCCAAGTGCCTTTGCTGGCTCCATCAAAGAAACCCCAAATGTCAGTTTTGGAAATGGAATCATGTGATAAAATCCTTTGTGGAGAGATTTTGGAGATAGTTTTGAGGCAATAGAAAATAGATTTGGCTTGAACTACACATTGAAAAGGAGACATGAGTCTCTCTTCAAAAATTGTAGCATTCCTAGCCAGCCATATGCCTTAAGGCTACTATTATTTCCAGGGCTCTAAATTCCTTTAGAGCAGAGTTTTTTTCCATTTTGTGAAACAATCCTCTACAAAAACCCCTTGCTATCTATCCTTTGTTCTAGAGAGAAGGCCCATTTCAGTGCACATAGACCTTGCATAAGAGCAAGTAATTGGAAGGTGAGAAATAGTTTCAAGAGATTCTTTGCACAAGGGAAGTCTACCGAGACAATGTTTGTTCCTTCTTTGAAGGATACCCCATGTGAGTGCTTTGTCTCTGATAGGAAACCATATAAATCTCTCATATTTTAGAGGATATTTGATATTCCATAGTGGTTTCCACTTCCATTGCATATCCTAAAATCTGTTTGGAACAAACATGGCCTTGTATCCTAGATTCAAAGTGTAAAGCTCCAAACTAGGATTTTTTCACCATATTGTTTTTGGATGCTAGAGGACATCTAGAGCCTATTTGTTGATGTATTTTCAATTTAGAGATGGATTATGCTCAATGTTATTTTGGTTATGTGCACCCTTACATGCTATATAAATGAGAACTTGTAGTTTGTGGACCTGTGGTTGATGAAGATTATAACTACTATATGAATGATGTAATATGCTTTAATCCATGTTTTTATGTTTTTTATCACTAATTGATCATTCTACATGCTTTTTTTGACATATATGCATCAAAATATATAAAAATATATATTATATAAAATTCTCTCCCAAAATCTCGCCCGACCCATGAGCTTTTAAAATGTCACTCCCCACTTCTGCTTCCACTCCCACTCCCAAGCAGCCATGATCCCACATAGGGATACCACACCATACCCTTAATCATTTATCTTTCAAAACTTGATAAATCTAGAGTTATCAAATGTAATTCAAATGAAGAACTAAAAATGTACCTACATAGTTTCCTATCATAGGTTTTGTGGCATCGGCATGAGGTCCAATCACAACCAAAATTTTAATATGATTTTTTTATAGGGGAAACAATCCCTCATTTTTCAGAAGAATTATACCTTCCTTGGCTACTTCAATAACCATCTCTTGATTTTGAGCACTGTAGATTGGAATCTCGCCTACCTCAAAGAAACCTAATCTCATCAGAATGATATATATGTTTATTGAAGCTTTATCCATATTTGATTCCTTGGCCTTTCCCCACAGAACTATAGATTCTAGATAATTTGGATAGAATTATCCACAGTCCAAGTCCAATCCCAATTCAAAGGAAAAACCCATGCAATGGAGTGAATTATTCATTTTAATGAGACACTAGATTAGGAGAATAGATGGCCTATGCCTTATTCAAATAAAGGTGAATTATATCAAAGCCACAAGTATATCCAAAGCTAAGAAGCCCCTGAAACATGAACCAAGGAATAATGGCTAGGAGCCAATAGTTCATGATCCTGAACTTACTTACTGAAGGTTGGGAACTGATCCCCCAGGATCATAATTATCCTACTTTTAGTGCTTGGCTAATATCAATTGTTGCTTAGGGTTGAACATGGACTTGTGTTCCTCTAGGATGCGGGTCAATTGGCCATGACTTTGTTGTCTTTGTTTCGTTGACATCTGTATGGTTTGTTGTATTGTCACATTGTTGTTTTGTGTTAATAGCATTTTTGGTGTTGAACCCGCCTGGTTTTTCATTTTTCTATTGGTAGTTGTTTAAGCAACCTGCTGATCATTTTAAATAAAATTCTAGGACATGTATTTATTATTTATATTAATGATTAGAGGAAGCATTTTATTAAAAAAAACCAAAATTTTGGTCCAAAATAATAAATAATGGAATTTTCATTACACCTATTAATGCATCATATACTTGTAGTAAAGTACAATTTTTCATTATTAAAAAAAAAATATAAAAAGAAAAAAATAGTCATAAAAAATGGTCTAATTCTATGACTGCCCATAGTGATTTTCTAAAGCATTTCTAACACTACAATTTCACGAAATTATTGAGTAGAATGGTGACATTAATTTCCAAGTATAGGAGATGGTGATTGAGCATGGATTCGACTGTGTAAGTGTTTGGCCACAAGAATTTTTTGTTCCCTTCTGAAGTCGTCATGCCTACTATAGCATTTGCCAGCCCGCTTATGATAGGTAGCTCGAACATGATTGGTTTTAGAAGACTTATTTACCTATGTGATTTTGTGTAAATATTTGATTCTATTAAGCATATGGTAGCTGCCTTTACAAATTTTGATTCTTTCCAGCCACACTGCCCTTATGTTCTTTGTCATTTTTTTACTATCGTAGGGCATAGGATGAATTTGCGTTTGATTGCAAATCTCCCATGTCTAGTGTTTTGTTCCTTCAATATAGTTTTATTGGCATCTCCTTGTTTACTTACTAGAGATCAATCATTCTCCCTGACAATCTACAACCTATAAATGTCTTAAAGGTGTTAGTTTAGTTTGCATTCTATTCGATCTCAATTTAGTCATGAATAATTTGTGTTTGGATCCAACTCGTCCACATCTAGTGTTCTGCTGCTTCACTTAGTTTTGGTGCCACCTTTGTTTCCTTACTGGATATTTTCATGTTGCAATAGATTGATTCTCCAGAAATATCTGCAATTTGTCCACATCTGATAGTGATATGAGTTTTGACCTAGAGTCTTAGTGAGTTATCTGACTTGTGAGTCAAAACAACTAAGTTGGAGAGAATCATAACCCTACTCCAAACTAGCTCCTTTCCCTAATCCAAGTTAAAAGTCTTGCTACTTCAAGTTAAAAATTTCTCCTTCAATCACAAGAACCATTTTTGTTGTTTAGAAATTCTATTTTTGCTACTTAGAAATTCCTTACAAGCTACTACCCTGGTTTCTCTCTCTTCTTCTTCACGTGCAAAATGAAAATTTAGAATTTTGGGAACTTGTGGTTTCCTGAAAAGTGTACTTGGACCCATAGTAAAAGTAACAAAAACAAAAAAGTGTAATTTCCCTTTTTTCAGCCATTAGATTTGAAAGGGGATAATTTCCAGGCATCCCTTTTAATATGTGACATCCTTGGAACAACTAGGAACCTCCCCAAGGTGCCCCCTACCCCCAAATTGTAGGAAACATAGACAATGCAACTGGTACCATCCCTTGTGAAACCACTGCTTGAGTGAAATTCAGTGCATCAATGCTAGAGGTGGCTCTCATCAAATAAGACACTTTGATCATTGGGCAGTTAGGGACCTTATTCTACCATTGTTTCATGTTGTATGGAGTTTCTTGACCTTTTTGAAATGTTAAGTTTTACAATGCATATGTAGGTGTTCATTGAACTACTATTCTTTGCAAACACACCCATGTCATATTTCTATGTTCTTATGTGTTTATTCTAGTATCATGGGTTCACTGAACACTTAGTAACATGTATTGTAGATTTTATGGCTTCATTACTACTGAACATTTTGTAACCTGTATTGTAGATTATAAGGCTTCTAGTAATGTGAGGACGTTTGCATCTTTTACTATTAGAAATTACATCTCATCTGGGAATATAAAATTAGAATGTGATGGACCCTTAGCTTTCAATATAGGCTTTTCCAGTGTGATTTTATATTCTAAAATTAGGAATCTTTTTCACCATTGAAAGTCCACCTTTCTGTTAATATGCAAAATTATGGCATTTTTTCTATTACGCATATTGTACCTTTAAACAAGTGCATTATGTCTATATTTTAGCATGTAAGTGTTTAGAGAAGGATGTTCTGAATATGGAGATTAAATGTCAAAAACTGGTCTTTTTACCTTTGCAAAAAAGTCTTGTGGTTTATGTGAAGTATATCAAAGCACTTAACAAAGTCTAACCTCATATCTTGAGCCTTAGTTTCTGCTCTTCTCCCTCCTATCTCATCATGTTGTATTCATCTAACATTGCTAAAAGTGGAACTTCAGTATTTCAAGGACATAAAAGGAAGTGAATGTAGATGGAAATGTGCTATGAAAAACTACTACCCTTTGTTACTATATCAATTGACTGTAAATGTGTTCCTCTAATTTTTGGGACAAAAAATTTAACACTTCAAATAAATCAGATATTTAGTGATCTGATGCTTATTTAGAAGAAAGTTTATTTGTTTTGAATCGTTAACATTATTCCAACTCAACAAATGATAAAATAGCTAAAAAAAAATCTTGTTTAAGAAATTGCTAGAATTCATATTTTAGTTAACTCTTCTTTTGAATGTTGTGCATATGACTTTCATGGACAAATGCCTCAATCTTGTTTAATTCTCCCGAGTTTAAGACGTTCATATTTTTTGGGATAGTTGATGTCAAATTTCAACCACCTCCATCCTATCAATTTCATCTTGGAAACCCTCCTAAAGCTCATCATCAACTCATGTATCTGTGCCACGTCCTCCAACTTGCCAACCTGATTACATAATTCTTTAAAGGGTTCTAACTCAATGGAAGAGTACCTACTTATAAGCAGGGAGTTGGTAGTTCAATTCTAATGTGCTATATCATGAATTAATCTATGATATTGTAGTTTATTTTTAATTAAATACATTTTATATTTATTTATAAAGGTGGTTAAATATTTCTCTGGGTTCATTGTTTTATATTGTCTTTAAAGAGACAAAAGACAAATTGTCTCTATAAAGACAATATGTCTTTAATCCAAACTATTGTCTCTGGAGAGACAAAAATGAAATTGTCTCCAAAGAGACAATAACACTTCTATTATATATTGTCTTTATAGAGACAATTTTTTGAGACATTAATTTGAGACACCCACTTGAAGACAATATAAAAGTTTTTTTTCGTCTCAAGTTAAGACAATTTACCCAAAAATTGTCTTAAAACCCTCCTCTGTGTTGTAGTGGTAATTGTCTCTAAGGAGATAAAAATGAAAGTGTCTCTATAGAGACAAATAAAATTGTCTCTAGAGAGACAAATGAAATTGTCATTTAAGAAACAATAATTTTCTTTATAGAGACAATAATATTGTGTTATATATTTTATTTATAGAGACAATTTTTTAAGACACTAATTTTGAGACACTCTCCTAAAGACAATATTTAAGACAATACAAAAATTTCTCTTTGTCTCAAGTTAAACCGTTGACTCGAAAATTGTCTTAAATATTATATTAAAACCCCTACATGTAATAGTGTGACTAACTTTTACGATATAAAGAAGTTAAAGATTTAAAATAAAATATTGGGGGTGATTTTTTATTAAGGGCTTTCCCCACATGGGTGAAAATTGAAATTTACAATTACCAACACGCTTTTATCAACTCTTTCCAGCTTCGCCATTATCGTTGATTCGGGAATATTTTGAAGTTGGGGAAATAAGTCTAAGTTCAATTCAAATTTTTAACTTCACTCTTGGTTATCCCATTCCCCAATATTTATAGAATCTATCCCATTCCCCAATATTTATAGAATCAACTTCTGAGCTAAAGGATATGTTGTCTGAATCTTCTAAGACGAGACTAAAAAGCACACCATATCATGAGTTGTGAATGGTGTATGGGGATAAGAATCGTCACAAGTTAATGAGTAATAAGTAATAAAGAAATAAGATATATTTTAGTAAACGTAAAAGGATATATGTATATGTATTTGAGTGAGTGGGATGAATAATATTTCATAAATAAAATAATATTGTTATTAATAATATTGTTTTTTATTATTAATTTAATATATATAGTATAGGAAAAGAAAAATATATTTAAAAAAAAATAGTTATTTTGACGGCATGTTTATTTTGAAATATGTTTTTAAAATTTCTTTTTTTAAATAGTTTTGCTTTCTTAAATCATAAATAAAACACACAATATATCATGTAATATCTTAATTGATGGTATAAGTGCAATATATTCCATCTATCAAAATGAGCCAAAATAAACTTATTTTTTCAGTGTCATGATGCCAAGACAATTTTCTAGTATTGTTATCAAAATTTTTACAAACAATCAAATGGGTAATTCCCACAAACCATAGTTGTTGTAAATCATTTAAGAAAATAAAATATTTTTCCTCAAACATAAACATAAAACAAGTGATTGTGCATGCATCAATCATCATAAGAAGTTGTAAGTTGTTGAGCGAAAATCTTGCACCCTTGAGCATTGCACACTAAAGCTTACCCTCAGTGTGGGCAATCCGAGCATCCAAGTTGACCAAATAAGAGCGCAAATTTTTTTGAATCCTTTAGATATCATTGAGGAGGATTAGGGTTTCCTTGTAATCCGCAAGTTCCTTGATGACGGGACCCAACAAGGTCTTTTAATTGTAATCCTAACATTCTTCTCTGATGGGAGGACCCAACAAGGTCTTCATTTTCCAATCCAATGTCAGGTGATGGAATACAAATATTCATTCTTATGATAGGTGATGGAATACGAATATTGATTCTTATGATTGCTAATGTGGTTAGGGTCGAGGACCTAGTCAAAGACTTCAACTTGAATTTGTAAATATAGATGTGCCTCTCAGTCAGTTTCTAGCCGAGCTTCAAGTTGTTGGATTTCTTCTTATACTTCATGAGGGTTGATAGAAAGATAAATTTCAGCTCTTCACTAGGCTTGGGTCTTGGATTTGGGTTTGCTCAAGGAGCCTCAATCTTGAGAGCTATGCCTTGGGAAAATTATTTTCCTCAATATAATGTTCAAAGAGATTCAGAACCCAACACTAGAAATTCAAGAGAAAGGTGCAAAAAAAGTGATGCACTAGAGGGAAGTCAATCAATGCAGGATGGAGAGTAAGGAATAGAGATTGTACAAAATAGAAGAGTTGAAGAAATAGAAACAAAACTATGGAAGGAGTTCTAGGTGTAGGCGAGAAATAGAGGGTTGAGAGTAGTTGGAATAACAAAAGTTTTCTCAGCTTCAATGATACCACCCATAATTCTAGTCCATAAAATAAAAATAAAAAAATTGAACACCCAAAACTAGTTAGAGGTTGTGGCAAATGGAGAATTTGCTAGTGTACTAAAGGCATCCAAGTATTGTTGGTTAAGTCCTAGTGTTGTCTCACTCATTTGAGTTCACTCAATCCCGATGCATGGAACCTAATAGTCGTAAGAAGGAAACTAAGTGTCCAACTACCAATGTGATGAAATTTATGGAGGTCCATGTTAGGAGGCTTGGGCATTCCTTCACTACAACATTGAATAACCAAATGTTGAGGGGGAGAATCCCACCTGTAGTCTAATCAAAACACAAACATAAAAAGAATGTTGGAATAGTTCTAAGCTAGGTAAGAAGATGTGGAGATCATGGGGGTTTCAGGGTTTCCATATTGATTTGCTAGATCTTCATTATTACTAGCATGTGTGACTCCATGAGGGGGGTTTTCCATGCCATTCTCTCTTTAATGCCTTGAGAGGCGAGGAGGTGGTGGGCCTTGCCTCACCCACCCTCAGTGGGATCTCTTTTCAACACCCCGTCAGTGTAGGGTTTCTAGAATTTTAATTAAATTACAGTAATGATTAGTTGATGATATGGATTTAACCTCATTAAAATATTCTAGAATATTCGCAATAGTATACACAAGTCAGTGATTGAGATTTATCACCAAAATAGTTACCCACCTTTCACAATTTTAATTGAAATTATTAATTAAAAAAATGTCAAATAAATAAATATCATATGAAATAAATTATAATTTTTTCAACATATAATATTGATAAATTATGATAGTGTAAGAATATCCATAATAAAATAGAAAATAAATATTTAATATAAAAATTATTATATTACTCTAAAATAAAAATAAGTATTCAAAATAAAATTAGTATATACGAGATTACTATAAAATTTAATCTTGTTTTTTGATATTGACATGTTCCATGATCATGATTTTCATGAGATCGACATGATCCCCTATCTCCTTCATAAAAATTCGTAGGTAATCTTAGTTGTGATGCACATCTTGTTAGAAGAATATTTTTCATACGGGATGTAAAGGGATGATATAAGAATGCTTTTCGCTAATTTTTTCCACATAATATGCAATGGTTATCATTTAAAATAGAAATGTTCCATAATATGCCATGGTTATCATTTAAAATAGAAATGTAAGAAATTTTCATTTTCGGAATTTTATTCTCAATCAATTTTACATAGGGTCCAATCACATGATTTAACATAAATATAGCTTTTTTTAAGGAGACCATAGCAAGGATGGTGATGATTTTTTTTTTTTTTTTTTTTGGGCTAAAATTGAATAGTTTTATTTATGGTTGAAAAGATTCAACATCATCAAAAATATTAAACCTAAAATATTTAAGTTTTACTATTATAACTAAAATTTCCAAAACAATTACAGATTTTTTCAAAACCTTACCAAATTTTCCATTAATTTCCAGGAAAAAATGTAGGCTTCTCAGACTAAGGCAAATAATAATACCATTATCATAGAAGAATCTTGAGGTAACGTGTTATTTTTCATATTTGTTTACTTTCCAGGAAAAATTGTAGGCTTCCTAGACTAAGGCAAATAATAATACCATTATGATAGAAGAATCTTGAGGTAACGTGTTATTTTTCATATTTGTTTAAAGATTATTTTCAGGAGCATTAAATTAGATCATAGAACCAAAAAACATTGGAGACACGGCAAACTTCAAATCGTCTTGATGCAAACAGCTCGCTCAGAGTTACATTTCTACTTATATTCCTTCTTAACTATTTCAAAATTCTAGGTGAAGTATATATATGTCAACATCCTTACAAAAGCTAAAGCCTAATCGAATTATTTAAATACCAATAGAGGATTAAGCTTAAAGAATTGGAAAAACCTTAGCAGAGTATATTTTAAAGATAGAGAAGTCATTGCCATAACCCCAAGAAGATTATTCATTGTTTATAATTTACTCAAATCAAACATAAAAGATGGCAAGTCATTGCCACAACCAAATTTAAATAATTCTGGCACGTAATTAACTGAAATCCAATGAGAAAACTCGCAACAGAAATAAATGAATTTAGATGTAGCTAAAGTAAGGATTAGGTTTCCTGCCGAGAGAATCTCAAGCATATATAAATATTTGCAGTTAATATCATGTGAAGGTCCCAACCATCTATACTATCAAAGAGACATAAAATTACCTGACCTTGTTCATTATCGTAAGAGCCATGAAGCTAAAATACAGCGTACAACGGTTTAATGGAACGCTGGTTCAGAATTTTGACATGAAGCAAGAAGTCGAATTATTATTATAACATATGATTGTTCAATCAAAGAAGTTAATTGAACGTAATTAAATCTGTAAAGAATTATCCAAAGCAAATCCGGTTTTACTATTGAAATGAATTTCCACATGCGTGTTCCTCTGAAAAACTTTTTGACAACGATGAAAGGTAGACTATTGAATTTCGAACAGTAAGAGCTTTTGCAGAATCTTGAATTTCTGACTTCAAGAATCATTGACTCTTAATGGCTCAAGCAAGCTTACTCCATACACATTTTTATGACGATATCCAGGATGAATGTCAAAATCTGGAACGACAGAGTAAAAGGTTAATGATTTCTAAAATAAATGAATGAGTGGAATGACAATTCATCAATTAATATTTCATTGAAAACGATCTGAAATACAGAAACGTTACCTTGCTCAATTATAGTTGCAATAGGAAACCGGGATTGCCACAGAAGTTTGGCCCTAACAGTTGTCCGAAGTATTTGATTGATCTGAATGATTGAGAATCTTAAATAATTTTGCTCATACATGTGATATATGACCAGATTTCCATTTACGGACATGAACTGTGATCTATGCGCGTTTTCGTGAAAACTTCTGTCAATACCTTCTAACATACGCCAAACGTCCTCATCCGGATCATATGCCCGGACGGATCTTTGACTTATGTCATGTTCCACATACTCACTGTGACATGTAATTAACATGTTTTGCACGACAGCTGCTTTACTGAAATTCCACCAACTTTGGATCAAATTGTCTGAAACGTGAGTCCAAGAATTAGACATCACGTCAAATGCAATTCCGGTACGAGATCCTCGCAGGATTATTTTCTTTCCCAAAACAGCAGATGCCCATAGTGGGGAAAGACCTTTCTCCAGAGCTTCGATTAGGACTTGAGACCCAGGTATTGGTTTCCATACCCTGCTAGACGGCTCGTACACTTCGGCCCAATCACGGATTCCTCTATTGCACCCTCCAAATAAATAGACTCTTCCATAGATAGAGACAGCAACGGCCCCCGTCCTGTGCACCGCGGTGGGATTGGTATCAGACCAGTCATTCAAGAATGGATCAAATAAATGAACACTGCTAGAGACAGATCCGCCTCTTCTACCACCTATAATATATAGCCTATAATCCATGACTGAGCTCGCATTGTTTAAGCTGGTATTTATAGGATGATTTGGCAGGAGCAAATACCTTTTCTCTTTTATGTCAAGAGCACAAAAGCTTTGGGTCAAAAAATTATGTTGGTCTGAAAACATTGCGTACACCCAGTAGCATGAACTATCGTGCAGCGTTAATGCAAATTCTCTCTCGGTGACCATTGCTGGTCTGGAATTTGAACGAAATAGGAATGCAGGTCTGGTAAGGGAGGTCAAACCTCGCGAACCAGCAACATCATCTTTGTCATTTTTTATTGGACGGGAGATGCAGGTCCCCATATTGATACAGCCAAGTTCTCCCTCTCAGACACCAAAGAGCAATTACATATGGAACTGTGGAGGAAGGTCTGCAGCTAAGAGGATACTGTTATCGGTTGCAAATTGCTTCTAAGTAATTCCGAGCTTTACGATATTTACAAACTATCCGTTTGGAGATGTTAAAGATTTAAATAAGCACAACTGCATTTATAAAGTTGTTGAAATTCCACTTTCTAATCTTGTTGAGAAATTTATGTAATGAGGAAACTGAGGTATATATATATAACTTTTATTAATGCCACTGTGTTGGTATATGGCCTTGTCCGACTAACTTTATTAATGTGGCCATGATAATAGATGGCCCAAAAGCTATTCACTTGATTAATTTCCAGGAGATATGAACATTTATTTGTTATAAAATTACTTAAATAAATTAGTCACTTTTACTATTGGTTTTCCAATTAATATTTTTATAATAATTAAAAATTATTTATGTCCATAGGTTACAGTCAAGTATGACCCGATGCATAAGTTAAGCATGTCACATTCTCAAAAAATAATAAAAATAATTTTAGTCAATGTCGGCCCATCTTAAATTATATATAACGTTTTAATGTTATTAATGGACTAAGATTAATTATTAAAATATAACTATGTATTTGAATGAATAGTAAAATTATCTCATGCTTTTAGTAGTTCGTCATAAATTTACTTGTATTAAAGTAAAAATTTAAACGTTCTTTCTCTTTATTAAAGCCAGTGTCATTTCTTAAATCAAAGGAAAAAGGTTAATTTGATACAAAGAATTGAAACTCTTGCTCCAAAATCTTTTAATATTTCTTTTAACTAAACAATTGTAAAATGAAGCTTTAAAAGGAAAATCCATATCCTAGGGATATATTAAAATCTTTAAAGACAAATATTTCCACATCAAAGTTGTAATATTTGAAAGTATTAATTTGATGTAGTTTTATTATAAATTTTGTTATCATGCCCGTAAAAAACATCATCAAATCTAATATTGATATTATACTATTAATCTTATTAAACTTAGCTTTGAATTAATGCAATATTAAATTTAATATAACATTATATTTGTTATATTATAATATATATTAACTCTAGATATATATGAAGGGAAGAACTAATACATAGAGTGATAGAGGTCGAGAGATAGGGGGAGTGACAAGGGAGAGGAGGAGATACAAAGGAGAGGGAAGAGGAGGAATTAAAAGAGAAAGAGAAAAAGGAGTGAGAGAGGGAGAGAAGGATAAGAGAGAGAGAGGGGGAGACACAAATATGGAGGGGGGAGAGATAGTGACAAGGTTGGAGGGCATATAGAGAGGGAGAAAGAGGGGGGATAGAGATAGTGACAATGTTAGAGGGCAGAGAGAGAGAGAAAGGAGAGAGATAGTGAAAAGGTTAGAGGGAAGAGAGAGAGAGAGAGATGGGGGGAGAGAGGGAGGTAGGAGAGAAAGGGAGAGAGGGGAAGGACCAGAGAGAGGATGAGAGAGGGAGGGACAGAGAGATGGATTTGGAGGGGGAGAGAGGGAGTGAAGAAGAAAGACATAGAAAGAGAAAAGTGGAGAGAGCGAGAGAGGGAGTGACAAGGGAAAGATGGAGAGAGAGTGTTTATGTTTTGGGGTGAGATAGAGAGACAAAGAATGACTGACGGAAGGAAGGGGGGAGAGAAGGAGAGAGGAAAGAGGGATGGAGATAATGACAGAGTTCGAGGGCGAAGAGAGAGATGGGGGGAGGTAGAGTGAGGTGAGAGAGAAAGGGACATAAAGGAACGAAGAGAGAGAGAACATGACAAAGAGGAGAGAGGGAGGGAGAGAGAGCTAGTTGGAGGGGGAGAGAGAGGTAGGTAAGAAGAAAGACATAAAGGGAGAAACTAGAGAGATAGAGAGAGAATGATAAGGCAGAGAGAGAGGGAGAGAGGAGAACAGGAGGGAAGAGAAATAATATGGGGGAGAGGGAGAGGGAGATTAAGAGGTAGGGAGAGATAGATAGATATGGAGAAAGAGTGTATATGCTTTGGGGGTGTTATATAGAGACAAAGGAGAGATAGAGGGAGATAGAGATATAGATGGGAGGTGAAGAGAGGGAAGAAGAGATAGATAGAGAGAGCGAGAGCATGAGGGAGAGATAGATATATATGGAGACAGAGAGAGCATGTGTGTTTGGGGTGGTGAGATAAAGAGACAAAGAAGGAGAGATGAAGGGAGAGGTGGGAGAGAGGGAAGAATATTTCTTACATGATGCATTGATTTCAGTGCAGATGATGACTTATAATCCTATTTGATTTCTTGCACTAGATGCATTGATTTCAGTATATATGTTGATTTCTAATTATATTTGATTGTGTGCACTAGATGCAATGATTTCAGTGTAGATGTTAATTTCTAATTCCATTTGATTTCTTTCTCTAGATGCATTAATTTCTGTGTAGATGATGGTTTCTAATCCTATTTGATTGCTTGCACTAGATGCATTGATTTTAGTGTATATGTTGATTTCTAATTATATTTGATTCCTTTCACTAGATGCATTGATTTCAGTGTAAATGTTGATTTCTAATCTTATTTGATTGCTTGCATTAGACATATTAATTTAAGTGTAGATGTTGTTTTCTAAACCTATTTGATTGCTCACATTAGATGGATTGGATGTTGTTAATCTTGAGACTGTAAATTATTAGAAACTTTTTTCAAGATTAAATTGAAGGGAGAGAGAGGTACGAATAGTTCTGGCATTAGATGCATTGATTTTTGTGTAGATGATGTTTTCATAGAATTCTATTCAGTTGCTTGCACTAGATGCATGGATTTCAGTGTAGATATTGATTTCTAATCCTATTTGATTGCTTAAGATGCATTGATTTTAGTGTAGACGTTGATTTCTAATCCTTTTTTTATTTCTTGCACTAGATGCATTTATTTTAGTGTAGATTTGGATTTCGAATCCTATTTGATTGCTTTCACTAGATGCTTTGATTTTAGTGTAGACGTTTATTTCTAATCTCATTTGATTTCTTGCATTAGATGCATTGATTTCGGTGTAGATGTTATTTAGTAATATTATTTGATTTCTTGCATTAGATTCATTATATTCTGTTAATCTTAACGTTGTAGATTATTAAGAAAAATATTTTCAAGATATATGGTAATACCTAAAATGACACTATTAAGAACAAATTAGCAATCAAAAGTTTCGATACCTAGAATTAAAATGAAATAGATGTGTATAATCAATCCTTCTGCAAAGTGAAAATTAATCCTTGATACGATTGTCTCCTTTATACATCACCAACTAATTACTAATAGACAATTACATATATTCAAAATTACTAATAGATAATTGCATATAATAATGTATTCATAACATTTATAAGAGGAAAATATATATTTATAAACATTCAAAACAAAACAAAGTATTCTTGAACGAGATGTGATAATTCTTTGGAGAAACAAATAATGTAAAGATTTTATAATTCTAGCCACTCATTGAAAAAAATAATTCAAAAATGCATTATTTCTTGAATTTGTTGAATAGACTATAGATAAAAACTCATCAAAATATTCTTGAAGGAAATAAATTATTTCAAACATTAGCAGAGAAATAAATTATTTCAAGAGTAATCTTGACGCAATACATTATTAAAACACTATTGAGAATTAATTAGATCTCATAAGTTGTGATACCTAAAATTAAAAGAAATAGATTTGCAGTATCAATCCTTCTGAAAAGTATTGACAAGATTGTCTCCCTTCTTCATCACCAACTAATTACTAATAGACGATTACATACAGAAGAACTATAACATTCAAAAACATTATCATCCAAATGCAAACATATAAACACACAAACCACTCAAATCATTCGAACAACGATGCACAAACCATTCAAGGCGTGCAACACAGACTAAATTAAAGAAGAGAATGATATGCCCATGCCAAGAAAACAAAATATAATATGAATTTTGAAGTTAATGTCAAACATATACATAATAATGATAATATAAAAATGTGACATTCTTGCCCTCGAATGGAACCAACTTAGATCCATCTAACACCGGATCTATCATACGCTGAGAGAGATCAAATACCTCGAGGTGCAAACCTTTCCTCAAGTTCTACACTCCAAAAACAAGGTTTGTACCTCGATGAATTTGATTCCTCTTGGAACATGATATATCTAGTGTTAGATAGATCTAAGATAGCTTATATCGAATGGGTTGGTAAGAGCTAGTTCAAGAGATAAATTGTATGTTTACGAAGATAATTAGGAATTTATTGTACGTGGAAATAAGGCATGAAAATAAATGATCACAAGAAAGTTTACAATATTTTACATAATATATTTTAATAAAAGATATTAAATATTTAGAAATTAATTAGGATTAGGAACTTAAAAAAAATATTATTTCACATGTAGATGGAAAATATGCAAACTTAAAATCCCTTCTTAAAAAAATAGATTTCCTTAAAACACACTCAATTGAATTAGTATTCCATACTTTGATGCAAAATAATCAACCAAGAGATTTAATATGAAAAAAATGGAACCGTTCGAGGCCAAATCCTTGCTCATAAATTACCAAGATATCCCATAATCATTTTGAAGAACTATAAAAATTATATACTATAATAATGATATAATGTATGGATTTTAGGTGTCCTTATTGGAATTATGGATGGTAAATTCTAGCAATGATGGCCCATTGTATAAAGCATGAGGATTATGTCCAAAGTGGATTAAGGACTAGGGTAAGATAAGAATGACATAATGACATAGGAAAAAATTAGGGTAACGGAAAAAGTGGCTTAGCACCGTCCCACATCCCATGTATTATGTTTGGATTACATTTTTTCTAATAATGAGATGATACTCTCTATCTAAAGGCAACCTATTGAATGAATTAGGAGAACCAAAATATTTGATGCTACAATATGTTGGCCATGGAAATTATGGAGTAGTCGATCCAAGCAAAGCGTTGGTGGCTTTGGACTCTATCTCACATCAACTTTGTTAATTATAGCATGAAAAAATATCATGAGACGAAGAAAGTCCAATGTCCTTCTTCGATATGTTTTGGGGAGATATGCAACAACACCAACTACCTAAGTGGACCATCAGATTTTGGAAAGTTACCCATGGTGATTTAAATGGAAGAACTACCTAAGTGGACCATCAGATTTTGGAAAGTTACCCATGGTGATTTAAATGGAAGAACTGAGAACAATTCTAGGGTAAGTCTTAAATTTGTTTGTGTCTGGCTATCCTTTGTTGTTCACTATGTAAGGATGGACTTTGGTAGTATCTCGTCATCTCATGTAGAATAGTGGGAGATCAAAGCGATGATTGGTATTGAGATAGGGGTTTGTAGGAGTTCTATACAAAGAAACTCAAAGGAGGAGCTTCCATTTCTAAAAAATAATAATTTTTAAACTCCAAATCCATCATAATCTAAAAGTATCTAGTTTGACATATGGAATGGAAAAGATAATGAAACATGACTTTTAATTTTGGAGAATTGATGAAATATCTAACATTCAACCAGAAATGGAATATCTTCTTAACAACTTAGACTAGATTTAGTAAAACATTTTAGGTAATTATACTAGTCACGACATCTTAGAAATACTTAATTTAAATGTTAATTTGTTCTCATTCAATAAAATGAACAAATCTCCTGACATATTCAATTGACTATTAATATATGCAAGTTACAAGTTTTCAATTTCTAAAGTTTTTTTTGGGAAGATAAATCAAATTTATTCAAGTAACTATTAATATATGCAAGCTATATGTGCAAGCTATATGTTGTAAACTTTGGAAGACAAGTGTTTTCCATTTAAAGCTTTTTTTGTAAGATATATACCTCTATTTGCTTTCAAATACTACTACACTAGATTTCTTTTATTTTTAAGTTCATCCAATAGAAAAAGTATAATAAAAACAATTCAAAACTCACTATTATTATATTATTGTGGGTATGAATGTGGGCTAGCACAAATTTCCAATATAAATATTTAGTATTATGATTTTAAAAAATTATCCATATGGAATAATGTGAACACATATGAATTGATAACTATCATAAAAACGACGTAAACATAGACCTATTCAGCATTAATCTGAAGCATATGTAAATATAATCAATTATAAAAATATCTTTTATTAAATAATATTTATTATACAATTAATTTTAATAAATAAATACTCTTTCTTCTTCTTAATAAAATAAATAATCCATCAGTATTAAAAAAACAAAGTTTCTAACAAACAATATTTATTAATATTGATGAGCATGAATATAAATATTGAAGGTTAATCTTTTCATACATTGTTTATAATACACGTAGATTACAGTACCTTTCTCGTCTCAATTTTAAGTTGCGGTGATCATGTCTTAAAAAATGTGCAAGAACGTAGAGATGAACCAATAATAGTAGTACGTACTAGATTAAATTTGATATTGACAAGTTCCATGAGTATGATTTTCCTACTTCGACATGATCCCCTATCTCCTTCATAAAAATTCGTAAGTAGGTAAACTCAATTGTGATGCACATCTGGTTAGAGAAAAGTACGAAGAATATTTTTGATTTGGCTTATCTATAATTTTATACACAGTTAGCCATAGTTATAATTTAAAATAGAAATATAAGAAATTTTCATATCCAAATTTTAGTACTCAATTTTAAATACCTTCCAATCACATGATTGACATCACTTTCCTTAGTTGTTTTTTGAAGTGAAAATCAATAATACCATTCTAATAGAAGAATCTTGTGGTAACGTGTTAGTTTTTCATATTTCTTTAAAGATTATTTTCAAGAACATTAAATTAAATCAGAAAACCAGACAACATTGGAGCCACCGCAAACTTCAAAGATTCATTCATTTCGATGCAAACAGTTCGGTGCTAGTTAATTTCCTACTTATATTCCTTCTTGCCTTTTTTCAAAATGCTAGATGCCTATTTTCAAAATGCTAGGTGAAGTATATGTCAACATCCTTCCAAAAGCTATAGCCATATCGAACCAGTTAAATATGAATAGAGGATTAGGTTTAAAGAATTGGAAAAACCGTAGCAGAGTATATTTAAAAAATAGAGAAGTCATTGGCATATCCCCAAGAAAATTATTCATGGTTTATAATTTACTCAAATCAAACATAAAAGTTTTCTCAAGTGATTTCCACAACCAATTTTAAATCACTCTTTCATGGAATTAACTGAAATCCAATGAGAAAACTCGCAACAGAAAGAAAGATGTATCTAAATAAAACTAACAAGGATTATGTTTCCTGTCAAGCGTGTATAAATATTTGCAGTCACTTAGCCATTGAATATCGTGTAAATATCGCAACCATGAAGCTAAAGTACAGCTATACAACGGTCTAATAGAACGATGGTTAAGAATTGTAACATGAAGCGAGAAATCAAATTATTACTATATCATACGATTGTTCAATCAAAGAAGGTTATATATTTAAATATGTGAAGAAGCATTCTAAGCAGACGCGGTTTTAGGACTGAAATGAATTTCCATATGTATAATCCTTGACCTCCATTGTATCATATATTTCAATTTACACCCATAGAAATTACTTGTTTTTCTATTTTATTTCAATCAGCCAAGAAATAAGACTTCGCATAAAAAAACGATGTTTTTTATTTTATTTTTGATCAGTCAATAAAAAAAAACCTTAGATAAGTTATGATGCTTTTTGTTTTTGTTTCTGTGAGATTAATACATAGACATATTAGTCAAAGCTGCAAAGTAACTCTGAAAAACTTTTTGACCAGGAGAAAATGCAGACTGTTAAATTTCTAACTTTAAGAACCATTGGCTCTTAATGGTTCAAGCAAGCTTACTCCATACACATTTTTACGAAGATATCCGGGATGAATGTCCAGGCCTGGAAAGACAGAGTAAAAGGTTAATAATTCAGAAAATAAATGAAATAGTGGAGTGGCAATTCATCGATTAATATTTCGTTGAAAACGATCTTGAAGCATAGAAACGTTACCTTGCTCAACTATTGTTGCAATAGGAAACCGGGATTGCCACAAAAGTTTGGCCCTAACCGTTGTCCGATGTCTTGGATTAATATCAAAGATTGAAAATCTTAAATAATTTTGCTCATACATGTGATATATGACCAGCTTTCCATTTACGGACATGAACTGTGATCTATGCGAGTTTTCGTGAAAACTCCTGTCAATCCCTTCTAACATAATCCAGACGTCCTCATCCGGATCATAAGCCCGGATGGATCTTTGACTTATCTCATTTTCGACATACTCACTGTGACATGTAATTAACATGTTTTGCAGAGCAGCCGCCCTACTGAAATTCCACCAATTTTCGATCAAATTATCTGAAACTTGAGTCCAAGAATTAGACATCACGTCAAATGCAATTCCGGTACGAGATCCTCGTAGAATTATTTTCTTTCCCAAAACAGTAGATGCCCAGAGTGGGGAAAGACCTTTCTCCAGAGCTTCAATTAGGACTTGAGACCCAGGTATTGGCGTCCATATCTTGGTAGATGGCTCGTACACCACCCCAATCACTGATTCCTCTATCACACCCTCCAAATACATAGACTTTTCCGTCGATTGAGACAGCAACGGCCCCCGTCCTGTGCACTGTGGTGGGATTGGTATCAGACCAGTCATTCAAGACTGGATCAAACGAATGAACACTGCCGGAGACAGATCCGCCTCTTCTACCGCCTATAACATATAGCTTATCGTCCATGACTGAACTCGCATTGTTCAAGCAGGTGTTTATTCGTTGATTTGGCAGGAGCACATACTTTTTCTCTTTTATGTCCAGAGCACAAAAGCTTGGGGTCACAAAATTGTGTTGGTCTGAAAACTTTGCGTACACCCAGTAGCATGAACTATCGTGTAGCGTGACTGCAAATTGTCTCTTGGTGACCATTGCTGGTATGGAATTTGATCGGGATAGGAATGCAGGTCTGGTTAGGCATGTCAAAAACCCCCTGAGCTTATCTCGTTTAAGCCTTGTCAAAGCTCGCGAACCAGCAACATCATCCTTGTCATTTATTATGGGATGGGAGATGCAGAATCCCATGATACAGTAGAGTTTTCCCTTCCAGACACCAAAGAACAATCACACATCGAACTGTGGAAGAAGAGTATACAGTTATCGGCTGCAAATTGCCTCGCCGTAATTTCGATCCTTGGGATATTTACAAACTACCCGTTTGGAGTTGTTAAAGATTTATATTAGAACAACTGCATTTATAAAGTGGTTGAAATTCTACTTTCTAATTGCGTTGAGAAAGTTGTTGAAAATCCACTTTTAAATTGGGTTGAGAAGTCTGTGTAAGGAGAAAAATGATGTAGAGATATATATAAAGTATTTTATTAATGCCGCTATGTTTTTATGGCCGACTTATTTTATTAATGCTGTTGTGTTAGTAAATGTTTTGAGTGCAGAGGATGTTAGTATGTTTTGGTTGGCTATCATTAAAATGGATTTTAGTATGCCATTGTTTACTACCATTAAATGGTTCAAGTTATGGTTGAATAGTATGATGTTTAACATGTAGTTGATTATGGATGACTATTGTTGTTCACAACTTATTATATTTCAGTATGATAAATTATTGTTGAGTATGATTCAGCATGCTTGTTCATGTTTTATTACACTTGATATTGGTTACTCATGGTTGACATAGTCAACTTGACTGTTGTTGACCACAGTAAACCTAATAAACTTAGGTCAATTTAGTAAACTTATATTAACTTACCCAACCTAGTAAACCTAGGTCTACCTAGTGGATGATGGTGACTACTTGATACACCATGGTTAACTATGGATGATCTAGTAAACTTAACAAACATACCAACCATAGTCAACCAGGGTGACTATAGTCGACTATGGTTAACTATAGTCAACTATGGTTAACCATGGTTGAGAATGGCTGACATAGTAAACCTAATAAACACATGTCAACCTAGTAAACTTATGTTAACCTACAGAACCTAATAAATCTAGGCCAACCAAGTTGACTATGGTCCTAGTAAACTTAAGTTAACCTACCCAACCTAATAAATCTAGGTCAACCTAGTTGATCAACCATGTTCCACTACAATTGACCTAGAAACCCTAATAAACATACTTCAACCTAGTAAACCTATGTCAACCTAATAAACTTAAGCCAACCTAGGTAACCTAAGTCAACCTAATAAACCTAATGAACCTAGGCCAACCTAGTAAACCTAGTAAACTTGTAAACCTTGTAAAACTAATAAACCATGGTTGACCTTATAAACCTATCAAAAATACATCAACCTACTAAGCCTACTAATCATATTTAAACTTAATAAACCATAGGTCAACCTAGTAAATCTAGGCCAAGCTAATAAATCTAGTAAAACCTAGTAATCTTAAGTAAACCTAGTAAAACTAAGTCAAAATAGTAAACTTAGGTCAACATGGTAAGTCTAGTAAACCTATTACACTAAGGTCAACCTAGTAAATCTAGTAAACCTAGTTAAACTATTGTTCCTTGTAAACCTAGGTTAACCTAGTAAAACTACTAAACCTAGTAAACATAGGTCAACCCAATAAACATAAGTCAATCTAGTGAATATAGTTCAACCTCGTATAAACCCTGTAAACCTAGTAAACCATGTAAACCTACACTAACCTATTAAAAATAGCCAACTCACCCGAATATAATAACCCTAGTAAACATAGGGCAACCTAGTGAACATAGTAACCCCAATAAACCTAATATTCCTAGGTTAACTTAGCAAGCCTTTGTTAACATAGTTAACCTAGTAATCTTAGGTTAACTAGGTAAACTAAGCATGTCAACCTATAAATCCTAGTAAAGTTAGAAAACTTATGGCAACCTCCTAATAAAGATAGGTCAACCCAGTAAACCTAAAAATCTTAATAATCTTAGGTAATCCTAATAAACAAGAAAGAAAACATCAAACACAAATAAATTTAAGAAAAAGTCCTCAAGCCATATATCTATACCACAATGTATCTATGATATCATCTCTATATCATAATGTATCTCTATTGTGATAACATAGATACATTGTGATATAGAGATATGGTTTGAGGCCTTTTATGCAATTTTTTGTGTTTGATATTTTCTTTATTGTTCTCTATATTTTATTAATTGGTATTGGATCAATTTAAGTATTAAGGTACATGATTGATCTTGTAGTCATTCGTTGTGCCTCCTAGATCCTTGAGAGGTTCGTTGGGCCTCCAAGATCCATGATAGGTTGAGAGGATGAAGATCAAAGGACTTGCACTCTTGTAGACAAGTAGTTTAACATGAGGATCGAACTACTCAAGAGTATTGAAATCAGATCTATATGAGATGGATCAAAGGGAAGTTGGCATACTCCCATAGTGCAACCTCAAATTCTATGTGAGCCTACAAGCCCAAGTATACACATGATCTCCAACTCTCCGCAATGATTGAACAATGTTGTACAAAGATTCGAGAGCTGCATCGAATAACTCAAACGAGATTGTTAGAACAACAAAATGTTAGCAACAAGTCATGATATAGAGAAAATGAGGTAAATAGTTATCTTCAAATTTTAATTGATATCTGGTGGACCATAAGCACATTGATTCTAATCCCATTTGCTTATGTATGCATCCTCTAGCTCCTCAGCATAGAACAATGTAGTCATAGAGTGCTTTTGTGTAGTCGTTCACTCAACATAATATTGAGATCGCTCTCTGTATGAATATTCAACCAGCTGCATAGATCTATTTATTAATATTGTGTGAGAGAGCAGACATAATATATATAGGCTGAGCTATATTGGTCCGTATTTTTTATATTTGTCTCTCGCTCAAAGACCTCACTCCGAGTATGCCCATCATCATCCTCCTCAAATAGCATGCGTAGATATGACCTATCCTTATCCTCCTCAAGCAACTGACTTAGGTCTAATCTATCTTTGCATGCACCGAGAGAGCACAAAGATTCTCTACTAAACAAATTAGATTGGAAGAAGAGTTAACTCCATCTCGAGGAAAATTATTGATCATTTTCAATGCTTCCCCAAATAATGTAGTTGATGTTTTCTTTCCTATGATCATGGCCTTCAATATTGCTTCTTGTAGAAATCGATTACAGATGTAGATTACTATGAAGAAAATCAACCCATTCACAGATGTCCAGAGATCAATAATCCCTTTGGTTGATTTTTAAAAGATCAAAGGTGTTTGCTCACCAAGCGACAAGAAGCTCAAGCTAACTGAAATAAGATCTACATAGTTAGAAGAAGATTTTTCCATTGTGCACATATGGCCCCTCTCATCGACTAAATCACATGAATATAGCATAGCCAAAACACTATTCTCTTCCTTTTTCTTGAAAGGGATTTTCAATATCTTATTCATCTAGAGTTTTACTAGTGAATTCAACCAAGGGCTCCAGGAAAAGGAACAATAATATGGATTTTTTTTGTAAAATGGAACAAGTTGCTCATAAATTGATGCAGGAGCATCCAGCTAGGGTACCATAACCAGGTGTTGGTCTCCGCCAAGGTGGAAAGTTTTATTAGCCAATTGGTTTCTTTATTTTCAGTTTGTCAAAGTAGGATGTAGGACTTTGTTTTTCTTTTAATCCCAGTATAAGTTAGGGACAATTTGGTCGGTTAGGATCACTAATTTGTTTGTCTTTAATAAACTATAGTTTAATAACTGTTCTTTCATTCTAGTGGAAAAAGACAAAAATGTCTAATGTAAATCTTGCAATACAGGCAGAACCGAATATATGAACAGTTGTGTAACTAATAGAATAGCAACTAAAAGAATAACTACACACAGTTCAGATAACTATGGATAGAAGATATAAATGTAAAATTGAAAATCATTCAAAAGGTTCAGCATACAAGTATTCATAATAAAAGAGCATACAATTTATTCAAATCCATCTATGTAACCATAATATTTCTTTATTGTTTCCTATTCATAGAACAACCAGAATAATCAACATAGTGCATGTAGACTTTCGTGTTTATTTCCTTTCATAAAGAAATAGCGTTCGGACAACAAAGACTGTATCGAATTTCCAGAACACGGGTTGGTAACCCATTGAGAGAAGTAAATACTGTAACGTACAAGAACAATTGCAAGCAGTTTGAGCGAATTAAGCACATATACACAATCATACAAGCCACATAATACTTTCTCATTTTCGAATCCGTCCACCTGAGCAAATACGAGTATATCTACAATACTTTTTGGTCATTGAAGTAACAACGAAAAGAACCACAGTGTAGGCACAATTCCAGCGTTTTTCCTCTTAAGAGTCATTTAACACAGTCAAGGAAACCGCACAAGATAACCAGGCACAGTTCGAGGCCGTCCAAGACAGAACGAGAGAAACAACAGTCGAATAATCACTATTAAAATAGAGGTAATTCAAAGCCCACGTTTTCTCTGAAATTTCTTTTCAATTATAACATGAAATGCCTATATATACATAACGGTGCCCGAACATAACCTACAAGCAGTCACAAACCTAATGGCCAACAAACCCTAAACGGGGGTTTTGGGAATGGCTCGCATCATATATAGATTTACAGACAGCAAGCATTGAGACTCAAGAATGCCTTGCATTAAAAACGAACCAGAACACTTGACTACAGCAGAGGGACATCAACGAACAAGTATTGAGTAAACCAAACCATCAGAACCTAAAGGCCCTAATTCTAAAACCAAAATTGGTGACAGTGACAGAGCCTACCAAGCAAGAGCTACGGTGACTATGCCAGGCACACCCATTTGCAAACCCTCAACCTACAAGAGAACCAAGACTAGACTATTAGCATAACCGTTGACTATGGAAGGAAAAAGAAGTGGATAAATGCATACGTAGAAAGAGATACTTTTCATTACCCGAAGGGTTCGCAGCGTAGACAGAGAGCAGGCCATTGATCCACGAATTTCAGATACCGACTGAGACAACGGAGCAAATTCATTAGAAATAGAACAACAAAGAGAGCAAAGTGAATCATAGACAAACGAAGTTACCTGTAGTGAAGTCGAAGACAGGAGAGTGCCATCACTTTGCAACCTAGATGCATGCCAAAACCTACTGAGATTTACCAGCAAAACGACCTCATAATAGAGCAATGACCATGGAATGAATATAAGGTTAGCAGCTGTACAAGAACTGTAAACAAATACTCACACAAGCGATAGAACTACCATTCTGTGCAGAAAGAGCCAAGACCACAAGTTAGCCAGTTGAATGCAACTGTCAATCGCTGAGGCAGAGTAGTCCCTGACCGGCGCACACATTAGTTGCAGCACAATCTCATACACGGGCAGCATAAGCATTACCAGAAGAAACCCTCGACACCAAGAAACAAAGAGCAGAAATGACCAAGTCACAATAGGAGGGAAGGTTTTGGTGAGAAGGAGGCGCTGGAAACACAACACAAGGCGCCAGTACAGAGTAATAACTGCAGCCATAATTGCTTACCAAAGTCCATAAATATCTGAGGTCAAGTCACAAACCACAATTTAATCCACAACTTAATCATTGTTTAAATAATTTAATTAGTGATTAACATAACAATGTGTTGAGTCCTATCTTTATTGTGCGGAATCGTGTGGAGTGTTGGGCTGGTCCCATCATAGTGGTATCAGAGCAAGACTTGGAATTCGTTGGAGAAATGGAGGTAGGAAGGCGAGGTCGTGGAAGAGGTGTTTGAAGGATAATAGAGGAAGGACTGAGAAAGGAGATCAGGATTCTTACTACCCATTTGGAGGTCGTTGAAGTAGGGAGAAGAAGGGATCTAGAGATAAGTGATGATAGCGAAGAGGAAGTTGTAGCGACCACAGATGGATCAGATGAAGAAGGACCTAAAATGAGGTTGTTGAGGTCGGTCTTATCGGCGAGTAGTAAACCCAAGCCAAATCTCCCAAATTATGACGGAAGTTTGTCTATAGAGGTTCTGTTGGACTGGATCAGCGAGCTAGATAAGTATTTCGAGTCTGAGGAGGTCAATGAAAACTGTAGAGTCAGGTTCACTACGACATCGTTGAAGGGACAAACAGCCCTATGGTAGGACAGTGTCCAAACAGAGAGAAGGAGGTTGAACAAGTTGCCGATCAAGAAATGGTCCACAATGGTGGCCAAATTGAAACGCAGATTTCTGCTTAAGGATTCCCAGATTACACTACACAGGCAAGTGCAGAATCTGAAACAGAAGGGGATGACAGTAAGGGAGTACACTGAGGAGTTTTCTCGAGTGAACTTAAGGGCTGGTTATATAGAGGATACCCCAGAGAAAACAACCAGGTATGTAAATGGTTTAAGGTTAGAAATCTTATATTGAGTTAGTATTCTTTCTCTAGAAAACATTGAGGAAGCATATCAGAGTGCTATGAAAGCGGAAGAGAAAATTACTAGAAAACAAAATTCCAGGAGAGGATGAGGAACTGGCAGAAGAAGAGGCCAGTCCTATGGCAAAGGGTGAATTGCTAGAAGTATTGAAGAAGGAAACAGTTCTAAAGCTTTCAGAACAGCAGAAAAAGGTGACAACATGAGAGGTGGTAGGCCATATCACCGAGGCAGGGGAAATGGCCGAGGTAGAGGAGCTGGTTTTTAGTGTTACAGGTGTCACAAGTGGGGACACATATTGTTTGAATTCCTTGAGGCAGACCAAGCCGGACAGAGGGGTGCATATGTCACACAACCATAAGAAGCAGAGGCACCTCCGCAAGAAGCAGAAAATGCTCCAGAAATAGGGGAAGCCCTGGTTTTGAACAAGGTGTTGTTCAAAACCAGCCAAAGAAACAGCTGAACAAACTCAGCAGAAAGCTTTGTTTCAGACGGTTTGTAAGTCACACGGTAAGTGCTGTAAGCTAATTATTGATAGTGGAAGTATAGATAACTTGGTGGCCATAGAGATGGTGGAAAATTTGGGGTTGAAGCGATTAAAACACCCCACCCCTTACAAAGTTTCATTGTTACAAAATGGCCATTAGTTGCTGGTAGATGAACAATGTGAAGTGGAGTTTCATATGGACAGATATAAGGATAAGGTCATTTGTGACATAATACTGATGGATATATGTCACATACTATTAGGCAGGCCATGGCATTATGGCAGGAAGTTGGTAGATGACGGGAAGACAAACAGTTATAAGTTTGTCAAAGATGGGATCAAGCATACGCTTGTGCCCATCAAATATGAAGAGACAATGGGAACAAGTGAGACAAGAGTATTGTTAGTAAGTCGAAAATAGTTTCTCAAACAAGTTGAGGACAGCGAGGTAAGCTATGTTGTTGTAAAAAGAGAAAAGATGGTATTGCTACACACAGAGGTGTCAGATTTGCCCATAGAAATTCAATAGATGTTATAGGAGTTTACCGATATAGTGGTGGATGACTTGCCAGATCAACTCCCCCCCAGAAGAAGCATAAGTCATCATACTGACTTCATACCCGGAGCAAGTTTGTCGAATAAGGTAGCATATCGAATGAGCCCCAAAGACAATGAGGAGATTAGAAAGCAGGTGCAGGAACTGCTAGATAAAGGGTTGATAAGCGAGAGTTTGAGCCCTTGTGCAGTTCCAACAGTTCTCGTTCCCAAGAAAGGAGGAGAATGGCAGATGTGCAGAGACTCGAAGGCCATCAACAAAATCACCATCCGGTACAGGTTTCCACTGCCACGGATGGATGACATGATGGATTGCCTAAGTGGGGTAGCATATTTTTCTAAGATAGATTTAAATAGTGGGTATCATTAGATTTGAATTCGAGAGGGGGATGAGTGGAAAACAACCTTCAAGACTAATGAGGGACTGTATGAGTGGCTTGTCATGCCATTCGGACTGAGCAATGCACCTATTACTTTTATGCGGCTAATGAATGAAATGCTGAAAGAATACATTAGAAAATTTGTGATAGTGTACCTGGACGACATATTAATTTTCAGCAAGACAAGGGAAGAGCATTTTTGACATGTTCGAAAAGTGTTGGAAAAATTGCAGCAGAATAAACTGCTAATAAATCTGAAAAAAAAGTGTACTTTTCTGCAAAAAGAGTTGGTTTATTTGGGCTTTGTAATAGCAGAAAATGAGTTGAAGATGGATCTAGAAAAGATTGTAGTGATAGTCAATTGGCCATCCCCGAAAAGCTTATTTGAGGTACGTAGTTTTCATGGACTGTGAGTTTTTACCAAAAATTCATAAGAAGTATTAGTGAAATCTGTGCACCTATGTTGGACACTATCAAAAAGGCCAGTCAGCCTTTTCAATGGGCTGATGCAGCAGAGAGGAGTTTTCAGCTACTAAAGAAAAAGATCACAGAGAGACCGATCCTGAGACTGCTAGATTTTAAAAAGCTTTTCCAAGTTCGCTGTGATGCTATCGGTATGGCTATTGGAGCTGTACTTATCCAGGAGGCTAAACCTGTTGCATTTTTCAGAGAGACGTTGAATGAAAGTAGGCAAAAATATTCATCTTATGATAAGGAATTCTATGTTGTCGTCCAAGCATTGAAGCATTGGAGACACTATTTGCTAGGAAATGAATTTGTTTTGTTCTTGGATAATTCTGCACTGCAGTATGTGATGCAACAACACAAGCTGAATCATAAACATGCCAAGTGGGTGGAATATTTGCAAAGTTTCACCTTTGTGTTCAAACACATTAGCGAGCAGGCCAACAAGGTGGCATATGCATTGAGTAGGAGGGCCTTACTTTTACAGGAGAATACTATACAAGTGTTGGGTTTTGAGCACTTGAAAGATTTATATCAGACTGACACAGATTTTTAGGAGGCCTACGAAGCATGCCAGAATCCCTTGGTGAGAGATAATAGTCCACGGTTGGACTACAACTTGCAAGAGAAACTATTTTTTAGAGGAGGATAGCTATGCTTTCCTGACTGCTCGATGAGAGAGAATATTATTTAGGAAAAGCATAGTGGAGGTCTAGCCGGACATTTTGACATAGACAAGACACTCGAGCAGCTCAGCCATTTCTAGTTTTGGCCAAAAATGCGAAGGGATGTACAACAATTCGTGATCAGATGTAAAGTGTGCCAGTTAGCAAAGGGTCACAGTCAAAACACGGGACTGTATACACCATTTCCTGTTCCAAGAAGACCATGGGACTCAGTCAGCTTAGACTTCGTCTTGGGTCTACTAAGGACACAACGAGGTTATGACTCGGTGATGGTAGTAGTGGACCAGTTTTTGAAGATGGCGCATTTCATCCCTTGCAGAAAAACCAGCGATGCCACTCACGTGGCCCACTTGTTCTTTACAGAGGTTGTCTGGCTGCATGGTTTACCTAAGCCTATTCTCTATAACAGGGATGTGAAGTTCACATGGCACTTTTGGCACACCATGTGGAAGAAAATGGGCACACAATTGAGTTACAGTCCTGCTTATCATCCGTAGACAGACAGACAAACAGAGGTGGTAAATAGAAGTCTGGGGAACCTACTACGAAGATTTATTGGTGAGAATTCATGGATGTGGGATCGAGTACTTGCCCAGGTAGAGTTTTCTTATAACGACTCGCCTAATCGCAACACGGGTTGCAGTCCTTTTCAGATCTTGTATGGCATGCATCCTCGTGGAGTGCATGAGTTGCGAGATCTCAGACAACAAGAAAGGCGAAGTGCAGATGGGGAAGATTTCGCTAATGCGATGAGAGATTTGCATGAGCAGGTGAAAATTAAATTGCAGGACAGCAGCCAAAAATATAAACAACAAGCAGATTTGAAATGAAGGGAAGTGCAGTTTAATGTGGGAGATGAAGTCCTCGTGCATTTGCGTAAGGAATGCTTCCCTAGAGGTGCATACAACAAGTTGAAGTACAAGAAGATAGGTCCCTACAAAGTTCTTCAGAAATTTTCAGCGAATGCCTATGAGATACAGCTGCCACCAGGGATAGGCATTTCGCCCATCTTCAATGTAGCAGACCTGTTTCCCTACACTGCTGACCCAGAAGAAGAAGACAGAACCACACAGCCTACATGGGACACCTAAGATGGAAGTGAAACTTGGATGAGACAAATTCCTTATGTTCAGCCTCCTGAGATCGATAGAATCCTCGACACTCAGGTGGCCAAACAAACTCAGCGGAAGGAGTATCTGCAATACCTGGTCAAGTGGAAGAACTATCCTATTGAGAACAGTTCGTGGCTTGATGCCAGGCAAATAAAACAGGCGGGTTCTTTAGTCGAGAAGCTCATGGACTAGAGTCATGATTTCTTTTTGCCCTAGGAGCCTGATGCAGGAGCATCTAGCTAGGGCACCATGACTGGGTGTTGGTCTCCGCCAAGGTGGAAAGTTTTATTAGTGAATTGGTTTCTTTATGTTCAGTTTGTCAAAGTAGGATGTAAGACTTTGTTTTTCTTTTAATCTCAGTATAAGTTAGGGACAATTTGGTCGATTAGGGTAACTAATTTGTTTGTCTTTAATAAACTATATTTTAATAACTATTCTTTCATTTTAGTGGAAAAAGACAAATATGTCTAATATAAATCTTGCAATACAGGCAGAACCGAATATATGAACAGTTGTGTAACTAATAGAATAGCAACTAAAAAAATAACTACACACAATTTAGATAACTGTGGACAGAAGATATAAATCTAAAATTTATAATCATTCAAAAGGTTAAGCATACAAGTATTCATAATAAAAGAGCAGACAATTTATTTGAATCCATCTGTGTAACCATAATATTTCTTTATTGTTTCCTATTCACCGAACAACGAGAATAATCGACATAGTGCATGGAGACTATTGTGTTTATTTCCTTTCATAAAGAAACAGATTTCGGACATCAAAGACTGTATCGAATTTCCAGAACAAGGGTTGGTAACCCATTGAGAGAAGTCAATATTGTAACGTACAAGAACAATTGCAAGTAGTTCAAGTGAATTAAGCACATACACACAGTCATACAAGCCACAGAATACTTTCTCATTTTCGAATCCGTCCACCTGAGCAAATACAAGTATGTCTACAATACTTTCTAGTCATTGAAGTAACTACGAAAACAACCACAGTGCAAGCACAATTCTAGTGTTTTTCCTCTTAAGAATCATTTAACACAGTCAAGGAAACCGCACAAGATAACCAGGCATAGTTCGAGAGCCTCCAAGATAGAATGAGAGAAACAACAGTCGAATAATCACTATTAAAATAGAGGTAATTCAAAGCCAACGTTTTCTCTAAAATTTCTTTTCAATTATAACATGAAATGCCTGTATATACATAATAGTGCCTGAACATAACCTACAAGCAGTCACAAACCTAACGGCCAACAAACCCTAGACGAGGGTTTTGGAAACGACTCCCATCATATATAAATTTACAGATAGCAAGCATTGAGACTCAAGAAGACCTGCATTAAAAACGAACCAGAACACTTGACTACAATAGAGGGACACCAACGAACAAGTATTGAGTAAACCAAACCATCGGAACTTACAGGCCCTAACTCTAAAACCAAAATTGGTGACGGTGACAGAGCCTACCAAGCAAGAGCTGAGGTGACTATGCTAGGCACGCCCATTTGCAAACCCTCAACCTGCAAGAGAACCAAGACCAAACTGTGAGCATAACCGTCGACTATGGAAGGAAACAGAAGTGGATAAAGGCATACACAAAAAGAGATACTTTTCATTACCTGGAGGGTTCGCAACGTAGACAGTGCGTAGGCCATTGAGCCACGAATTTCGGATACTGACTGTGACAAAGGAGAAAATTCATTAGAAACATAACAAAGTGAATCATAGATAGACGAAGTTACCTGAAGTGAATTCGAAGACAGGAGAGTGCCATCGCTTTGCAACCTAGATGCATGCCAAAACCCACTGAGATTTACCAGCAAAATGACCTCATAACAGAACAATGACCATGGAAAGAAGACAAGGTTAGCAGCTACATAAGAACTGTAAATAAATACTCACACAGGCAATAGAACTACCATTCTATGCTCAAAGAGCCAAGACCACAAGTTACCTAGTTGAATGCAAATGTCAATTGCTCAGGCAGAGTAGCCCCTTATCGGCGCACGAATTAGTTGCAGTGCAATCTCATACATAGGCAGCATAAGCATTACCAGAGGAAACCCTTGACACCAAGGAACGAAGAGCAGAAATGACCAAGTGACAATAAGAGGGAAGGTTTTGGTGAGAACGAGGAGCGGGAAACGCAAAACAAGGCACCAGTATAGAGTAATAATTTCTGTCATAATTGCTTACCAAAGTCCATAAATATCCAAGGTCAAGTCACAAACCACAATTTAATCCACAGCTTAATCATTGTTTAAATCATTTAATTAGTGATTAACATAACAGTGTGTTAAGTCTTATCTTTATTGTGTGGAACTGTGTGGAGTGTTGGGCTGGTCCCATCATAAATAAATGTTTTTCTAGAGATTGTTGCTACGATACAAAAGGTCCTGGCACATTGTTAAAAATTGATTCTTAGATTTGGTTCAATATTCACAAGAAATTTCCCAATGTGACAACAAGAGCCAAGTGGTGGCAATGTCACTGCCATTTGTTTTTGGACATTGGTGACACTTGCGTTTGTTTAGAAAACCAACATAATGAAATGTAACACTAAAAGTACATGTATGTGTTTTGTTTTACAATATCACATAACCGCATAACAAACATTGAAGAAAAAGCTAATATTAGAGATCATGTTTTTTTAATTAAAAGATGTAGTTTATGAACTTTTGGCTTCTTTTTAAGAAAATATTGCAACATGTTCAACGTGTTTAAGTAAATGAAACATGCATCGAGAATAATTATAAGAAATGTGATCTATTAACTTTCCAAGAGTAAATATGTTTCCAAGATTAGAAAGACTCATGGAAAAATAAAAAATGCATAATACAATTTGTAAAACCCAAAAATAACTTAAAATTTGTAAAAACCAAAAATAACTTAAATTTGTAATAATTCATGTATATGAGAATAATTTAGTATTTCTAACAAAATGAAAATCAATAATTATTAACCGTCAAAGCCTTTTGAATGGACTTATGAGAAGCAACTATTAATTTTGATTTAGAGAAAGCAATTTAACACACTGCATTATATGACATTGATTCCTCAGATCATATACGTGGTTAAAGATAAATTGTAAAATAATAGTTAACGAAGTATGATGAAACTAGATAATTCACTGTAATCAGTGCCATTTATTCGTACGTGAAGCTATCAGTTATATACAACTCATCATTCAGAGATATATGTCGCATACAATATTTTTGCAAGAAAGCGTTTTAAATAGATCTATTGATTTTAAAGCGAACTTTATTTGACATTGATATCAACTAGTTGTTTAATGTCGTTTTTACATCAAAATGAGCATTCTAAATTACTTCGAATGGGGCGATGTGTAATGTCTTGCTGTCGCCTAGGCTTAGTGTTTAGAATAAAGTTTGATTATGTCAATACACAAAATTTAAGCTCTGGCTGGTGCGGAGGCTTTATGGAGCGTTTATATATATAGATGTAGATTGGAAATTGTAATTACTATAACGCAAGATATTCTTGGAAATCCCAGAGTGTGTTCTCGAACACGTAAAAATAAAGAACTTGTAGCGTTTTCAAACAAATAATTGAAGATAAATAACGAGTCTAGCATTTCAATAAAGGTAGAAAATGAACCGAGCATACGGTTGGTCCTCCCAATGGATCTGTGCACACAATCATTTTGTTGTCTACCATTGAACATAAGACTAGGCATGACTTAATCAAGCACGTGTATTACTGATAGGACAGAAAAGGGAGAACAAGTGGCAACGTTATGGAAAGTCTAAAATAACCCAATATTATTTATCTAGAATGGCTTCTTTGACAACATATTTTCCAAATACCATTTATGTTAGTTCTTACACTCTTCTTTAGAGGTCAAAGAGGTCATGATCTATGTTACTAGAAATATGACTTGCATATCCTGGATGTTTTCTCTCCCAATGGATATGTGCACACAATCATTTTGTTGTCTACCATTAAACATAAGACTAGGCAGGACTTAATCAAACACGTGTATTATTGATAGGATAGAAAAGGGAGAACAAGTGGCAACGTTATGCAAAGTCTAGAAGTAACCCAATATTATTTATCTAGAATGGCTTCTTTGACAACATATTTTCCAAATACCATTTATGTCAGTTCTTACACTCTTCTTTAGAGGTCAAAGAGGCCATGATCTATGTTACTAGAAATATGACTTGCATATCCTTGATGTTTTTTCTTTTTGTTGTTGTGTTAACGTTAGAGTAGAATATTTCAAATCAATTATACTTAGATCTATGTATATTTGGCCATGGGTTGTTATCTCGAGGAATCTAGAGGTAGTTTGGCATGTTTTTTGTGGAGAAGACTTGGGTTCAATTCTTGGTAGTCTTGTGCTCACCAAGCATGATAGGCTAGATGTGACTTTATTACGGGCCTTTTAGATTGATCATAGTAGCTTTGTAGCCAATATTGTATCGAGCTACATATTAGTTTTGATAATTGTGATTGCAATCTAGTTGCCAATTAATGAACCTTCATATTTCCAGAGCACGACTCTGCCTCAACACACACATAGACATAAATAAATATAAAAATAGGGTAGCCCTATCCTCAAAAGAATTCCAATAATATGAGTGCATCCACTCAAGTTCCAAATTTAATTATGGGGAAAAATAACATTACCCAACAAAAAAATAGCAACTCCTAACCAATATAAGACATTAGAACCTTCAACTTTTAAAGGCCATGGTCCTATACACATGGATTCATTGGTAGCTAAACCTTGCAAATTTTCCTATATGGACAAACTTATGGTTCAAAGCAATTTGTATTGTTAGAAATTCATTTGTTTCTATCTTAACTCAAGCATGCCTAATACAACAAACTTGGTGTAGCTTCATTTTCCCATTTATCTTAAGCAAATTCAAGAAAAATAAATTTCAATAAAAAAATTTCCAATTTTATAGGAGCTTTGAATTTTAAAAGGTGCAGGCGCGAACCCTTTACCATATACATAAAAAAAGATTTTTACACTTACTAAGCCCTATTTATTATTGTTGTGCCAGATTGGAACCATGTAAACTAGTGGAGTTCAGATCCCCAATGATGTAAATCTATTTGGAATTTCTATGCACTTATCAAAGTTGATTAAGTGTTGGAGATTCCATGCTGATAATCTTATTTTTGGAGAGATTTGGAGCCGACTCTAGTTCTAGGGTTTAACCTACTGAGTGACAGAGTGCAACAAGCACCCATGGAGACATAGAGAGGAGGGAGCTCCACTCCCTCCTACAGTAATATGGTAGCAAACAGGGGAAGAGGAGGGAAAAAGAACAAACCTCCATAGCCCTTGGAGGACAAGGCAAAAAACACCGAAACTCAGAAGGCGGAAGGCAGCAAAACTCATGCAGATCACGGGGCCCATGAAGAAGACTGTCAGGAGGAGAAATAGGAAGACAGAGGTCAGGGATCAGAAAACAGAGCCAAGATGGGGCCCTGTAAACCCAAGACCATAACTAAACCTCGGGTTATGTTGAATGATCCAGCTCTGCAAGTGCATAGGGATCACATGGCTAACTATGCCATCATATGCAAATTGATGGGAATCTGGCCGTCAGAGAAAGCGCTGTACACCTGGATAAAATACAACTGGAAACCAAAGGGGGAGTTAAATATACATCTTGGATCCAAAGTTTTTTTTACTGTGGTGTTTACGAACATGGAAGACAGAGATAGAATTTTTGAGGGAGGGCCATACTTCTTTGCAGCTGTTGGTCTCTATATGCGGCCATGGACGATGAACTTTGTGCCAAAACAAGAAACCTTCACTTCGGTACTGGTATGGATTCGACTATACTCCTTACCTTTAGATTACTGGATGCCACAATATTTAAAAGCTATAGGCAATATATTAGGCCATTTCTTAAAAATTTCAGAGGCAACTCTAAGGGGAAAATATACATCCTATGCCCATATACGTGTGGAGATGGACCTATCAGGAGCCCTTCCAGAAGAGGTCATTCTAGAAGTCTATGATGAGGAATGGGTTCAAACAGTTGACTATGAACACATCCCGTTCAGATGTGACAAATGCCATAAGCATGGGCATCTATCCAGAGACTGTCCTCTTAATAGAAGGGAGGAAAACCTAAACACCAACAAAGGAAAAGGCTAGACAGGTTTCACCAAAACAGGAGGAAAAGGAAAAGGTGGAGGAAGGAAGACAAAAAAGAACCCTATTGTGAATGATAAAACAAAAAGTTACAACAGTTTTGAGATCTTAGGAGAAAAAGAAGCTGATGGAGGGGATAAAGAGAGTACAGAGAATCAAATAGCAAGGTTGAAAGAAAAAGAAACTAGCATGGAGTTCACTCAGGAACAAAATAAATACATGGCTGACCCTTTGAGTACCATGGAAATAGAAAAAGACCAGGAAATGACTCAAAGTGAAAGTGGTACAGAGGATCAATATTTACAGGAGATCCTGGAAAGGGAGAACCTAGAGCTGGAAAAGTTCTAAAACATGGAGGTAACCTGGGAATAAACTCCATCCCTCAAGAGGATGTGGAAAAGGTCCAACATATATTCCTTAACAAGTCACATGAAACAGTTGCAGGATTCAAAAGAGGACATGACAACCAGGAAATCAAAGGGACTTCCTCAATAGGATTAATAACATGAAAACTAACAAAGGATCCAGACAAGAGGAGGGGAAGAAAAAGACAGAATGAACTACTACTAGAGTGTGGCAAACTCATGATTGATTTAGGAAGGATGAAAGACCTTTCCACTTACTCCTTTAAAACCCCACCTCAATGAAAATCACAACCTGAAATATTATAGGACTAAGGAGTAGAAGAAAACATAGGAATCTAGGTAAAAGGATAAGAGAGGAAAAACTTGACATAGTATTCATACAAGAAACAAAATGCTCAGTGGAGAGGATCAGAAAAAAACATAGGAAATGGGTAAATAGATATGAATACCTTGAACTTAAGGCAAATAAATGTGCTGGTGGCATTCTCACTCTATGGGAACTACAGAAATTTGGTGTGATTGATGCGGAGGCATCTAGACATCACCTTTCTCTGATTTTCCAACCGGTGGGTGATAGAAAATGTTACATGATCACCGATGTATATGGTTCGCAACCAATGGAGGACAAACTTCGACTCCTCACAACCCTATAGGACATGAAGAAGAGATACCCAGCTCTACCCTGGATTCTTGGTGGTGATTTTAACATAACAAAATCACTCATGGAGAAGAAAGGAGGAACTAGAATACTTGGTGGAGACTCAGTTGCCTTCCAGAACTTCATCACCAATATGAAATTGGTTGATATGGAAACAAGCAGTGGAATCTTCACTTGGAATAATGAAAGAGGGGGCCCTACCCAAGTGGCCTCAAAATTGGACAGATTTATGGTTTCAGAGGAAGCAGCATTACTGCACTCATACTACCTTTTGGGGGTTCAGATCACTGGCCTATACAATTGGAAGCTCCCTTTTTGGCAAGCCAAGGAACACCCCGTTTAGGTTTGAGAGCGCTTGGCTCACACATTCGTATTTCCTCACGAACATTGAAAAATGGTGGAGGGAAGAGCTTCACCTTCAAGGTACAAATATGTTTCTTCTTCACTACAGTATCAAACACATTAAAGGCAGACTCAAATAGTGGAATAAAAAGGAATTTGGTAACATCTTCAAACCTAAAGGAGAGGTGGAAAAGAAACTAAAGGAAATAAACCAGATTCTTATCGCAGATGGATATAAATATGAAAGGAAAGAGATGGCATAGTCACTCTAGTAGGAGTGGGACAACAGATGTATTCAAGAGGAAATATTCTGGAGATAGAAATCCAGAGTAAAATGGATTAAAGAAGGGGAGAGAAACACCAAATTCTTTCAAAGATTCAGCATAGCTCACAGAAACAACAATAGAATTGTGAAACTTACAGATCAGCATGGAATAGAGAGAAACACTCATGAAGAGATGGAGAAGGTTCTACTCCAGCATTTTCAAAATATTGCTGAGGAAACCTTTGATGACAGACACCAGTTTATGGAAAAATTTACTCAGTACATCCCTAAATTGGTTACCAGAGAAGATAACTTCAATCTCAATAGACCAGTAACAGAGGAAGAAATTGGGGAAGCTGTGAAAGAGATGCAAAATGGGAAAGCACTAGGCCTAGATGGATTTAATGTGGACTTTTTCAAAGCTTGTTGGAGGATTGTGAAATAGGAAATCCTGGAGGTAGTGGAAGACTCTCAAATATTTAAGAAAGTGTTAAAGGTTCTCAATGAATCTTTCATAGCCTTAATCCCCAAACAGGATAAGGCCACCTCTCCAGATAGATTTTGACCTATAGCATTATGCAATGTGATATACAAAATTATATCCAAAGTCATTGCCAACCATCTCAAACCTCTCCTCCCAACCCTAGTGTCAGAGGAGCAAATAGGGTATGTGGAAGGAAGTCAAATTCTAGATAATATAGTTCAAGCACATGAAATGGGTCATTCACTCATTACCAACAAACAGGCAAGAATGGTAATGCAGTTGGACATAGCAAAGGCCTATGACAAACTTAGTTGGTCGTACATAATAGTAATATTAAAAGCCTATGGCTTTGATTACAATTAGATTAAATGGGTTGTGGTGCTAGTTACCATTGCCAGTTGTTCAATTCTTCTCAATGGCTCTCCTTCCAGAACTTTCAAGCCTTCCAGAGGTCTCAGGCAAGGAGATCCTCTTTCTCCTTTCCTTTTCATTCTAATGATGGAAGGGTTAGGAAGAGCTATTAGAGTTGCTAAGGAGGAAGGGAGAATTCAGGGTCTGAGACTCACTCAAGGTGGGGGCACGATGACACATCAACAATTTGTGGATGACGCTATGCTTTAAGGCACACCCACTGTCAAGGAAGCCAAAGCATTCAAACAGATTCTGAGTGTGTTTGCTAGAGTAGTAAGCACAGAGGTAAGTCTCACTAAATCAAAGATTTTCTTTTTCAATACAGATATTTCAATTCAAAGAAATCTTTCCATAATTTTGGGCTTTCAAAGGGAGTCACTGCCTGTGAAGTACCTGGGAGTTACTCTCACTGAAAAATCGCTTCACAATGATATCTAGCAACTTGTTCTCAACAAGCTAAAAGATAAGATCAGTAAACGGAAAAATAGAGCACAACATCTAGCAAGGAGATTGATTCTCACTAAGGCTATCCTCCAAAGTATCCCTATATATATGCTCTCTGCCATTCTAACACCAGACGGTGTAATTACTAACATAAGAAACATTTAGAGAGACTTTCTCTGGGGGAAAGGTGAAGAAAAGAAGAAATTGGCCCTTGTGGCATGGGACAGAGTATGAAAACCTAAGTCCCATGGTGGCTTGGGTCTTAATGACCTAGGAATTATTAACAGAGTCCTTGGTGCCAAAATCTAGTGGAGATGGTTGAAAGAAATACAAGCCCCCTGGGCAAAACTTTGGAAGCACAAATATGTTAGCGAATGGCAGGAGAAAAATCTAATCAGAGTGTTAGGACAAGTATAAATTTCTGCAATTTGGAACAGGGCATGGGAGAACAGGGCCCTAGTCCAAAACCACAACTTCTAGGAGATCAGAAATGGAAACCTGGCTTGGTTCTCGGAGGATAATTGGTAGTAGGAGGACAATCCCAAAAGTGAGGAATTAGCAGACATTCACGCCGATACCATCAACAAAGGACTAAAGTGGGTAAGTGACTATTGGGACCAATCAGGGAACAATGGGAAATGGAGAACATGGAAACTTCCATATTATAGTGGAATGGGCATGCTGCATATTCAAGCTATAGCCGTTCAAGGTCTTTTAGACAAGAGACAAATCTTGAACTCAAACTTGAATGATCAACTAAGATGGGGAAAGAACAAGACAGGTCTCTTCAACCTTAAGGAAGCCAAAAGAATAGATGCAGGGCTTAACCTTCCAAACACTGATAAGATGTGGAAAGAAATCTGGGAAAATCCTCATTGGATGAAAGTCAAACTGTTCAAGTGGCTGGTTCAACAGGGCAAGATTCTGACATGGGATAACCGAAGAAAAAGAGGCTTTGTTGGCCCCTCAAGATGTCACTTATGTAGACAACGGGAAGAAACTACAAATCATCTGTTGAATAGATGCACTTTCACTACAATACTTTGGAATTGGGTTGGAGAAGTCTTCGAGCAGACATACTGAAATGTTAATGACGTCACTACTACGTTGAAGAATTGGCAGAATTTTTTTTCGAATAATGAGATCATTAACTCCGCCTGGATGCTGACCACAAGATTCATAATCTGGAATGTCTGGAAGGAGTGCAACAACAGGATTTTCAAGGAGAAAGTGAGTTTAGTGAGAAGCATCCTTAAGCTAATCCTTAAACAACTCAAAGATACTGTTCATATCCTGGGAGGTGCAGCTACTGGCAAACCCATCAGACAAAGAGAGGCCAAAATATTGGAGAAGTTAGAGCTCAAGGTTCATCCCCCTCAGGGTTCTATGCAGATTAACAAGATTACCTCAACAGATAAGTCTTCTTGGCAACCCCCTTCTCATGGATTTTTAAAATTTAACATAGACGGGGCTTCAAAAGGGAATCTAGGAGAAGCTAGTTATGGAGGGGTCTTGAGCAACAAGGAAGGAAACATATAAGTCATCTTCCACAGTTATCTAGGAAAAGCAACCAACAATATGGCTGAGCTCATGGCAATGGAATTATGCCTGGAAATACTGCTCAAGTACAACATTCACAATGTCATCATTGAGGCTGACTCGGAATTAGTCATTAACTCAGTGAAGAGGATAAATGCTGGCACTACTCCTGAGAAAATCTCAGAACACTGGCAGCTTTTGCAAGTCTACCAAAGAATCCAAGTGCACCTAAGAAGGCTGAGAACTCTTAGTTTGGTGAATGTTCGCAGGGAAGCCAACCAAGTGGCGGACTGGCTTGCAAATGAGGGGGTACGAAATGAGCCTATCAACTTGTGTTGTTGGTGGGAGGAAATAACGGGTGACAAGTTGAAGGAGGAATGCTCATCCAGGGCCATCAATGACTGACAGCAACATCAGGAATTTTCTGAAATAGAGCCTCAGCGATGGGGTCTCGTTGATCTGGATTCTTCATGAAATGTTATGACATAAGTGAGGTCCTTTTTAGGATGAAAGTCTATGTCGACCTCCTCAACCCAGGTGATAGCAAACCAACAGTCTCAAAGGGCTGGTCGGAAAGCGGGATCTTCATCTTCCTTTGGCCCATGCACCGGAATTCAGATTTTCTTAGCAGGCGCAAAACCCCCACTTGTATTCGTGTGATAGCTTTACTGCCCTCGGGGTGGTTTCTAGTTTATCACATGCTCATTAAGTTGGAAGTGGTTTTTCACAATTAGGAGCGATTCCAATCACCTCGTGACACATGGCTAAGGGCGGGGTGGAATTAACGCCCTCATCGCATGGTAACTATTGGGGCTTTAGTCTGAGCGATATGATCCCTAACCGTTGGATCAAATGAGGACAATCCATGGCCAGGAATGAGCGTGCATGTTGGTGGGTCCGAAAAAGTTGTTATGTTTTGAGCTATTTGCACGACCACATAGGAATCGCACGCAAATGGTGGATTTCGGGTGGTAAAAGTGATCACAAGTTATGTCAAAAATGGATCCGATACTATTATAAATTATGGTTTACAGGGTTCATTGGGTCCAAAGTGTTTGTTAAAACGTGAGCTTGTTGGCCACCCCATATGTTTTTCATCCACTAGATCTTCAGCTTAGGATCCAATGGTTAGTTTTGGACTACTTGTTTGATTGGGTGGGCCCGTGTCCCTAGGTTTGCTTTTTCATCTTGCGACCATGGATTGGGATGGGCCTGTCATTTTGGTGGGCCTCACCGCCAAGGTTACCGTTTGTACACTTTTTCTTCTTTTTTTAATTGAATAGAAGGATCCATTCTTGCCTTAGCAAAAAAAAAGTTGATTAAGTGTTCAAGGTATAGTTGTCCTTTTTTTTACAAAAACAAAATACAATTGAATTTCTTACTATTGCATATTTGTCTTGAAGTCTTTGCAAGAAAAATCATAAGCGATGTAAAATTCTATAGAAATGATACTTTGAATTGAGTGGGCATGTTACTAATCCCAAGACTGATAATTTCCTTTTGGATATAAGCCAATTTCTACAAGTGACATTGTGAGAAAACCTAACACAGTGAGAGTTTCGATACTTGAAATACTATTGGTGATATGTCTTGAATTTACTCTTCGAAATTTGTTTCTACAATTGTTGGGTAGTATTGTTGTAGTTGTAGTATTTTCAAAGTTCTCTCTATCTTATTGTAACTTGTTTCCACTGTGTAATGTACATTTGGATGGTAGTTAATTGATGTGATTTCTTTCCACAATGTGTAATTTGATGAGTACAGGAGCATGGGATCTAAACATTTTTGACAAATTTGTTGGCAGGGTGGTGCACAAAGATTCTTTTCTTTGAGTGTTATTTTGACCTATTTCAAGAGTGCTTAGAACCATTAAGTATTAATGTATTTTGGTAAACAAAATGTAAATATTCTGAGAACAATCTAGCATGTATATAAAATCGTAAAAAAAAGAAAAATATAACTGAATACCTCTATTTTTTATTTGATGAAAGATTATAATTTTTTTTGGCATAGGTGTCATTTAGAACATTGATAAAAGTTGTTGTTGCAAATCGCAGTCGTTGACATCCTTTTGGTACATTTTTGAAAACATTTTTGAATAGGTAAAATGATGTGTTTTTGAACGCTAACTCATGCTTTATTTCAAGAAATTTTCTCTATAATTTTCATTTAGTTGTAGCTAACATTCGTTGCAAATGGACAATTGTCAGAATTACAAAATAATGCAGATACTAAACCACATTTTTTTTCTATGTCATTTGGCATGGAAAAAAATACCATAGTAGTAGAAATCCATAAGGTTTTTGGTTTGAAATCATGAATTGTTTGCAAGGAAATTTGACTTACAATGGTTGTATCATTTGCAATTTCTCCATCTTTGATGTTTAATACAAACTGTCTATTATTTTGGTGGCATGCCACAACAACAACAGCAACAACAAAACAAATTGGATATGTCTCTGTTGATAGAATGAGTTGTTCTATTTTTGTGTTAGGAGAAAGTCACCGATTATTACAAATTTGAGGTATTATTTGCACTATGCTACTTTCATGTAAAAACTATGCAATGTTTTTTTGAAATATGTAACTAGGTTTGGTCTTCATAGTGACATATGTAATCGTGATTTTATGTATATAATGTAATGAGAAAAATAAAATTATTGTTGTTTCCTTCAGACGCAGATTTCATGCTCAAGAAGAGTTTATTTTTAGAGTTCAAATCACCCAATGAGTGCTTATAGGTTTGTTATAAAGTCATTGAGTCATTGTTATGTATGAATGACACATATGGGCATGATAAATATTGTAAAAAAATTATTTTATTCTACAAAAATGTCAAAATAATCCTCTAATATCAAGACAAGGGTTATCAAGCAAGTCAGCCTACAAGTTGGGCTAAATTAATGAGGCTTGAAGACTATATATAGGGTACTCAACCTCACTCAAGTATCATCATCTAAAATCATCAAGAAGAGTACTATCAAGGAGTTGAAAGAATCCTAATATCTAGTGAAGGAAGAAGAAATAAGGGTAAAACATTTATGATCTGTTTTGGGCCAAAAACTTCTCCACACATCTAAATATTAGGGCATCATTCTCAAGCAGTAGAAGCCACACATTGAAGTCACTAAAGGAAGCTGAACATGGGTCAAAGAAGGTCAAAATAGCAAGTTGAATGGCTAAAAGGAGACAAGGTCAAGAAAAGTCAAAAGCTGGAAAATCTATCCATTTTTCTATCACACGTGTGACCTAGGGTTTCTATAGAAGAGGTTGAAGTTGTAGGTCTGTATCAACTATCCGAAATTTATGAGTTAGGACTAAAATATGAAGTTATGATAAAAATTTGACCAATATTGACTTGGGAAGGAGAAGTAAAAGATAAGTTAATCTATAGGAAGCATTTTCTTGATATTGGAAGGGTTATTAGTTAAGGGTTTATGTCTTGGAATTTTTCAATTCAAGATTTTATAAGAAGAATAATTCAATGGGTTTTCCTCACAAGATTGGAGGAGTTTTGGCCATGGATGGTCGCCTATATCCCGTGTCATTTGTTTCATTTTTATTTATGGTTTGGTAGTTATTTGATGAAGAAAATCACAAAATTAATCAAGCTAAATAAGAACATAATAAAGATAAGTAAAAAGTATTCATAAGTAGTTATCATAAGTAAGACAAATCACATATATTTGTTGCCCCTAGGTTTCTCAACATGTATTGTTTGGAAATAATACTGAGAGGGGGCCTGAATTAGTATTGTCAGATCAATAATTTTATTTCCCAAATGGATTTGTATACACTACTTCAGCTAAGCGAACTAGCATGTACACACGACTGTACTTAAAGCAACCAACATATATCCAGAGAACTTTTGATCTATCAAATTTATCATGCATTGAACTTTAATCAGTATATCATAGATTTATTACACAGTGCAACAAAAGAAAAATAAATCATCACACATAAGCAACACACATCAACACCAAGATATAAGGTGGAAACCCAATATGGGTAAAAACCACCTGCTGCTGTCATCTCTGTCTTCTTTTAATAATAAGAAAATCTGCTTACAATCTTGTATTGGTGCAGACTCATACTAGTACATAAGCTTCTACCTGCAGAAGCTTACAACCTTCTCTCGTTCTCCAGCTACTACAGGAAGGGAGCTACAACCCCCTAACTCTTGTACTAGCCCATATGTTCATTAGTATATAGGCAGTGACCTACAAAAGGTTACAACCTTCTTTCTTCCTCTGAGGACCACATTTCATAAATTTTCATACTTGATCCATCAACAACATCATAACTGCAATTAAATCATGAAATACATCTGCATCAACCAGTCACTGAAACTCAATCACCATTTTCTAAATCAACCACAACTGAATCAATCAATCACTTTGACAACCCATCATCAAATCACAATCAATCTAATCATTTAGAATACTGTCACTAGAATACAATCACCGGAACCCAAACCAGAACCCAGAACTCTGCAACAGCAAACAGAAACAACTGAAACATACTTTATAAGGTATATGCTACTTCCATGTGTCGAACCAGCGTGTATACGCACTTTTATGAAAGCCAACTAGTGTACACATATGCAATTATTAATTCATAATTCTGCAGCTATTCCAAACTTCAGTTATACCTAGACCATAATATTTACAGAATAAAACATGTGTCAGTATTCAGATCTAGACTATACATGATCAAACCACATAATGATAATTCATTTCAAGCCTTAATATCCCGATCCATCATTAGATCTTATCCCTCATCAACCGCTAAGGTTCATTCTTGGTTCAGATCAAGCGCAATACCATAAGCCAATAACCTACATACTAGATCTCACACTTCATCAGATATTCAATACTTCACACCTAGCCTAATGATCTTCTCCTCCTTATATAGTTTTAGGCCTTTCTCAATACCATGGACCAAAACCACTTAGGACGAATACCTTGGACCAAATACATTCGACCAAAAACTTAGTTTTCCAAGATATACGTGCTTTTCCTTCTGTGAAAGTGCATATGTACATATATGCTAATTGTGTTCAGTGAACCTGTGTGTATACATAGCTTGGCCAAGGTGAACCTGCGTATACCTCTCTTTCTTCATTCTTTTGTAGTCTGATCTCTAATTCTTTGTTGTTGACATGTTGTATTATGATCTTTCATCTGAGTGAGTTGCCATCAAGGACAAAACCTGTATCATAATGTCAACAATCTCCCACTTTGGACTTGATGGCAACAACAACACCAAGTCACTCTTCCCCTTTGACAGCAAGGGTAAAGGGACCAAGATAATTTCTCCCTTTGACATACATTATGTTGGTCATGCCCCCCCTCAGTACATGTTGAATTCGATGATTGAGCTCCCCTTTTGTACATGTTGAGATGTACTGAAACCATCCACGCTCACCCTGAGCACAAGAAAAGTCTGCAAAAAGATTTTCTAAAATAATAACATGACTCTATTACTCAACTATGTGAGGATGACCTTCCTATCACCATTGACTCATACATACATCCATCTCCCAACCAAGTGAGGATATACGAAATTTGACTTAGCCACCCAACCAAATGGGGATATACCAATTGTTTATACATGACAAAAACAAGAAATATTACATCATCCATCCCATGTAAAGTGGGGATATAAATTACATCATTTGTCCAAGAGGACTCATTCAAACGTATGAGAAGACATATCACACCCTAAACTTTTACATGAATTGAACCACAAATGGTATGAATATCTAAAGCCATAGCTAGACTCAGCAACCATAATGCCAAAAAATTTGGATGTATGTGAAGGTTAATTCTCCCCCTAAACCAGTGCTACTTGTGCATTGTTTATCATGTCAATGATCAATGCATCTCTGTCATTCAGATAAAATTAATGAACAGAGCATATTAATCATCAATATCAGTCAGAGCACCCATATTAGAGCGTGCCCCACTATTTTTCTTGTCTGAAAAACATATACTCTCCTTTACCCAAAAAATCACTCGTGTGTACGTGACTATACTTCATGAAACACGTGTATAATAACCTTTCTCTGAAAAAATTAAAGATGATGCAGCAACTACTCCCAGTTTTTGTCGAAGATATTCAAATGTCTCTCTGGGCAGTGGTTTAGTGAATATATCAACAACTTGTGCTTTGGAGGGAACATATTCCAATTTGAACTTTTGTTCAAGCACTTGTTCACGTAGAAAATGGTATTTGATGGGTATGTGCTTGGTATTGGAGTGCATGACTGGATTCTTTGAAATACTGATGGCACTTGTATTATCACATAAAATGGAGATGCGTGGAGTACATGTGATCTGAATGTCTTGCAATGTTTGCATCATCCAAAGTAGTTTTGTGCAGCAAGATGCAATAACCACATATTCTGCTTCAATTGTACATAACACAATTGAACTTTATTTCTTGTTGAACCAAGACACTAACTTGGAACCCATATAGAATGCACCACCACTAGTATTCTTTTGTCATCAACACTTCCTGCCCAATCTGCATCTATATATGCATGAAAAGTAAAATCTGTATCTCTAGGATACCATAAACCAAAGTTTTGTGTTCCTTGAAGATATTTTAAAATTCTTTTGAATCCCTAAAGGTGTGATTCCTTTGGATTTGCTTGAAATATTCCAACTATTCCTACTACATGCAGGATGTCAGGTTGGGTACCTATTAGATAAACCAGACTTCCAATCATGGACATGTAAGTTGGTTGATGTACTGTAGTTGATTCATCATTTGAGCTGAGACTGCATCCTCTTACCATTGGGGTACATATAGGTTTAGAATCTTCCATGTCGTACCTTCTCAATATCTATTTGAGATATTCGATTTGTGAAAGAAAAATACCATCTTTATTTTGTTGAACTTGTAGACCAAGAAAATAGGTAAGTTCACCAATCAAGCACATTTCAAATTCCTGTTGCATTACTGAAGTAAAATTCTGACTCGTGGATTCTTTATTGCTACCAAAAATGATATTGTTATCACAAAACCTTCTCCTGATAGGCCGCTGATCAGGAAGACCTTGAGTAACTATTTCAAACCAGCTTTTAGTTGAGGTTTAGCCGCCCAAACCTGAGAGGGCTCTATCACTAGGTTAAAGATTTTAGTTAAAGATTAGATGGCTAACTCTATGGAATAAGTAAAGGAATATGAATGGTTGAAACACAATCAATAAACATCCATTGGGCTTATGGAGTAGGAAAATGTTTAGTATGACAAAAATTTTAGCTTAACATGGAAGTTAGGGCATCAAGGGTTCAATATATCAGTAACACATAAGAACATGTAGGAAACACAGTCTACAAATGCATGAAGGAAGTTAGAGCATTGTCAATGAGTTCTAAGTAACATACATTCATACCATTGCAAATGAGGAAATGAGGACAATCATAAGGCAATCAAGCATTGAACTCTCTTTTGAATCCTGAGTAGAAAAGCCAAACTCTGTATTATATAAAAAAACATAGTCTTCTATAATGACACAATATGAGTGTTTTCTCCAAAATTTCCAACCCTTGAGGCATTCCACCTCTTGTCCTTTATATATTTTTCATTACAATCTTGTATTTCTTCCTCCAATATAACGGGAATTCGAATTTTCTTGACTTGACACCTATTGATACTTAAAACAAACTATTAATTAAAACTAGCTGTTAGCTAACAGTCCTAGAGTCTTAATACAACCAGGAGTGTAACTCCTTATTATGCTAGAAACAACCTAGGATGTGGAATGAATTTAGTTTTTGAAAGATGCTCCTTCTTAAATTTGAACTTGGTAATGTACATAACCCCCCAGATGGCATTCAATAGCTTCTCCTTCATTTGTCGTGAAAAACTAGGAAACTGTCCCCTGCTCTGTTCTGGCTGAAAAATAGGTGTTGGGACAGAGCTTCTTTCTCCTCATAAAATATGTATTTTGAAAAACTGAAGGAGGATTTCGTAGACCACTCAGTGCTTAAAAAAAATTTCTCTTGGTGTTTTGCAATACCTTTCCTACTGCCTAGAAACTGTCTCTTAATATCAATTGTAAACTGGGAAATTCTACTTTATGAAAAACTGCTCCTACAGCAGTTTTGTAGCGCAAGTTGAGTCATAAATGTTTCCCAAATAATAATTAATTTGAAGAAACTGAAAGATTTTTTTTTATTTTAGTATGTTAGGAGTAGGAACCTCTTTCCGGTTTCCAAAATATTCTTTCAATTTCTCAAAAAACCTCCTAGGAGTTGACTACTTAAAACAGTTTTTCTGTTGAGAAACGTTGCTTTAGTGATTTCGTAGCGCAAGGTTTGGTATGTGTATATGTCTTCATTTCTTGAATTTACCTTTTTCTTAGGGCTCAAGCCTTCTCAAGTGATCTTCTTACACCTCTACGGCAAAATCCCTTTCAAAATAATCCCCTTTTCCTTTCAAGATAGATCCTCAAAAAACAAAACTGCAGCTACAACAGTTTCGTAGCATGCTACGAAACTCTTGTGTGAGTCTAAAAAACAAAAATTTTCCTAAAAATTGTCATTCTTGGGATTTCTTTATAGTTTCACCATATGCTAATGGGCCACATAAGTTTGAAATTATCCATAAAAAAACAATCGTCAAAAGGGTAAGTTCCACATCAAAATTATATTAAGACTCCTCACTTATTGTATGGTTCATTTAAGCTGAGGTTGTCCTTCAGGTTCACTCAGTTGAATCTTAAAGTCTTCAATTTGTCTTTTCATCATCCTAATTTGAGTTCTTAATTTACCATTCATCATTATGATATGTCTTGCCTCCTTTATTGCAAGGACAGTCCAAGTGAAATATTGAGCATGATTGTCAACTACTTCATGTCTTGGAACTTTTCCATCTTCAAATGGCTTTTACTCCTTTGGAATTGGCTTTTTCAACTACATGTTTCCTTGCACTTTTCTTAAGTTGAGCATTCTCAAGATTGGAAGACTTCAATTTCTTTCTGACCTCCTCAAAGCTACATTCTTCTTCTTGAGTGGTAACTACCTTGTTTCTGTCATCTTTGTGCATTAGTGATGGTTGCACTGGTGAAACCACAGGCTCTTCAAGGAACTCTGATGTATGCTGACCCTGAGCTTGTCAAGTGCTTCTTATGCATGGAAGGAACATGAAAATGATTATGACCAATTCACCCTTACCTTACCCTTTTTTGAAATTTGAAAGAGTGCATACAAAAACCCCCAACGAATCTAATAATGAGAGTGAATGGCTACATGTGATGGGTAAGGTTCATGTACTGACACCTAATGATGAAAAATTAACGAATTTAGGTTGATTTGACAACTAGATTCGATTTGACATGAATTCTCGATTTCGTAGTGCATTTAGTGCAAATTCTGGGTTTTGCACTACAAAAACTCCTAAATATGAATCCCCGATTTTGTAGCGCATATAGTGCATTTTCTCAGTTTTGTGCTATGAAAACTCCTAGGCAATTTTGTAGCCCATGTCAATTTTGAGACAACCTAACACATGACACTTTTGAAATAATATGGGATCTATGATAGGAGAAATAAGGTTGTTGACATTTATTTAATAATGGAAACAAGACTCCAACTCTATGATTTAGACTCTAAAACAAAAAGCAATAAAAATGACTTGACCATCACTAACATAAAAACTTTGGAACCATACTAGTTGTCCAAAATTTTAGAACTTCCTACAGTGATAATAGTGGCTCCACTTGGGATAGTGTGCCCTTGTGATACACTAAGAACCTGCAGTTCCAGTGCTTTGTCCACTTATGATAAAAACAAAAATTTGATTGACAAGCATCCCCTTCAAGCTACTTGGGCCTTCACCTTGGGCTTAAGATTGATGATCACTATAGAAGAAAGAAATTTGTGTCTCCTGAAAAATGTCAGTCAACCTACCCTGAACTTATTTTCACATTCCTACCTACCCTATCAACTGCAACCTCCATTTTTATCTCAAGGAACATGAAACTTCCAATGAAGCCAGTCATTAATCTGATCTGACACTTGAATCTATTGGTTGTGCTTGAAGCAAAAAGAAACATGATACTGAAATAACCGAGTCATCATGAGATGTAACTGATCTTCAAGATAAAAATATAACTGGAAATCTGAACAACAAATCTTTTCCATGTAATCAGCTACAGGGTCAAAAAAGACATGATTATTTTGATGATTCTCGTAACATTCTATATCTTCAGACAACTGATTCTCAGCCACACAAAATTCCTTTGATATGCTATCCAACTACTATTTTGAATGATTCCCACAAACAATGTAATTTTCCTCATTATTATGATCATTCTTTGATGTAAGCTGCTGCAAGGAATTACAGAAATGATCAACCTTTTCCTCTGCCTAAGGGTTATAAAAAATTTCTTCCAGTTTTTCTTCTTGGTGTTTGTAATCATTTTCATACTTTTTGTGATCAAAAGACTTCAAGTTTGCTGCATCTTCACATTAATCTCAGAGCATGTAACATGGTTTTCATAAGTAAATCCCTGCTGATTTTCATGCTGCATTTCATGGGACGTTATCCTTTCTTCTTGGTGTTGAAATGTATTGTTATGAAGAGCCTCTAAAATTTCTTCATCCATGAATTCATTATCATCAAAAAAATCCTCCAAATATTGAATAAAACTCATAGAATGTTTACAACAATATTTCACCAGCAATAAGGAGGGATGACACTCTTTATACATGTCATATAATACATCATGGAAATCAGCAAGAGAATATAATGAACCATTTTCCAAGCTTTTATACCATGACCATGCTTTTCCTTCTAAAGCGGTCATAAACATCTTCATGAGACAATCTTCAGGGAACTAAACGTTAAGACTATGTACATGCATATGGAATCTAACCAAATGAAGAGAAACATTGTCTTTCTTTTCATATTTGAATATTGGAAGATCATCTAACCATTTGACCTTTGGCATAGGATTTGGAAAACCAGGGATATGAGACTGATTCATAGGGGCATACATGCATTCATTCTTGCAATGGAACTCTTCTTGAAAGTTCATCAAGCTACTAATATTTTAGGAGTGGAATCAGCTTCCAATTTGTTATTTGATGTGTGGAGTCACCAAGGTAGTTTTGCAGCCTCGAACAGTTATCTGAGCTCCTGCTACCTTCAGAAGTTTAGCTTCTAGATTTCGGGAATGAATAATCTGTAGACTCCTGACAGATGCACCAAAATGATATCACAAAACCTTCTCCTAATAGGCTGCTGATCAGGAAGACCTTGAGTAACTATTTCAAACCAAGTTTTGGCTGAAGCTTAGCCTCCCCAACCTGAGAGGGCTCTCTCTCTAGGTTAAATATCTTAGTAAAAGATTAGATGGCTAACTCTATGAAACAAGTAAAGGAGTATGAATGGTTGAAACACAGTCAATAAACATCCATTGGGCTTATGGAGTCAGAAAATGTTTAGTATGACAACAATATTAGCTTAACATGGAAGTAAAGGCATCAAGAGTTCAATATATCAGTAACACATAAGAACATGTAGGAAACACAATCTACAAATGCATGAAGGAAGTTAGAGCATTGTTAATGAGTTATGAGTAACATACATTCATACCACTGCAAATGAGCAAATGAGGACAATCATAAGGAAATCAAGCATTGAAATCTCTTCTGAATCCTCAGTAGAAAAGCCAAACTTTGCATTACATAAAAAACATAGTCTTCTACAATGACACAATATGAGTGTTTTTCTCCAAAATTTCCAACCCTTGAGGCATTCCACCTCTCGTCCTTCATAGAATTTTCATTACAATCTTGGATTCCTTCCTCCAACATGAGGGGAATTCGAATTTACTTGACCTGACGCTTATTGATAGTTGAAACAAACTATTAATTACAACTAGTTGTTAACTAACAGTCCTAGAGTCCTAATACAACTAGGAGTGTAACTCCTTATTATGCTAGCAACAACCTAGGATGCGGAATAAATTTGATTTTTGATAGCTCCTCCTTATTAACTTTGAACTTCGTAATGTCCATAACCCCCCAGCTGGCCTTCAATAACTTCTCCTTCATCTGCCCTGAAAACTAGGAAATTGGCGAAAAAATGGGTGTTGGGAAAGAGATTTTTTCTCCTCACCAAAAATGTATTTTGAAAAACTGAAGTATTCTTTCGTATAATACCTTTCCTACTGCCCAAAAATTGTCTTTGAATATAAGGTGTAAACTGGGAAATTATGCTTTCTGAAAAACGGCTCCTATAGTGGTTTCGTAGTGCAAGTTGAGTCATCAATGTTTCCTAGATCATAATTAATTTAACAAAACTAAAAGAGGTTTTTGTATTTCAGTATGTTAGGAATAAGAACCTCTTTCAGTTTTCTAAAATACTATTTCATTTGCTCAAAAAACCTCCTGGACGTTGACTACTTAAAATAGTTTTTCTGTTGAAAAAGGTTGCTTCAGTGATTTCGTAGCACAATGTTTGGTATGTGTATATGTCTTCCTTTCTTGAATTTACCTTTTGATTAGGGCTCAAAACTTCTCAAGTGATCTTCTTACACCTATGTACAAGCATCCCTTTCAAAATAATCCCCCTTTTCTTTCAACATATATCCTCAAAAAACGAAATTGTAGCTACAACAGTTTCGTAGTGCACTACGAAACTACTGTGTGAGTCAAAAACACAGTTTTTCCTCAAAATTGTCATTCTTAGTATTTCTTTATAGGTTCACCATATTCTAATGGGCCACATAAGTCTGACATTATCCATCCAAAAACAATCTTCAAAAAGGTAAATTCCACTTCAAAATTGTATTAAGACTCCTCACTTACTATATGGTTTATTTAAGCCGAGGCTATCCTTCAGGTTCACTCAGTTGAATCTTCAAGTCTTCAATTTGTCTTTTCATCATCCTATTTTTAGTTCTTAATTTACCATTAATCATTATGATATATCTTGCCTCCAAGTGAAATATTAAGCATGAATGTCAACTACTTCATGTCTTGGAACTTTTCCATCTTCCCAAATGGCTTTTACTCTTTTGAAATTGGCTTTTCAACTGCATGTTTCCTTGCCCTTTTCTTAAGCTGAGCATTCTCAATGTTGGCATACTTCAACTTTTTTTTGACCCCTTCAAAGCTACATTCTTCTTCTTGAGTGCTAACTACCTTGTTTCTGTCATCTTTGTGCATTACTGATGGTTTCACTGGTGAAACCACAAGCTCTTCAAGGAACTCTGATGTATGCTGACCGTGAGCTTGCCAAGTGCTTCTTATGCATGAAAGGAACATGAAAACTACCAAGACCAATTCATCCTTACCTTACCCTTTTTTGAAATTTGAAAGACTGTGTACAAGAACCCCTAACGAATCTAATGATGAGAGTGAATGGCTGCATGTGACGGGTAAGGTTCATGGAATGACACCTAATGATGAAACATTAATGAATTTAGGTTGAGTTGACAAATAGACTCAATTTGACACGAATTCCCGATTTCTTAGCACATCCAGTGCAAATTCTGGGTTTTGCACTACGAAAACTACTAACTAAGAATCCCCAATTTCGTAGTGCATGTTAATTTTGAAACAACCTAACACATGACACTTCTGAAATAATATGGAATCTATGATAGGAGAAATAATGTTGTTGACCTTTATTTAATAATGGAAACAAGACTCCAACTCTATGATTTAGACTCTAAAACAAAAAACAATAAAAATGACTTGACCATGACTAACATAAAAACTTTGGAACCATACCAGTTGTCCAAAATTTTAGAACTTCTTACAGTGATAACATATATCATCAACATAAACAACAATTATTAGCAATTTATCAGTGTCAATCGTTGTATATAGATTTCTATCTATATACCAGGCCCTTGGACCCTATTTTAGAACATAGAGAGCCTTTTTGTTCAATATAGACTTCTTCTTCTAAATATCCATTAAAGAAGGCAAATTTTATATCCATTTGGTATACCTTGAATTTCTGAAAGCTAGAAAGAGCAAGAAACATCCTTATGGCTTCAAGTCTAGCAACAGGTGTAAAAGTTTCTTCAAAATCTATACCTTCTTGTTGAGCATATCCTTCACAAACAAGTCTTGCCTTGTTTCTAACAACTTCTCCATTTTCATTCAGCTTGTTTTTGAATATCCATTTAGTTCTTATGACATTTTTACCATGAGGTCTAGGAACTAATTCCCAAGTATTATTCTTTTCAATTTGCTCAAGTTCTTCACTCATGGCCTTGACCCAACATTCATATTTGCATGCTTCATTTACATTTTGAGGTTTGGTAGAGGATAGTAATGCTAGATAGCTTGAGGTTTCTGTAATAGTTCATCTTCTCTGTACACCTACCTCTTTTTCCCCTAAAATTTGAGTTTCTGGATGATTTTTTTGAACATACCTGGACAGAGTCTTTTCTTCTCCTATTATCTCTTTTTATAGTGCTTCATTGGTTTCTTCTTCAAAATCATTGTGATTTGGTGTGGGAAAATAATCCCCATATTCTTCATTGTCATAATCTTCAGTTTTTATTTGTTTTGGATTTTTTCATTCTTCATCAACTACAACATCAATATTTTCAACAATTTTCCCAAGCCTTTTATTATAACATTTATATCCTTTACTCCAGGAAGAGTAACCAAGAAGAATACCTTCATCTACTCTGGGCTCAAACTTACCAAGTTTTTCATCAGTCCTTTTGATATAACATTTGCTTCCAAAAACTTTAAAGTATTTTACAGTAGGAGTCTTACCATAACAAAGTTCATGTGGAGTTTGAGTTCTATTTACCAAAAAAATTGCTTGGTTGAGAATAGTTACGATGGCAAATGCAGCTTCACCCTAGAAGGTTACAAGAGTTCCAAATTCATCTAGCATAGCTCGAGCCGTTTATTGAATAGTTCTGTTCATTCTTTCTACCCCTCCATTTTGCTAAGGATTCCTTGTAGTGGAGAACTTCCTTTTTATTCCATGTTGTTCACAAAATTCAAAGAATTCATCCGAGGTAAATTCCCCTCATCGATCAGATTTGAGGCATTTGATTTTGCGATCTGATTCATTTTCAACCAAAGCTTTGAAGGCTTTGAACTTTTCAAATGCTTCATCTTTATGCTTTAGAAGACCTATCCAACATATTCTAGAAAAATTGTCAATGAACAAAATGAAGTATTCTTCTCCACAAGGTGACTTTTTCCTTGATGGTCCACATAAATTAGTATGGACAAGTTCAAGAGGCTTACTAGCTGACCCTTCTTTTACAATGAAGTGAGCTCTAGTTTGCTTATCGAATTGACATGGTTTTCATATTGTATTTTCAGGGATGCTGATATTTGGAAGATCACAAACAACCTTGAATTTGCATTCTTTTCTTATTTGAGAAAAGCATAGATGTCCCAATTATCTATGCCACAACCAATTTTCATCATTTTTGCTTAGATAGCATTTTTGTTTTCCTGCCTTGAGTATGTATAAGTTGTTTGGAGTTCTTGTACCTTTGATCACGATTTCTTCTGTAGCAAGCTCATGAACAACACATATGTTTGATCAAAACACCAATTCATTTCCTTGATCACACATTTGACTGAGACTCAACAAGTTATGCTTTAGACTGTCTACATAGGTAACATTCCCATCTTTGACCTTTTCTTTCAAGAAAACAGAGCCTTTACCTTTTATGATAGCAGGAGTGTCGTTTCCAGATGAGACATTATTTTCCTTTTCTAAGGCATTGTATGAATGAAGTTTTTCTTTGTCACCTGTCATGTGTTTTGAGCATCCACTGTCGATGTACCACTGATTTTCTTGTCCTTCTCCATACGAGGCTATACCACATCTTTCTGTTTGAGGTTCTTTCCTTCTCCATATCTTGGGATTTAACAGAGTTTTCTCCTTTTGAGATGTTTTCCAAAATTTGCTATTGCATTTAGAATCTTCATGACCAAAGTTATTATAGATTGAGCATTCTATTTCATTTTCAAGAAGAGAAAAGTTATTATAGGAAATTTTCTTGATCCCTGTAACATTCCTTTGATTTCGTGCTTCTCTAGTCATGATGGTTTTCTAAGCAACACATTGACCAGCTTTGTGTCCAAAACTATGACATAAAAAACATTGTCCATTAAAGAAGTTCCTGCGACTATCGAATCTATTGACCTGGTGATTGTACTTTCTATTGATATTCTTATTTGGAGCAAATTGAGAATGATTTACCTGAGGTTGGTTGTGGCTTCTGTTCATCCTTGAAGAAAATTGAGTCTGATTTACCTGGTGATCTGCTTTATGCCTTTGTTGACAATTGTCATGATGTTCACTGTTCTTTGTTGCATCAAGATAGCTTTTAGTGGAGGTTGATGGCTTTTGTGATTGAGATGCTTCTTCACTACATCCAAGACTTGTCTTTATCAGAGGAGAATGTTGCACTTTGATAATTTCATTTAAGGTTTTTGATCCTTTATCAAATCTAAGTTTGAGATATTTTGTTTTCTCAAGATCCTTTCTTAGACCCACATTTCACATTCTAGTTTCTCATTGTGTTTTTATTTTTGAGCAAGTTTGTATGTCAAGGTATATATAATCATATTCTTTTCTTCTAAATATATTTTGAGTTTAGATATTTCTTCATGAAGGTCATATTCTTCTAAAGCATCCCAAAAATTATCATTGTCATAAGCCATTAGAAGTCTATAGTCATTACTATTTTCATCTTCATCACTATTTTGATAAACCATTGCTATCTTCATTAGCATAGTAACTCTTTTTGCTTACAACTTGTTTTCTATTCCATTTTGCATATTCCTTCCCTTTTTCATATTTATCTTTATGAGGACATTTGGCAGCATAACGATCGACTCTACCACAGGCAAAGCATTGGAAAGGTAGTTTACCTCTAAATCTTCCGGAACCCCATTGAAGCTTCTTGACAAAATTTACTTCATCTTCTTCTTCTAAAATATGTCTTGATTCATTGAGTTCTTCCTTTCCTTTTTTTGAAGCTTTAAATGCGGCTTCTCTCATATCTGATGGACCTCATTTTCTAATCTCAAAGGTAGTTAAGATATTGTGAAGCTGTTTCATAGTGATAGTCTGCAGATCCTATTTTTCTTCTATGGCAGACACTTTTGATTCAAATTTAGTAGACAAGGATCTTAAAACTTTCTCAACTAAGGTAACTTCCTTTACATCTTCACCCAGATTCTTCATACAATTGAAAACCTCATCTATACATAAGAAGTAACTGGCTATACTTTCATCATTGTTCATCTTAAGAGTTTCATACTGAATTCTGAGAGTTTGAAGTTTGGCACGTTTTACCTGAGAGTCTCCTTCGTAGCTCAGAATGATTTTGTCCCATATTTCTTTGGCTATTTTGAGCTGCATGACTTTGACAAACTCTGATTATGACAGACTTCCCAATATTGTATTGACAGCCCTGGTATTGGTTTGATATTGCTTTTTAGCTGTCTTATCTATAGGAATTTCTATTAGAAATGTATATCCTCCTTCCACAATTTCCCAGACATCCATTCCAAGAGATTGTAGATAGGTTGTGGTTCTTATTTTCCAATAAACAAATTTGTTCCATCAAATATTGGCGGTTTGATGGATCCCACGCTTTCTTGATTACTCATGATGATGGATCTCCCTTCAAGCAATCAACCTTCTTCTGAAGGACCCGCTCTGATACCAATTGTTGGAAATAATACTAAGAGGGGGGGTGAATCAGTATTGTCAGTTCAATAATTTTATTTCCCAAACAGATTTTTATATGCTACTTCGGCTAAGTGAACTAGCATGCACACATGACTGTACTTAAATAAACCAACGTATATGTAGAGAACTTTTGATTTAGCCAATTTATCATGCATTGAACTTTAATTAGTATATCAGAGATTTATTAGATAGTGCAGTAAAAGTAGAATAAAGCATCACACATAAGCAACACACATGAACACCAAGTTATAAGGTTGAAACCCAATGTGGGTAAAAACTACCGGCTGCTGTCATCTCTGTCATCTTTTAATAATAAGAAAATCTATTTACAATCTTGTACTGGTGCAGACTCATACTAGTATGTAGGCTTCTACCTGTAGAAGGTTATAACCTTCTCTAATTCTCTAGCTACTACTGGAAGGGAGCTACAACCCCCTAACTCTTGTACTAGCCGATATGTTTACTAGTATGTAAGTGATGACCTACAGAAGGCTACGACCTTTTTTCATCCTCCAAGGACCACGTTTCATAAATTTTCAGACTGGATCCATCAACAACATCATAACTGCAATTCAATAATCAAATACATCTGCATCAACCAATCAGTGAAACTCAATCATCACTTTCTGAAACAAGCACAACTGAATCAATCAATCACTTTGACAACCCATCATCAAATCACAATCAATCTGATCATTTAAAATACTGTCGCCATAATACAGTCACCAGAACCCAAACTAAAACCGAGAACTCTGCAACAACAAACAGAAACAACTGAAACATAATTTATAAGGTATACGCTACTTCCATGTGTCAATCCAGTGTGTATACATGCTTTTATCAAAGCCAACTAGCGTACACATCTGTAGTTATTAATTCATAATTCTGCAGCTATTCCAGACTTCAGTTATACCCAGATCATAATATTTACAGAATAACACATGCGTCAGTATTCAGATCTAGAATATACATGATCAAACCACATAATGATAATTCATTTCAAGCCTTAAGATCCTGATCCATCATTAAATCTTATCCTTCATCAACCGTTAAGGTTCATCCTTGGTTCAGATCAAGCACAACACCATAAGCCAATAACCTACATACTAGATCTCACACTTCATCAGATATTTGATATTTGCACACCTGGCCTAATGATATTCTCCTCCTTATATAGTTTTAGGCCTTTCTCAATACCATGGGCGAAAACCACATAGGACCAATACCTTGGACCAAGTGCCTAGGGTCAATACCTAGGACCAAATACCTTGTACCAATACCTTGGATCAAAATACCTTAGACCAAATACCTCCAACCAAAAACTTAGTTTTCCAATATATACATGCTTTTCCTTCTGTGAAAGTGCGTGTGTACATATATGCTACTTGTGTTCAGTGAACCTACGTGTATACGCAACTTGGTCATGGTGAACCTGCGTATACCTTTCTTTCTTCATTCTTTTGTAGTTTGATCTGTAATTCTTTGTTGTTGACATGTTGTAGTATGATCTTTCATCTGAGTGAGTTGCCATCAAGGACAACATCTGTATCATAATGCCAACAGTATCAGATCTAAGGTGACAAGTGCAATAAGGGAAACTCAAGAAGGGACATTCAAGGACCAAAGTTATAGACTTTTATCAAATGCATAAATAATCAAGAAGATCCTCTCATCTTCAATTCATTTTGAGGACTAGGATCACACCATCTTCTTGAAGGAAGTAAAAAACCCTAGTCCATTCAAAGAAAACATTTACACTTGGAACATTGTTTGGATCCTCACTCAAACATCACCTCAAATAAGGAAAGCTCAAAGACCCTACCACTACTCATGGAAAGGATACAAATCAAAGCATCTTAAAGTCTACTTATCCAAGGAAAACAAGATCAAAGGTGTTTCCATCATCATCAAATATTCAAAGTGATATTTTGAAGAAAGACACTACCAAACAAAAAAAAAATCAACTCCTAACCAATATAAGACATTAGAACCTTAAAATTTTAAAGGCCATGGTCCTACTGATATGGATTCATTGGTAGCTAAACCATGAAAACTTTCTTATATGGACAAATTTATGGTTCAAATCAATTTTGCATTGTTAAAAAGTCATTTGTAATTATCATAACTCAAGCATGCCTAATGAAACAAACCAGGTGTAGCTTTATTTTCTCATTTATCTTAAGAAAATTCAAGAAAAAAAATTCCAATTCTATAGGAGCTTTGAATTTTAAAATGTGTTGGTGATAACCCTTTACCATATACATAAAAAAAGAGTTTTACACTTATTAAGCCATATATATTGTTGGTATGCCAGAATGGAACCATGTAAACTACTAGAGTTCAAATCCCAGATGTTATAAATCTATTTGGCATTTCTATGAACTTATCAAAGTTGATTAATTGTTCAAGGTATAGTTTCGCCTTTTTTTACAAAAACAAAATAAAATTGATTTTCTTACTATTGCATATTTGTGTTGAAGTATTTGCAAGAAACATCATAAGTGATGTAAAATTATATAGCAATGATACTTTGAACTCAATAGGCATGTTAGTGATGCCAAGACTGATAATGTCCTTTTGGATTTGAGCCAATTTCTACAAGTGGATTGTGAGAAAACATGATACATTGAGAAATAGGAAAAATATTAATAGTAGAAACAGAAAAGTATGACGTAATAACTATGGTGTGGAAAATATTAAGTAAATAAAGTTATTAATGTTACAATGTTCTAGGAAGACATGTACACTGAAAGAAAATAAGCTGTTTTCTCAAGAATTACATAATAGTTTCTTCAAAGTGATTTAATATGAGAAATGATGTTGTTGAGTGTCAAAGTGAAGATTCCATGCATAGAGAGTTTCCATAACTCAAATACTATTGGTGATATCTCTTGAATTTACTGTTCGAAACTTGTTTTTGCAATTGTTGGGAAGTATTGTTATAGCTCTGGTATTTGAAAAGTGCACTTTATCCTATTTTCAATTGTTTCCACTTGTAATCTACATTTGGATGGTAGCTAATTGATGTGATTTCTTTCCACAATGTGCAATTTAATGAGTACTGGAGCATGGGATCTTAACATTTTTGACAAATTTGTTGATAGGGTGGTGCATAAAGATTCTTTTCTTTGAGTGTTCCTTTGACCTATTTCAAGAGTTCTTAGAACCATTAAGTACTAATGTATTTTTGTAAAAAAAATGTAAAATTCTTAGAACAATGTAGCATGTATCTAAAATGGTAAAAAAAGAAAAATATAATTGAATAACTCTATTTTTTATTTGATGAAAGATTGTAATTTTTTTTGGCACAGGTGTCATTTAGAACATCAATAAAAGTTGTTGCTATAGATCGCAGTAGTTGACATCCTTTTGGTCCATTTCTGAAAACATTTTTGAATAGGTAAAATGATGTGTTTTTGAATGCTATCTGATTCTTTATTTCCAATATTTTTCTCTATAATTTTTATTTAGTTGTAGCTACCATTCCTTGCAAATGGAAGATTGTCAGAATTACAAAATAATGTAGATACTAAACAATAAATTTTTTATCTATGTCATTTGACATGGAAGAAAATACCGTAGTAGTAGAAATACATCACGTTTGTGGTTTTAAATAAGGAATTTTTTGCAATTAAATTTGACTTGCAATGGCTATATCATTTGCAATTTCTCCATCTTTGTTGTTTAGTTCAAACTGTCTATTGTTTTGGTGACATGAAACTAGAACAACAACAACTAAAGAAATTGGATATGTCTTTTTTGACAGAATAAGGCCTTTTATTTTTGTGTTAGGAGAAAGTCTCTGATTAATACAAACTTGAGGTATTATTTGAACTATACTATTTTCATGTAAAACTATACAATGTTTTATTGAAATATGTAACTAGGTTTGGTCTTCAAAATGACATATGTAATCATGATTTTATGTATATAATGTAATGAGAAAAATAAATTTATTATTGTTTCCTTGATGTGTGGATTTCATGCTCAAGAAGAGTTTATTTTTACAGGTCAAACCAGCCATTGAGTGCTTCTAGGTTTGTTATAAATTCATTGATTCATTTTCATGTATGAATGACCCATTTGGGCATGATACATATTGTAAAAAAATTATTTTATTCTACGAAAATGTCAAAATAACCCTCTATTATCAAGACACAGGCTATCAAACAAGTTAGCCTACAAGTCGACTTGAAACAATGGAAAGTCGGGTTAAATTCAAGTGGCTCGAAGACTATATATAGGTTACTTGACCTCACTCAAGTATCATCAATTAAAATCATCAAGAAGAGTACTATCAAGGAGTTGAAGGATTCGTAATATCTAGTGAAGGAAGAAGAAATAAGAGAAAAACATTTATGATCTGTTTTGGGCCAAAAACTTCTCCACACATGTGAAGATTAGGGCATCATTGTCAAGCAGTAGAAGCCACAAATTGAAGTCAGTAAAGGATGTTGAAGATGGGTCAAAGAAGATCAAAATAACAAGTTGAATGGCTGAAAGGAGTCAAGGTCAAGAAAAGTCAAAAGAAGGAAAATCTATCCATTTTTCTATCACACGTGTGACCTAGGGTTTCTACAAAAGAGGGAAAAGTTGCAGGTCTACATCAACTAGCCAAAATTTGTGAGTTAGGACCAAAATATGAAGTTATGATACCAGTTTGACCAATGTTGAATTGGGAAGGATAAGTAAAGGATAAGTTCATTGATAGGAAACATTGCTTGATATTGGAAGGGTTATTAGTTAAGGGTTTAGGTCTTGGAATTCGTCAATTGAAGATTTTATAAGAAGAATAATTCAGTATGTTTTCATCCCAAGATTAGATAATTTTTGGCCATGGATGGTCACCTATATCCCGTGTCATTTGTCTCATTGTTATTTATGATTTGGTAGTTGTTTGATGAATAAAAACACAAAATTAATCAAGCTAAATAAGAAACTAATCAAGATAAGTAAAAATTATTCATAAGAAGTTATCATAAGTAAGACAAATCACATTTATTTGTTTCCCCTACATTTCTCAACATGGTATTAGAGCTAAGGTGACAAGTGCAATAAGGGAAACTCAAGAAGGGACATTCAAAGACCAAAGTTATAGAATATTATCAAATTCATCAACAATCAAGAAGATCCTCTCATCTTCAATTCATTTGCAGGACCAGGATCACACCATCTTCTTGAAGGAAGTAGAACACCCTAGTCCATTCAAAGAAAACATCTACACTCGGAACATTATTTGGATCCTCACTTAAACATCGCCTCAAAGAAGGAGACCTAAAATACCCTACCTCTACTCAAGGAAAGGATACAAATCAAAGCATCTTAAGGTCTATGCATCCAAGGAAAACAAGATCAAAGGCATGGAAAATTTTAAGAACCCCCCCAAATTTACATGTATAATAAATGGGATAATCTCCATGGTATATAGGAAAAATGGAAGGTGATTTTATCAATAATATGATATGTATATATAATTTTTTGGCGAATCTCTCACCAAGCATGGCGAATATTTTACTCAATTATAAAATCTTGTGTTTATTGAATACACAAATGAAATCATTTATTTCTTTAAAATATCTTTTGAAATCAAAATTACCGAAATTACATATCGATAACCTAGTGGGTGTAGGATAAAATTCACCCGTGCCATTCACAGAAAGCATGAAAAAAAACCTAATACTATATATAAAACCAAGAAAAATTCAAATTCATCACTTCTAGGAACCTCGTAACCACCCTACCAATACACAAGTATGTTCCTATTTTCAATTAGAAAAATTACCCAAATTACAATCTATTTACTCCAGCATATGTTGGAAAGTTATAGAAGGATGACTAGTGCAATCAATCCATTCCTTTTAGCCCTGGATTTGTTTTAGTTTAAAACAGAAGTATACAAATATACTTGTCCGATGTCTATGCTTTAACCATTCACCTTAAGATGTTTTTACAATATAATTTCCTAAGTCCATTTAATATCTTCATTATCATAAAAACCAATCTATATCCATCTTAACTCCACATCTACCACTCTTAGGGGGATGAAATCTATTTATCCCTCTGAGCACTTGGTAGACCAGAATTAAGATGGATCTAAGATGATAGAATTTCCCCTTTAAATAGTCTATGCTCACATGAATACCATGGTATTACCATGGGTCAATACCATGGGTTATCATAAACCTGGAGCTTAAAAATTACTATTAGTAATTTATAAAAATTAATAAAATTAATATTGATTTTTATTTTATTTTTTTATTTTAACCAAGCTAAAATGTTTAACATACAATAGCAACATCCATTTTTACTCTTGATCGGATCAAATATTTTCTCACTCTATGCTAGTTTTTTCACTCTATGCTAGTTTGCATATCATGATATTTGATACCTCTCGGGGGTTAGTAGATCTAATGTAAAGATGGATCTATGCTGGTTTAATTCCCCCATTTAAATAGGCTACATTCCAGGTGAATACCATGGGTCAATACCATGTGCCATTTTGGTGAATACCATGGGTCAATACTATGTGCCATTTTTATTTTTATTAATACTAATATTAGGGTTAATAATGTTTTTTTGCATGGTATTAATAACAATCTAGTCCATGGTATTCGTCCCATAGTATTTTGCCCATAGGTTTCACCTAAATATAACACATTTTTTGAGTGTTCGTAAATATAAGGTGACTTATGGAGTAAATATAAAAAAGTGTTTTATTTGTTTACCATACCTCTCATTTATTTATATTTTTATTAATTTACCATACCTCTTTTACAAATATGGTATTTGGCCCATAGGATTCACTTAAATAAAACCTCTTTCTTGAGCCTTCATAAATAGAACAGGGTTATGGACTAAATATAAAAAGAGGTTTTATTTATTTACTATGCGTCTAGTTTATTTATATTTTTATCTATTTACCCTACCTTTTGAGTAAGTATAAAAAGACGTTTTATTTATTTACCATACCTCCACTTTACTTATATTTTTATTTGTTTACACCCTTGCATGTATATAAGGTGACCTATGGAGTAAATATAAAAAATGTTTTATTTATTTACCATACCTCTCATTTATTTATATTTTTATTAATTTACCATACCTGGATTCACTTAAATAAACCCTATTCTTGAAAATGGGCAAATGGAAGGTTGTAACTCCTAATTTCAAGGGCTAAATTTACGTTTTTTATCCTCTCCCTTAAAATAAGGTGTGCTATTTGAGGTGATTTGTAAAAATGTACTATGATACAAAATATTCGCCCACTAAAAATTTAAAACCCCTTAATTTCGCAAGAGGGCGAACATTCGCCCCTAAAATTTTCTATGATCAAGGGTGTTTCCATCATCATCAAAGATTCGAAGTGATATTTCGAAGAAAGACATTTTCAAAGAGAAGTTTTCTATTACCCACATCGTCATCAAGGGTTATCTTCACAAATAGGTACTCATATCGTCATCAAGGGGTAATTTGTACTACCTTTCCAAATTCATATTTTCTTTTCAAGAGCCATCATCAAAACTAGGCAATTATGGTGGCTTACTCCCAATACTTGAGCTAGTATTTTTTTACATTAAGTTTTTGTTCTAGTTTGTTTGTTTTTATTAACTCTTAGCTTCCATCTTTCAACACATAATATTGAAGCATTGGACAATAAATGGATTTGAGGAGAGACTTTGAGAAACTACTTACTTGTGTGCATGCAGGATCCCCTCACCCATTTCAAGAATCAATTTTTTAAGGGAAATCATGATCACTCAAGGGATACCATAAGAATTTCGGGGGAAGAGGAAATTTCAATTAGGTTGTGGGCCTTATTGAGCCTTGCAACTATCTTTTGAAGGGCCTCATGAGCCTTGTATCTTGTTGTTGTATATTTTTGGGGGAGACTCTAGCCTTGTTAATTTTCTGCACTTTGTAAATATCTTTCTCATATTGTGGGCATCCTTTCAGAAGAATTTGATCCCATCTCAAACACTAATAAAATAAAATTTATGTTTTGACAGAGCTTGGGATTTTTCCCATGGAATCCCCCTTCCTCATCTAAGGAGGGAATTCTTATGGTTTGACTGATTTTTTGTTTCTAGTTTTCTTAACTTCTAAACACTTAACTTCATGCTTAAGAAATAAATCATTCCAATCCACATGCATTTTTTCCTAATTTTAAATATCTCACATGAATAAGCTTCACCGCTTCACCTAGTAAATTTTGAGTAAACGTTACCTCATGTGCAAGCATTCAACATTGTGGTAAGTTTTGATTATTCCTTCAAGCATATGTTCCAATTTTTTATTATACACATTGGTAATTTTTGAAGCAAATTCTATTGGAACAATCATAGATTTCAAGAAATCTAATTCATTTTCTTATTTTCCATGGAAGGACATATGAGTTCATTTAAATGATAAATTATCAAAGTTTTACAAGCTATCTCATTTTCCATTTATGAAGCATTTTCATGTAACTATATTTTAATTGGAGAATTCACACAATTTAAACTATCATTTTATCATTAGGTTGAAGATATTTTCATCAAGCAGTATTTTCAAAAGTAAGTATATTTATGTCTACATATGAATACATAAAAATGTTATTTTGAAAGGAAAGGAACAAGTTGGAAAAATATCAAACATCCTTGCAATGGAAGAAGAGGAAAAATATGGAACTCATAGAAAATGAAGTCATGGATCATGTTAAGGGCTCAAGCACTAAACCTCCAAAGGAAGAAGCTCAAGAACTTACAAAATTCACGAAATGGGAAGTAAGGGCTCAAAGGATTCTCTTAGAATCTAGTAAGGATCCCCTCATTCCATGTGTATCAAAATTTTAAACATCAAAATAAATATATTACAAACTTGTAGAATTGTTTTGCATAAACACTGGAGGAAAAGTAATCTTCTTAAGGTAAGAAATATAAAATATGAAGATATCGAAAGAAGAAAGAATAGCCTCCTACTTTGTGAGGGTATCTAAAATAAGGGACCAACTACAATAAATTGGAGAAATAATGTTTGACAAGGAAATGACTACCATAGTCCTCAACACACTATCGGAGAATGGGGCAACTTCACATCAAGCATATATGGGAAAAAGGAAGCAACTCCATTCAATGATCTATGGTCACTATGCAAAATAGAAGAAACCAGGTTGAAGGAAAAAGGTGATGTAAGATCAATTGAGCAAACACAAGCATATGCTACCATAGGACGAAGAAAAGGAAAGTGTGGGAAATTTGGTCCTCAGAAATGGAAGAAGAATATGGTGAAGGTTCAATGATATGGATGTCAATAATATGGGCACTACAAGAGGGATTGTCCTAAACTCAAGAAGGACAAATAAAAAAGAGGAAGGGAAGAATCCCATATCACTAAATAAGTGGAAGAATAAGAAAAGAAGAAATATAATATGGAAGAAGTAAAATATCTCTACTATGATTGAGATAAGTCTTGTCCACCTAATTCTTTTCATTTTTATAATATAGATATCATGATAGGAAGCATTAGAAGCATGATAAGATGCATCATTTTTGGGGATGGAATCATAATAACATATGGTTAAAATAAAGGGCCCATGACATCATTATGGGAAGCTTGAAGGATAGTTGAAGTTTATGACAGCCATTATTAGAAGAAATTAGCTCTTGATATCCTCACTAGAATCATATTTAGTACTTATGGATAGAAGAGTGTCATCTAGAATGGAGTTCATCATACATCATTGCAAAGGAGCATATACAAGCTGAGGATAATCAAATCCTTTTGCTGGAATCTTCATTAGAAGATTCATCTCTTAAAAGAAGCAAATGTCTAGCTAAGAAATTCCACATTGAATGAGATTCATTGTTTGAAAGAATGATGGTATGATGAAAAAGGAATGCAGCGTGTCGACATGGTTGAAATACTTTCAATCAAGGAAAGGAAGTTGTTGATGGAAGTCTAAATGACCAAAAGAAGGAAAGAGGTATTTATGCATGTGTTTTATAACTTAGGTTATGTCATCATATAGCTGCAAATATATGGGATCGATATTATAACTCATGAGTATGATCAAAATAAACGGTTATCTTATGATTAGATGCATTGAAGGAATGATTCACGTATTGATTAGATGAAATCAACATAATATGTACTCATATGAAATATGAGGTGGTTGACAAAGATGAAGGAACTATGATTTGATGTTTTTTGGAAAGATATGTGAATAAAGAAAATAAGAGACCTTGAAAGGTGCAACTATGGTTACATGGAAAAGGAGATCTACATCATATGACTAGAAGAATTGACTATGATATCTCCACAGGAAAGATATGAAGACCTTTGAGAAGTATAAAAAGAAAGAATACCCTTGACAAATGAATATATTGGAGATGTGTCAATATGAATGCAACATGTTGATATTGCAACAAGCAAATGTCATGATGAAGGGCCATCACAAAAGATAATTTTTGATTTAATGCTCATTTCTTATTTTTGAATAATGTATGGATGGGCTAATACAGGGCTACCAAAAGTAAGGTGTGGATTTAATCTATAAGTAGTACTCATGTGGTGGGTGAAATTTCCAGAAGGATACATGATGTGGAAAGGTAGTTGAATGAAGAAATACAATATATGGTCTAATGGGTAACTTTTCGATAAAAGGAGGAAAGGAATGACTACTCTTATTTGGGAAGGAAAGTGATGGATGGATGATGCCCTATGAATAGGTCCCGAAGATGAAGGCTCCATAATGTTGAAAATAAATTCATGACATTGAATGGAGGATCACCACAGGCAGCTGGAGGTCCCATGATCTCCACCAATGAAGCAAGAGCTATTGTGGAATGTTGAGTTGTGTTATATTCTTTCCACGACTAGCCCACGTAGTTAATGGGGGGTTAGAGGGGTGGCAGAGCCCCCCTTTGTTGCGCTGATTATGTAGCAGGGGGAGGTCACAGGGGGTTTGAGGCGTACCCTTAACCTCACTTTATGGGGTCTCACCTATGGTTTTGTGCATGATTTTCGCACATGTTTTTGGTGTTGGCATTTTGGCACAGGTATGGTGCTATGGTACAGGTGTTGTCCTTGATGGCAACTCTCTTTGGTGACAGATCTCAGTTCAGGTGCTCAGAATGAAGGAAATCTTTTATACGCAGGTACACCTTGAAGAAGTCGCATATACACGCGGGTTATACGTTCCGAAGTCGCGTATGCGTATACACGCACTTTTATGCACATAAAAGCGCGTACATGGTGAGAAACTTATTTTTGGTCCGTGGTTGTTAGTCCTTGGAATTTGAACCCATGGTTGTGGACCATTGTATCTCGTCAGAAGAGTTGACCCCAGGTTTTGGGCCCTTGGTATTGTTTATTATGGTTTTGGACCGTGGTATTGTGCAATGCCTATAACTATAAAAGAGGAAGGAGATCATGTGGAAAGGTATCATCTGAATTATTGAATATTTGATATCGTGCTAGATCTGGAATAGGTGTGATCGGTTTATGGTGTAGATCTAGATCTGAAAAAGGAGGAACCTAAGCGCAAGAAGGATAAGGGCTATTGATGGATCAAAATCTCAAGGCTTGAACATTGGTATCTCTGTGTAATTTTGATCTATTTGGCACTCTCTTGATCTATAAATCTAGGTTAGCTAATGACTGAATGCTTAAAAGAATAAATTATCCTTTATAGATCTGTACGCAGGTTCAGTTGTGGTACAGAAGCGTATACTCGCAGGTTGGTTGTGGTACAGAAGTGTATACTCGCAGGTTGATGAACAGTGAAGTAGCGTATATATATATTGATTTATGTTCTGGCTACTTTTGATTTGTTGCTGCAGTGCTCTGGGTTCAGAATTGGTGTTTGATTACAGTTACTGTGTTCTGGGTACAGTGATCAGAGAAGTACTTATTTGTTTCGACTTCTGATTGGTGAAAAGGAGTTTGGGTTATGCAGAAATTCTTGATGTGTGATTGATGTTACTTGTGGATCCAATCTGAAAATTAATGAAACGAGGTCCCTGAAAGCTAAGAGAAGGTTGCAGCCTTCTGCAAGTAGGAGCCTGCGTACTAGTATCTCAAGCTAGTACAAGAACTAAGGGGGTTGGAGCCCCCTTCCAGGAAAGCTGGAAAACGAGAGAGAGTTGTAGCTCTCTGCAGGTTGCAGCCTGCGTACTGGTAGAGTCTGCTCCAGTACAAGACATTGTAAAGAGAAGTTTCTAATTAAAAAGAATACAGAGACGAATTGCAGCAGGGGGTTTTCACCCACATTGGGTTTCCTCCTTATATCTTGTGTTCTTGTGTGTGACTGTCTTCTGCTCTGTTTAACTGTTTCTGGTACGGTTTATGTGCATCTGAATCACAGATTAATAACTGACATCTGAAAGATAATTCAAATTATAAGTCTGCTTTATATATGCGAGTTTCTTTATCTGTAGTTGCGTATATACGCTGTTTTTATTAACTGAAGTAGCGTATATCATCTGGAATTTGAAAAGAAAATATTTGGCTCAATAATACTGATTCACCTCCCCTCTCAGTATTATTTCCAACAATTGGTATCAGAGCAGGTCCTTCTGAAACAGCTTGATCGCTTGAAGGAAGATCTTTCATCATGAGCAACTACGAGAGGGAAGCATCAATCAGGCCACCGGTTTTTGATAGGACAAACTTCGTATATTGGAAGGTAAGAGTTACTGCCTATCTTCAATCCTTGGGTACAGAAGTCTGGGATATCATAGATACAGAATATACTTTTCCTGCAGCAACTCCTACAGATTCGGCTAAGAAGAAGAAATATGAAACAAATGCAAAGGCGGTCAATACTCTATTGGGATGTCTGTCGCAATCTGAATTTGTCAAAGTTATGCAGTATAAATCCACAAAAGAAATATGGGACAAGATTGTTCTGAGCTATGAAGGAGATGATCAGGTAAAAAGAGCAAAACTTCAAACCCTCAGGATTCAGTATGAAAATCTCAAGATGTATAATGATGAAAGTGTGGCTAACTATTTTCTTCATGTGGATGAGATTGTTAATTACATGAAAAATTTGGGTGAAGAAATAAAAGAGGCTGTTATGGTTGAAAAAGTTCTAAGATCTTTGTCACCTAGATTTGAATCTAAAGTTTCTGCTATAGAAGAAAAGGATAATCTACAACATCTTAAAATGTCACAACTTCATGGAATTCTAACTGCTTATGAAATGAGGAAAGGAGGTCCATCTGACAGGAGAGAAGCTGCCTTCAAGGCTTCAGGCAAAGGAGAGTACTATGAATCAGGACATGGGTCAAAAGAAGAAGAAGAATCAAATTTTGTCAAAAATATTCAAAGGGGTGCTGGACGATTCAGAGGTAAGTTACCTTTCAAGTGCTTTTCTTGTGGAAGAGTAGGTCACTATGTTGCCAAGTGTCCTCATAAAGATAAGATTGACAAGGGAAAGGAACCTGTTAGATGGAACAAGAAACAGAATCCAAATAAGAAAAGCTATTACACTCATGAAGATAGTGATGGACTCTCAAATAGTGACGAAGATGAACGAGGTAATGAGTATAAACTTTTAATGGCTTTTGAAGATGATGAGTACATGGATGCTATAGATGTAGAGGGTTTTTATAATGAAATGTTTGATCTCAAAGTCTGCTTAGAAGAGAAAAGTGCAATTATTGATTCTCTACAATGTCAACTGGCTGAAAGGGAAAAACATCTTGAAAAATTGGAATGTGAAATTGTTTGTCTTAGAAAGGAGATTGAGAAAACAAAAGCTATTAATCTTAAATTCGTTAAAGGATCTGAAACTCTGGATGAGATTATTAATGTGCAGCATTCTCCACTAATCAAGACAGGTCTGGGATATAATGGAGAAACATCTCAAGCATCCACATCCAAAAGTTATCTTGATGCAGCAAGGAGGAGCGAGCAAAGGCCTAATAGAAATCATCAGATAAATCAGGGATAGTTTACCTCAAGAACAAACAAAGACTATCAAGAAAATTGGGGGCAAGCTACCCTAAGGACAAATAGAAGCTACAATCAGCCACAGGTAAAATCTTCTCAATTTTCCTCAAGAATGGATGTCAGTAGAAACTACAATCGGTTGGATTATAGATTTGATAATCGCAGGAGTTTCTTCAATGGCCAATGTTTCTCTTGCCATAATTTTGGTCACAAAGCAACTCAATGTGTTGCCTATAAAACAATCATGACTAGAGAAGCCCAAAAATAAAAGAATATGACTGGGATCACGAAAAGGACCTATAACAACTTTTCGGCCCTTGAAAATGAAGTTGAATGTTCTATTTGTAATAAATTTTGTCATGAAGATTTTGAATGCAGGAGCAAGTTTTGGAAGACAACTCAGAAGGAACAAACCTCAAGTGCCAGAACATGGAGAATGAAGGAACCACAACCAGAAAGATGTGGGATAGCCTTTTATGCAGAAGGACAGGAAAATCTATGGTATATCGACAGCGGATGTTCGAAGAATATGACAGGGGATAAAGAAAAACTTGAATCATATACTACATTAGAAAAAGGGAAGAAGGTTTCTTTTGGAAATGATTCCCCTACAGCCATAAAAGGAAAAGGTACTGCTCAGTTGAAAGAAAAGGTCAAAGCTGGAAATGTGTTATATGTTGATGGATTGAAACATAACCTTCTGAGTGTCAGTCAGAGGTGTGATCAAGGAACAGAGGTAATATTTAGATCAAATGGATGTCATGTTCGCGATCTTGATACAGGTGAAACAGTGATCAAAGGTAGAAGAACTCCAAATAATCTATACATATTTGAAGAAGGACAACAACAATGCTATTTGAGCAAGGATGATGAACACTGGTTATGGCACCGGAGGTTGGGGCATCTAAGCTTTTCACAAATAAGTAAAGCGTGCAAATATCAGGTAGTTCGTGGTCTTCCAGATATCAAAATTCCAGACAACACCATATGCAAATCATGTCAGTTTGGTAAGCAAACCAGAACTAACTTTCCTGAGAAGGAAGGATCAGCTAGTAGGCCTCTTGAGCTAGTTTATACAGATGCATGTGGTCCATCAAGGAAAAGGTCACCTCGAGGAGAAGAATACTTTATATTATTCATTGATGACTTTTCCAGTATGGTTTGGATAGGACTGATGAAGCACAAAGATGAAGCGTTCGAAAAATTCGAATCTTTCAAGGCATTGGTTGAAAACGAATCAGATCGTAAAATTAAATGCCTCAGGTCTGATAGAGGTGGGGAGTTTACCTCAAATGAGTTTTTCGATTTCTGTGAAGAACATGGAATAGGAAGGGAATTCTCTATAGCTAGGACTCCTCAACAAAATGGAGTAGTGAAAAGAATGAATAGAATGGTTCAACAAATGGCTCGTGCTATGCTTGATGAGTCTGGAACTCCCGCAACCTTTTGGGGTGAAGCAGCTTATGCTGCGGTGGTTATTCTCAACAAAACAAATGTCCGGGTAAATAGCACTCAAACTCCTCATGAGCTTTGGTATGGTGAGACTCCCTCGGTAAAACATTTCAAAATTTTTGGAAGCAAATGCTACATTAAGAATAATGATGAACATCTTGGCAAGTTTGAACCTAGAGCTGATGAAGGCATTCTTCTTGGTTATTCTCCCCACAGCAAAGCATATATATGTTACAATAAAAGACTTGGAAGAATTGTTGACAGCATTGATGTTGTGGTTGATGAAAAAGGAAACGTTCCTAGGCAAGTAAATTATGAAAATATAGAAGAAGATGAAGACTACCCTCCAAATCAAACTGATGATGAAGAAGAACCTCAAGAGGCACCAGTGGAATAGATAAGGATAGAAGAGAAGACTCCATCCAGGTATGTGCAGAAGAATCATCCAGAATCTCAGATTTTGGGGCAGAAAGAAGCAGGTGTACAAACTAGAAGAACAATTGCAGAAGCCTCAAGCTATTTGGCATTGCTTTCCTCCACTGAACCACAAAATGTAAAAGAAGCATGCAAAGATGAATGCTGGGTCAAGGCAATGGATGAAGAACTCGAGCAGATCGAAAAGAACAACACTTGGGAGTTGGTCCCTAGACCAAAAGATAAGAATGTCATAGGAACAAAATGGATCTTCAAGAACAAGTTGAATGAAAATGGGGAAGTTATTAGAAACAAGGCTAGGCTTGTTTGCAAAGGGTATGCTCAATAGGAAGGAATAGACTTTGAAGAAACTTTTGCTCCTGTAGCTAGACTTGATTCCATCAGAATGTTCCTTGCCCTCTCTAGCTTTCAAAAATTCAAAGTATTTCAAATGGATGTAAAATTAGCCTTTTTGAATGGAGACTTAGAAGAAGAAGTGTACATTGAGCAACCAAATGGCTTTATCCATGGAAATGATCCAAATCTTGTATGCAGACTTAAAAAGGCTCTCTATGGGCTTAAACAAGCTCCAAGGGCTTAGTACTATTGGTTGGACAAATACCTTCATCAACAAGGTTTTTCAAAAGGATCAGGAGATAGCAATCTCTATATAAAAATTGAAAATAACAAATTGCTAATACTTGTTGTGTATGTAGATGATATTATCTTTGGAAGCAATGAAGAAGCTATGAGTCAAAGCTTTCCCTTGGTAATGCAGAAAGAATTCGAAATGTCTTTTCTTGGAGAACTGACATACTTTCTTGGATTGCAAATCCAACAAAATGAAGGCGGTATCTTCTTGTCTCAAACCAAGTACCTCAAGCAAATTCCGAAGAAGTATGGCATGGAAGATTCAAAACCTGTATGTACGCCCATGATTACAGGATGCAGCCTCAATGCAAATGATGAATCAGCAGTAGTGCATCAACCATCCTACAGATCCATGATTGGGAGTTTGCTTTATTTGACAAGTACCCGACCAAATATTATGCATGCAGTGGGAATAATTGGAAGGTTTCAAGCCAACCCAAAGGAAACTCATCTTTAGGCAGTCAAAATAATCTTCAAGTACCTTCAAGGAACTCAAAAATATGGCTTATGGTATCCTAGAGATACAGATCTCACTCTTCATGCTTACACAGATGCAGATTGGGCCGGAAGCGTGGATGACAGGAAGAGCACAAGTGGTGGTGCATTCTTTATGGGTTCCAGATTAGTATCTTGGTTCAGCAAGAAACAGAGTTCGATTGCTTTATCTACAGCTGAAGCGGAATATGTGGCTGATGCATCTTGTTGCACTCAACTCCTTTGGATGATGCAAACCTTGCAGGATTTTCAAATCACTTGTACTCCACCTGTCTCTATCTTATGTGATAATACAAGTGCAATAAGCATTTCAAAGAACCTAGTCATGCATTCAAAAACCAAGCACATACCGATCAAGTATCACTTTCTCCGGGAACAAGTGTTGGAACAAAAGGTCCAATTGGAGTATGTTCCTTCTAAGGAACAAGTTGTTGATATTCTCACCAAACCACTACCCAGGGAAACTTTTGAATATCTCAGATAGAAGCTGGGAGTCGTTGATGCTTCATCCTGCTGTTGAAGCTTGTCTATTCCAAAGAAAATTTGGTATGCGTGAGTTGGATGAGGGTTATTCGCGTACATACGTCGATTTATGCAGGTTCAGTCGCGTATATGGAGTTCTGAAGAAAATCAACAAGGGCAGACTCTGGTTGGAGAGAGTCTGAGATGGGTCTGTTAGAGACCATCAGGCATAGGTTCAGGGGGAGCAGTTAATCTTCTAATAATGCATTGTTGGCATTATCTTAGAAGCTCTTGGTTCTAGTACTCAAGCTGTTTTTTGGTTCAGGAGGATCAGCTGCAGAAAGAAGATCAGAAGGAGAACATGATTGCTGATATATTCAGTGATTGTCGGATGCTGCTAATAGTTGTTATTGGTGATTTGCATAGTCCTGATATTTCATCTCTATGTCATGTATATTTTTTATCAAGGTCATGTAACGACCTATTTTGGTTTCCCCACTATGCCTGGGATGATTGATGTGTTTGGTTGTCATGTGTAAATTTCTGATGTATCCCCACTTGGTTGGGTGGATGATCCCCACTTGGTTGGGTAATGGTTGTATGTATTGAGTCTTTTGGTGCTAGGAAGGTCTTTTATGATGTATAAGTCATGGTTCTTCTTGAAGAACATCTTTTGCAGATCTTGCCTACTGTCAGGGGGAGCATGTTCAGCACAACAGAGATATCAGCATGTACTCAGGGGGAGCACAGCCCTTTGCCCTTGATGACAAAGGGGGAGAAGGATTTTGAGGATCTTGGGGTTGCCATCAAGTCCAAAGGGGGAGATTGTTGGCATTTTGGCACAGGTATGGCGCTATGGTACAGGTGTTGTCCTTGATGGCAACTCTCTTTGGTGACAGATCTCAGTTCAGGTGCTCAGAATGAAGGAAATCTTTTATACGCAGGTACACCTTGAAGAAGTCGCGTATACACGCGGGTTATACGTTCTGAAGTCGCGTATGCGTATAACGCACTTTTATGCACATAAAAGCGCGTACATGGTAAGAAACTTATTTTTGGTCCGTGGTTGTTAGTCCTTGGAATTTGAACCCATGGTTGTGGACCATTGTATCTCATCAGAAGAGTTGACCCCAGGTTTTGGGCCTTTTGGTATTGTTTATTATGGTTTTGGACCATGGTATTGTGCAAGGCCTATAACTATAAAAGAGGAAGGAGATCATGTGGCAAGGTATCATCTGAATTATTGAATATCTGATATCATGCTAGATCTGGAATAGGTGTGATCGGTTTATGGTGCAAATCTAGATCTGAAAAAGGAGGAACCTAAGCGCAAGAAGGATAAGGCCTATTGATGGATCAAAATCTCAAGGCTTGAACATTGGTATCTCTGTATAATTTTGATCTATTTGGCACTCTCTTGATCTATAAATCTAGGTTAGCTAATGACTGAATGGTTAAAGGAATAAATTATCCTTTATAGATCTGTACGCAGGTTCAGTGAATTGAAGGTGCGTATACACGCTTTTTACGTTAATGAAATACGCGTATACGCAGGTTGGTTGTGGTACAGAAGCGTATACTCGCAGGTTGATGAACAGTGAAGTAGCATATATATATATCTTGATTTATGTTCTAGCTACTTCTGATTTATTGCTGCAGTGCTCTGGGTTCAGAATTGGTGTTTGATTACAGTTACTGTGTTCTGGGTACAGTGATCAGAGAAGTACTTATTTGTTTCGGCTTTTGATTGGTGAAAAGGAGTTTAGGTTATGCAGAAATTCTTGATGTGTGATTGATGTTACTTGTGGATCCAGTCTGAAAATTAATGAAACGAGGTCCCTGAAAGCTAAGAGAAGGTTGCAGCCTTCTGCAGGTAGGAGCCTGCGTACTAGTATCTCAAGCTAGTACAAGAATTAAGGGGGTTGGAGCTCCCTTCCAGGAAAGCTGGAAAACGAGAGAGAGTTGTAGCTCTCTGCAGGTTGCAGCCTGCGTACTGGTAAAGTCTGCTCCAGTACAAGACATTGTAAAGAGAAGTTTCTAATTATAAAGAAGATAGAGACGAATTGCAGCAGGGGGTTTTCACCCACATTGGGTTTCCTCCTTATATCTTGTGTTCTTGTGTGTGACTGTCTTCTGCTCTGTTTCACTGTTTCTGGTACGGTTTATGTGCATCTGAATCACAGATTAATAACTGACATCTGAAAGATAATTCAAATTATAAGTCTGCTTTATATACGTGAGTTTCTTTATTTGTAGTTGCATATATATGATGTTTTTATTAACTGAAGTAGTGTATATCATCTGGAATTTGAAAAGAAAATATTTGGCTCAATAATACTGATTCACCCCTCCTCTCAGTATTATTTCCAGCATTTGGACACTATGGATTTCGGTCCATGGTATTGGATGCTTCGACATGTATAAATATGTATTATAACATTGAAAGGAACATAATGAAAAATCAAGCTGGTAGTCCCGGCTTTGGGATCCAGGGGAAAATCTTTGTGTATATGTGTTTTATGTGTTAGGCTCTCGCATTGTTTATTTTATGTGTTTTAGAATTTGTATGCCGATAATTTATGTACAGGGTTAAAACCTACATTTGGTATCGAAGTTTTTTTGGCTTCAAGGGGATGCCTTTGTTGTTGAGGGGTTTCGCTTGGCCCTGTGGTAGACCTTGTTCAATGGGAGATCTGTGAGATCGATTTTGGTGGTGAAAGAAGATGGCGAGCAGTAGAGAGATAGAGATTGAGAAATCTAATGGTCAGAGTTTTGAGTTGTGGAAACTAAAGATGGAGGATTTGTTGGTGGATAAAGATCAGTGGATCGTAGTAGATCCAGGTACTAAACCAATGGGAGTGTCCGATGAAGAATGGAAGAAGTTGGATCGGAAGGTAAAGAGCACAATACAATTTTGTGTCTTAGATTCAGTATTGCTGAATGTATCAGGGGAAGCTACGACAAAGGCTTTGTGGGACAAGTTAGGGACTTTGTACCAATCTAAGTCTCTCATGAATAAACTTTTCCTGCAGAAAAAGTTGTATAACCTAAGGATGAAAGATGGAGACTCAGTGATAGAGCATCTGAACGCATTTAATATTGTGGTAAGTCAGTTAGCATCTGTTGATATTAAAATTTCAGATGAAGATAAGTGCATTAGTTTTTTGTTCTCTACAAGATTCATGGGATAGTCTGGTTATTGCAATAGGTAGCAATGCAACTTCTTCGCAATTTGATGAAATAGTCTTAGCCTTGCTGATGGAGGAGATGAGACGGAAAAATATGGAGAGCCAGAATGGTGATGCCTTGTTTGTACAAGGACAGTCCCAGAACATAAACAAAAATAAGTCATCGAGTACGAGATCTAAATCTCCAAGAAAACTTGTAAAGGTGGTGTGCTGGAAATGTGGAAAGGAAGGGCACTTCAAAAGGGACTATAAATCTAAATCTCCTGATAAAGGAAAGGGATCTGATGATGCTCCTTCTATAAAGGCGAAAACCACCTCAAATGAAGGTGGGGATGTGTACTTGGCTTCTTCAAGTACACATGTAGATCATGAGGCATGGTTGATTGACTCAGGTGCATCCTTTCACTTCACTCCCCATAGAGAGTGGTTTTGCGAGTAAGATAAATACGATGGTGGTGATGTCTTCTTGGGGGATGATAAGAAGGCTAGAATCATTGGTCACAGAAAAGTAAAGTTGAAGTTGGAAGGTGGAAGGGTTAGAACACTTCTGAGTCTTCTGCATATTCTTGCATTGGCTAGAAATTTGATTTCTGTAAGCAAGTTGGATGATGCAGGTGTAAAGACAGTGTTCGAGAAAGATACCTAAAACATGGTTCGAGAAGCACTGGTATTGATGTGGAGAGTTCGGATTGGAACTTTGTACAAGCTACAAGGAAGAATTTTTGTTGATGGGTGCAAAAGTTATGTGGTTCCTGAAAGTGGAACTGAAAATCTAGTGGTCTCTGGAGAGAAAACCATGCTATGGCATCAAAGGCTTGGACATATTGGAGAGAAGGACCATCGAATACTTCATGGTAAAGGTATGGTAGAAGGTATGAGTAATAGTTCTCTGGATTTTTATTTCTATGAAAATTGTGTATATTATAAGTAGAATCGTGTGAGTTTTCCCTCTGGTGGTAAGAGGGTGAAACAGATATTAGAGCTTGTGCGTAGTGATGTGTTTGGACGTGTGAAGGTTCCATTACTAGGCAAGTTTGTGTACTATGTATCATTTATAGATGACTTGTCAAGGAATACATGGATATATTTCCTTAATAAGAAATCTAAAGTCTTTGACGGGTTTAAAGAATTTAAGGCTTTCGTGGAAAACTAGACAGACAAGAAGATAAAGGTGTTGAGGACAGATAACGGTGGAGAGTTTTGTAGTAAGGAATTTGAAGAATTCTGTAAGAAGTGTGGTATAGCACGACAGAAGACTACTCCATATACACCTCAGCAAAATGGAGTTGCATAAATAATGAATAAGATGTTGATGGAAAGGGCAAGAAGCATGCTCAGTGGTGCCAGGTTAGGACAGGAATTCTGGGCAGAAGTGGTGGATACTGCATGTTACCTGGTCAATAGGTCACCTTCATCAGCGTTGGAGGATAAGACTCCAAAAGAGGTATGGATTGGTAAGACGCCCTCTCTTTCACATCTAAGGGTATTTGGATGTGATGCATATGTACATGTTCCAAAGGAGAAAAGAACCAAGTTGGATAGTAAATCTGAAAATTGCATCTTTATTGGGTATAAGGATGTTTTAAAGGGTTATAAGCTTTGGAACCCAGTAACAAGGAAGGTTGTGTACAACCAAGATGTGGTGTTCAAAGAGGTGAAAGATGTTATTGAACATGAAGTCCAACCAAAGGAACCTGAGAAGATAGAGTTTGACCTAAAGGAGGAAGAATTAGACTCTACAGTAGAGGAGGAATCAGAAGATGAAGAGCCACAAATTCCAGCTGTGAGAAGATTAGTTCGAGAAATATGGTAGTCAGAAAGGTATAGTCCATTTGCTTTTTGTTCACATTTTTCTTTGTCTCTTACTGATGATGATCCCATAACTGTGAAAGAAGTAGTGGATTTAGAGGATGGAAAAATTTGGAAAGAGGCCATGGTTGATGAAATGGCATCTTTGCACAAAAATGAGGCTTGGGATCTGGTGGAGTTGCCGGCTGGAAGGAAACCCATTGGCAGCAAATGGGTGTTCAAGAAGAAGACAAATGCAAAAGGAAAAGTGGAGAAATACAAAGCTTGGTTGGTAGCAAAAGGTTATTCCCAGGTGTCAGGAATTGATTTTGGTGATATTTTTTCTCCTCTTGCCAAGCTAACTTCTATTAGATTACTTTTATCTGTTGTTGCTGCTTTTGATTTTGAGGTAGAACAGATGGATGTGAAGACAAAATTTCTTCATGGGGATATGGAAGAGGAGATCTACATGAAGCAACCAGAAGACTTTGCGATGAAGGGTAAGAAAGAACTAGTATGCAAGTTAAAGAAGTCTCTGTATGGGTTAAAACAGTCACCAAGGATGTGGTATCAGAAATTTGATACATTTATACAGGGACATGGCTTCACTAGAAGCAAAGCAGATCACTGTGTGTACTTTAAATTAATGATGTTGATGATATGTTGCTGGTTGGAAATGACAAAGAAATTATCCAGGATTTGAAGACCCAATTGTCCTCCAAATTCAACATGAAAGATCCTGGTGCTACAAACTATATTTTGGGCATGGAAATTAAAAGAGATCGGGCAAAGAGGAAGCTCTGGCTAAACCAGAGGAAGTATGTCGAGACAATATTGTAGAGGTTTAATATGCAGGATAGTAATTCGGTGAAGGTTCCTATTCCTATAGGTGTGAGGTTATCTACTGAACAGTGTCCTAAGACACAAGAAGAGGAAGAAGACATGTCCCATGTTCCATATGCAAGTGCAGTCAGTAGCTTGATGTATGCAATGGTCTGTACTATAATAGACAATGCGCATGCAGTGGGAGTATTTAGGAGGTTTATGTCAAAACCAAGGAAGGAGCATTGGAAAACAATGAAGAGGGTTTTCAGGTATTTGCGTGGCACTAGTGATTATGGTTTGTGCTACCAAGGAAGATCAGGATTGGACAGAATTCCTGATATTCATGGCTTTGTTGATGCAGACTGGGCTGGAGATTTGGATCAGAGAAGATCTAAAAGTGGGTATGTGTTTAACCTATTTGGAGGTGCAGTCAGTGGGATGAGTAAGAAACAATATGTAGTGGCACTATCAACTACAGAGGAAGAATACATGGCAGCCACTCATGCAAGAAAGGAAGCAGTTTAGTTGCAGAGTTTGTGTTCAATTATGGGGTTAGTACAGGGAACTATAAGGATAGACTGTGATAGCCAAAGTGCAATTTTCTTGGAAAATAACCCCACAAATCATTCAAAGGCAAAGCACATTGATGTTCAGTATCACTTTGTGAGGGATATGATAGAAGACAAAAAGGTGTTATTGGTAAAGGTGGGCACTTTGAAAAATACTACAGATGCATTGACAAAATCTGTGAGCTCTGAGAAGTTCTCCTGGTGTAGAGAGACAATGGACGTTTCAAGGCTGGAAAAATGACTAAGCTCTCTTGTGGCCCCCTGTGGAAAGAAAACAACAAGTGGGACAATGTTGAGTTGTGTTATATTTTTTGCATGACTAGCCCATGTAGTTAACCGGGGGGTTAGAGGGGGGGCGGAGCCCCCCTTCATTGCGATGATTGTGTAGCGGGGGGAGGTCACAGGGGGTTTGAGGCGTACCCATCACCCCACTTTATGGGGTCTGGGGTAGCACCCCAGAAAATTTTGGTTTTGGAACCTATGGTAGGTTGGGCAGACCCACCTATGGTTTTGTGCATGATTTTCGCACATGTTTTTGGACGCGATGGTTTTCGGTCCATGGTATTGGATGCTTCGGCATGTATAAATATGTATTATAACATTGAAAGGAACATAATGAAAAATCAAGATGGTAGTCCTAGTTTTGGGATCCAGGGGAAAATATCTGTGTATATGTGTTTTATGTGTTATGCTCCCACACTTTTTATTTTCTGTATTTTAGAATTCATATGCAGGTAATTTCTGTAGACGGTTAAAACCTACAGTGAAAATAAGTCCCTACTTAAGAGGGATCCTACAAGAAAGTTTCTAATTAAGAAGAAACTTTAAAGCAAGTCCCTAGCTAAGAGGGACCTTGGAAAATTCCTTGGATAAGAGGGAATTTGTGTACATTCCTTCATTGTAATGGGTATATCCTCCCTAGTTGAGAGGGAGAGATAGACACATCATTCTTTTCTTTGTTGGAAACAATGTTAATACTAAGAGGGGGTGAATCAGTATTAAAGCTAATTTTCAATTCTTTATGCAAATTTTATTTTCTTATTCAAACTTGGCAACCATCCATATAATCAACAATAACATATAATATGGAAGCAATGTGAAATCAACATACAAGAACACACCATGAGCATCATACACACGAGACACAAGGTTTTAGGTGGAAACCTTTTTGAGGGAAAACCACCAAACCTTGTTGTTGTTATTGAGGTAAAATAAGAGCACCTGCTCTATTACATCAATTTATTTTATGATCCACCACTCACAAGAAGCACCAAATCCCTTTCATTGTTTTTTATCACCCACTAATAGGAAGCACCAACTCCCTCCTTTTGTAGAAACCTATTTAGCTTAACAGAAGCACCATGTGAAGTACCAACTTCATGGATTTGTTGTAAGCACCAACTTCTAGCTCCTTGGATTTATGCAAGCACAATATTGCAGGATGAACCAACTCCTAAGCCTTCTCAGCACACAATAGAGATGGAAGAATCAACTTCCTATATGTAGGCTCCAACCCACACTCAAATTGGAACAAAATGTTCTATATCTATGGTAGCCACTCTGCTTGATCTCATCTTTTTTCTTTGCTCACTCTACTCACTCTCTTCACTCTTCAGTAGAAAACTAATCTGCTCAAACACTAATCACTCCTCGCAGTCCACAAAATCAATGTTATCTACTCTTTATCATCATGCACTCGACTCTCAACCTTTTTCTCTCAACAACACACACTCATATCTCATCCTTCTTTCTTTGCACAAGAACCTCTGTCCTCTCTCACACAACATTACAGCTTCTCTCGGGATCTCTTACCTCTACATGGTCACTCTTGGAATTTTTCTACAGAATAGAATTACTTATCCTCACTCTCCAATGCACACTCACACACAGAGAGTTTTTACATATCTCTCTAGCAACTATTCTTCTTTCCCCCACATTTCTCAACTGGGACTTGTTATTTTGTTCCTCTACTTCACAATACACAATGTTACCACTGCATTAAACATGATAATGGGAACTTAACTATTTCTCGATATAGAGAATTAATTCTCATTCCACTTGCACACTCCAACGAGGCATAGTCCTCTCCATGAATAAATCTCATAACACTGAGGCTCTCCATGTTTATTCATGGTTTCACACAACTTATTTATACTTTGGAATGGATTCTTTGTGGACTTTTGTCCTCGTTGCCTTGTATTAGAGATTTCTACATATCCATCTGACTCCATGAACTAATTGCGATGATTTGAATTTGTTCTTTAGATTCAAAACCATTCATACATGTAACTCATTGAAGAATGCATCACAACAAAAATATGGCTTGTCTCACCTCAACGAAGACCCATCACTATTTTCTAAAAGTCATGGTCCTTGCTGCCTTGACCCAATGTTCTTTGACAACCTCCATTACTCCTAAGACCAACTCCTCTGCATGATCATGGTCCTTGATACAGACTCAGTCATCTGACATACACATTTGTACTATCATATTAGAGGCACATTATATCATAACTCATAAAAGAGGGATGTTACACTATTACTTGGCTTTGATAACCTTAGCCCCTTGGCACTTAGCTCCTTTGGAATTTTCTTTCTCACAGAACCAAGACGTGCGATAGTTGGCTTCATAATCCACTATGGTCTTTTATCAGAGCCCCTACATATCGTAACTTTTATTTATAGGCCTTACAAAATTGTGAGCTTTCGACTAACATTTAGACCCTTTTTCTAAATCCCTTCTCATTTCTCCTCTATGGGACCGAGTGTTGTGATAAACGGTATAGCCCTTGGGTGTTTCAATGTTAGAGCCACCATATCTCGTAACTTTTATTCAAATGATGTTATGAGGTCATGAGGTTTTGAGCTCCTTTCTATTATGAAACCATCTCACAAAAATATAGAAAAGATAGATTAACGCCTTAGAATTCAGCCTCTTTGAGGGGGAAACCTCCTTTACATTACATAAATGAACAATTCTTGGATGATACAAATGACAAGACCTACTTTCTATATATAGGAGTCTAAGGGGTCATAATATAATCAGAGCCGACATAATAATAGTAATGTAAGGGCACAATAATAACATTAGTGGGCTTCTATGGGGCACACTAATAACAATATGAGGACTACATGGGCACAACAATATAATAAAGGGGTTGTACTAATAACAATAAGGGGTTACACTAGTAGTATAGGGACCTAACATGCCCCTCTCCTTCAAAAAGTGTTGTCCTCAACGCTTGAGTAGCTCTCGATGCTTTTGTATAAAATTCTTGTCCTCCCATGTGGAATCTTCAGTGGGTAAGTTCTTGCACTTTATGAGATACTCTAAAATTGATTGATTTCATAGTTGTCGGGTTCTCAATTTTGTAAATGCTTTAGGTTCCAATATGCTTTTTCCTTCCTTTTCAAGTTCTAGCAATATTTTTGGAACTGGGATATTCGACAACTTTTGAATGAGTTCCCACCTTACATCGCCATTCTTCCATTCATACCTTCCTTTGTTTATCAAATTTGGCTAGATAATTGTACCAACCTCTACCATTTTTGCAACTATATGTTCAATTCCACCCCTTTGGGCATATGGATATCTATAAGGCTTGACATTTCGAGGAACACATCCTGGAATAAAATGAATAACATGATCAAGATCATGATTACGTGTGATACCTTTGAGAGTCTCAAATACCTTGGAATGATTGTCCAAGACTTTTTGGAGATTTGGAGAAATACATGATTTCGATGTGCAAATAGTTAGTGATCATAATTGTGAAATTATGCCTCAATTTTCTTTCTCTAAAAGCTTTGTCATTCTGTCAAAGTTGATTATCTTTCCTCATTTCCCTGTGATACCCCTTAATTCAACTTCCTTTCCTTCCAAAGAAAATTTCATAAAAAGTTCTTGAAAATTAAAAGCTATTGTACCCAAGGATTGTAGCCATTGGACTCCTAGTACAACATCAACACCACCCATTGGAACGGAAAACATTGGGCTATTCAATACATATTCTCCCATGGATAGCTTATTATTATGGCACTTTCCAGAGAAATTTATGGTTCCTCCACTTACAACCGTCACTTGACACTCTGGTGTTGGATCTAGGAAGCAATTCAAGTCCTTGGCTATCTTACAATTAATAAAATTATGGGTACTACCCGAATCAATCAACACTATTACCTTTTTCTTCTTGATCTATCCTTCTATCTTTACAGTTTCAAGAGTGGTAATTCCGACGAATGCATTACAAGATATGGTTGGATTCATTTCTTCTTTATCTGGGGTTGGTTCCTCGTGAGTATCCTTTTCTTTTGATGTTTCTTGATACTTTTCTTCCTGATATTTCACTGTTTGAACCTTCTTCTTCTTGATATGTCCTTCTATCTTGAGAGTTTGAGGAGTGGTAATTCTTTCCAATGCTTTACAAGATATGGTTGGATTCATTTCTTCTTTCTCTGGGGTTGGGTCCTGGCGCATATCCTCTTCTTTTAATGTTTCTTGATCATCTTCTTCCTCCTCTTCATACTCTATGTAAAATAATTTCTTCTCAGCACACTTATGACCTTTAGTGCATTTGCTATCACAATTATAACAAAGCCCATTTTTTTCTTTTTTCTTCCAATTGTTGTGGTGTAACCCTTGTAGGTTGTGGAAGGCTAGGAGAAACAACACTTCCATTATTATAGTTGTGAGGGGTAGAATTACTTGTTACCATAATTTTACTTTCCACTTTGTAACAAAGCCCTTTTTCTCTTTCCAATTGTTGTGGTGTTGCTCTAAAGAAGGCGTTGCTCTTTGTATCCTCATAATGTGCTATCATTTCCCCCGCGAAAATTGACTAGGTAACAAGTTGTTTACGACAACAAAGCCCTTTATACCATAAAAATTGATCCGGTTCTAAATATGAAGATGCAATACATACCTTTTGTAATAGTGGTACACCATGTAGATCAAAATGTTGCTCTATCTGAAGTATCCAATTTACCGGATCCTTGCCATCAAACTTCCTCATATTTCCTTTTCTTATTTTAGGATCTCGATCTTGAAGTGACTATAACTCTATAATTTTGGTTCTTCCAGTTCTGAAATTGTGACCTACAGTAGCCCTCTGTGTCCTCTTTCCAATGCCACCATTCTGATCGAATTTAGATTCTCTAAGAAAGTGTTATGCACAATCTCCCAGGATGACCTGATTATATACCTTTTCATAAGGGTGAAATTGTATGAAGTGCCACGTGTCATTGTGTTAACCTTAAGATCTGAAAAATATACACAGGAAACTATAGTTCGTCCTATTTTTGTAACTTCTTACAAAATTTCAATATGATGTTCAAAACAAAAGTTATGACAATTTTCGCCAGGTCGCCTATTTGGAATGTAATTCAGGATTCTACAAAAAGGCCAAATTCCTCATATCATATCTCCAAAAATATAGCGTGAGAAGTTTTGAAATTTAGACCCGAGCTTCAAAATGATTTCAACCCAACTGGGTTTTTATTTTAGCATCAGACACGTCTCAGAAAAAAGTTGTAGTGCAAATGCCACGATGGCCTGTTTGGAGCAGCGAAACCCTAGAATCCAAAGCTCTCATACCAGATGTTATGAATCCAGCTCACAAAAAGATAGAAAAGATAGATTGATGCCTTAGAATTTAGCCTCTTCAAGGGGGAAGCCTCCTTTACATTACATAAATGAACAATTCTTAGACAATACAAATGACAAGACCTCCTTTCTATATATAGGAGTCTAAGGGATCATAATATAATCAGAGCCTACATAACAATAATAATGTAAGGGCACAATAATAACATTAGTGGGCTTCTATGGGGCACACTAATAATAATATGGGGACTACATGGGCACAAAAATATAATAGGGGGATTTTACTAATAACAATAAGGGGTTACACTATTAGTATAGGGACCTAACACTTTTGCTTGGTACTTTTATTTTTTTCTTCCATGGGATTGGGTGCTATAACTAACAACTTAGCTTTTAAATTGTTGGGTGTGTGTTATATTCTTTCCATAGCTACCTGTTATGAAACCAGCTCAAGAAAAGATAGAAAAGATAGACCAATGCCTTAGAATTCAGCCTCTTCGAGGGGGAAACCTCCTTTACATTACATAAATGAACAATTCTTCGATGATACAAATGACAAAACCTACTTTCCATATATAGGAGTCTAAGGAGTCACAATATAATCCAGCCGACCTAACAATAATAATATAAAGCCACAAAAATAACAATAGAGGGATCTATGGGGCACAGAAATAACAATATAGGGGTAATAGGGGCACAACATTATAAATAAGGGGTATAACTACAATAGTAATGCGGTAATCACTAGTATGTTGGAAATAATACTGAGAGGGGGGTGAATCAGTATTATCAAGTTCTTTTCAATATATCTTCCTTATTTATATTCTTCAAATATTGATCATTACTTTGTATGTCAGTATCATAAAATAATGAGCATGAACAAGAAAAACAGATAGTCACACCAAAGAACACCGGATATAAGGTGGAAACCCAATGTGGGTGAAAACCACCTGCTGCAATATGTCTCTATCTTCTTTCAATTAGAAACTCCTTTTACAATGATTTTGTACTGGTGCAGTCCTTTACCAGTACGCAGGCTACAACCTGCAGAGAGCTACAACTCTCTCTCATTTTCCAGTCTCTCCTGGAAGGGAGCTACAACCCCCTACTTCTTTTCTTTCAAGGACCACTTTTCATAAATTTTCAAACTGGATCCAAGAATATCAAATAATCATCAAGTACATGCAAATTACCCAAACTCCTTATATAATCAACCAAGAATCACCCAACTTCTCAGAATGCTGTAAACAGAAAGATAGTACCAGAAATATAAACCCAGAACTCTGCAGCAAGAGATAAAAGATAACCAACAAATGTTTCAAGACAGATCCGCAGTTTTTCCTTATCTGGACTGCGTGACTCCACACCCCGCCTTCTGTTTTCCTGCGTATCCACGCAGAGCTTCGTCTGCTTCGTTGCGTATCCCCGCAACTCACCTTTCACCTGACTGCGAACCTTTGCTGTGCCAACGCACCTGCTTCTTCTATCGCGCCGCGTACTTCTATGTATATCTGCAGCTTCTCCTTCTATCGCGCCGCGTATCTCTGACCTTGCTCCGCACTGCTTCTTCTGGCTCGCTGCGCACCTCCGCACTGTACCCTCTGTTATGCCACGTACCTTTACTGCATCTCCGCACTGCGCCTTCGATCGCATTGCGATCACATGCACTGTGTCTTTTTGTGGGCCGCGTACCACCGTACTGCACCTTTCACCGAGCTGCGGTCCTCCGCACCTGAACCGTGAAATACTTGCAGACCTTTGATTTGAACCAAATTAAAAAACCTCCGAAGAGCCACTGACAGTCAGATGCCCAAATCTGATCATGCTCCCGAGAGATCACACTTCATAGATTCACTTTTAACTTCACTGTTATATAGATCAAGCCTTTTAAACCGATAAACCAATATTTCAGATCTTAAGATATTCAATTTGCAAAGATGCATTAGCCAAGTGATCTCCTTCCCTATTTATAGTCAAGCCCTTATTCACACCATGGGACAAAACCATCAATAACCAATACAAGGGATCAAACCGGGGCTAAGTTAGATCCTATACCACGGGCCAAAACCATAAAATCAAGAACGGCGGGCTAAATACCACGGGCCAAACATAAGAAACCCCACGTGAGCTCACTTCTCTGCCTTGAAGTGAGTGAACTGGGGGTCCGCACCTCATGAACGGGTAACCTGCGGGTATGAACGCACTTCCTGGGTGGTGTACCTGCGAGTCTGCACCTTTTGAACCATTCACCTGTGTGCCTCTTAATTTCCAACATTTTGAGAGCCTAAACAGAGCATTGCCACTTGAGGAGTTGCCATCAAGTACAACACCTGTAACATAGAGCCATACTAGAATCATAATGCCAACAATCTCCCCCTTTGGACTTGATGGCAACCTCAAGATCCTCAACGTCATGCTCCCGCTTTGACATCAAGGGCAAAGGGTTATGCCCCCCCTAAGAACATGCTCCCCGTGACTATAAACCAGATCTACAAAGAAGAACCATAATCCACCAAACACCATAAATGACCATGAAAGAGATAGAGACATATTGCAGCAATATTCAGACCAGCATCCATGATCTCCTTCTGCACTTCCTCCATAATGCCAACAATGTATTATATGCTCCATTCGATCTTCGACCAATCCGCAACCCAGCACATGTACACATATACCCCAGATGAACCTTGCGTACAACCAACCATCAGAAGAGATTCAACAACAAGATGATGCATCAACAACCCCCAGCTTTTGCCTGAGGTATTCAAAGGTCTCCCTAGGCAATGGTTTGGTGAGTATATCAGCAACCTGTTCCTTAGAAGGAACATATTCCAACTTGACCTTTTGTTCAAGCACTTGTTCCCGGAGAAAATGATACTTGATGGGTATGTGCTTGGTCTTTGAATGCATGGCTGGGTTCTTTGAAATGCTGATTGCACTTGTATTATCACATAAGATGGAGATAGGTGGTGTATAAGTGATTTGAAAATCCTGCAAGGTCTGCATCATCCAAAGGAGTTGAGTGCAGCAAGATGTAGCAGCAACATATTCCGCTTCAGCTGTAGACAAGGCAATCGAACTGTGTTTCTTGCTGAACCAAGATACTAATCTGGAACCCATAAAGAATGCACCACCACTTGTGCTCTTCCTGTCATCCACGCTTCCGGCCCAATCTGCATTTGTATAAGCATGAAGTGTGAGATCTGTATCTCTAGGATACCATAAGCCATAATTTTGAGTCCCTTGAAGATATTTGAAGATTCTCTTCACTGCCTGAGGATGAGTTTCCTTTGGATTTGCCTGAAATCTTCCAACTATTCCCACTGCATGCATGATGTCTGGTCGGGTACCTGTCAAATAAAGTAGACTTCCAATCATAGATGTGTAGGTTGGTTAATGTACTGCTGCTGATTCATCATTTGCACTGAGGCTACATCCTGTGACCATGGGTGTACATACTGGTTTTGCATCTTCCATGCCATATTTCTTCAAAATCTGCTTGAGATACTTGGTTTGCGACAAGAAGATCCCTCCTTCCTTTTGTTGGATTTGCAAGCCAAGAAAATATGTCAATTCTCCAAGCAAGGACATTTCGAATTCTTTCTGCATCACCAAGGAAAAGCTTTGACTCATAGATTCTTCATTGCTGCCAAAGATAATGTCATCTACATACAGAACAAGTATTAGCAATTTGTCATTTTCAATTTTTATATAAAGATTGCTATCTGCTGATCCTTTTGAAAAACCTTGTTGATGAAGATATTTGTCCAAACGATAGTACCAAGCCCTTGGAGCTTGTTTAAGACCATAGAGAGCCTTTTTGAGTCTGCATACAAGATTTGGATCATTTCCAAGAATGAAACCATCTGGCTGCTCAATGTATACTTCTTCTTCTAAGTCTCCATTCAGAAAGGCTGATTTCACGTCCGTTTGAAATACTTTGAACTTTTGAAAGCTTGAGAGAGCAAGGAACATTCAGATGGCCTCAAGTCTTGCAATAGGAGCAAACGTTTCTTCAAAATCTATTCCTTCTTGCTGCGCATACCCTTTACAAACAAGTCTGGCCTTGTTTCTAATTACTTCCCCATTTTCATTCAACTTATTTTTGAAGATCCATTTTGTCCCTATAACATTCTTATCCTTTGGTCTAGGAACCAACTCCCACGTGTTGTTCTTTTCGATCTGCTCAAGTTCTTCATCCATTGCTTTGACCCAACATTCATCTTTGCATGCTTCTTTCACATTTTGTGGTTCAGTGGAAGAGAGTAATGCCAAATAGCTTGAAGCTTCTGCAATTGTTCTTCTTGTTTGTACACCTGCTTCTTTCTGCCCCAAAATCTGAGATTCTGAATGATTCTTCTGAACATACCTGGATGGAGTCTTTTCTTCTATCCTTATCTGTTCCTCTGGTGCTTCTTGAGATTCTTCTTCTTCATCATTCTGTCTTTGAGGGTATTCTTCATCTTCTTCGATATTTTCATGATTTACTTGCCTAGGAATGTATCCCTTTTCATCAACCACTACATCAATTCTGTCAACAATTCTTCCAAGTCTTTTATTGTAGCACTTATATGATTTGCTGTGTGGAGAATAAACAAGAAGAATTCCTTCATCTGCTCTAGGTTCAAGTTTGCCAAGTTTCTCATCAGTATTCTTAATATAACATTTGCTCCCAAATATTTTGAAGTGCTTTACCGAAGGAGTCTCACCATACCAGAGCTCATGAGGAGTTTGAGTACTGTTCACTCAGACATTTGTTTTGTTGAGAATAACAACCGCAGCATATGCAGCTTCACCCCAGAAAGTTTCGGGAGTTCCAGACTCATCAAGCATAGCACGAGCCATTTGTTGGACTGTTCTGTTCATCCTTTCCACCACTCCATTTTGCTGAGGATTTCTAGCTGTAGAGAATTCTCTTCTTATCCCATGTTCCACAGAAATCGAAAAATTTATTTGATGTAAACTCCCCACCTCTGTCGGACCTGAGGCACTTAATTTTGTAACCTGATTCATTTTCAACCAAGGCTTTGAAGGATTTGAATTTTTCGAATGCTTCGTCTTTGTGCTTCATAAGTCCTAACAAAACAAACCTGGAGAAATCATCAATGAATAATATCAAGTATTCTTCTCCTCGAGGTGTCCTTTTCCTAAATGGACCACATACATCTATATGGACTACCTCAAGAGGCATGCTAGTTGATCCTTCCTTCTCTGGAAATTTAGTTTTGGTTTTCTTTCCAAACTGACAAGATTTACATATGGTGTTGTCTGGAATTTTGATATTTGGAAGACCACGAACAGCCTGATATTTGCATGCTTTCCTTATTTGTGAAAAGCTTAGATGCCCCAACCTCCAGTGCCATAACCAATGTTCATCATTATTGCTCAAATAGCATTTTTGTTGTCCTTCTTCAAATATGTATAGATTATTTGGAGTTCTTCTACCCTTGATCACTGTTTCACCTGTATTAAGATCACGAACACGACATCCATTTGATCTAAATATTACCTCGGTTCCTTGATCACACATCTGGCTGACACTCAGAAGATTATGCTTCAATCCATCAACATACAAAACATTTCCAGCTTTGACCTTTTCCTTTAACTGAGCCGTCCCTTTTCCTTTTATAGCTGTAGGAGTATCATTTCCAAAAGAAACTTTCTTTCCCTTTTCTAAAGCAGAATATCATTCAAGTTTTTCTTTATCACCTGTCATATGCTTCGAACATCCACTGTCGATGTACCATAGATTTTCCTGTCCCTCTGCATAAAATGCTATCCCACATCTTTCTGTTTGTGGTTCCTTTATTCTCCATGTTCTGGTGCTTGAGGCTTTTTCCTTTGTCTGCTGAAACCTGCTCCTGCATTCAGAATCTTCATGACCAAAGTTATTGCAAATAGAACATTCAACTTCATTTTCAAGAGCCGAAAAGTTGTTATAGGTCCTTTTTGTAATCTCGGTCATACTTCTTTGTTTTTGAGCTTCTCTAGTCATGATTGTTTTATATGCAACACATTGAGCTGCTTTGTGACCAAAGTTATGGCAAGAGAAACATTGCCCATTGAAGAAACTTCTACGATTATCAAATCTACCAGCCAAATGATTGTAATTTCTATTGTCATCCATTCTTGAAGCAAATTGAGAAGATTTTCCCTGTGGCTAGTTGTAGCTTTTGTTCACCCTTAAGACAGATTGCCCCTGGTTTACCTGATGATCTCCATTGTGCTTTTGCTCATTTCTTCTTGCTGCATCAAGATAACTCTTTGAGGTGGATGCTTGAGATGTTTCTCCATTATACCCCAGACCTGTCTTGTTTAGTGAAGAACGGTGTACATTGATGATCTCATCCAGAGTTTCAGATCCTTTGACAAACTTAAGATTAATAGCCTTTGTTTTCTCAATTTCTTTTCTAAGGCAAACAATTTCACCTTCTAACTTTTCAAGATACTTTTCTTTTTCATCAATTTGAAATTCTAGAGTATCAATGATCATATTCTTTTCTTCTATACATGTCTTGAGTCTAGAAATCTCTTCATAAAAACTATCCACATCTATAGCATCCATGTAATCATCATCTTCAAATGCCATTAAAAGTTTATAGTCATTACCTCGTTCATCTTCATCACTATTTGATAGACCATCACTGTCTTCATGAGTGTAGTAGCTTTTCTTATTTGCATTTTGTTTCTTGTTCCATCTAGCAGGTTCCTTTCCTTTGTCAATCTTATCCTTATGATGACATTTCGCAGCATAATGACCTACTCTTCCACAAGAAAAACATTTAAAAGGTAACTTACCTCTGAACCTTCCAGTACCTCGTTGAAGATTTCTGACAAAATTTGATTCTTCTTCTTCTTCTGGCACGTGACTTGATTCATAGTAGTCTCCTTTGCCTGAAGCCTTAAAAGCAGCTTCTCTCCTGTCTGATGGACCTCCTTTTCTCATTTCATAAGCAGTTAGAATTCCGTGTAGTTGAGACATAGTAAGAGTTCGTAGATTTTCCTTTTCTTCTATGGCAGACACTTTAGATTCAAACTTGGGGGACAATGATCTTAGAACTTTTTCAACCACAATAGCCTCTTTTATTTCTTCACCCAAGTTTTTCATGCAATTAACAATCTCGTCTACCCGAAGGAAATAGTTAGCCACACTTTCATCATTATACATTCTGAGATTCTCATACTGAATCCTGAGGGTTTGAAGTTTAGCACGCTTTACCTGTTCATCTCCTTCGTAGCTCAAGACAATCTTGTCCCATATTTCTTTTGCGGATTTATATTGCATAACCTTCATGAATTCTGTTTGAGATAAGCATCCCAGCAGAGTATTGACTGCTTTAGCATTTGTTTCATACTTCTTCTTCTCGGCTAGATCTGTAGGAGTAGCTGAAGGAAAAGTGTAGCCTGTATCTATGATATCACAAAATTCTGTACCAAGAGATTGAAGATAGGCAGTAACTCTTACCTTCCAATAACTGAAGTTTGTCCCATCAAAAATTGGTGGCCTGATTGATGCTTCCCTCTCGTAGTTGCTCATGATGAATGATCTTCCTTCAAGCGGTCAAGCTTCTCTAAAGGACCTGCTCTGATACCAATTGTTGGAAATAATACTGAGAGGGGGGTGAATCAGTATTATCAAATTCTTTTCAATATATCTTCCTTATTTATATTCTTCAAATATTGATCATTACATTGTATGTCAGTATCATAAAATAATGAGCATGAACAAGAAAAACAGATAGTCACACCAAAGAACACCAGATATAAGGTGGAAACCCAATGTGGGTGAAAACAACCTGCTGCAATATGTCTCTATCTTCTTTCAATTAGAAACTCCTTTTACAATGATTTTGTACTGGTGAATTCCTTTACCAGTACGCAGGCTACAACCTACAGAGAGCTACAACTCTCTCTCGTTTTCCAGTCTCTCCTGGAAGGGAGCTACAACCCCCTACTTCTTTTCTTTCAAGGACCACTTTTCATAAATTTTCAAACTGGATCCAAGAATATCAAATAATCATCAAGTACATGCAAATTACCCAAACTCCTTATATAATCAACCAAGAATCACCTAACTTCTCAGAATGCTGTAAATAGAAAGATAGTACCAAAAATATAAACCCCAGAACTCTGCAGCAAGAGATAAAAGATAACCAACAAATGTTTCAAGACAGATCCACAGTTTTTCCTTATCTGGACTGCGTGACTCCGCACCTCGCCTTCTGTTTTCCTGCGTATCCACGCAGAGCTTCGTCTGCTTCGCTGCATATCCCCGCAACTCGCCTTTCACCTGACTGCGAACCTTTGTTGTGCCAACGCACCTGCCTCTATCGCGCCGCGTACTTCTATGTATATCCGCGGCTTCTCCTTCTATCGCGCCACGTATCTCTGACCTTGCTCCCCACTGCTTCTTCTGGCTCGCTGCGCACCTCTGCACTGTACCCTCTGTTATGCCGCGTACCTTTACTGTATCTCCGCACTGTGCCTTCGATTGCGCTGCGATCCCATGCACTGTGTCTTTCTGTGGGCCGTGTACCACCGCACTGCACCTTTCACTGAGCTGCGGTCCTCCGCACCTGAACCGTGAAATACCTGCGGACCTTTGATTTGAACCGAATTAACAAACCTCCAAAGAGCCACTGATAGTCAAATGCCTAGATCTAATCATGTGCCCGAGAGATCACACTTCATAGATTCACTTTTAACTTCACTTTTATATAGATCAAGCCTTTTAAACCGATAAACCAATATTTCAGATCTTAAGATATTCAATTTGCAAAGATGCATTAGCCAAGTGATCTCCTTCCCTATTTATAGTCAAGCCCTTATTCACACCATGGGACAAAACCATCAATAACCAATACAAGGGATCAAATCGGGGCTAAGTTAGATCCTATACCACGGGCCAAAACCATAGAATCAAGAACGGCGGGCTAAATACCACGGGCCAAACATAAGAAACCCCACGTGAGCGCACTTCTCTGCCTTGAAGTGAGTGAACTGGGGGTCCGCACCTCATGAACGGGTAACCTGCGAGTATGAACGCACTTCCTAGCCGATGTACCTGCGGGTCCGCACCTTTTGATCCATTCACCTGCGTGCCTCTTAATTTCCAACATTTTGAGAGCCTGAACAGAGCATTGCCACTTTAGTGAGTTGCCATCAAGTACAACACCTGTAACATAGAGCCATACCAGAATCATAATGCCAACGTAGTATTATAGGGACCCAACATGCCCCTCTCCTTCAAAAAAGTGTTGTCCTCAACGCTTGAGTAGTTCTGGATACTTCTGCATAAAATTCTCATCCTCCCATGTGGAATCTTCAGTGGATAAGTTCTTCCACTTGATAAGATACTCTGAAATTGATCAATTTCATAGCTGTCGAGTTCTTGTTTCTGTGACTGCTTCCGGTTCCAATATAATTTTTCCTTCCTCGTCAAGTTCTAGAAATATTGTTTGAATTGGGAGCTTGTCACCTATAACCTTCTTTAAACATGAAACATGGAAAACTGGGTGCAATCGAGAAGCTGCAGGAAGCTCCAATTTGTATGCCATAGTACCAATCTTTTGCAACACCTTGTACAGACCATAATACTTTGGTGATAATTTATTATCCTTCTTAGCTTGCTTTAGGGACATTTTCTTATATGGTTGTAGTTGTAGGAATGCCCAATCACCTACATCAAAACTTCTTTCACTGCGATGTTGATCTACCTGTTGTTTCATTCTATTTTGTGCCAACACGAGGTTATCCTTTAAGAGTTGGAGGACTTGTTGTTGATGTTCGATGTGATGTTCCACTACCTGAACCTTAGAATTTTCTCTTAAATATGATGTGATGGATGGTGGTTGATACCCATAAAGTGCCATAAATGGGGTCATTTTTGTTGCTGTATGGAAGGAAGTGTTATACCACCATTTAGCCAGAGGCAACCATTTGACCCATTGTGTCTATTTATCAGATACAAAGCAACGAAGATATGCTTCCAAACATTTGTTTACTATCTCAGTTTTCCCATCAGATTGAGGATGATAAGATGATCTATGAGCTAACTGAGTACCAAGATAAGAAAATAATTCTGTCCAAAAATTTCCAGTGAAAATGGGATCTCTGTCACTTACAATAATCTTTGGGTTTCCATGTAGCTTTTGAACTGTTTCCATAAATGCAATAGAAATTGTATTGGCTTTAAATGGATGTGATAATTGACAAAAGTGTGCATACTTGGTAAGTCTGTCAACTACCACCATGATGACACTCTTTCCCTCAGACTTGGGTAAACCTGTGATAAAATCCATTGAAACCTCCTCCCAACGTTGGCTTGGAATGGATAAAGGTTGTAATAGACCCGGTGTCTTAATTGTTTCAACTTTATTTTGTTGGCAAACCAAACATTCCGCCACAAACTTTTGAATATCAGATTTAAGGCCATCCCAAAAAAATTCCTTCTTAACCCTGTGGTAAGTTTTTAAAAATCCTGAGTGCCCTCCTAAGGGAGAAGTGTGCAATTCCATAAGAATCTTTTGTTTTAGCTGGGAATTCTTACAGAGGTATAAGTAATCTTTGTACCATAACGAATCATTTTGCCAGCTAAATGTATCAGAAGTACTGGAATCTTGTTGTAGCTTTCGAATAAGTGCCCACACTTCTTTGTCATTCTTCCATTCCTCCCTTGCTTCGTTTATCCAATTTGGTTGGATAATAGAAATGGCACACAACAATGCTTCCACATCCTCATCCTTTCGTGAGAGTGCATCTGCCACCACATTTTGCTTCCCTTTTTTGCAGATGCTTTCAAAGTCATAATCCAACATCTTTGTGACCCACTTTTGTTGCTCTTCAGAGGATAATCTTTGTTCTAAAAAGTATTTAAGGCTATCATGATCCGTTTTTACCTTGAAGTGTCTTCCCATTAGGTAGGGTCGCCATTTCTTAAGTGCATGGAGTATTGCCAACATTTCCTTCTCATAAATAGCTTTGCTTAAAAACTTTCCCTTGATTCGACGACTTTCAAAAGCAATGGGTCTTTCATCTTGCATTAGAACAGCACCAATTCCATTTCCTGAAGCATCACATTCCACAATAAAGGTTTTTGTGAAGTCCGGTGTGGCTAGGACCGATGCTTGGCACATTGCCTCTTTAAGATGTTCAAAGGCCTTTGTTGCTTCCGGAGTCCATGAAAATGAATCTTTCTTCAATAATGTTGTTAGAGGTGCTGCTATTCTCCCATAATTCTTAACAAAATCGCGATAATACCCTGTCAACCCAAGAAATCCTCGCAGATGCTTTATGGATGTGGGGATTTTCCATTCCTTAATGGCTTTAATTTTGCTAGGGTCTACCTTAACTCCTTCATGAGATACAATATGACCCAAATATTCCACCTCCTGGACTCCAAAGAAACATTTGGATCTTTTTGCATACAATTGTTTCTCCTCCAATAGTTGTAGCACCATGTCAACACGTTCAACATGATCCTTCCAAGACTTGCTCTAGATTAGTATATCATCAAAAAATACTAACACAAATTTTCTAAGGAATGGTTTGAAAATTGAATTCATCAAACCTTGAAATGTTGAAGGTGCATTGGTAAGGCCAAAAGGCATGACCAAAAATTCATAATGACCCTCATGAGTTCTAAATGCTGTTTTCGGAATGTCTTCAATCTTCATTCTGATTTGATGATATCCCGAACGAAGATCCAACTTGGTGAAGTAAATTGATCCATGCAATTCATCCAGTAATTCATCAATAACAGGAATGGGGAACTTATCTTCAATAGTGAGCTTGTTGAGCTCCCTATAATCCGGACACATGTGCCATGATCCATCCTTCTTGTGCACCAATACTACTGGAGCTGAGAAAGAACTTTGACTCGGTTGAATTATACCAGCCTCTAGCATTTCTGCAACCATACGTTCAATTTCACTTTTTTGGACATAGGGATATTTGTACGGCCTGATGTTTGGAGGAACACTTCCTGGAATCAGATGAATAGCATGATCATGATCACGCATAGGTGGGAGACCCTTGGGAGTCTCAAATACCTTGGAATGATTGTCCAGGACTTTTTGGAGATCTGGAGAAATAGATGATTCCAATGTGGAAACATCTAGCGAGCATAATTGTGTAATTACACCTCTTTGCTCCTTTTTTAGAAGCTTTGTCATACCATGAGAGCTGATTATATTTCCTGGTTTCCCTGCAATACCCCTTAATTCAACTTCCTTTCCTTCCGTAGAAAATTTGATGAAAATTTCTTGAAAATTAAAAGCTATTGTACCCAAGGATTATAGCCATTGGACTCCTAGTACAACATCTGCACCTCCCATTGGAATGGAAAGCATTGGGCTAGTCAATACATATTCTCCCATGGATACCTTGATATTATGGCACTTTCCAGAGCAATTTATTGTTCCTCCATTTGCAATCATCACTTAACACTCTGGTGATGGATATAGGAAGCTATTCAATTCTTTTGCTACCCTACAATGAATAAAATTGTGGGTGCTTCCTGAATCAATCAACACTATTACCTTTTTCTTCTTGATTTGTCCTTCTATCTTGATGGTTTGAGGAGTGGTAATTCCCGCCAATGAATTACAAGATATGGTCGGATTTATTTGTTCTTCATCTAGGCTTTGTTCCTGGAGTATATCTTATTCTTTTGACCTTTCTTGCTCCTTTTCTTCTTCCTCTTCACAATCTATGTAGAATAATTTCTTCTCAGCATGCTTATGACCTTTAGTGTATTTGCTATCACAATTCTAACAAAGCCCTTTTGCTCTTTTTTCTTCCAATTGTTGTGGTGTCAACCTTATAGGTTGTGGAAGACTAGGGGCAACAACACTTCCGTCTTTATAGTTGTGAGTGGTATGCTTCCTGGTTGCCATAATTTTGCTTTCGATTTTTCTTGCTAAGTTGAATGCCTTCTCTAATGAATCAGGTTCCCAAAGGCGAACATCATGTTGAATATTATCCTTTAAAGACCCTATGAACACATCAATCCTATGCTCCTCTGGAATATCTTTTACCCTTATGTTCAATTTTTGGAACTCCTCAATGTGCTTCATTACTGAACCCTTTTGTTTGAGACTTATCAATTGGCTAAAAAAAGTGTTGCTTTTTGTATCTTCATAATGTGCTATCAATTCTTCCGTAAAAATTGCCCAAGTGATAAATTGTTTACGAGAGCAAAGCCATTGATACCATACAAACTGATTTGGTTCCAAATATACAGTTCCCATACGTACCATTTGTGCGTTTTGCACATTATTGAGATCGAAGAATTGCTCCATCTGTAATATCCATGTGGCGGGATCCTTGCCATCAAACTTCCTCATATCAATTTTTGGAATATGGTGATTCTTTGATCCAACATTAGCGTCTATGGAATCATGATTAACATTTATTTTGTTCTCATCATGAGTTTCCTTTACTACCTTTTCACCATTAGTGACCCTTTCTTGTAGCAACTTCTTCAATTCTTTCATGTCTGTCTTCAAATCTATCTTCAAATCTGCCATGTCTCTCTTCAAATCTATCTTCAAATCATCCATCTTAGCTTCCACGCCCTTTATCTTAGATTCCACGCCATTTATCTTAGATTCCACGCCACTTATCTTAGCTTCTGTTAGCTTTTGTGAGCGTGACATTTGTTGCACTTGTTCTTGTAATTTTGATATATCATGTAGCATTTCTTCCTCTTCTTCATGAGTCATGCTAGAGATTTCAGGTTCCTTACTAGGTGTTTGCATTTTCTTTCCTTGGGGCATCAGTTACCGATAATAATGCTTTACTATGCCCTTTGAATTCCGTTAAACCAAGCTTACACAAAAATTTAAAAAACAAACTACACACCTTTTTTCACTTTATAGAAGCCTGATATTGAATCTGATGTATCTCTATAATTTCGGATCATCCAGTTCTAAAATTGCTACTTGTAGTAGCCTTCTGTGTCCTCTTTCCAATGCCACAAGTCTGAGCCAAATTGGATTCTCCAAGGAAGATTTATGTAAAATCTCCCACAGTGACTTGCTTTTAGACTAGTTCAGTAGAGCGAACTTGTACGACGTGCCACGAGTCACTCTTTCAACATTTGAATCTGAAACACACACACAAGAAACTACAGTCCGTCCTCTTTCTGTACCTTCTTACGAAATTTCAATCTGATCCCCAGAGAGAAAGTTATGACGATTTTCTGCAGGTCACCTGTTTTGAATGTAATTCAGGAGTCTGCAAAAAGACCAACTTCCTCAGATCATATCTCCGCAAATATCACGCAAAAAGCTATGAAATTCGGACCCAAGGTTCAGTGTGATTTCTTCTCAAATGGGTTTTTTTTGCGACTTCTGAAACGTCACAGAAAAAAGTTATAGCGAAAATGCCACGATGACCTGTTTGGAGTAGCGAAACCCTAGAATCCAAAGCTCTGATACCAAATGTTATGAAACCAGCTCAAGAAAAGATAGAAAAGATAGATAAACGCCTTAGAATTCAGTCTCTTCTAGGGGGCAACCTCCTTTACATTACATAAATGAACAATTCTTCGATGATACAAATGACAAAACCTCCTTTCTATATATAGGAGTTTAAGGAGTCACAATATAATCCAGCCGACCTAACAATAATAATATAAAGCCACAAAAATAACAATAGAGGGATTCTATGGGGCACAGAAATAACAATATGGGGGTAATAGGGGCACAACAATATAAATAAGGGGTATAACTACAATAGTAATGCAGTAATCACTAGTATTATAGGGACCCAACACTACCCCACACGTCCCCCATGTATGTTGCGTTAGGCACAACAAGGGGGTCATAGGGGGGCGGTATCCCACCTACACAGGGTCTAGGGTAGTGCCCTAGGAAATTTGTTTTTAGACTCTATATTAGGTGGGCAAACCTACCTATGGTTTTGTGCATCGATTTCGCACATGGTTTTAGGGATGACATTTTTTTGTCCATAGTATTTTGTAGAACAAGTCAAGGGAACTATAGTGATGTTTTAATCTTGGGTTAATGGATTGGGGTTTATGGATGCTTTGACATGTATATATATGTATTGTAACATCAAAAGGAATATAATGAAAAATCAATATGGTAGTCTCGGTTTTGCGATCCAGGGGAAAATATCTGTGTATATTTATTTTATGTTTTATGCTCTCACCATTGTTTATTTATACTTTTAGAATTTGTATGCAGGTAATTTCTGTACTAGGCTACAACCTACATAAATGCAAAGGAATTCTATTCCTACTGGGGGTAATCTTCCTTTGTTACCTACTTTACACCCTTGGTTCTTTGGATCTCCACACGACCATGTGCTTGTAAATATCAAAGCCCCCTTTTACTATAACTTTCTCAACTGACATCTGCATAGGATTTATGAGGTCCTAAACCTCCAATATATGTACCTCTAATAAACTAATATTAGAGATGGCGTTATGCTCTCGTCATTTCTCCACATGGCACCTTCTAAGTGGTGAAAAGTGTCACTCTGATTTGACCCATTTGGCCATCGAAAATTCCAAAATAGGTTGCCATGTGTCCACCTTACTCCAACGTCATGTTGACATCAGTTTCCACTACAGCTTCTTGGATAAAATCTCATGTTTTCATGTGTCCTACAAGAGTAGAGAGAAGGGGGTCCTCACATGCCTTGATTTTGAAACAAATTCCTTTTTTAATCCTACTACACATCCCTTGGTGATTTTATCACTATCGGCAGCTCCATATATCATAACTTTAAGTGTTAAGAAGTTTTGAGGTTCCAATGGCCTCAAATTAATGATATTCTGATAACCACGAGCTTTTAATATCATGATATTCTAGCCTCCAATATAATTTTCTCTTATGCTCCAATATTCAAATTTTAGAGGTCTCAATATTCGATATTCACTAACCTCCGATGTTTCAAGGACCTTCAAGTTCCAATATCGAGATATGCTCCAACCTCTAATTTCCTGATATTCCAATCTCTGATATAGCCAACTTCGTGGTCCCGATGTGCTCATACCTCTGATATAGCCTGCTCTGATACTCCAATATGGCTTGCTTAGGACTTCAAGACCGTGACTTTAGCAAACCATAACTTCTGGTCAAGGATGCCATTTTCAAACTTACACACATTATTGGAAATCTCCTTCAGAGCACTTCTAGATGGAGAAGGTCTAATTTAGCTTTGAGCCTACCTGATACATTTAGGACGGATTCCAACTCTTTGCCACTATTTTCTCCTTGAATCTCTTTCTTGTTCCAAGAATCCTAAAATTCCAATCACCATAGTCATCATTTTATGGATTCTCCAGTAAGCCTGCTATGATGATTCTCTACATGAAGCCTACGACTACCATGGGATTCCATCCTGACCACCACAATATTCATCATTTTATGGATTTTAAAATAAGCCTACTACTGTGATGATTCTCTACAGAGCACTACAGAAACCATGGGATTCCTCTTGGCCCATCACTGCCAACATCTGTTGCTACATGTATCCATGCCAGTCTAGTTGACATTAATGCAAATACTCCTGCCAATAGTTAGGCAATGCCAACTTCCCAACACATCTCCCCAACATGTCTATTAACATAAATTCAAACACACTTGTAGATATCTTCACTATGCCACTGGCCATTCAGAAAATTCCAATTGTCCAACAATCTCCCCCTTTTGCATTGATGGAAACACTTCATCCTTATCATCACTATGACGGGAAAACCTCATATTGCTTCCACACATCTTCTTACATGGGGCACCAATGGATTTCTATCCTCTACATGGGCGATCACATCTCCTCCAATAATTCTCTCCCCTTTTGACATCAATGGAAAGATGCTACAAGGTTCATTTTTCTCCACATGCAATCACTAGCTGTGAAGACCAAGTTCTAGTTGTTGAGATGTGTATTCTAAGCCATTCAAGAACTGTCGATTTTGCTTCTCGATAAACTAGGCTTATGTTATATTCTTCCTCTAAACATGTAGTGCCTCTTCTTTGTGATTTTAGTATTGGACACCTTATGGTTGCTGGAAATTAAACTAATCATGATATTGTTGTTGCTGCAAATACCAGTCAATTATGATGCATCTTGATTTTCTCTTCTCTTTTGTTGTTGCTTCATCTTCTATGCTCACTCCTCTTAAGCATATTTCTAGTCAACATTTCCCCCTCACAGTTCAAGCCTTAAAATATGGAAAATTTCTTAAACAATACCAGTTGTACAAAAAAAATACAAATGGAACAATGTAACAGGAAAACTCTAATAATTCCTCTTAGAAAAAAATGTCCATTTGCACACAATATTACTCCACATGAGCCAAAACAATCAACTCCCATATTGATACCAATTTAAATATTAAAGGATATTAAAATATTAAACCGAATGTGTTTCATAAACACAACACTTCTAGGCATATTCAAACTCACAACTTAAATGAAATAAGGGTATTTAACCCAAGATGCAAACCTTTCATTTTCTTGGAAATCTTCCTTTCTGAGGATGACAATTTTTTCCTACCACTTCTTATCAAAGAAGCTCCCCCTGAGCCAATTCTCGTTGATCTCCTGCAACTACGTTATTGCATAGGAGTGGGGAATTATCCTGTGGACCTAACTTAACTATGGGTTTCTTGTCATTTGACACTTCTATTGCATCCAATATTATTCTCACAACATAAGATGTTGTTGTGAACTTTCCTTGAACTCATGTTGGATGCACTCCTCTATTTTTCAATGTTGATATACTCAAAATAAACCAATTTATTCTTTTAATCAGTAAGACAACACGAACATAAATTTATCAATTAGATTCACCTTTCTTCTCATGATTTTTTCTTCCTTCATCTGACTTACTTGACCTCCCTTGACACCTTTCTCTTCCTTCACTAAAGAGAAACAAACGATCTACTCCCCCTGAGAAGATCATCCTCCTTCTTATTCCAAACCTTTAATGGTCGAGTGCTGACAAAATCATTAATCTCCAACTTCTTCTTTTCCCATGTTGCGGTCTTTCTCTCAACTGCACATGGATAGAGGAAACTTCTCTTTCAAATCCTCTTTCCTCACCCAAATTCTCTTGATGCCCTTTGGCGTTGTAGTTGGATATGCTACAAGAGTAGGAGGATCATTCTTTTTATTTCTTCCTCCCCCCATCAACTTTCTCTTTTGGCAGAGAGAAATTAAAACAAATTTGTATTTCTCAACTCCATTATTTCTCCTTGCCTTCAAATCCCAAGATTTTACATTCACATGCATATGATGAGAATAATTCCATTTCTTTCCATATCTACAACATGCTTTGTTGTGCCCCATATTTCCACATTTATAGCATTATTTTTGTCTTACAAATTGGGCAGAGGAGTTACCTTTCTCGACAAAATTCTTGTCAAAACTCATATCATGGCCAACATGCCTTCTCTTAGCCTATTTGTGCATTCCTAGGTTGCTTCTACCAAACACATCTTGTTTCGTTTCATGCCATCTACAATCTATGGCTTTATGTCCAAAATTATTGCAAGAAATACAATACCCATAAAAAGGATTTTGATGATAGAGGTTACCTTTTCTTTGAAGGCTCTATCCTTGAGGAGGGAAGGACCTCTATTGGTTCTTCATGTGCCTTTAATGAAAGCTTGCATTGTTTCCTTGCACTATTTCTTGCAACTGCCTAGATTTATTCGGTTGCACTACTTGTTGTTGCTTCTCATCCTCCTGTTGTTTCCTTCTCTTCTCTTGTTGTTGCGGATTTCCTTGTTGTTTCTTATATCCAACAACCTATTTTACTTTGTTGTTGTTGGAACCTCAAACTCCCTTTACTTGGGAAGTTGAACCTTTAGCATTTTCCTTATTGGAGCTAGGTTTTTCCTTGAAACGAAAACCATCCTTGATGAGAGAGGATATTTTCTTGCCAAGCATCTCATCCAAGACTTTCTTTCTATCCTCAAGCTTATGATATTGAGAAAAATATTTATTTGACTTCTCTAAGTCATGTCTCAATGAAACTACTTCGTTTTGTAGTCTCTCACAGTAAACTTTCTTCTCACTCAATTGATTGGTTAACATCCCATTCAGTCTGCTAGCCTCTTCTTAGTGAGAATTTATTTCAAACATTGTTTTTATTAACTTCTCATTCTCAAGCTCATAGATTTTTAGTTTCTCCTATTGCTTGATATTTTCCTTTGGTAGGTCCTTGATCTCCTTTATATTCAAGATCGACCTATTTCTAAAAAATATCCTTTCATTTAGATCCTTTTCTTCACTATTAGGGGTGCTAGCTAAGTTACCATAGAGATCTAAAGCCATATATATGTACATGGTGTCTTCCACAAGTATAAGGTTTATCCCTTCATCATCACTACCTAATCTATTCTCATTTACTCCTTTCGATGAGCACACCACAAATCTCTCTTCTTCCTATGATGATTCCTCATTTTCTATTGTTACTAAATTGGACTAACTTCATTACAATTACTAGATGCATAGATATGTCTATGTTCAAGTAATACACATGTACATCTAGATAATTAAGGACCTATCACTTTTCATTTATCACACAACAATAGCTTACCTTCTGAGTAGCATGATCTCCCTTTTGAGATGTCTTCATCACCAACTTGAGTGTGATGAGAAACAACTTCTGCATGTTCTAATTCATTGCTACAACAACAAGGTTCTTTTTCCTTTTCTTGAGCCACATGGATATCCCCTTTATACAGACATTACCACATGTCCAACACTTCTTTTCTAACTCACAATGCCTCACTTTATCAACATCCTTCTTAGATAGGCCTTTCATGATAATCTTATGGGCTTCTTCATTATACTCGCTATTTTCCCCATTCAATACAGAGAGCCATATATCAACATCCAAGGCCATTAAATAGGATACCATTTTAACCTTCCAGATATCATAGTATGATCCATTTAAAAATGGAACTCCTTTTGTTGTTAGGAAAACCCCATTAGCCATTGTTTCCCTTTGATATACCTTCTAGCGATTAAGCTAATCCTGAAGGAATGAGACTCTGATTTTAATATTGAGAGGGGGGTGAATTATTATTAAGGCTAATTTTCAATTCTTTATGCCAATTTACTTTTCTAGTTCAAACTTGGAAACCATCCATATAATTGGTGACAACATATAATATGGTAGAAATATGAAATCAACATACAAGTACACACCATGAGCAGGATACACATGAGGCACAATGTTTTATGTGGAAACCATTTTGGGAAAAAATCACCAAGGCTTATTAGTGTGATTTATTGTAAAATAAGATCACCTACTCTATTGCATCAATTTGTTTTATGAGACACCACTCACATGAAGCAACAACTCCATTTGTTTACTTGCTAGCACCCACTAGCATGAAGCAACAACTCCCTCCTTTTGTAGACACATGTTCAACTTACCAGAAGAACCATCTTCATGTATTTGTTGCAAGAACCAACTTGCAAGAGGCACCACCCCTCAAGCCTTCTCAAGCACCCACTACAGAGAGAAGCACCAAATTCGTGTATGTAGGCTCCAACCCACACTCAAATAGGAACAAAATGTTCTCTGTCTATGACAGCCACTCTACCTGATCGCAACTCTATTCTTTGCTCACTCTCCTCACTCTATAATAGCACACTAATATGCTCAAACACTAGTCACTACTCACAATCCACAGAGCTCACTGTTCTATGCTATTCAGCAACATGCACTCATCCATTAACCCTTTTCTCTCAACACCACATACTGAACTCTCAACCTATTTCTATTCACAAGCACCTTCACCATTTCTCATAGAGAAGCACAACATCCCTCGGGGTCTCTTACCTTTGCATAGGAACTCATCCTTTTTTTTGCAAAATAGGCTCACTTAACCTCACTCAGTAGCACACACTCACACATAGTTCTTTACATAGCTCTCTAGAAAACATGCTTCTTTCCCCCACATTACTCAACTAGGATCTACTATATTGTTCCTCTTCTAGACACTGCACAATGTTCCCACTGCATTAAACATGAGAGATGACACTTGACTATTTCTCCATACTAAGAATTAATTCTCAATCCACCTACACACTCAAACACGACACAGTCCTTTCTGTGAAAAAAATATCCTATCACTGAGGCTTTCCATGCTTATTCATGGTTTCAAATAGTTTAGTTGTAATTTGGCATGGATTCTTTGTGGATTGTTGTCCTATTGCCTTGTCTCAGATATTTTTGTAGATCCATCTGACTGCATGAACCAACTCTTGATTTTCTTTTTTACTTCAACTACTAACCCATTCAACCATTTAACTCACTAAGTCATACATCACATCACAGAGATGGCTTGTCTTAACATAAGGTAGACCTAACACTATTTTCCGAAAATTGTTGTCCTTGCTGCCTTGATCCAACGATCTTTGACAACCACCATTACTCTTGAGACCAATTTCTTTACATGATCATTGTCCTTGTTACCAACTCGTCCATCTGTTATACAACTTTGTACTATCATACCGAAGCCACATCATATCATAACTCATACAAGAGGGATGTTACGATATTTCCTAGTTTTGATACCCTTAGCCCCTTGATGCTTACCTCTTCTCGCATTTTATTTCTCATAGAACCAAGACATGTGACCCTCAGCTTCATAATCCACTATGGTGTTATGTTGGGGCCCCTACATATCATAACTTTTATTAACAAGTCTTACAAAATCGAGAGCTTCTAATTTTCATTTAGCCCCTTCTTCTTAACCCATTATTATTTCTCCTCCATGGAACCAAGAGATGTGATCGGTGGTATGGACCATGGGTTTTGTAATATCAGAGCCACCATATCTCATAGCTTTTATTTAAATGATGTTACGAGGTCACGATGTTTCGAGCTCCTTTTCCTTGGCACTTTTATGTTTTTCCTCGATGGGATTGCGAATTGTAACCATCGGCTTACCTTTTAAGTGCTAAGGTCTTTTGTTCCTACCAAGGGCCAATCTTCCTTTGTTAAGTGCTCTATGCCCTTAGTTCTTTGGATCTCCACATGGCTATGTGCTTGTAAATATGAGAGCCCCCTTTTATCATAACTTTCTCGACTAACATATGCACAGGAGTTACGAGGTCCTCAACCTCCAATATACTTACCTTAGATATACTAATATCAGATATTATGTTATGCTCTCGTCACTTCCCCACGTGGCACCCTTTGAGTGGTGACACGTGTCACTCTAATTTCCCCATTTTGCCATCAAAAATGTCAAAGAAGGTTGCCACATGTCCACCTTAATACCACGTCATGCTGACATCAAATTCCACTGCAACTTCTTCAAGCCAATCTCATGCTGCCATGTGTCCTACCAGAGGAGAGAGAAGGGGGTCTTGACATGCCTTAGTTTTGAAACAAAGTCCTTTGTTAATGCTGCTTAACATCCATCAATGATTTCATCACTATCGATAGCTCCATATATCGTAACTTTAAGTGTTAATAAGTTCTAAGTTTCGGATGTCCTTGAATTTCCAATATTTCGATAGCCTCCATCTTCAGATATCTTGATATTCGAGCCTCCGATATTATTTTCTCCTATGGTCTGATATTGAAATATTCAAGATATTGATATCCGATTTACATTCACCTCTGATGTTCCGATGACCTCTAGGTTCCGATATCCCGATATTCTTTGAACTTTCAGGTCCCAATATTCCAATCTTTGATATAGGTAGCTTTAGGGTTCCAATATTGGGTCTCGATATGCTCAAACCTTTGATATAGTCTTCTCTAATTCTATGATATGGCCTACTTAGGACTTTAAGACCGTCACTTCGGCACATGAAAACGTTTGATTCGAGAGGGCATTTTCATATTTCCACACACCATTGGAAGCCTCTTTCACAAAAATTCCCAATGGATAAGGTTTGATGTAGGATTTGAGCCCCACCTTCTACCTTTAGGATGGTTGCAAACTCTCTTCCATAGTTTTCCCCTTGACTCTATTTCTTATTCCTCGAATCCTAAACTCCCAACAACATAGTTGTTGTTTGATGGCTTCTCTACTAAGCCTGCTACTTTGATGATTATCTACATGAAGCCTATAGCTACCATGGGATTCCATCAAGACCAACATAGTAGTCTTCATTTTATGTCCTTCCCAATAAGCTTTCTACTGTCATGATTCTCTACAGAGCACTTGAGAAACCATGGGATTCCTCTTGGGCCATCACTGCTAACATTTATTGCGACAAGTATCCATGCTAGTCTGGTTGACATCAATTCCAACACTCCTACCAAAAATTAGTCAATTACAATTTCCCAAAACATCCCCCCAGCATGAATGTCGACATCAATTCCAACACACTTTCAGATATCTTCACTAGGCCACTAGCCATCCAAACAATGCTAACTATCCAACATTCTTCACTTAGGAAGAAAAGAATGAAGGATTGGGTAAGAATGTGGGATTTGATACTCTTTGAGGGCGTGATAGGGTAGAAAATATAAGATTAGTCAGAGAGGACCAATATTCTTTTAGGACTAGGAATCCAAGATAAGAATAGTCCTAGAAGGACATATGCTATGAACACCTAGGTGGGGTATGCTCTGAGAGAGTTGTTAGTCAAGGCCTTGTTATGTGACAATGCTGCATGATATGATACTATATAGATGGGTTACCAATCTATCTCTTCTTATGAGAATTCCTTAGATTGATAATGTCCAAGTACCTTGTATGGATTATGAATGCCTCCCTAGTTAAGAAGGAGTGTTGAAATATGTAACTAGGTTTAGTATTCATAATGAGATATGTAATCATGATTTTATGTATTTAATATAACGAGAAAAATAAATTTATTATTTTTTCCCTGAGGCATTGTTTTCATGCTCAAGAAGAATGCATTTTTAAAGTTCAAAGCACCCATTGAGTGCTTTTAGGTTTGTTATGAAGTTATTGATTCGTTTTCATGTATGAATAACCCATATGGATGCTACATATTGGAATAAAATTATTTGAGTAAAAGAAAAAGTCGAAATAACCCTCCAAGATCAAGACAAGGGCTATCAAACAAATCGACCTAAATTCAAGTGACTGGAAGCCTAAATATAGGACACTCAACCTCATTCAAGTATCATCAATTAAAATCATCATGAAGAGTTTGATCAAAGAGTTGAAGCAATCCTAATACCTAGCTAAGGAATAAGAAAGAAGAGAAAATAAATTCTAATTTATTTTGGGCAAAAAACTCCTCCACACATGAGAATATTAGGGCATCATTTTGAAGCAACACAAGTTGAAAATTGTATTCACTAAAGGAAGTCGGAGTTGGGCAAAAGAAGTTCAAAACAGAAAGTTGAATTGTTAAGGAAAGGAGTCAATATCAAGTGAAGTAAAAGGAATTAAAATCTATCCATATTTTTGTCGCACATCTGACCTAGGGCTTTTGCAGAAGAGGCCAAAGTTGTAGTTCTACTTCAACTAGCTGAAATTTCCAAGTTAGTACTATAATCTGATGCTGTGATACAAAATTTACTAGTGTTTACTTGGGAAGGAGTAGTAGAGGAGAATTTCATCCAAAGGAAGCATTGTCTTTATCTTGGAAGGGTTATTAGTCAAGGGTTTAGGTATTGGAATTCACCAATTAAAGATTCAATAAGAAGAAGAATTTTGTGGGTTTTCCTCTTAATATTGGAGAGGTTTTGGCCTTGGTTGATCACCTATGTCCGTGTTCTTTGACTCATTGTTATTTATGATTTGGTAGTTGTTTTATGAAGAAAAAAACAACATTAATAAATATAACGAAGAACCTAATCAAGATAAGTAAAAAGTATTCACAATCAATTATCATAAATAAGAGAAATCACATATATTTGTTTCCCCTAGATTTCTCAAAACTTTTTGCATCACCTCTTTCATAGATTCTTTTTTTTTAGTGGAAATGGATGAAAATGTGAAGCTAGGTTACATTTTTGTAACAAACGCCCCTGAAAAATTCACAATCTCAATTTTTTCGTCGAACAAATATTTTATTCAGCCGAGTTTTCTAAATTTTGTCTGGTAAACTTTAGCCATTTAGGCTAACAACGGTTATTAAAGAAATTTTTGCCATAGTTGAAAGAATCAGGAAAAAAATAGTTCGTCGACCTATTAATTCCACCAAATTATTTATTCAGACAATATATATATATATATATATATATATATATATATATATATATATATATATATATATATATATATATATATATATATATATATATATATAGATATGATGGGCCAGACTCTATTACGAAGTTTTCTACTCTATCAATTTGTGATTGTGGTAGGTTGAGCCGAGTGTTGTTATGTCTCTCTTAATTTGTGACTATGGTTGAGTCGAGCCAAAGTCGAGTGCTACTGAGGTTAGTTTGTAATTTTTTTTTTACAACAATTTTTAATGGTCTTGTGGATATTATAATGTTTTTATTTTTTTTCATCCTAGCACCAGAGGAATTTTGGTTGGTTGCACTTGTCGCTGGAAGCTTTCTCAGCCTCCTCGTCTAGAGCAGGTAAGTTGTCCAAAACACAAAAGCAGTAAAAAGTTATGGATATGAACTTTCATGAATATATATACGTTGTTCCTTTTAAAGGAAAAGTTGAATCTTCTAGTCATTTCTTAATATTTTATTATTTACATTATAAACATGAAGGAAATATTACTTTTTTGCACTGACTGCTAGCATGGATCCTCTTCTTTGTGAGAGCAGAAAATTCCAACTATCACCGAGAGCGTGAGCTATAAAATTTCTTTATCTTAATATTTTATATTTTACACTATAAACATGAAGGAAATATTACTTTTCTCCATTGACTACTGGTAGGGATCCTCTTCTTCATCTCTGTGGGAGAAACATAATCCAACGGTCACTAAGACCGTGAATTATAACATGCCCTTATCTTAATATTTTATTATTTACATTATAAATAGGAAGGAAATATTACTTTTTTCCATTGACTATTGGTAGGGATCCTATCCTCTGTCTATGTGAGATCATTAAAATCCAAATATCACAAGGACGTGAACTCTAGCATGCCCTTAGCTTAGTATTTTATTATTTACTACTGGTAGGGATACTCTTCTCTGTCTGTGTGAGAGAAGCATAATCGAACTATCACCGAGACCATGAAATATAACATGTTGTTATCTTAATATTTTATTATTTACATTATAAACATGAAGGAAATATTACTTTTTTCCATTAACTGTTTGCATGGATCCTCTTCTTTGTCTATGTGAGAGAAGCATAATCCAACTATGACTAAGACTGTCAATTATAACATGCCCTTATCTTAAAATTTTATTATTTGTTGTTGGCACGGATCCTCTTCTCTCTGTCCATGAGAGTAGTAGAATCCAACTATCGCAGAAACTGTGAACTATAACATGCCCTTATCTTAATATTTTGTTATTTGCATTATAAACATGAAGGGAATATTACATTTTTCCATTGACTGCGGATAAGGATCCTCTTCTCTATCTTTGTGAGAGCAAAAAAAGTACAACTATCATTAAGACTATGAACTATAACATGCCCTTATCTCAATATTTTATTGTTTATTGTTGGGAGGGATCCTCTTCTCTTCTGCGAAAGCAACAAAATCTAACTATCACTGAGAATATGAACTATAACATGCGCTTTTCTTTATATTCTATTATTTACATTATAAACATGAAGGAAATATTACTTTTTTCCATTGACTACTGGTAGGGATCCTCTACTTTGTCTCTGTGACAGTAGCAACATCCAACTATCACCAAGACAATGAACTATAACATGCCGTTATCTTAATATTTTATTATTTACATTATAAACATGAAGGAAATTTTACTTTTTACCAATGACTGCTGGAAGGGATCCTCTTCTCTATCTTTTTGAGAGTAGTAGCATCCAACTATCACTGAGACCGTGAACTATAACATTCCCTTATATTAATATTTTATTATTTACACTATAAACATGAATTCAAGTTTACATATTAATTCAAAAATTCTGAAAAGCATTCAAATTGTCCATAGTCAACCCTTTAAATTAAAATTTTCCCATCCACCAATATATATGGGAGGAAAATAGCTGAATACTCACCTTGTTAAAGACTACAAAATTAAGCAAAGAATTGTTCTATGAATAAATTATCATAAATAAAAAAGTTTCAATAGTAAAGGTGCCCCCAACGTTATAGCTTGGATGAATTCGAAGAAGAAAAACTAATAAAATATTCACCTCAACTCAACCAAAATCACAAATTAATAGCAGTTGTCTCAACCACAATCACAAATTAACAATGTGAATTGATGGTTTCCCATGCAAATCAAACCAAATGAAATAAAATTAACCATTTGAATATAAGGTATTCATATTATTTTGATATTATTTGATAACGTACTTTCCTTGCTTCTGTAGTTCTATGTTCATTTATGTTTCCTTTTTTAATTAAGTGTAACTCACTTTTATTTTAATAATAAAATCCATTCCCATATAATTTATATTGTTGTCCTTTCTAGTGAAATTGTGTGCACTTTTCTTCAAGTTTGTTGGTATAAGTTCATAATTGCATCCACCATTCAACACGAAGAAAAGTATCCATCTCATCAAGTAGAAAAGAATACAGTCCTAGTTGTAGCTCCAAATCTTGGATTTGAGTAGGGATTTTATGAGGCCTTCCTACTCCTTTGACCTTTCATCCATGAAATATTGTAATTGTCAGTCATTGGTGAGGTACACTCTTATGAAACCAACTCACAAAAAGATAGAAAAGAGAGATCAACGCCTTAGAATTCAGCCTCTTCGAGGAGGCAACCTCCTTTACATTACACAAATGAGCAATTATTGGATGATTCAAATGACAAAACCTCCTTTCTATATATAGGAGTCTAAGGAGTCACAATATAACCCATCCGACCTAACAATAATAATATAAAGCCACAAAAATAAAAATAGAGGGATTCTATGGGGCACAGTAATAACAATATGGGGATAATAGGGGCACAACAATATTAATAAGGGATACAACTACAATAGTAATAGGGTAATCACTAGTATTATAGGGACCCAACATTTCCCTCTCCATCAAAAAAAAGTTGTCCTCAATGCTTGAGTAGTTCTGGATGCTTCTGTATAATATTCTCATCCTCCCATGTGGAATATTCAGCGGACAAGTTCTTCCACTTGATAAGATACTTCGAAATTGATCGATTTCGTAACTGTCGAGTTCTTATCTCTGTGACTGCTTCTCCTCGTCAAGTTCTGGCAATATTGTTTGAACTGGGAGCTTGTCACCTATAACCTTCTTTAAACATGAAACATGGAAAACTAGGTGCAATCGAGAAGCTACAGGAAGCTCCAATTTGTATGCCATAGTACCAATCTTTTGCAACACCTTATATGGACCATAATACTTTGGTGATAATTTATTATCCTTCTTAGCTTGCTTGAGGGACATTTTCTTATATGGTTGTAGCCGTAGGAATACCCAATCAGCTACATAAAAACTTCTTTCGTTGCGATGTTGATCTACCTGTTGTTTCATTCTATTATGTGCCAACATGAGGTTATCGTTTAAGAGTTGGAGGACTTGTTGTTGATGTTTGATGTGATATTCCACTGCTTGAACCTTATAATTTTCTTTTAAATATGATGTGATGGATGGTGGCTGATATCCATGAAGTACCATAAATGGGGTCATTTTTGTTGCTGTATGGAAGGAAGTGTTATACCACCATTCAGCCAGAGGCAACCATTTGACCCATTGTGTCTATTTATCAGATACAAAGCAACGAAGATATCCTTCCAAACATTTGTTTACTATCTCAGTTTTTCCATCAGATTAAGGATGATAAGATGAGCTATGAGCTAATTGAGTACCAAGACAAGAAAATAATTCTATCCAAAAATTTCCAGTGAAAATGGGATCTTTGTCACTTATAATAATCTTTGGGTTTCCATGTAGCTTTTGAATTGTTTCCATAAATGCAGTAGAAACTAAACTGGCTTTAAATGGATGTGATAATGCACAAAAGTGTGCATACTTGGTAAGTCTATCAACCACCACCATGATGACACTCTTTTCCTCAGACTTGGGTAAACCTATGATCAAATCCATTGAAGCCTCCTCCTAATGTTGGCTTGGAATGGATAAAGGTTGTAATAGACCCGGTGTCTTAATTGTTTCAACTTTATTTTGTTGGCGGACCAAACATTCTGCCACAAACTTTTGAATATTTGACTTAAAGCCCTCCCAAAAAAATTCCTTCTTAACCCTGTGGTAAGTTTTTAAAAATAATGAGTGCCTTCCTAAGGGAGAAGTGTGCAATTCCATAAGAATCTTTTGTTTTAGCTGGGAATTCTTACATAGGTATAAGCGATCTTTGTACCATAACGAATCATTTTTCCAGCTAAATGTATCAGACGTACTGTAGTCTTGTTGTAACTTGCGAGTAAGTGCCCACACTTCTTCGTCATTCTTCCATTACTCCCTTGCTTCGTTTATCCAATCTGGTTGGATAATATAAATGGCACACAACAATACTTCCACATCCTCATCCTTTCTTGAGAGTGCATCTGCCACCACGTTTTGCTTCCATCTTTTGTAGATGATTTCAAAGTCATAACCCAACATCTTTTTGACCCACTTTTGTTGCTCTTCAGAGGATAACCTTTTGTTCTAAAAAGTATTTAAGGCTATCATGATCCGTTTTTACCTTGAAGTGTCTTCCCATTAGGTAGGGTCGCCATTTCTTAAGTGCATGGAGTATTGCCAACATTTCCTTCTCATAAATAGCTTTGTGTAAAAACTTTCCCTTGATTGGATGACTTTCAAAAGCAATGGGTCTTTCATCTTGCATTAAAACAGCTCCAATTCCATTTCTTGAAGCATCACATTCCACAATAAAGGTTTTTGTGAAGTCTGGTGTAGCTAAGACTGGTTCTTGGCACATTGCCTCTTTAAGATGCTCGAAGGCCTTTGTTGCTTTTGGAGTCCATGAAAATGCATCTTTCTTTAATAATGTTGTTAGAGGTGCTGCTATTCTCCCATAATTCTTAACAAACTTGCGATAATACCCTGTCAACCCGAGAAATCCTTGCAAATGCTTTATGGATGTGGGGATTTTCCATTCCTTAATGACTTTAATTTTGCTAGGGTCTACCTTAACTCCTTCATGAGATACAGTATGACCCAGATATTCCACCTCTTGTACTCCAAAGAAACATTTGGATCTTTTTTCATATAATTGTTTCTCCTCAAATAGTTGTAGCACCCTGTCAACATGTTCAACATGATCCTTCCAAGACTTGTTGTAGATTACTATATCATCAAAAAATACTAACACAAATTTTCTAAGGAATGGTTTAAAAATGGAATTCACCAAACCTTGAAATGTTGAAGGTGCATTGGTAAGGCCAAAAGGCATGACCAAAAATTCATAATTACCCTCATGAGTTCTAAATGTTGTTTTCAGAATGTCTTTAGTCTTCATTCTGATTTGATGATATCCTGAACAAAGATCCAACTTGGTGAAGTAAATTGATCCATGCAATTCATCCAGTAATTCATCAATTCTAGGAATTGGGAACTTATCTTTAATAGTGAGCTTGTTGAGCTCCCTATAATCTAGACACATGTGCCATGATCCATCCTTCTTGTGCACTAATACTACTGGAGTAGAGAAAGAACTTTGACTAGGTTGAATTATACCAGCCTCTAGCATTTCTGCAACCATACGTTCAATTTCACTCTTTTGGGCATAGGGATATCTGTACGGCCTGATGTTTGGAGGAAAAATTCCTGGAATCAGATGAATATCATGATCATGATCACGAATAGGTGGGAGACCTTTGGGAGTCTCAAATACCTTGGAATGATTGTCAAAGAACTTTTGGAGATCTGGAGAAATAGATGATTCCAATGTGGAAACATCTAGTGAAATTAAATGTGCAACTACACCTCTTTGTCCATTTTCAGAGGCTTTGTCATACTGTTAGAGCTGATTATCTTTCCCGGTTTCCTTGCAATGCTGCTTAATTCAACTTCCTTTCCTTCCATAGAAAATTTCATGAAAAGTTCTTGAAAATTAAAAGCTATTGTACACAAGGATTGTAGCCATTGGACTCCTAGTACAACATCAACACCTCCCATTGGAATGGAAAGCATTGGGCTAGTCAATTCATATTCTCCCATGGATAGCTTGATATTATGGCACTTTCTAGAGCAATTTATTGTTCCTCCATTTGCAACTATCACTTGACACTCTGGTGCTGGATATAAGAAGCAATTCAATTCTTTTGCTACCTTACAATGAATAAAATTGTGGGTACTTCCTGAATCAATCAACACTATTACCTTTTTATTTTTGATTTTTCCTTCTATCATGATGGTTTGAGGAGTGGTAATTCCCGCCAATGCATTACAAGATATGGTCGGATTCATTTCTTCTTTATCTAGGCTTTATTCCTGGAGTATATCCTCTTCTTTTGACCTTTCTTCTCCTTTTCTTCTTCCTCTTAACAATCTATGTAGAATAATTTCTTCTCAGCACACTTATGACCTTTAGTGTATTTTCTATCACAACTGTAACAAAGCCCTTTTTTCTTTTTTCTTCCAATTGTTGTGGTGTCAACCTTATAGGTTGTGGAAGACTAGGGGCAACAACACTTCCATATTTATAGTTGTGAGTGGTATGCTTCCTGGTTGCCATAATTTTGCTTTCCATTTTTCTTGCTAACCTGAATGCCTTCTCTAATGAATCAGGTTCCCAAAGGCGAACATCATGTTGGATATTATCCTTTAAAGCCCCTATGAACACATCAATCCTATGCTCCTCTGGAATATTTTTTACCCTTATGTTAAATTTTTGGAACTCTTCAATGTGCTCCATTATTGAACCCTTTTGTTTGAGACTTATCAATTGGCTAAAAAAAGTGTTTCTTTTGTATCCTCGTAATGTGATGTTAATTCTTTCGTAAAAATTGCCCAAGTGATAATTTGTTTACGAGAGAAAAGCCATTGATACCATACAAACTGATTTGTTTCCAAATATGAAGTTGCAATGTGTACCTTTTGTGTGTTTTGCACATTATTGAGATCGAAAAATTGCTCCATCTATAATATCCATGTTGCGGGATGCTTGCCATCAAACTTCCTCATATCGATTTTTGGAATATGGTGGGTCTTTGATACAACATTAGAGTCTATGGAATCATGATTAACATTTATTTTGTTCTAATCATGAGTTTCCTTTACTACCCTTTCACCATTAGTGACCATTTCTTGTAGCAACTTATTCATATTTATATTCAATTCTTCCATCTTATCATCCATGCCATCAATTTTAGTGTCCATGCCATTCATCTTAGCTTCCATGGCATCAATATTAGCTTCTATGCCTTTTTTTAAACAATCCATCTTAGCTTCTACACCTTTCTTTAAACCATCCATCTTAGCTTCTACATATTTTCTTAAACCATCCATCTTAGATTCTGTTGCTTTTTGTGCAAGTGACACTTGTTGCACTTGGTCTCGTAATTTTGATATATCATGTTGCATTTCTTCCTCTTCTTCATGAGTCATGCTAGAGCTTTCAGTTTGCTTACTAGGAATTTGCATTTTCTTTCCTCGGGGCATCAATTACCGATTCAAACTAATTTTTCAAACCAAGCTTATGCAAAAATTTAAAAAAACTACACACCTTTTTTCACTTTGTAGAAGTTTGATATTGAATCTGATGTATCTCTGCAATTTTGGATCATCTAGTTCTGAAATTGCGACCTGTAGTAGCCATCTGCGTCCTCTTTCCAATGCCACCAGCTTGATCCAAATTGGATTCTCCAAGGAAGAGTTATGCATAATCTCCCAAGATGACCTGATTATAGACTAGTTCAATAGAGCGAACTTGTACAACGTGCCACGAGTCACTGTTTCAACCTTTGGCTCTAAACAATATATACAATAAACTACAGTCCATCCTCTTTCTTTACCTTCTTATGAAATTTCAATCCGATGCTCAGAGAGAAAGTTATGATGATTTTCCTCAGGTCACCTGTTTGGGATGTAATTCAGGAGTCTGCAAAAAGACCAACTTCCTCAGATCATATCTCTGCAAATATAGCGCGAAAAACTCTGAAATTTGGACTCAAGATTCAGCACAATTTCTTCACAAATGAGTTTTTTTTAGCTTCTGAAACATTGCATAAAAAAAGTTATAGCGAAAATGCGACGATGACCTATTTGGAGCAGCGAAACCATAGAATCCAAAGCTCTGATACCAAATGTTATGAAACCAACTCACAAAAAGATAGAAAAGAGAGATCAATGGCTTAGAATTCAGCCTCTTCGAGGGGGTAACCTCCTTTACATTACACAAATGAGCAATTCTTGTATGATTCAAATGACAAAATCTCCTTTCTATATATAGGAGTCTAAGGATTCACAATATATAAAGCCACAAAAATAATAATAGAGGGATTCTATGGGCACAGTAATAACAATATGGGGACAATAGGGGCACAACAATATTAATAAGGGATACAACTACAATAGTAATGGGGTAATCACTAGTATTATAGGGACCCAACATACACAAATAAGTTTAGTTGCTTAGTGGAATTAATGCTGATGTAGTAATTTTTGTTGAAATCCATGAGTATAAATACATTCCTATCTTTTATTATTCCCATGAGCTTTAAGTTCCTAGATTGTAATTTCCCCATCATGATTGCAAGTGGAGCTATAGGTTTGCTTCCCTATTTTCTTGGATCATGGGTCTTATTAGCTTCCTAAGATAAGGCATAATACACTTAATTGAAGGTTCTTGTACTTACTCTTTTCAAGTAGTGAATTTTCTTTTTGAGATACATCTTTTTCATTTCTATTTTTTTGGGTTGCTAATTAGAGAGTTGGCATTCCTTTGTCATCTATTTTTAGTGTTTTAATTTTAATGTTATTGGGTTCACTTGTTCTACCTTGATTTGTCTCCTAGAACAACCTTGATGCTTCTTGGTAAAATACTTTCCTTTCTTCTGTTCTTATATGTTCATTATGTTTCCTTTTTCATTATGTGTAATTCACTTTGCTTCCCTATTTTCTTGGAATATGAGTCTTATTACCTTCCAAATATGATGTAGAATGCACTTAATTTAAGGTTCTTGTACTTTCTCTTTTCAAGTAGTAGTTTCTTTTTGAGATACATAATTTTCATTTCTATTTTGTTGGATGCATGAGGCTACCTTGATTTATCTCATAGAACTATGGTCGAAATCCACCAAAACTATTTGAAGAGAAGCCCTACAATTATCAGGAGCCCCTAATCAATCAAAATATTCTATCTTGAGAATATGGCATATGATGCAGTGCCAAAGAACTAGAAATTATGCACTTATCATTAATTCTAGTATCATATCCCCAACTTCTCAAAACATAACATTATAATCATAAAAATGAAAATTTGAACAATGATGAGGACAATAATGAAAACAATGATGATATCCTAGCCATTGAGCAACCTTGATGCTTGTTGGTAACATATTTTATTTTCCTTTGCTGTTATATGTTCATTTATGTTTCATTTTTCATTATGTGTAATTCACTTTTCTTCCCTATTTTCTTGGAACATGGGTCTCATTAACTTCCTAATATGAGGTAGGATACACTTAATTGAAGGTTCCTGTACTTTCTCTTTTCCATTAGTAGTTTCTTTTTTAGATACATATTTTCTAGTTCTATTTTGTTAGGTGCATGAGGTTGAAGCTAATTAGAGTGTAGGAATTTCTTTGTCATCTATTTTTGGTGTTTTAATTTTAATGCTATTGGGTTTCTAATTAGAGTGTTGGATTGATTTGTAATATTTTTTGTGTGTTTTAATTTTAATGTTATTAAGTTGACTTGTTCTACCTTGATTTATCTCGTAGAAAAACCTTGATGCTTCTTCGTAACATGATTTCTTTGCTTCTGTTGTTATATGTTCATTTATGTTTCCTTTTTCATTATGCTTAATTCACTTTTGTTTCCTATTTTCTTGGATCATGGGTCTTATTAGCTTCCTAAGATGAGGCAGAATCATCTTAATTGAAGGTTCTTGTACTTGCCGTTTTCAAGTAGTAGTATCTTTTTGAGATGCATATTTTTCATTTCCATTTTGTTGGGTGCATGAGATTGAAGCTAATTAGAGTGTTGACATTTCTTTTTCATATACTTTTGGTTTTTTAATTTTAATGTTAGTGTTTTGATTTAAATAAGGTAACATAAATATTAAATTTACTAGAATAAAATTGGGTCTATCATTTTTCATTTTATTTTTTTCCCTATTTCTTAACTATATTTTGAAAGAAGCATATATAAGTAGACCCATTTATGCCATATAAATAAACATGTATTATAGTTTTAGTAACAAAATTTTATAACAATCTAATATAAGTGTTAAATTTACTAGAATAAAATTGGTCTATGATTTTTCATTTTAATTTTTTTTCCTTTGTTAACTATTGATTTCAAGGAAGCATATAAATAGACCCACTGGTAGAAAAAAAGAAATTAGTGATAAGTGACTAAAAAAGTTAGTCACCATAGCTTTTCCAAGTGAAATACTACCAAAAATGAGCAATCTTAAGTGACCGAACTGAAAACAACTAACATAAATCACTAATTTAGTCGTGGGTTAAAATATGTGACTAGCTAATAAGTAATACAAGTAAAAACGACTAACATCAATGACTAATTTAGTCTAAGAAAAAAATCACAACTACCTAACAAGGACTACAATAATATGAATCATTTTTTTATATTAGTCATTTTAATTGTGACAAGCAATCTAAACTTACAAGTGATAAGGGATTGAAAGTTTGTTAAAGATTGGTTGAAAGGTTATCCTTCCTTAAACACTTCTTCATCCTCACATGGTGTATAGGTGAGTCAACTTTGCATTATTTATCTCTTATAATTAGTTATTTTAAAAATATATTTTTTATTTTTATGAGAGATTCTTCGGCGTAAATCACATGAAATTTCATTTGTCGACGCGTTTCGAACCAACCAGAGTGGTTCATCGTCAGGACAAGCTAAAGAATGAAATCAAGCTTTGCATATTAAATAGTCAGAGAAGAACATTCAACGGCTATATTTCTTGATCAAGCAATGGCTAAATTTGACCAGGAGACGTTAGATGGACAGGATTAAGGGCATGACCTATATTTTAATAATTAAGTTAATTTAAATAAATATCAAAAAGTTAATTAGTTATATTCTTATTAAAATCGAGGTTAAAGGGACTATATAAAATAAATAAATTAATTTAAATTAATAGTTAGTTAAAAAGTTATTAAATGTACATAGTTATATATATATATATATATATTAAAGATAAGGGGAATTATTTTATAAATTAATTATAAAATAAAATCACTTTTGATTTAGAAGTTATTGATAGATATTATGGAAAATTTTAGGGGTTAAATTATTCTTATTTACTTATTAATTTATTTATTTTTTAAGTTTAATTAAGGGTTAAACTATCATAATATCCTAGATTGATATCAGGTTATTATTAGAGTTATGAAAGGATTAATATAATAGTGTTATCATAATACTCCATAAATCTATTAATAAAGATGTATACTTCTAACCTAAATATCCTATATAAATATCTTATAATAAATAACAAAAACTTGAAGAGAGACTCAAGAGGAGAGGGTCAGGACTAAAAATCACATCAAAGACTAAAGGCCCATAAGAGAAGGATACGAGAAAAAAGCTAAAAAAGGGAGGGAGGGGAGGAAGGGAAGAAAATGACTAGGAAGATAGGGTTGGGATCCAACAACTGCTGATCTAATTTTAATAAAAAAAATTATTTTATGTTTTTCTTTTTTAAATATTTTCATTGAATCTAGTTCCAATTTGAAATTAATTTGAAGAGAAATTTTAATTTTTAAGACTATAATGTCAAATAAAAACTACTTTAATACATTATTAACAGACCTAGATCCATCTTAACCCCAGATCTATCAATCGTTGAGAGGATCCAATCTCTCGAGGTGCAAGCCTTTTTTTCTAGTGAAAAACTTGAGGAAATTTTATCTCCTTGAGATATTAGATCGCTCTCAGCACTTGATAGTTATAACATTGATATGGATCTAGGTTGGTTATATAATATCTATATTTTTATTTGCGTCTCTTTGTTATTCCATCTCTCTATCTCACTCGCCAAACATACACACACAGTCTTTGCCTCACTTCCCCTTCTCTATCCATCTCTCTCTTCCCCTTCTTTCCCTCTCTATCTATATACTTCTCTCTATTCCCTCCCACTCTCCTCTCTCCCTCACTCTCTCTCCATGACTCCCTTGTCACCCCCTCTCTCTTCACCTTCCACCCTCTATGTTTTTCTCGTTCCCTCCCTCTCCTGCCCCCTCCAATTCCATCTCTCTCTCCTCATCTCTATCTTCCCTCCTCTCTATCCCTTAGCTCCAACCTCCCTCTATCTGTCCCCCCCAAATCACTCTCCTTCTCTCTCTATCTCTCTTCCATCCAACTCTATCACTATATCCCCCCTTCCTGTCCTCCTCCATCTCTATGTTTCCATCTCTCTCCCTTCCCCTTCTCTCCCTATCTCTATCCTATCCTCTTCTTTCTCTTCCCTCCTCTCCTCTCTCCGTCACTCTCTCTACATCTCTCCCTTCTCACTCCTCTCTCTCTCCACCTCTATCCCTCTATATCTTTGTTCTTTCCTCCCTCTCTCCCACTCCAACTCCATCTCTCTCTCTCTCCTCTCTCTTCCTTCCTTTTGCTCCCTCTCTCCCCCCCATCACTCTCTCTTTCTCTATCTCTCCACCCTCCAACTTTTCACTATCTCTGCCCCTCCCCAATTCTCTCTTAAATTTGATCACAATGTAGTGTGTTTAGGAAATTATCTAAATTAAAAAAAAAAATTGGCTGTAAAATATTAAACCTATATTTTGGATCAATCATGTCAAAGAAAATAAAATAATGAAAAACTCATTCACTATATTTAATATATTATAATTAGTCAATTTCCTTGCTCTCATCCCTTGGATCCTTAGCTAAGATGGATCGATGCCAGTTCTTTATATATATATATATATATATATTGAGAGTGAGAGAGAGAGCCACAAAAGATCCATCTTAGCTTAATTTTATAATTAAAACCTTAATTTAATTTCTATGGGAATATTTTTAGTAGTCATGAGGAAATAAGGTTTAGATATATCTCAAATTGTAACATTTTTTTTAGATTCAATTAAAAAAATGTTGTAATATTAAATTAAAATAAATATTTTTACTATGAAATAAGTTATGGCTTTTTGGAACATGGTATTGATAAGCCATGGTATTGGCCCATGGTATTGTAACAAAGCCGATTTACAAGTTAATATTCATGGTAAAGTGAGGGTGAATACCCATCATTAACAATCTTGTCATATTGTTATAAAATATTTTGATTGTGAAATAATTTATATTTTTTGGGCACGCGGTATTGATAATCCATGGTATTGACCCATGGTATTGTAACAAAGATTATAATTTACAAGTTAGTAATATCTACCATAATTTGGGGGTGAATACCCATGGTTAACAATCTCGTCATATTGTTATAAAATATTTTGGTTGTGAAATAAGTCATGGTTTTTGGACTTGTCGTATTGATAAGACATGGTATTAGACCATGGTATTGTAACAAAGCCTATTCACAAGTTAATAAAAAAATCAAAATATAACAAACTGAATTTTATTATTTTTATTAATTTAATATTTTATTAGTAATTGAGGCCACATTTAAATGTTTACACTCATTCCAATATCATTTTTAACTTCTTCTTATTTTTAATTTAGCTTCTTATGAAAAAAAACAAATTTTTATTAAAAATAAATCATTTAACCCAATTTCAATTTATATATTTTATTTTATATTATAAATATTTCTTTTATTTTTTCCGTTATAAATATTTATTTTCTTTTTCATTTCCAATTTAGCTGGGTTCAAATAAAATACTCATAGATTACAACATCACATTAGCAATGCATTTTTCTTTGCCTTGTTGATATCTGCTTAAAAATTCCAGAAGAAGGAAAAACATCAACGTGATCTATGGATTTTATGGTACGAACCCTAGATGGAGTTTGCATGGGAAAAACCTTAGAAGAGCATCAATGATTAGGTGGAGGAAGCGCAGGGTCATTGGGCATGGAGATTTTGGCCATTTGTACATGGGTATGAATTTCGACTTTGGAGTGTTCTTCCTTTTTACTAAAGATGATTTTTGTTCTTATGGGTAAAACATTTTGAGGGTTTATATGATCAAAAAATAAATTTCATGTAGAGTTGAGGGTTTAATGATTATGATAATGTAGATCTTGATTGCAACTAACAATTCATCAAGAGACAATGCACAAGTATGAATTTTGCATGTCCTTATTGTACAAAGGATTTAATGATTATGATAATGCAGATCTTGATTGTGGCCAATAATTCATCAAAAGACATTGGACAAGTAAGCATTTTGCATGTCCTTATTGTACAGAACAGTTCGCTCCTCGCTAGCTTTTCCACGATCATAATGCATGGAATTTTATTTTTTTATTTTCACATTTTTTTTAGTAGTTGATTGTTTGTGTATTGGACTCTACCATGTCCAAATTCCTCCTCCCTATCATTGCTAGGGTTAGAATGCATGAAATTTCATTTTTTTCTTGCCCAAATTCAAAGGGCTCGAGTGATGCAAGCAAATTTTCTAGTAGGATGCAAATACTAGACCTTCCTCAAACTTTGTTACATGAAATTAATTTTTTTTGTAATCATGAACATAAAATATTTTTTGTTTCATCCATAGATTTTCATCTCAATGCCTGCAGTTTCAAACCATGTTACTATATTTTAAGTAGAATATACTTAGATCCATTAAACCATATAACTCTACAAATCTTAGGTTAATTTGAGCTAGAAAGAAGGAACCTGAATGGGTTTTTCAATTTAGACTCAATTCTTATAGACAATGATTAAAAATGGAAGAATCCAAATGGTCTGATAAATTTTACCCACCCATAAATTTCCAAGACGTTTGCTATTATTTTGAACCTAAACAAAGAGAGTAGAAGAAGAAGAGAAACCTGGATGAGGTGGACCCTGATCTGCTTGATAGTTTTCAAAAGTTGGGCATGCCCTTGACTAGAAGAAGATATTGACCAACGTTGTTTTAGATGTTTTTAATAGTGTTTTCATTGCTACCATGCATAGGTAGACTGATCGAAGATGTTTTCACTTATAGATGTATGAAAAGAATCACATGCGAAATTGCAGCTTCACACTGAAATTCAATGTACACTCAAAGAACAGAAGGAGAAAACACAAAAAGGAGACACCAAGGCTTGATAACAAAGTTCGTCCAATTCTGACTATTTCACGCTACCCAACGCAAACAATAGGGGGGCCTTTATATTAAATGGCATGAAATAAGAGACTTTACAATCATCAACTGCATACAAGAAGCTTATACCTCCAATATGAAAGATGGCTGTGAGATTAATGCCTCAGATGGCGAAGTGGGCATCATCAAAGCATCCATGGCACTAAAACAGGCTGAAACATCTGAAACTTGTCCCAACAGACAAATAATGCATTATCGGCCTCCTGCCAAATGAAACAACGTGCTGCCAAATTCCTCCCCCCTGCTCTTTCCATATTTTGTGTTTTTATAATGGGTTTTTGGACATAATCCCATTTAAATCGAGGTTGTCTGGTTCATAATAGAGGCTGGTGGCGTGGAAGGATCAGGTGGGCGTAACTGACCCATAAAAAATTCTTTTATCGTTGAGGTGATAAGACTCTAAAGATCCCGAAAAACACTACCCGGACTTCAAAACACATTAAATCAAGCCTATGTTCTTATCAGGTTCGATCTTGAGATTGCAATCAGCATATCGGGGTGTAATAGACCTGTTACTTGGGGATTGTCGACCGCCAATCACCGATCACCGATATCGGCATCCGCTAATCACATCAGTATCCCACTTACATATCAGCCTAGTGTCCTGATAATGATCTAGCCAATCGTTTTATCGCCGATCACTCTCCCTGCTCACCGATATATATATATATATATATATATATATATATATATATATATATATATATATATATATATATATATATATATATATATATATATATATATCAGTCCTTCCTCCGACCTAATTGCCCTCCGATTGCCAATCTGACTTAACCGCAGGTCGGCAATTGGGGGTTCCACTGCGCCTTTATTGAGCCTGCCTCCATGAATCCTCCGATTTTGATTTTTCCTTTAAGGCTTAAAACGCAATTTTTTAAGGAAAATCCTCATTTTCTTAAGGAACACATCATCCTTCTTTTCATGATAACTTCATTATCTGGACTTAGATTGAAGTGCCATTTGCGTCGTTGGAATAAGGATGATGAGATGTATGCCCTGGTCTGGAGTTGACTTCATTCTGAGCACTTTGATTCTGAGCTTTTCCATGCCACTGTATCTAAAGATCCACCTAGATCATAGATTCTATAGGCAGTTGAGGTTATCTTTTGTTCATTATAAGAGGTAATTCGGGAGTATATTGATCTAGTTAGGAAGTAGCTTGGCAAGGTTGTTCCTCCTACTGATAAATATTATGTTTCATTGTATTTTTTTTAGTGATAAGTCTTTCTATTAAATCCCCAAGCACACTTTGTCACCCATGGAAATATCCACTTATTTCAAGATGAATGAGATGGAGACTAGGTAGTTTGAGAGGACTCTCATTGTTGTAGATGACAGGAGTTATGTGATGTGAGAGGAGTTTTGTGACATATATTGAAGGATGCACTTCACCATTTTATGACACTAATCATCTCCATGCCACAGTAGTGGGTCTCTATTTCACTAAGGGAGTAATGATAAAGTGTTCCACTGTAAATAATTGGTATGTCAAGGATGAGGAATGCAAAAGTTGGATTTATAATTTTATTACAAAAATAGGTTTATGAGATGGAGACAAATCAAGGATTTCGTGGACCTCAGTAGACACTGGTTCGATAATCACCTAGAAGTACTCAAGAATTATTTTGAAAGGTGATGATGCAATTGGATAGTTCTATTATGTTGCCTTGAAAAATAAATATCAATAGGGGGGACAAAGATTATCCATATAGGGAAGAGTTGTAGGAGTAGGATTGTTTCTAAAATTATATCTATAGGCATGTCAAGGAACTACTACAAAGGATTAGTGAAGGTGCAACCAAATTCTCATAATGAAAGGAATTTTTCATAGTGTGATTTGATGCTCATCGGTAACCATGAAGCTCCAAATACTTATCGTTACATTCAGGTACAATTTATGTTTCATTCTAAAGTCTGTAATTTCATTTATTGATATTCCTTCTTGTGTCATTGCCTCTCTTAATTTCATTGTGGTAGGATTGGAATGGGTTAAAAAATCAAGCATATCATTGAGTAAAATAGACACCCACATGTCAATACATGTCATTATGCATACTCTTTCTTTTTCATACAATTAGAAGTGATAAATATGATATATGCACAACTAAAAATCCTAGCATGCATGATGAATCCAATCTTAGCATGGAAATCGAAACCAAGAATCATAAAATATCAAAATTTGTGGCACAAAGTAAAAATAATAATAAAATATTCTATGCCAACATTGTTTATTTAGTGCAAGATACTACTAATATTTTATAATTTTCAGAGATGGTGGATGTCATGAAGATGCCGTCAAGCAATGTTACTGACTTGAAGATAAGATGGTTAGTGCAGCTATTTAATTTAAATAGGCTAAATTTAATTAATTGAAACAAGTTTGAAAATCACTAGAAACACTACCCTTGTGTATTTTAAATAGGCTAAATTTAGGTAATTAAAACAACTTTGAAAATCACTAGAAACACCACCCCCACATCATTTTTTTTCCAGTTGTACAAGATAATATTGAATAAAATTATGAGCACTTCCATTTAAATTGACTGTACATAAAATAACAAACAAGGTTGATTATTTTAAAAGCTATATCCATCATTAAATATAATATATGACAAGGATGGATCATAATTTTAAACATTATATCCATCACCAACAATAAGATAAGAGTTAATGAGATGAGAAAATGTTTGTTTTGATAAAACAAGTAAATGTCATATTACTTCTAACTCATGCATATTTCTTATTGTGCATATGTTAATTGTATAAATTCAATATGGTTAATTTTTTACATTTAAATTGTCAAATATGTAGAAGTTATATTACACTAGCTTAAATCTGCACACAAATAAAATATCAAAAATAAGGTAGGGGAATGAATAAGAATTTTCACACTGGTTTAAAATTTCCTCTTTGTTGGTGAAGAAGTAATTCAATGCTATTTTTGGTGGAGTATTATATTATTAGCCAAAGATAAAAAAAAAATTAGTCTCTTAAATGACTGAAAAAGGATATTTAGAATGTTATATAGAAGTTACATTTCATGTAGCTATATCTACCCTCACTTAACTATAATATTCCAACTCCATTTTTTTATATATATAATTTACATTTCATGTAGCTATAGAAGTTACATTTACGTGTTTTAGATAAAAGATACAATTTGCATAGCTATATCTACCCTAACATAACTATAATATTCCAACTCCATTTTTTTCACACTTTTCAACATTTTAAAGATTTGTCTATTTTAGTGTGCTTATGCAATTATATAGTTGATATTGCTTAAGACATCCCCTATTTGCAACATTTTGAATTCTTAAGTGGGATCTTGGGTAGGCTTTGTTACTACCATATATCATGTTTTAAGTAGATTGTGCTTCATAATTCACCCAAGAGACTTTAGGAGAAACCTCGAATTGCATGCTTGTTTCCATTATACATCTAATATTTGCAACCTTTTCCATGTGAATAACCCAATATCCCATGTTGAACATTAAGCAAGTACCTCAAAAATTGGGAAATATCAATTATTCTATTTCTAGAGGGGGATAAATCTAGAGAAGGCAATGACAACTATCATAAATGGCTTTTGTTGGGTTGTATTTAATCAAATCCCACTAGAATTTGCTACTAAAGTAAATCATTTGATGAATTTGAAGCTTGAAGGTAGTGTTGAATAGGTGTTGCAAGGTATCTCTATAACATTTTATATCTACATGATTCTAATTCCATGAGATGGTGTCTCGATAAAACTATTGTCTAGTGACGGGTGTTAGATGTAGATAGCTTTCTCATGTCCTACAGGTAAATCATATCATTATATTTCTATGAAATCTCGGAATGTGTTCAAATTTTGTCTCAGATACGAAAATGTGTATGTACTCTTGAATTTATATATGTTGTAATAAGATCAAGGATAAAGTTGTCATTCCAGATAATTTTGATCTACATGTAAGTTTACTTTACTACATAAAATTCTTGATTTGTTATATCCCAACTAGTTAGGGTTGAATTTATTTTTGTTGTAATGAGATTAAGAATAAAGTTGTCATTTTAATCACATAAATCTACCATGTAAGATTTATTCACTACATGATATTGTTTATTTATTAGAGCCCAACTTATTAGGATTATGAAGAGTCCTCTTTCATGAAAATATTTATGAATTCTCTATTGTTGCTCAAAGAATTACATATTACAGAAGGATGGAAAATAAATGAGATGCAATTGAATGGTTTATGTTTTAAAATGCATGGAGGGAGTATAAAATCACTTTTAGTTGCATTCAAATATTTTGGAGCACCCACTGAAGTGTTTCATTTTCTTCCTAGTTAATTCCAATTCTACTATCCCAATGCTTCTAGAAGACCTTCTCCAAAGTGATATCTTAACTATCGTGGAGGGAAATTGATTACTTGATTGGAACCCATGGATTACAATTTGATTAAGAGCAAGGGATGAGAAAGATTCATATTCTTCAATATATTCCACAAGTTAAACTCATATCGAACAATTTCCTTTCTATCTAATTGATACGAAAATCACTCGAGCATTTGCTAGGATTTTTAGACCCTTTTTTTCTCTGAAATTTATGTTCTCAATTAAAGAAATTAAAGAAAGGTGAAAATGATGCAATAAAAGGGTTTCCTGTTTTAGTGCCTAATAATTCCTTGCTAATGTGAAGAGCTTGGTGTTTTCTTGATTCAAGATTAGTTGCATGTGACTTCGTAGCATTTCTTTTAATTTCATTTTTGTTGTGTTTATATTGCTATCCCTAAAGTTGGTGATCTACTTTATCTTTAATAGGAAGTATTAACTACTAAGAAATATCAAAGGTGACATTGATGGATGACCAACTTTAAATGTCCTTACTTGAAGATGATTAATGTGCACTGTTTCTTGGCTTGTCATATAATTACTACATTTTGGCCAACAATAATATATTTGAGGCTACTTTTTCGCTGTTACTTGTGGAGCTTCCCTTTGGCCCAGAACAACATTGAGGATAAATGTCCATTGCATTGGCATCAGACATCATCAAAGAGAAATTCACCAAAATAAGTAGAGGACATGGGAGAAATTGGTAGAATGAGCGGATAACCACTAGAGAAACACTGAGGCACCATAATTTCTTGTGTTTAGATTCACTTGAAATTAACTAGTCACAAAAAGTGCCTTTTTCCGAATATTTTCATGTATATAGAAATACTAAAAACACAATTTCAGACTAATTATTCAAACTGATAATTATCTGATAGTCATAATTTACAATTAAATAATATAATATGATTAATATTATAGGACACAACTATAGCGTCTGACTGTGAGGGGCATTGTGACAATATATGTAGACTTCTCTTTGTATTATACAATCATCTCTCAGAGTGTGATATCCATCCAATGAAATGTACTTCTAGAAGCCATTGTGGGATTAAAATCTTTTCTTCCAGTTGACAAGTGGTGGTATATTTTCTTAGGCCTTAGTGTTCTGCTTCCCTAAGTTTTTGACACTACTCACAACTATCACCTTCATTCAACCAAGTGAGGTACTCATCTTGGAAAGTTGAATCATTTTGTATCCACAATCCAATATGATTTTGGATCAATGTCATGATCCTAAAAACATAGGTCATAATAGAGAGGAACTTTTACTGTGGGAAAAAGAATATCAAAATTTAAGGAACATGACTATTTTAGAACAAGCAATAAGGATATTTTTTACAGTGATATTTTTTTGTCATTTGTTTTCACAAATTATCTATTTCTTGATATTTCTCACATGTAACTTAGTTGGTATGATTGTGCCTAATGTTTTGGTGAAGGTTGAATACTAAGTTCCTAAGGTATTATTTCCTATGGTGACATTTTATTTGCTTTGTTTATACATTTCATCTAGCCGCATAGTAGCCACTATCGAATGTTGAGGTATATGTCGTATAAATATTTTATAGTCTACTTTATTTTATATTCAAGTATTCATCGTCTTTCATGTCTTATACTTTGCATTGTATCTTATTTCATTTTTAGGAGAGTAACTCAATACTGATGGTAAAAAACAAAAATTGAAGAAAGAGGACAACAATAACACTCGAGTGACAAATGCAAAATGAGAGCGAGAAGAGAATATGTCTAGTGATACCCTTAGAGACAATATCTTTCATATGACACACTCATAGAAATTGATGGTTAAGCCTTTAGAGTTGGTGAATTCTCTTGCAATGCTTTTGCAACAAAGTGATAATGTTTTGAAATGATGAAACAATATTTCATGTGTAAATTGCAGTCCAACCAGTAGTAAGTTGGAAACTCATATCTTAATACTTGATATTTTATATAATAAAATTTATATGGTTGAAATTATTTTTATTTTCACTTGATATTATTAGTCTTGTAATTAACATATGTAACTTTGCATTATCATATTAGATAAACATGCACATTGTATGGCATTTTTTAAAAATTTAATCGCAAAATCATACTAATTAATTTATGTTGATTAATAATGAACACATAAAATCAATCTAAAACTACTAAATTAGTAGTTTATATTAACTAATGATGAACACGAATAAGATGACTATATGACTAAATTAGTCGTTTATAATGATTATGAATGAAATAAAATTAAATGAATAGAAACTGTTAAATCAATTGTTTATATAATGAATACAAAAATACCAAAAAAAGATAAATGACTATTGCAAATGTTAATTTTTTAATTAAAATGATGACTAAATTTTTTATATATACAACTATTAGTAGCTAATTTACAGTATCTTATAACACAACTAAAATTTAGTCATATTTCTTTGGTCATTAATTGGTTTCAAATGATGACTAAAATTTGCATATATATGACTATTAGTAGGTAATTTACAATGACTTATAACATAACTAACATTTTTGTCATATTTCTTTAGTCATTAATTAATTTTCTCAACGATTCATATATTAATATATCTTTTTGTATATTTGGTCATTAATTGCAACAATTAATGACTAAACAATATTTATGGCCAAATTTATGACTAAATATACTACTATATGGTAAAATTGAGTAAACTAATTAATGAATAAGCTAAAAATGACTAAAATTTGGTCGCATTATAAGATACTTAAAAAAAGTTACTACTATTGGTCACCAAGTGAAAAATGGTTGTTTATATGCAAATTTTAGTTGTTTTTTTAGTAACTAATTAGTCATTTTGTACTAGTGACCCATGTATGGCATGTAAATAAGCGTGTATTATAGATTTAATAAAAAAAAAATATAACAAAGCAGAATAAGTGTTAACTTTCCAAGAATGAAAATAAAAATAAATAAAGAAATACTTTCAAACTTGGGTGATTTGAAGCTAAGTTGAATTATAAAGATTTTTATGTGTGGAATGACCATAAAAATAGATTAGTAAATGTTTTCAACCTTCAATTGAGTTGAAGATAAGTTGAATGAATTAGAGATTTTTAGTTGAGTTGAATTATATATCTCTAGTTGTTTTCTTCGTGCAATTATCTAACCATCCAACCAAGTAGAAACAACCTTTCGTGCTACCTAGCCTTTCGACATATTTGTCTAAATAACGATCTTTTGCACAACTTAACAATACATGTATAAATATATTAAATTAATTTTATTGAATTTGTTTTTTTATAGGGATCAGAAAACCCATTAAACATGGTTGAAAAATTAACATTATGCATAGAAGCTTTGTGTTATCCCGATCCAGGGTAGGCGGTGACTACTTATGTGCTATGCAATATTGTGACAAAAAAAGTCCTCCAAAGGAAAATGAATGTATCTGGAATACAAAAAAAATAATGAAGCATATTATATTGCATTTATAGAAAGCTTAAGAATAACTAGGGAGTATGGATCCAATGCAATTGTAGTCTTCACCAATTCCGAACTTTGATGCAACTAGATGGAAGGCATGCACTAAGTTAAAAAGGAGATGTTAAAACAACTACATGGAGAAGCAAAAAATATTGTTGGTCAATTTCAATCATTTAGCATAAGACACTGTGCAAATGTTAATAGAATGTCTAATGATTTATTGTATGGGGCAATTCCAATTCAATATTTGTGTGTGAAAGATGAATTAGTGTTAAGAATTTCTCCATCAATATTTATTGATAGACATTGTAAGATATCTTTGATATCTGTGTGTTTTTTTGTCATAAATGTGTCATTTTTAATGGCAATGTGTTTCTTTCAATTCTATACCAAGTGTTCCCCACTATGTAAGCACAACTTGGTGAACTTGACATGTTTTAGAAAATTTTGTATTTAATTTTCAAAATGTGTGTGCTTCAACATTTGTGTTTTTAGTCTTGAGTATATTTTAAGTGAAGACTTTTAGATTGCTACATTAATTTTCTAAATTCTTGATCTTTTTAAATAGAAATTTTAAAAATAATTGTAAATGCATGAGGTAACATTTTAAATATCATGCATCTATATATCTTTAGATATCCATATAATGGATGAGCATTTTCCACATGATTCTTTGAGGTGAACATCCATAGAGTCTCATGTATCTACTAGAGGGGGAGGTCTAGGTCAAGGATCAAAGAGAATATCAAGTGAATCGGGGGAGGTCCATCATTCACATTGTGGTATATATATATATATATATATATATATATATATATATATATATATATATATATATATATATATATATATATATATATATATATATATATATATATATATATATATATATAGATATATATATATATATATTTATTTACTTAAATGATAAATAAATAGAATCATATGTATGTACACATATATATTGAATTGATTTTCCATTTTTTTTAGATGCTTCGCTAACTATGTTGTCGCATGAAAGTGGCCAACGTTCTCCAGGTGGTCATCAATCTTAGGGTGGTAAACAATTTCTAGGTGGTCATCAATCTCAATCGAATCATCATGATCAACATAATGTTTGTAAAGTATATAATTTATTTTTTATGTTAACACAAATGTGTACATTTAAATGAATTGTATGTACATATGTGTGTACATGTCTATCTTGCATACATGTATGAATACATTTGTTCAGATGTTTTTATATTTACGTAATTTTATATTGATCTAGAGGGTGAAAATGTTGGTCCAAGTAGACATAACCAAATCTAGATAGTTCAAGAGGAAGGCCATACACCAACTACAGCTTATCCATCTGATATTCCTGATGAGCTTCTTTGGGAGACAAACCTCCAAAAATATATATTACAAAGGTGAAAAAATCATTATTCAAAATTGAGGAAAGATCTTGGGATTTTGGAGTTCCCTACAGAGAGTCAAGAAAGCTTAGAAATAGTTGTGCACTCTCTAAGCTCATTTCTTGATATTTACGAGAAGTTCTGGCAATATTGTTTGAACTGGGAGCTTGTTGCCTATAACCTTCTTTAAATGTGAAACACAGAAAACTGGGTGCACTCGAGAAGCTACAGGAAGCTTCAATTTGTATGCCATAGTACCAATCTTTTGCAACACCTTGTACAGACCATAAGACTTTGGTGACAATTTGTTATCCTTCTTAGCTTGCTTGAGGGACATTTGTTTATATGGTTGTAGCCATAGGAATACCGAATCACCTACATCAAAACTTCTTTCACTGCGATGTTGATCTGCTTGTTGTTTCATTCTATTCTGTGCCAACACGAGGTTATCCTTTAAGAGTTGGAGAACTTGTTGTTGATGCTTGATGTGATGTTCCACTGCTTGAACCTTAGAATTTTCTCTTAAATATGTTGTGATGGATGGTTGTTGATATCCATAAAGTGCCGTAAATTAGGTCATTTTTTTGCATTATGGAAGGAAGTTTTATACCACCATTCAGCCAGAGGCAACCATTTGACCCATTGTGTCTGTTTATCGGACACAAAGCAATGGATATATCCTTACAAACATTTGTTTACTATATCTGTTTTCCCATCAGATTGAGGATGATAAGAGGAGCTATGAGCTAACTGAGTACCAAGACAAGAAAATAATTCTGTCCAAAAATTTCCTATAAAAATGGGATCTCTGTCATTTACAATAATCTTTGGGTTTCCATGTAGCTTTTTAATTGTTTCCATAAATGCCATAGAAACTATACTGGCTTTAAATCGATGTGATAATGCATAAAAGTGTGCATACTTGGTAAGTCTGTCAACTACCACCATGATGACACTCTTTCCCTCAGACTTGGGTAAACCTGTGATAAAATCCATTGAAACCCCCTCCCAACGTTGGCTTCGAATGGATAAAGGTTGTAATAGACCTGGTGTCTTAATTGTTTCAGCTTTATTTTGTTGGCACACCAAACATTCTGCCACAAACTTTTGAATATCCAATTTAAGGCCATCCCAGAAAAATTCCTTCTTAATCCTGTGGTAAGTTTTTAAAAATCCTAAGTGGCCTCCTAAGGGAGAAGCATGCGATTCCAGAAGAATATTTTTTCCGAGTTGGGAATTCTTACAGAGATATAAGCAATCTTTATACCATAACGAATCATTTTTCCAGCTAAATGTATCAGATGTACTGGAATCTTGTTGTAACTTTCGAATAAGTTCCCACACTTCTTCGTAATTCTTCCATTCCTCCATTTCTTCATTTATCCAATCTAGTTGGATAATAGAAATGAGGCACAACAATGCTTCCACATCCTCATCCTTTCTTGAGAGTGTATCTGCCACAACATTTTGCTTCCCTTTTTTGTATATGATTTCAAAGTCATAACCCAACATCTTTGTGACCCATTTTTGTTGTTCTTCAGAGGATAATCTTTGTTCTAAAAAGTATTTAAGGCTATCATGATTTGTTTTTACCTTGAAGTGTCTTCCCATTAGGTAGGGTTGCCATTTCTTAAGTGCATGTAGTATTGCCAACATTTCCTTCTCATAAATAGCTTTGTGTAAATACTTTCCCTTGATTGGATGACTTTCAAAAGCAATGGGTCTTTCATCTTGCATTAAAAAAGCACCAATTCCATTTCCAAAAGCATCACATTCCACAATAAAGGTTTTTGTGAAGTATGGCATAGCTAAGACCGGTGCTTGGCACATTGCCTCTTTAAGATATTCGAAGGCCTTTTTTGCTTCTAGAGTCCATGAAAATGAATCTTTCTTCAACAATGTTGTTAGAGGTGATGCTATTTTCCCATAATTCTTAACAAACTTGCAATAATACCCTGTCAACCCAAGGAATCTTCGCAAATTCTTTATGGATGTGGGGATTTCCCATTCCTTAGTGGCTTTAATTTTGCTAGGGTCTACCTTAATTCCTTCATGAGATACAATATGACCCAGATATTCCACCTCTTGTACTCCAAAGAAAAATTTGGATATTTTTGCATATAATTGTTTCTCCTCCAATAGTTGTAGCACCCTATCAGTGTGTTCAACATGATCCTTCAAAGACTTGTTGTAGAATAGTATATCATCAAAAGATACTATCACAAATTTTCTAAAGGTTTGAAAATGGAATTCATCAAACATTGAAATGTAGAAGGTGCATTGGTAAGGCCAAAAGGCATGACCAAAATCTCATAGTGACCCTCATAAGTTCTAAATGTTGTTTTCGGAATGTCTTTAGTCTTCATTCTAATTTGATGATATCTTGAATGAAGATCTAACTTGGTGAAGTAAATTGATCCATGCAATTTATCCAATAATTCATCAATGACAGGAATGGGAAACTTATACTTAATAGTGAGCTTGTTGAGCTCCCTATAATCTGGACACATGAGCCATGATTCATTCTTCTTGTGCACCAATACTACTAGAGTAGAGAAAGAACTTTGGCTAGGTTGAATTATACTAGCCTCTAGCATTTCTACAACCATACTTTATATTTCACTCTTTTGGGCATAGGGATATCTGTACGGCCTGATGTTTGGAGGAACACTTCCTGGAATCAAATGAATAGCATGATCATGATCACGAATAGGTGGGAGACTTTTGGGAGTTTCAAATACCTTGGAATGGTTGTCCAAGGCTTTTTGGAGATCTAGAGAAATAGATGATTTCGATGTGGAAACATCTAGCGAACATAATTGTGCAATTACACCTCATTGTTCCTTTTTTAGAAGATTTGTCATACCGTTAGAGCTTATTATCTTTCCTAGTTCTCGTGCAATACCCCTTAATTCAACTTCCTTTCCTTCCGCATAAAATTTCATGAAAAGTTCTTGAAAGTTAAAAGCTATTATACCCAAGGGTTCTAGCCATTGGAATCCTAGTACAACATCAGTACCTCCCATTGGAATGGAATGCATTGGGCTTTTCAATACGTATTCTCCCATGGATAGCTTGATATTATGTCACTTTCCAAAGAAATTTATCGTTCCTCCATTTGTAACCATCACTTGATACTCTGGTGCTAGATACAGGAAGTAATTCAATTCTTTTTCTATCTTACAATGAATAAAATTGTGGGTACTTCTTGAATCAATCAACACTATTACCCTTTTCTTCTTGATTTGTACTTCTATCTTGATGGTTTGAGGAGTCGTAATTCTAGCCAATGCATTACAAGATATGGTCGAATTCATTCCATCTTTATCTAGGCTTTGTTCCTGGAGTATATCCTCTTCTTTTGACCTTTCTTTCTCCTTTTCTTCTTCCTCTTCACAATCTATGTAGAATAATTTCTTCTCAACACACTTATGACCTTTAGTGTATTTTCTATCACAACTATAACAAAGCCCTTTTTCCATTTTTCTTCCAATTGTTGTGGTGTCAACCTTATAGGTTATGGAAGGCTAGGGGCAACAACACCTCCATCTTTATAGTTGTGAGTGGTATGCTTCCTGGTTGCCATAATTTTTCTTTCCATTTTTCTTGCTAACCTGAATTCCTTCTCTAATGGATCAGGTTCCCACAGGTGAACATCATGTTGGATATTATCCTTCAAAGTCCCCATGAACACATCAATCCCATGCTCCTTTGGAATATTTTTTACCCTTATGTTCAATTTTTGGAACTCCTCAATGTGCTCCATTATTGAACCCTTTGGTTTGAGACTTATCAATTAGCTAAAAAAAGTGTTGCTTTTTGTATCCTCATAATGTGTTGTCAATTCTTCCGTAAAAATTTCCCAAGTGATAATTTCTTTACGAGAGAAAAGCCATTGATACCATACAAACTGATTTGGTTCCAAATATAATGTTGCAATACGTATCTTTTGTGTGTTATGCGCATTATTGAGATCGAAAAATTTCTCCATCTGTAATATCCATGTTGCGGGATCCTTGCCATCAAACTTTCTCATATCGATTTTTCGAATATGGTGGGTCTTTGATCTAACATTAGAATCTATGGAATCATGATTAACATTTCTTTTGTTTTCATCATGATTTTCCTTTACTACCCTTCACCATTAGTGACCATTTCTTGTAGCAACTTATTCAAATTTATCTTCAATTCTTCCATCTTATCATCCATGCCATCCATTTTAGCGTCCATGCCATTCATCTTAGCTTCCATGCTATCCATCTTAGCTTCTATTCCTTTCTTTAAAAAATCCATCTTAGCTTCTACACCTTTCTTTAAACCGTCCATCTTAGCTTCTAAATCTTTCTTTAAACCATCCGTCTTAGATTTTGTTACTTTTTGTTCAAGTGACACTTGTTGCACTTGGTCTCGTAATTTTGATATATCATGTTGCATTTCTTCCTCTTCTTCATGAGTCATGCTAGAGCTTTCAGGTTGCTTACTAGGTGTTTGAATTTTCTTTCCTCAGGGCATCAATTACTGATAATAATGCTTTACTATGCCCTTTGAATTCCTTCAAACTAATTTTTCAAACCAAGCTTATGCAAAAAAAAAAAAAAAACTACACACCTTTTTTCACTTTGTAGGAGCTTGATATTGAATCTGATGTATCTCTGTAATTTCGGATCATGCAATCCTAAAATTGTGACCTGTAGTAGCCCTCTACGTCCTCTTTTCAATGTCGCCAGTCTGATCCAAATTGGATTCTCCAAGTAAAAGTTATGCACAATCTCCCAAGATGACCTGATTATAGACCTTTCCAAAAGAGCAAACTTGTATGAAGTCCCACATGTCACTGTTTCGACCTATGGCTCTGAACAATATATAAAAGAAACTACAGTCTGTACTCTTTCTGTACCTTCTTACAAAATTTCAATCCGATGCTCAGAGAGAAAGTTATGATGATTTTCCCCAAGTCACCTATTTGGAATGTAATTAAGAAGTCTGCAAAAAGACCAACTTCCTCGGATCATATCTCGACAAGTATAGCACGAAAAATTCTGAAATTTGGACCTAAGGTTCAGTGTGATTTTGTCTCAAATGGGTTTTTTTTCACTTCTGAAACGTTGCAGAAACAAGTTATAGCAAAAATGCCACGAAGACCTATTTGGAGCAGCAAAACCCTAGAATCCAAAGCTCTGATACCAAATGTTATGAAGCCAGCTCACAAAAAGATAGAAAAGATAGTTGAATGCCTTAGAATTTAGCCTCTTCGAGGCAGCAACCTCCTTTACATTACACAAAAGAACAATTCTTGGATGATTCAAATGACAAAACCTCCTTTCTATATATAAGAGTCTAAGGAGTCACAATATAACCAAGCCGACCTAACAATAACACTATAAAGGAACAAAAATATCAATAGAGGGATTCTATGGGGCACAGTAATAATAATACGGGGACAACAGGGGCACAACAATATTAATAAGGGATACAACTACAATATTAATGGGAGCATCACTAGTATTATAGGGACGTAACAATCTTAGAGGAACTTTAAAGGATAATTAGAATCAAATGAGTTTGTAAATATTCAATTTCACAAGAATCCATTTGTATACCATTGTATAGGCTTATGCATATAACATGAAATATAAATAGATATTTGTGGAATAAATTACCAATAATATGTCAATAGGATAATCATAACATTGTTTGAAATTGAAGCAGCTTATTAAATGACATGTAGATAAACTATAAGTAACTACATTTAATTTATTATAAACAGGTACCTCTCTTTCTTATACTTGAAATATAATAATAAATTATTGAAAGAGATGAGAAGGAATAATTAGTTGTACATATTCTTGTTGTTGAACATACATGGCTAACCTAGTGGAGATACAAATGTAGAAAAAAGGATGAAAGGGGAAGTTGAGTAAGAAAATTCACAATACATTTTGGAAAGGAAAGCTCATCTTTGATAAAAATACCCCAACCATTTCCTCCTTTAGATTCTTCTCGTACTATTTAAAACAATTTGACAATGATATTTACGCTATTTACTTTTACTAAATTAAATCTCTCATATTCGTCCTCCAAACTAGGTTCAACTTTTAGAAGTTCAAGAATTCCTTTGAAGAGCTATTTTTCTTCAAATAAATTGCCACCAAGCTATAAATGGTTATTACTTTAATTTAATTTTTTGGGCATGAAGAAGTCAATTTCATCAGTCGAAATTGTCTCCATCATGTTCTTCAAATCTTTGGCTTTTAAGTGATCTCTCATTCTCCCAATTCAAACAATGATGAATCATGTTGTGGCCTTTCATAGATAGTGAATTGGTAATCATTGATCTTATCTATATGAATCTTGGTCTTCAATTTATAAATATGGCTTATTCATCTTACAATAATTGTGAGAAAGAATTTATAATTATTTATAAAGAAATGAGACCTTCATGTTATTTTTGTATGAAGCAGAAAGGGCCATGGAATATTTCATAGATTACACATAATGTAGATTTTGGTTACCATACCATTTCCCATTCATCATGCTAAATTATTGATTAGTCATCTATATCCAACCAATTCCTTTGAAGTGTCACCCTAAGATATTTCTAACTTGTTCCAACTCTCATAGGTATATAGATGAGGGAAATTGGAAAATACTCTGAGAATTAAAGGTAAAATTTGCGAAGTAAGAAAGCATGGAAAGTTTTGTGCGAGAAGAAGGTTTGTGGAGAGAAAAGGTTCATGCAGAGGGAGTATTCATGAAATATATATACGAAGGAGGAACAAAACTAAGCTAATATATATGAAGGTGTTATATGTATAAGAAATGTAAATAACATGGATTTTTTTACGTATGAAAAAGAAATAAATAGAAAATAATATAGTTTTTTCGAGAAATACAAATAGTAGAAATGTAGAAACATGAAAACTAATTGAATATAGACATGGAAAAGTACAGAAATGGTAAAATGGAAAAGAGAAAAAAATAGAATGTGGATAGGATAAGTACGGAAACATGGAAATAGGTAAAATTCTAGAATAATACAAGGGTAGATAAAAGATAATGAAATTGTAAAATTAATTGAAAATGGATAATGGTTGTGTTGGGAAAAATATTAAGAGGGCGGTGAATCAGTATTTTAAACAAATACTTCCAATTTTTATATTCTAAGAAATATACATTATTTCTATTAAGGAAACCTACATATGTATGTTATTTTAGAGAAGCAAACCCGCGTATATCAAGTTTATTGATTTTTATGTTCATGAGATGATTATTCTTAATCAATGCATTAGTAGATTAATTACTTTTACGTATGCAGTAAATAACATAAATAAATCACACCAAACACACATAGAACATGAGTATTTTTTAGGTGGAAACCCAATGTGAGAGAAAACCACCACTATTGCCATCTTTTTCTTCTTTCTTATTATATAAAGAATATTATTACATTTTTATTGATGCAGTCTCTTGCTAGTAAGCACAAACCCACCTGCAAAAAGCTACAATCTTCTCTTGTTCTCCAACACCCACTAAACGGGAGCTCCAACCCCCTTATCTCATTTATTGGGTCTTGCCGAAAGGGACATCCTAGCCCATTTCCGAAGGTTGTAACCCTCAACTTATTATGCACCACCTTTCATAATTTTTCATACTAAATCCACCTATCAAACAATCATCACAACCTATAGGCCACCTTTCATCAAATTTTTAAACTGGACCCACATCAATCATAATTCCATCCAAAATAAAGCATTGGATCTAAGATATTGTCACACTCCAAATTAACTAAAATTATGAAGTATCAAATCATTGAATGTAGAAACCAACAAGAAATAAAAAAATACCAAATTTTGTATGTGACTGTACATAATAAGACTCTCATATATACATGTTTCCTCTATATCATACATGCGTACAGATCTTAGATTGTTGAATATTGAATCATCAATCAATGAATCATTTATAGACAATTTATCAATCATAGATCACTTGAACCAGTCATATATTATTGAATCAAACACATATCATCATATTGTAACATCAACATTCATAGCCAACTCAACCAAGTCAATATTGTCCAACACAGATTATAATGATAGAGACATCATGGAATGATAACAAAAAATAGAACATAAATGATCAAGTATCATGAACATGTCATACTACAAAACCTTGGAATGTATATGTGAATTCCCTGTAGTTGATCTTATTATATACGCGCTTATAGTTCACAAAACCCATGTACATATCTAGACAAACTGAAAAATTATTTTGTAGAAAAGATATGCGACCCTACAAAGATGGATTCGCATATATATGTGACTCTTCCCAAACATGCTTGCATACGACTATGTAACACTTTCGCTGCAAGCACAATCTGACCTTTCATAATCTTTACTGTCAATATTATAGACTTCTAAATAAATCATTTAGATCATAGTATCATAATTTCATCAATATTAGTTACTTGTACATTTGCAATAAGTAAATCAATCAAGAATATATCTCAACATTTTTCAGATATTTCAGATGTGAGTCTTCTCCTTGCTCACTAGTGCACACCATTTTTAGATCAAATGATTCATAGACAACCCAATACTTGCACAGCCAACACCTTGATCTCCATATCCTTATATAGTATTTTCTTTAGCCAATACCTTAGGTAAATACCTTGGTTATTTCATAAGTATTCTTTCACAAGATCAAATATTTGTTGTCGCTCCAAATAATATGGACCAATACCATCGTAATGACAGTTGGTATTCAAAATACCATGGTGTGGATTATATACATGACTTTTACTCACACGATCTGCATATGTATGCGACCTTTCTTCTCAGGGTCCACATATATTTTCTCAACTTTGATTTTATCATCCATCTATTTCTAAACTATCATTGATTTTACCCTAGCCTCTAGACTACATAACATCTCTTTATTATAGTGTTGACATCATTATAAAGTAGCTTTCCATCAAGGACAACACATTGCTCATAATGCCAACAATCACCCCCTTTGGACTTGATGGAAACCATTTTTGTGTCTGTTCATCACCTACAAATACCTGCAAACACGCTTTCAAATACCAAGAATTATCACCAAGCATTTTGCTAGTAACACCAAGCTTCTCTACCCCTTTGACATAAAGGGCAAAGGGCTAACCAATGTTGAATGAAGACTTCTCTACCCTTGTGTAGAGAGGATCATTGTAGATCTGATCTATTGAACCTTTTGACCATGCTCCCTCTGAGCATATGTGGAACCTTCTGAAGCTATTCAATAAAGAGAAATACTTTATGGTTTGACCAAACAGGACCTTGCATACCACCAATGGCTCATGATTACATCAATCACCCAACACAATGTGGTTACATATTTGACCCATATTAACTCAATTTCCCAAAATAACGGGATTACATACAAGGCATGACTTGATCTCAACATTACATTAATGTCTCAAAAGTACAAAGAATAAATCAATAGCCCAAAAATGACTGAATATTAAAATAATAGCATCATGGGTCTTTAAATGACCTTTATAGAGATAACCAAAACCAGGACCTCAACAATGAGGTTGTAGGATCATGATAGTCATCAGCAACACCCATATACAATATGGGAACCTGTAACATGAATATTCGATATCAGTAATATAGAAGCAACATGAACATCCTCATCAAGAAGCAATATAGCGAAATGAAGCATCAATCTCTTCAACGTCATTAAATCATAATACACACATCCTCCTTATCATTGATAACAATGACAAAACAAAAACATATAGATATCCAACAACAATAGTAGAAGTATATAGCTATTAGTAAATGTATGTAGCAAGACATGATTATGAAACCATAATTCCAACAAGGGATAATAGTAGCTCCCAGTGAACAAATAGATTCCACCAAACCAATGTCAGACACAAAATAAATTACGAATTCATATAGTAGGCTCCCCTTGAATCTATGTGATTTTTACCAATCACTAAGATGTATACGCGTTTGCCTAACTCCAAATCCACATACATATGTGTCTTCCCTTCACATCATCTGCGTAGAGAAAGTAAACTATAATAACTTACAGTCTTAGCTCCCCCTAAACATGAAATACCTGTTAGAATAATTAGCGGAGTGATGAAGTAGGAATCATTCCTAATTTCTATTTGAGATATTCAAAGGAATCACGTGGAAGTGACTTTATAAATATATCTACAACTTGTTCCTTCGAAGGAACATATTCTAGTTTGACATTTTGTTCAAGCACCTCTTCTCCCACAAAATGATATTTGATTGTAATGTTATTGGTTTTTTATTGCATGATAGGATTTTTAGAGATACTTATGGCACTAGTATTGTCACAAAAAATAGGTTCAGGTTGAGGAGAAGTGAGTTGATTGTCTTCCAATTTTTGGATCATCCATAGAAGTTGAGTGCAACAAGATGCAACAAAAATGTATTATTCCTTAGTAGTAGATAAATTCATGGAGATTTGTTTCTTGCTGAACCATGACACCATGCGAGGTCCCAAATAAAATTATCCTCTTCTAGTACTCTTACGATCATCAATATTGCCTGACCAATCTACTCTTGTATAAACATGAAGTGCAAAATCTGTATTTTTGGTTTACCATAAACCAAAATCTTAAGTTCCTTTTAGATATGTGAATATTCTCTTAACTACTTGGAGATGAGTTTCCTTAGGATTGGCCTAAAATCATCCAACAATTCCAAATCCATGCATAATTTTTAGTATTGTACCTATAACGTAGAGAAATATTCCAGTCATAGATCTATATTTTGGTTGATTGACTGATGGAGAATCATCATTTTTACTAAGATTGCATCATGTTACCATTGGTGTGCATATTGGTTTGTAGTCGTTCATTCCATATTTCTTCAAAATATGTTTAAGGTACTTGGTTTGAGAAAAAAAGATACCATTCTTAGTTTGTTGAACTTGAAGACCAAGAAAGTATGTTACTTCACCAAGTAGAGACATTTCAAATTATTGCTGCATAACTAAAGCAAATCCTTGACTCATAGATTCTACATTTCTTCAAAATATGATTTCATCTACATAAACAACAACTATCAAAAGTTTATATTAGTACATCTTGATATATAGGTTGTTATCTGCAGAACCCATTTTTAATCCTTGTTGTTGAAGCTACCTCTCAACACGATAATCTCATGCACTAGGATATTGTTTCAATTGAGATAATTGTTTCTTAAGTTTTCATACAAGAATTTTATCATTACCAAGAATTAACCCTTTAGGTTATTCTATATAGGTATCTTCTTTTATATCCCCATTTAAGAATGCATATTTGACATCTATTTGATATACTCTAAAGCTATGAAAACTTGAAAATGCAAGAAACATTCTTTTGGCTTCAAGTTCAGCTACAAGTGAAAATGTTTCTTCTAGGTATATCCATTCCTATTGAGCATAGCCTTTACATACAAATCTTTCTTTGTTGTGAATTACATATCCATTTTCATTTAGTTTTTTTTTTGAACGCCCATTTTGTCTCAATAAAATTTTTATTATGATGTATTGGTACTAATTCCCATGTATGGTTCTTTTCTATCTGATCAAGTTCTTCATTCCTTTCCTTAACCCAACATTCATCTTTACTTGCTTGATTCACATTTTGAGGTTCAACTGTGGATAGTGAGGCTATATAGCTAGAATTTCTAGCAAGAGTTCTTCTAGATTGTATTCCTTCTTCCTTTTCACCTATAATTTGAGATTCGGAATGATTTTTCTGAAACTGCCTTGAAGGTGTATCTTTTGATGTATCTCTATGTTCATTTATTTCTTCTGGTGCTTCTGTATTTCCTCCTTCTACAACCTTTTGGCTTTTAGTAAGGAGATGTTTGTCATTTGTTGGTTCTTTATTTTTGGTACCTATGTATGCTTCATCAATTACAACATATATTCATTCAACAAACTTTTGAAGCCTTTTATTATAGCATTTATATACCTTACTTCTAGAAGATTATCCAAGAAGGATTCCTTCATCATCTTTATATTCAAATTTTCCAATCTGATCATCATTGTTCTTTATATAACATTTTCTTCCAAAAATTCTAAGGTGTTTGATAGTTGGAGGATTACCAAACCATAATTCATATGGAGTATTATTATTGTTTACTTGAAGATGAGATTTGTTAAGAATATTAACAGTTGTATGTGTTTCTCCCACCATAAGGTATTTGAGGTTCCTGGTTCATCAAGCATGGCATGTGCCATTTGTTAGATTGTTTTGTTCATTCTTTCTGCCACTCCATAATTTTTAGGAGTCTTAGCTATAGAAACTTTTCTTTTGATGTCATGTTGTTCGTATAAATTGAAAAACCTATCTGATATAAACTCCCCTCCTCTGTCAGATCTAATAAATTTGATTTTTAAATCTAACTCATTTTCTACCAAAACCCTAAACACTTTAAATTTATCAACTGCTTCATCTTTATGTTTAAGTAATCCAATCCAACACATTCTTGTAAAATCATCAATGAATAATATTAAGTAATTCTCATCCCGAGGAGACTTATTTCTCATAGGACCACACAAATCAATATGAATAAGTTCAACTAGCTTACTTGAAGTATGTTTTTAGCATTATTTGCTTACCAAATCGACATGATTTTCATATGTTATTTTCCGGTGGAGAGATGTTGGGAAAGTCATAAACTGACCTCATTATTCTTGATTTTTATAATTAAGAAAAGCTAAGGCATCCCAATATTTTGTGCCAAATCCAACTTTCTTTAGATTGGCTTAATTAACAATGTTCTTGGCTGCTTTCTAAGACATAGACATTGCCTGGAGTTCTTGTTCCCTTTATTATGATATTACATGTGTACATATTTCTTACCACACAGTTCTTTGATATGGAAAAAAATTCATGCCCTTGGTCACAAATTTGACTAACACAACAAGTTATGTCTTAATCCATCAATAAATAAAACATTTCCATCCTTCACATTTTTCTTTAATAACACGATTCCTTTCCCTTTGATAGGAGCAAGTGAATTATTTCTAAAAGCTACATTATTTTCTTTATTTATATATTTAAAATACACGAACTTATCTTTTTCACTTGTTGTATGCTTTGAAAATCCATTGTCCATGTACCACATACTTTCTTGATCTTCTGCATATAAATCTAGACCACAATTTTCAGAGTATAGTTTATTTGTTCCATACCTTGGGTGTTATTTTCTTCTATTCATGTCGATAGGATGTTCCTATTCTACTTCAGCACTTATTTTTTTTATGACCAAAGTTATTGAAAAAATAAAATTCAGTTTCATCTTGAATAGGTGAGAAGACATTGTAAGAAGATTTATTTTCTCCAATGTTATTCTTTTGCTTTCTTGATTCTCTAGTCATAATAGTTTTATAAGCGACACACTAAACAACTTTATGACAAGTGAAGCATTCACCGTTGAAGTAGGAATACCTAGGAGTATAATACTTTCTTGAGTAGCTTCCCTTTGGCTATGATAAGGTTGTTTTACTTGAGAGATATGTGATCCTTCATTCCTTTGTTGGGAGCTAGAGTTATGATGATTGCTTCATTTTACTGCATTGAGATAGTTTCCTATACCATTTTTTTATATTTTAAAGTTTTTTATGATTCACCATTGTATCCAAGACTTGTCTTAATTAGAGGAGATAATTTTACTTTGATGATTTCTTCTAAAGTCTCAGATCCTTTAGAAAATCTAAGATTTATATCCTTTGTCTTTTCAAGTTCCTTTCTTAGACACATTATTTCAAGTTCTAAGCTTTCATTATGCCTTTTCGTTTCTAGAATTTGTTTCTTCAATACTTCTTTAGCTATTTTAGCTTCTTCCAAGTGGATTTTTAGTTGTGTTATTTCTTCAATAACAATGTTCTTTTCCTATTGAGAATCCCTAATAACATCATCAGATTCATCTACACATTTTTCTTCAAACCCCATAAGCAATTAATATTCTTGATCAGATTCAACATCCTCATTATTGGGAGAACATTCGCTACCTTTGTGCGTATAAAATTTTTTCTTGTTATCAAACCTTCCTCTAACATTCCATTTTGAAGAACTATGATCTTTCTCATGATTTTCTTTATAAGGACATTTAGCAGCGTAGTGACCAACTCTTCCACAAGAAAACCATTGGAAAGGAATCTTACCTCTAAAGGTTCCAGTTCCTACTTGGAGTTTCTTTATGAAATTCGCTTCTTTTTCGTTCGATATGTAACTTTCTTTGCTAAGATACTCCTTTTCTTTTCCTTTATATGTAACTTTGAATATTGCTTCCTTGATAGTTGATGGAACCACTTTTCTCATTTCATAAATTGTTAAGATCCAATGGAGTTGTCAATAATGAGGTTCTTCAAATCTTGTATTTCTTCAATGGAAGAGACTTTTGCATCAAACTTTGGGGTTAGAGATATTAGAATTTTCATCCTTATGCATTCTAAGAGTCTCGTATTGAATTATAAATATTTGAAGTTTAACATTCTTTACCTCGGTGTCACCTTCATAGATCTAGATAATCTTGTCCCATATAGCTTTTGTGATATTCAGCTACATAAAATTTACAAATTATGATTCTGCCAAGCTTCCAAAGAGAGCGTTTACTACCTATGTTATGAAACCAGCTCAAGAAAAGATAGAAAAGATAGATCAACGCCTTAGAATTCAGCCTCTTCGAGGGGGCAACCTCCTTTACATTACATAAATGAAAAATTCTTTGATGATTCAAATGACAAAACCTCCTTTCTACATATAGGAGTCTAAGGAGTCACAATATAATCTAGCCGACCTAATAATAATAATATAAAGCCACAAAAATAACAATAGAGGGATTCTATGGGGCACGAAAATAACAATATGGGGGTAATAGGGGCACAACAATATAAATAAGGGGTATAACTACAATAGTAATGGGGTAATCACTAGTATTATAGGGACCCAACATGCCCCTCTCCTTCAAAAAAGTGTTGTCCTCAACGCTTGAGTAGTTCTGGATACTTCTGCATAAAATTCTCATCCTCCCATGTGGAATCTTCAGCGGATAAGTTCTTCCACTTGATAAGATACTCTGAAATTGATCGATTTCGTAGCTGTCGAGTTCTTGCTTCTGTGACTGCATCCGGTTCCAATATAATTTTTTCTTCCTCGTCAAGTTCTGGCAATATTGTTTGAACTGGGAGCTTGTCGCCTATAACCTTCTTTAAACATGAAACATGGAAAACTGGGTGCAATCGAGAAGCTGCAGGAAGCTCCAATTTGTATGCCATAGTACCAATCTTTTGCAACACCTTGTATGGACCATAATACTTCGGTGATAATTTATTATCCTTCTTAGCTTGCTTTAAGGACATTTGCTTATATGGTTGTAGCCGTAGGAATACCCAATCACCTACATCAAAACTTCTTTCACTGCGATGTTGATATGCCTATTGTTTCATTCTATTTTCTGCCAACACGAGGTTATCCTTTAAGAGTTGGAGGACTTGTTGTTGATGTTCGATGTGATGTTCCACTGCCTGAACCTTAGAATTTTCTCTTAAATATGATGTGATGGATGGTGGTTGATACCCATAAAGTGCCATAAATGGGGTCATTTTTGTTGCTGTATGGAAGGAAGTGTTATACCACCATTCAGCCACAGGCAACCATTTGACCCATTGTGTCTGTTTATCAGATACAAATCAACGAAGATATCCTTCCAAACATTTGTTTACTATCTCAGTTTGCCCATCAGATTGAGCATGATAAGATGAGCTATGAGCTAACAGAGTACCAAGACAAGAAAATAATTCTGTCCAAAAATTTCCAGTGAAAATGGGAACTCTGTCACTTACAATAATCTTTGGGTTTCCATGCAGCTTTTGAATTGTTTCCATAAATGCAGTAGAAAATGTACTGGCTTTAAATGGATGTGATAATGCACAAAAGTGTGCATACTTGGTAAGTCTATCAACTACCACCATGATGACACTTTCTCCCTCAGACTTGGGTAAACCTGTGATAAAATCCATTGAAACCTCCTCCCAACATTGGCTTGGAATGGATAAAGGTTGTAGTAGACCCGGTGTCTTAATTGTTTCAACTTTATTTTGTTTGCAAACCAAACATTCCACCACAAACTTTTGAATATCTAATTTAAGGCCATCCCAAAAAAATTCCTTCTTAACCCTGTGGTAAGTTTTTAAAAATCCTGAGTGCCCTCCTAAGGGAGAAGTGTGCAATTCCATAAGAATCTTTTGTTTTAGATGTGAATTCTTATAGAGGTATAGGCGATCTTTGTACCATAATGAATCATTTTGCCAGATAAATGTATCAGACGTACTGGAATCTTGTTGTAGCTTTCGAATAAGTGCCCAAACTTCTTCGTCATTCTTCCATTCCTCCCTTGCTTCATTTATCCAATCTGGTTGGATAATAGAAATGGCGCACAACAATGCTTCCACATCCACATCCTTTCTTGAGAGTGCATCTGCCACCACATTTTGCTTCCCTTTTTTGTAGATGATTTCAAAGTCATAACCCAACATCTTTGTGACCCACTTTTGTTGCTCTTCAGAGGATAATCTTTGTTCTAAAAAGTATTTAAGGCTATCATGATCCGTTTTTACCTTGAAGTGTCTTCCCATTAGGTAGGGTCGCCATTTCTTAAGTGCATGGAGTATTGCCAGCATTTCCTTCTCATAAATAGCTTTGCTTAAAAACTTTCCCTTGATTCGACGACTTTCAAAAGCAATGGGTCTTTCATCTTGCATTAGAACAGCACCAATTCCATTTCCTGAAGCATCACATTCCACAATAAAGGTTTTTGTGAAGACCGGTGTAGCTAAGACTAATGCTTGGCATATTGCCTCTTTAAGATGTTCAAAGGCCTTTGTTGCTTCCAGAGTCCATGAAAATGCATCTTTCTTCAATAATGTTGTTAGAGGTGCTGCTATTCTCCCATAATTCTTAACAAACTTGCGATAATACTCTATCAACCCAAGAAATCCTCGCAGATGCTTTATGGATGTGGGGATTTTCCATTCCTTAATGGCTTTAATTTTGCTAGGGTCTACCTTAACTCCTTCATGAGATACAATATGACCCAAATATTCCACCTCCTGGACTCCAAAAAAACATTTGGATCTTTTTGCATATAATTTTTTTCTCCTCCAATAGTTGTAGCACCCTGTCAACATGTTCAACATGATCCTTCCAAGACTTGCTGTAGATTAGTATATCATCAAAAAATACTAACACAAATTTTCTAAGGAATGGTTTGAAAATTGAATTCATCAAACCTTGAAATGTTGAAGGTGCATTAGTAAGGCCAAAAGGCATGACCAAAAATTCATAATGACCCTCATGAGTTCTAAATGATGTTTTTGTAATGTCTTCAATCTTCATTCTGATTTGATGATATCCTGAACGAAGATCCAACTTGGTGAAGTAAATTGATCCATGCAATTCATCCAGTAATTCATCAATCACAGGAATGGGGAACTTATCTTTAATAGTGAGCTTGTTGAGCTCCCTATAATCCGGACACATGCGCCATGATCCATCCTTCTTGTGCACCAATACTACTGGAGCAGAAAAAGAACTTTGACTCGGTTGAATTATACCAGCCTCTAGCATTTCTACAACCATACGTTCAATTTCACTTTTTTGGACATAGGGATATCTGTACGGCATGATGTTTGGAGGAACACTTCCTGGAATCAGATGAATAGCATGATCATGATCACGCATAGGTGGGAGACCTTTGGGAGTATCAAATACCCTGGAATGATTGTCCAGGACTTTTTTGAGATCTGGAGAAATAGATGATTCCGATGTGGAAACATCTAGCGAACATAATTGTGCAATTACACCTCTTTGATCCTTTTTTAGAAGCTTTGCCATACCATTAGAGCTGATTATCTTTCCTAGTTTCCCTGCAATACCCCTTAATTCAACTTCCTTTCCTTCTGTATAAAATTTGATGAAAAGTTCTTGAAAATTAAAAGCTATTGTACCCAAGGATTGTAGCCATTGGACTCCTAGTACAACATCAGCACCTCCCATTGGAATGGAAAGCATTGGGCTAGTCAATACATATTCTCCCTTGGATAGCTTGATATTATGGCACCTTCCAGAGAAATTTATTGTTCCTCCATTTGCAATCATCACTTGACACTCTGGTGCTGGATATAGGAAGCAATTCAATTCTTTTGCTACCCTACAATGAATAAAATTGTGGGTGCTTCCTGAATCAATCAACACTATTACCTTTTTCTTCTTGATTTGTCCTTATATCTTTATGGTTTGAGGAGTGGTAATTCCTGCCAATGCATTACAAGATATGGTCGGATTTAATTGTTCTTCATCTAGGGTTTGTTCCTAGAGTATATCCTCTTCTTTTGACCTTTCTTGCTCCTTTTTTTCTTCCTCTTCACAATCTATGTAGAATAATTTCTTCTCAGCACACTTATGACCTTTAGTGTATTTTCTATCACAACTGTAACAAAGCCCTTTTGCTATTTTTTATTCCAATTGTTGTAGTGTCAACCTTATAGGTTGTGGAAGACTAGGGGCAACAACACTTCCATCTTTATAGTTGTGAGTGGTGTGCTTCTTGGTTGCCATAATTTTGCTTTCCATTTTTCTTGCTAACCTGAATTCCTTCTCTAATGAATCAGGTTCCCAAAGGTGAACATCATGTTGGATATTATCCTTTAAAGACCCTATGAACACATCAACCCTATGCCCCTCTGGAATATCTTTTACCCTTATGTTCAATTTTTGGAACTCCTCAATGTGCTCCATTATTGAACCCTTTTGTTTGAGACTTATCAATTGGCTAAAAAAAGTGTTGCTTTTTGTATCCTTATAATGTGCTATCAATTCTTCCGTAAAAATTGCCAAAGTGATAAATTGTTTACTATAGCAAAGCCATTGATACCATACAAACTGATTTGATTCCAAATATATAGTTGCCATACGTACCTTTTGTGTGTTTTGCACATTATTGAGATCGAAGAATTGCTCCATCTATAATATCCATGTGGCAGGATCCTTGCCATCAAACTTCCTCATATCGATTTTTGGAATATGGTGAGTCTTCGATCCAAAATTAGCATCTATGGAATCATGATTAACATTTCTTTTATTCTCATCATGAGTTTCCTTTAGTACCCTTTCATCCTTAGTGCCCATTTCTTGTTGCAACTTATTCATATTTATCTTCAATTCGTCCATGTCTGTCTTCAAAACTGTGTTCAAATCTACCATGTCTCTCTTCAAATCTATGTTTGAATCATCCATCTTAGCTTCCATGCCCTTTATCTTAGATTCCATGCCATTTATCTTAGCTTCTATTAGCTTTTGTGAGCGTGACATTTGTTGCACTTGTTCTTGTAATTTTGATATATCATGTAGCATTTCTTCCTCTTCTTCATGAGTCATGCTAGAGCTTTCAGGTTCCTTACTCGGTGTTTTCATTTTCTTTCCTCAGGGCATCAGTTACTGATAATAATTCTTTACTATGCCCTTTGAATTCCTTCAAACCAAGCTTATGCAAAAATTTAAAAAAAACTACACACCTTTTTTCCCTTTGTAGAAGCCTGATATTGAATCTGATGTATCTCTATAATTTCGGATCATCCAGTTCTGAAATTGCAACTTGTAGTGTCCTTCTGCATCCTCTTTACAATGCCGCAAGTCTGACCCAAATTGGATTCTCCAAGGAAGAGTTACGCAAAATATCCCACAGTGACTTGATTTTAGACTAATTCAGTAGAGAAAACTTGTACGACGTGCCAGAAGTCACTATTTCGACCTATGGATCTGAAGAATGCATACAAGAAACTACAGTCCGTTCTCTTTTTTTACCTTCTGACGAAATTTGAATCTGATCTTCAGAGAGAAAGTTATGACAATTTTCCCCAGGTCACCTGCTTAGAATGTAATTCAGGAGTCTGCAAAAAGACCAACTTCCTCAGATCATATCTCCGAAAATATAGCGCGAAATGATCTGAAATTTGGACCCAAGGTTCAAAGCTATTTCTTCTCAAATGGGTTTTGTTTTAGAATTCTGAAACATCACAGAAAAAAAGTTATAGCGAAAATTCCACGATGACCTGTTTGGAGCAGTGAAACCCTAGAATCCAAAGCTCTGATACCAAATGTTATGAAACCAGCTCAAGAAAAGATAGAAAAGTTAGATCAACGCCTTAGAATTCAGCCTCTTCGAGGGGGAAACCTCCTTTACATTACATAAGTGAACAATTATTTGATGATTCAAATGACAAAACCTCCTTTCTATATATAGGAGTCAAAGGAGTCACAATATAATCTAGCCAACCTAACAATAATAATATAAAGCCACAAAAATAACAATAGAGGGATTCTATGGGGCACAGAAATAACATTATCGGGGTAATAGGGGCACAAAAATATAAATAAGGGGTATAACTACAATAGTAATGGGGTAATCACTAGTATTATAGTGACCCAACAGCCTATGCATTATTCTCATATTATTTCTTCCCTACATCATTTGTGGAGATGGAGGATGGATATTGATAGCCTCCTTCAACAATTTCCCAAACATCAGCTCCAAGCAACTGCAAATATGCTCTCATTCTAACTTTCCAGAAAACCAAGTTAGTTCCATTAAACAAGGTTCGGTGGATAGAAGAGGCTCCCTTTTAATTACTCATCTTGATGGATCTCCCTTTAAGGGATCAAGATTCTTCTGAGCGACCTTCTCTGATACCAATTTTTTGGAAAAATATTGAGGGGGAGGGGGGTGGGTGAATCAGTATTTTAAACACAAACTTCCAATTTTTATATTCTAAGAAATATACGCTACTATTATTAAGGAAACTTGTGTACACATGCTATTTTAAAGAAGGAAACCAATATATATCTAGTTACTGATTTTTATGTCTTTCATCAAATGATTATTCTTAATCAGTGTATTAGTAGATTAATTACTTTTTAGTACGCAATAAAGAACATAAATAAATCACACCAAACACACATAAAACACTAGGATTGTTTACGGGGGAATCCAATGTGGGAGAAAACCGCCACTGCTACTGTCTCTAACTTCTTTATTATGATATAAAAAAAAGTATTACATTTCTACTAATGCAATCTCTTTCCAGTACATAGGAACCCCCCTGCAGAAAGCTATAGTCTTCTCTCGTTCTCCAGCACCCACTGGACGGGAGCTTTAAACCCTTGATATCATTTATCGAGTCTTGCTAGAAGCGATATCCTACCCCCTTTATGAAGGTTGCAACCTTAATCTTCTTGTGAACCAATTTTCAAAATACTTCATACTAGATCTATCTGTCAAACAATCATCACAACATGTAGGCCACATTTAATCAAATTTTCAAACTACATGCATATAAATCATAAATCTAAACAAACTGAAGCATTGAATCTGAGATAGTGCCACACTGCAAATCAATTGAAATTTTGAAGTATCAAATCATTGAATGTAGAAAATAACGAGAAGTACAAAATTCAAATTTTGTACATGACTATAGAAAATAAGGCTCATGTATATACATGTTTCCTCTGTATAAGACTTACATACAGATCTAAGAATAATGAATGTTGAATAATCAATCACTAAATCATTTATAGGTCATTTATTAGTCACAAAACACTTGTACCAATCATAGATTATCAAATAAAACATAGATCACCATATTGTAGAATCAACACTCATATCCAACTCAATCCAACGAATACATAAAACACAAATTATCATGTTATAGATATCATCGATAGAAACAATAAACAAAACATAAATGATCAATTATCATTACCAAGTCATACTGCAAAACCCTGGAATGTATACATGACTTCCCTCGAGCTGTTCTTCATATGTACACACTTATATTTCACAACACCCATGTATAGATCTGTAAAAACTAAAAAATTATTTCGCAGAAAATATATGCCACCCTACGGAGAGGGTTCTGCGTATGCACATGACTCTTACCAAACACACCTACATACCGATCTACAAATTTTTTGTCGAAAGCACAAATTCACTTTCAACAAAATTTACTGCCAATACTATAAACTTCTGGATAAATCATTTAGATGATAGCATCACAATTTTATCAATATTAGCTACTCAAACATTTGCAATAAGTAAATCAATCAAGCATATATGTAAACATATTTTGGATCTTTCATATTTGAGTCTTTTCCTTTTTAGTTGGTGCACACATCTTTCAGATCAAATCATTCATAGACAACCCAATACTTTCTCACCTAACACCTTGATCTCCATCTCTTTATATAGTATTTTCCTTAGCCAATCCCTTAGGTAAATACCTTGGTTATGTCATAAGTATTATTTGACTGAACAAAATATATTTTGTCGCTCCAAATACTATGGATCAATACCATGGTAATAACCATTGGTATTCAAAATACCATGGTGTTGATTATATACGCGACGTTTACTCACAAGGCTCACGTATGTACGTGACCTTTCTTCTCAGGATTCGTGTATATTTTCTCAAAATTTTCTTTTATCATCCATCTATCTCTAGACTATCATTCCTTTGACCCATAACCTCCATATTGCATAATAATCCTATTATTATAATTTTTACATTTTTATCGGGTAGGTTTCCATCAAGGATAACACATTATCCATAATTCCAACAGGTTGATGGTAAATGGAAAATATAAAATGATGAATGGTAAAAGTAGAAGGTGAATGGAAAAATAATACAAATGGCTAAATGATCCAATGGATAAATGTATGAATATAGAATTAAAATAATGTACATGGCTTAAATCCATGGGTTTCTCAATTAAATTGGCAATATCTTAGGAAAATGTCTTCCATTTTAGATTTGATAATGTGTTGGATATAGTTAATACATACTGCCATCAAATGAAAGTATGAGCACATCTAATTTCTTAATTCTTAGCAACCCGCTAATTTTCTAAATAATTTTCCATCCAATTTAAGATCTTAAATTTGTTGGGTCTTCAAGAGGGTCATCTAGAACACCTAGGAGAGAAAAAATTGAACTTCAATTTGATTAAAGAACGTTAATCAACAATTTACTACCTGAATCAATTTATAATGTAACCTTTTTCTTTTATATATATCTTCATTCTATCTTGTGGGTTTGTTGAGCATTAATGTTGGCCAATGCGTGACAATATATTATTGTAGTAGTCACTTCTAGTTCTAGATTTAAGATTTTGTGACAAATACAATTCTTGATATTATTCATTTTCACACTCTATGTATAATAATTTAATCAAATGCACATATTCCCATTATTGTACTTGATGTCACAATTGAAACAGAGTCCCTTTCATCTTCTTTCATTCATATGTTGATGTGTAAACCTTCTTATTTAACAATTTTCTAGTACTCGTATTTTTACTTTCAACTTTCATTGCTAGACTAAAAGCATTGAGGTTCAAATATATGCATATAATATTTGATGCTTTATTTAAGGTTCCCATAAATAGGTTAAACTATTATCTATTAAATTTTCTTTACCATGAGACCCATCATTTCCAATTCTTGATAATGATTTATAAATGAACATTTTAATTATAATATTATCAATTGACAAAATAATATATTGCTCTTAATATCCCAATAATTTCCTATTAATTCCTTTGTAAAAATGGAGCAAGATATTATAGAATGATACAATTTTTTTTTTTTTTTCTTTTCTGAATAAATGGATGCCATATTGACCTTTTTTGAGGTTGTCACTTGGTCTACATCAAAGAATTTCTCCATTTGGAATACCTTTGCTATAATATCCCTAATTTAAAAGTCATCATTATGGTTAAGTGATTCGTTATTTCTTCTCTCTATATGTGATTGCCTCTCAATGCCACTATTTACTTATTTACATGATTTTCTTGGATCACTATACCCCTTTTAGGGATATCATTTAATATAATGATTTATAATGATTTATTTCTTTTTTTCCAATCATAGTTTTTTTATTTCTTCCTGGATGGTTTTTTGTATTTTTATCTTGACATTATTCATTTCTTTCTTCTTTTTCCTCATCCTTTATTCCATATGTGACAACTTAATTTTTACAATGGATACATGTATTCTATTTCTTCATGTGCCATGAATGAGCTTTCTAGAGGTTTAGGTGGTGAAGTAAATTTTAAAGTCTCCTTAAACCGGTGACAATATATAATAATTATCATCTTCTTCCTCTTTATCACAAATTATGAATCATCAAAAATAGATCTTCCAATCAAATTCCCATTGGAAGTTATGTATTTTATAGATCCCTACTATACCTACAAATATAAATTTGATAATTCTAAATTTGAAATTTTATATGAATTCTTTGTACTTCCACATATTTAACCATAATTTGATGTGCCAAGTGAAGTTTATGCTAAATTTCCCAAAGCTTTCTATTTTTTGCATCACCCAATAGAACACTTTTATACCCTACCAAATGCCCAAAATTTCACATTCCAAAATTTCATTGGGAGAAAGTTACAACTTTTTACAAAATGTACCTCAATATCTCTTCATCTCCTAATGTTTTAAGGTTTTGAGGAGTGATAGAAGAAATATTATAGTGAAAATGTAAAGATCACTTATTTGAAATTGTATGACTATACAGAAACCCTCACTTCCATATGGTGTATCCCTAAAAGTATAGTGAAGTAGAATCTAAAATTTGGACTAAACTCAACATTTCATGGTCAAATATTCTAAAACAAAAAACAAAAAAAGCTAAAATTCCACTAATACTAGGTTAATATTGTGTGATACCAAACGTTAAGAACAATAAACCCCAAAAAAAACCCATTAATTTCAGCCCAATTGAAGGGGGGTCTTCTTTTCTAAATTAACACATTGTATGACACAACACATGATGATTGTAAGACTGGACTTCATAAATGTATATATAGGATACATGGGTTACAATTATAATGAAAGGGTACAATGAAAGGTTGTTTCCCAGGTAATGATATAATGATTAAAAATAAATCAAATATTATCTAGTACTTACTAAGGGGTTTTGTGGTTAACACTCATTTCGTTCTTTGGCTTAACATTCTCCTCATGCTAACCACCTTAGGTATCCCTTAGAAAGCTTGTGAAAATGTAAAGAAATGTGAGTTCTAGGTCATGTGATCAAATCCCCCTCTAATTACCCATGGGAATTTGGGGGTGGATGTTTCACCTAGAAGTATAGTGGTGGTTGTAGGAATGGAGATTTGCAGAGTTGTAGACTCTCTAAGAAAGAAAAGCATGATTAGGTGATTTCACAAACTAAGCATAGTTATTTCTTGTGCTAAAGTACCAATAATTTTGTACCATGAATCCAATCATGCAAAGGACTTGTCACTATTTCAAAGATGTAATTGAATTCCATATCACCTACAACAAACAAGAATGGAATAAATTGGTGAAGTTTAAATATTATCAAGATGTATAAAAATTCAGTTGAGCACACTACGAGGGTGAGCTTTATTATTGTTATATTTTCACTCATCATTTGAATAAGTGGTTTAGTCCTAGTAGTTTGAGCCCATCTTTTTCCAATCCAATGTAAAGAATGAGGAACTCCATTTTATATAAGGAGGGATCCTCCCTCATTTTAGTTTCTTGCAAAATAAAGAATGTTTAAGTGCTATTTGATATTTGGAATTCTTATTTCATATGTGAAATATCTCATATTTCATAGGGGAAATTTAATATCTTCTGATTTTGAAGAAGAAAATAGTTCCATACATCTAAGGTAAAAACTGACATCTCTTACAACTTTTTATATGCATTTTACAATAGTATGTTAGAGGAATGTTATTCACTATAGAGAAACATTTATCTTTCTTATGTTCTTCACTTTTGGTTTAACCCTTTTCAATACTGTTTAGTTTATTTGATCTCAGATTGAAGATTCCTTCCCAACTTTCCAGTGGAAAGTAACTTAATCCCATAAGTTAGGAACCCTTTTCTTGAGAGGAAATGCCTCCCTAAATACTCTACCATATCTTATACCACCAAAATTTAGACATTTTGGTCCTTCCCAGTTGTTTTAATATATGATCTATGGTATAAATATTTTGGTTTTAATATATGATCTAAGGTTTAAATCCTATGATTAGAGAATCTAGTTTTGACTAGTAAATTTGTATATCAAACTCATGATTGCATCACTGAATTTAATTATTAGACTTATGGTTTCTTTAGTGGATTTATCTATTTTTGACCTAGTTTCATTTGAATATCATTAGGATTAGTAAGTATACTGTAATTATACCAAGTGAATGGCTACACCAGCGATATTCAAATTAAAGTTTGATACTGTGATTATCAAATTAATGATTATGAAAATTTGGTATTATAATTATAAAGTGCATGAGTAAATACGTATAATATATATTGAGTAAATAGTAAATTTCTATTGTTACACCGTAAGGCATTCCCCCCTGAAATAAACTCTCCTCCCATGCCACCTGTGCTGTTGTGAGTCATTGATTTAGGTGTTAAATGATAGAAATGGTCTCTGCGATCCGATTAAAAACTGTTATTATTCGGTTACCGTTCTCTAATGAAATTTTCTTCTTACCTAGCCTTCCTCTAAATCCAGGCACTCATAGTGCTTTTGTAGGTTCTTCCGATCTAGGAATTTTTTCGTACCCGACCTTCCTCTAAATATAGGCACTACAGTTCTTCTATAGGTTATTCTGAGCTAGACATTACAGGTTGGTTTGAAAGTATTGTATGTGGGACTTTATGAAGTAGAGGAGGAGCCATTTCTTCCGAGCTAGGCATTACAATTTTCTTTGAACGTATTGTATGCGGGACTTTATGAAGCAAAGGAGGAGCCATCACCCAGTGTCTGGAGTGGGGATACCAATGCTAGGAATCTCCCTTGGCTTACAGGAGCAGAAACCTTGCTCACCCGTTGTCTTGGCAATGCTCCTCCGTGGCCTCATCCAACAATGTTCTTCAATTCTCTGTCTCTGTTGTTTCACCAATTTCTTCACTATGGATTAGAATCAGGTACATATTGACCAATGTATTATTCTTGTTCAAAAATAGAGATTCACTCAAAGATATCTTACCTTTCTTTGGCCACTATCATGATGGTTCAGAGATTTGATCTTTAATTGAATAATTTTGAGATCTAATTCATTAATTTTATGCTTAAAATCCAAGTAGGTGCAAGTCCAGACATTGTAAGTATTGTTGTAACAATTTTTATTTTTATTTTTGGTTTAGGCTGATGGCAGTGTTCTTTATCATTCTTTCTTGATAAAAGAACCACACTTAGAAACCCCATTTATATCTGGTCCAATCGCAGAACACATCATGCCAACAACAGTGTTGAGCTTGGCGTACTTATGTGATCATATGTCACATCTCATGCATTTACTTCCTAGAGTGTTTTTACAACTATACCTGGTATGTAGGATGTTAACTGCCACTATTTTACTAAAGATATTTTGTTATTGGAACAATCGTGTTATTCAAATTAGGCTTAATTTTGAACTTTGTGTTGTTGGAACATGTAGGCTTTGGTTTATTTTGTTTTATGATCTGGCTTTGGGGGCCATGAGATAGCCTTTGAATCTTAGTATATGCTACACCGAAGTCTTTTTACTTGTTTGTATTTTGAATGTTCTAACCTTGCTATGTGTTTTGGTTATGTTTTCCTTGGTTATGTTTATATTGGCATTTTTTGGATTGTTATAGGTCTATATACTGGAAATTTATTTTTGGAATACGTTTGCTATTTTTGGGATTATTATAGGTCTATATATACTGGAAATTTATCTTTGGGATACGTTTTTGTTTTAGAGACATATATTTTATTTTCAGCCGAACATATAGTTCATAACAGTTTCATCTATGAATTATATGGATTATGTAAACTGGTTTACATACATGTGCCAATGAGTCATGAGGACACAGGAGCTGCAGAGGAGCTGGTACAGGCCCTCTACCTTAAGGTGATGGAGGCAACACCTCTCCTTCTCACAATGACTACACTTGGACTTGGCCTTCTTCTTCTCCTCCCCCATTTGTCTCCACACTTACATCTCTTCCATCATGTTCTTCAATTCTCTGTCTCTGTTGTTTCACCATTTTCTTCGCTATTGATTTTTTCTTTAAACTAATAGTCCCAAGTCTCTCACGTTGGAGTAATTCCATAGTTTTATAAATTTCAAAGTGGACAACCTCTCCAATGGAGGAAGCTCATTCACATAGAGACTGCCATCCAATTGTAACCGTTCTAGATGTTGAAAGTCACACATCCATTTTGGAAATTTCACTCCAATGTAATCATCCAATACAAGACTCTACAACTTCTTCATCTTCTACATCTAATCGAGAAGATTGTACTTGATATTATTCCTGTTTATGTGATGCAAATATAAATGCCTCATTTCTGGCCAATTTCCCATTATGGTTGCTAATGCATCAAATTTTGAAAATAATACTAAACGAAGCTCTATAAGATTTGTGAAATCCTTCAGAGCCACAACATTTGTGGGATCATTCAAGGATTTTTCCATACCCATACTCAAATGTAGTATTTTGAATGAAATGAGTTTAGACATCTCACTTGGCAATGATGTTAAGACTTTGCAATCTAAAAGATCCAAGAATTGAAGCCTAGAAAGATTGCATATAGTTGGAGGCAATTCCTTGATGTTAGTAGAATTCAATGTGAGAAATTCAAGCAATGTGAGTTGAGTGACCAATGTTGGCAGTGACTCTATTTGGGCATGGAAGAGATCAAGGACCCTCAAAGCATTGAGATTGATTAGAAAGTTCTCTAGAATAGGATAAATTAATAGATTTTTAGATAAGATGAAGCTCACCAGCTTAGGGCACATGAAATCTTCTGGCAATTTTTCAATTTGGTAGCTGAACAATGATATTCTTTCGCAAAGACAGTGTAGCATGCTAATCATTCTCATTATGCAGAAATCATGCAATCATGTTTCTTCTCTTTACAGGCTCTCTTAGGCTCCCATTAGGATCCGTATATGCTCACTACGTCCAGGGAGGCTTAGACCAGGCTTGTAGTGTGCAGTTTTCTTTATTGCAGTATATTTGTCACCAGTTCTAAGGGCTCCTACACTTTTTGTGGAAGACTGTACCTGAATTTGTATGGGATTGTGCATGTGAATGGTGTACAAGGAATTTTTGGGTTTGAACGTCATTTTATTTTTCAATTGATGAGAGTGTGCTAAGAAATTTTAAGAAGGGAGTTTAAGTGGGTTGGTTGAGGGGTAAGTTCTCAGTAGCATCAAGGAAAAGAGGAGAGAAAATATGATGCTTCATCTCATGCCTGATTACCCATCAGATTCATCAACCACCAAAGGCTGGCTAGAAGACAAGCACATGTTTTGTAATGCTTTTGGGATCTCAATAGGTTTCAATCCAAAGGGGTCCTCAGATTCAAAGGGGGCCAAAAGCCCAATTTCTCCATTTGATTTCAAGACCTTTTCTGGATTTGGGATCACTTGTTGGCCTAAAAACAACTTTGATTTCCAGTTGAGTTCTCACAAGAAGCAAAGCGAGACAATACTGATTGGTTCTCCCCATGGATTTACAAAATCCATCCATCAAACAGGAATGGAGAATTCAGAGATCTATACTTGTGTTATATCCTGTTATTCAAATTTGAGCACAAACAACATGCATACTCATTGTGGTATAGAGTGTGACATTATGCAATACCTTGTTCAAAAGTAAGATGAACATGAAATACGGGATGTCGCATGGCTATCTCAGAGCTATTCCAATTCTCCAGCGTTTCTCGTTCCCCATTTTCTCATGGCTTGTTGTCTTTGCAAACGGAAATTGAACCATGGAAAAGACATCTACATGTGCAAGTTTGTTATAATGATCAAACGATTGCTTTAAACCTCTAAGAATCGATTGAATTGATTAAAATTTCCCATTCTTAAGAGTTAGTCTCATTCTCTGTTTGATGTTAATTGCAGCGGTGACATGGCATTTTGCAGCGAGGAATGCCGCTACCAATAGATTTTGATGGATGATGAAATACCTTTAATGACATATTTTGATGGGTGATCGAATGGAAGCATTTGGTGTTTCTCCATCTTCATCGAGTGTTGCTTCATAAGATCAGAGGCATGAGATTTGTCCATCATCAGTGGGGCAAAAATAGGCGTTCCAATGTATGTATTTTTTGCATCAGAGTAGCTGTCAAAAAATACACTGCTACAAATGATTGAATGGAAAAGGGATTTAATGGGGTAGGATTTTGTGAGGCATATTAATACGGAGAGAGTTTTTTATCCAATTTTCAAGTGTCAAATGCAAGAATAAGCTAATTGATTTTTTATTTCCAATCCTTCAGATTATTCCCTTGGTAGGAGAACCATTTTAAATAGATTCTTAGTTTTATCTCCAAGAATCTGTTTAAAATCGCTACTTCATCTGAATTTAATGAAGTTCTTTTCCCTTCGAGTGAATGTTATTTCTGTGGATCTTTATCCTATCATTGTCACTTCACACAACCACTATTATAATTACAGATGCTCAGTATATTTCCATATTTCCTACAAGGGACTTCTACGTGGTTTTCAACCTTTATATACAAATTTTGTCAATCTCTAGTCAGAGTTATGCATTACACTGAAATTGTATGTTAGATAAGAAGTGACATTATTTCTATGGCAGCAATTGTAGGCATGGTAATGTGCCGAAGTTACTGAAGTTTTTCGTATGCTTTACTAGAATGGATTTCTGTTCATAAGCATCATTTTGCATGTTGCAGGTACCTTGCCAGATTCTGCTGATGATGAAAATGGACTCCCTTCACCCAATTTGGTCTATTGTGAAAAGGCTTATAAGGTATTTGAAGCGAAAACCTTAGAAGACAAGGAAGTGACAAGCGTGTGTGCTGGCTTGGTTTTCATTGTGTTTATTTTTGTAGATCTAGATCTATTGGCAAATTAATTCTAGATTTTCTAGAACTCTCACATTTGAGGAGCTCCAAGGTCGAGATGACAAAACTAGGTTTTCTCTTTCGGATTCCTTCCTCTCCCTTTTTTGTTGATTCAAAGTCTCAGTCCTATGTGCCTAGCTTGAGAGTATGCCATATCAAAATGTTAAGAAGCAGAAGAGAAAAGTCATTTCATGTTTTGATGTGATGTCTGTATGCAGAAAAATGACATGCCAGCTTTAGCATAGTTTTGGATTTCCTTAGTTTTATTGCATTACTGGATGATGCCAAATCGACTTAAGTTGGAGGTCACATTTACACTGACTAAAGTGTATGATGCAAACCCAAATGGGGTAGTGTTTCTGGCTCTGCAAGTATCTTTGATCCTGAAGACCTCTACTATTATTGATCTTGATAGGTTAAACAAATACACATAGCATTTACACAAAATCAGGAATAAATATATCTTTTCACAATACAAATTCATTAAGAAAACTTCAACTCATTTTAATTATGAATAACAGAAATTACAAATTATTGACTAATGGAAAGACCACAATCCTAGAATTTACAGATTATTATACTTCAATTAAATATTACATTTTGAAATTTCTAACTATCATCTAAAGTTCCTTGAATAATGTGTGGAGTTGCATTTTCATGTTATTGCCTTGCCAAGTTATTTGTTCCCACAAATATTTATCATCATATATTATTCAATGATCTAACTTTTCCATGCCTTTGGGTAATTTCCTCAAGCCAAAATACTTCTCTATCTTCAAAACACGGAGTTACTTCTCTATCTTCAAAACACGAAGTTTGAGTAGTGTTCTTGTCTTCAACACACCTTCCTCAATGATGCTTCAGAGCTTGGTCACACTAGACAAATGCATGGTCTCTAACATCGGAAATCCCCCTGAATCTCCAAAGCTCCCTATTCCCAAGTCTCTCATGTAGGAGTAATTCCTTAGTTTTAGAAATTTTAGAGTGGACCACCTCTACAATGGAGGAAGCTCCTTCACATAGCGACTGCCATCCAATTCTAACCTTTCTAGTTCTTGAAAATCACACACCCATTTGGGCAATTTCACTCCAATGTAATCATCCAATACAAGAATCTACAGCTTCTTCATCTTCTGCATCTCATCGGGAAGATTGTACTTAAGATTATTCCTGGCTATGTGATGCAAGTATAAATGCCTCATTTATGGCCAATTTCCCATTATGTTTGCTAGTGCATCAAATTTCAAAAATAAGACTAAATGGAGCTCTATAATACTTGTGAAATCCTTCAAAGCCACAACAATTGTTGGATCATTCAAAGATTTTTCCATACCCATACCCAAATGTAGTCTTTTGAACGAAGTGAGTTTAGACATCTCGCTTGGCAATAATGTTAAAACTTTGCATTCTCAAAGATCCAAGAATTGAAGCCTAGAAAGACTGCATATAGCTGGAGGCAGTTCCTTGATGTTAGTAGAATTCAATGTGAGAAATTCAAGCAATGTGAGTTGAGTGACCTATGTTGGCAGTGACTCTATTTGGGTATGGGAGAGATCAAGAACCCTAAAAGCATTAAGCTTGATTAGAAAGTTCTCTAGAAAAGGTTCTAGTTTGTCTAGAACTCTCACATTTGAGGAGCTCCAAGATCGAGATGACAAAACTAGGTTTTTTCTTTGTGATTCCTTTCTCTCCCTTTTTTGTTGATTTGAAGTCTTAGTCCTATGTGCCTAGCCTAAGAGTATGCCATATCAAAATGTTAAGAAGCAGAAGAGAAAAGTCCTTTCATGTTTTGATGTGTTTTCTGTATCCAGACAAATGACATGGCAACTTTAGTAGAGTTTTGGATTTCCTTAGTTTCATTGCATTGCTTGATGATGCCAAATTGACTTAAGTTGGAGATCACATTTACACTGGCTGAAGTGTATAATATGCAAACCCAACTGGGGTAGTGTTTCTGGCTTAATTCAGGTTTCTTCCATGACCAAATGATATCTCACCTTCAAGCACATTGAGAAATAGACCAAAGTTGAATATAAAAGGAACATTGTTTGTCTTTGGAAGAAATTGATACAATTCTAATTGGTATCGATACCCTCATTGTGAGCTTGTTTGTGACTACATGGTTTTATATTGCTTGTATGTGCTTGGAATTTATGCCTTAGAGCGTTTCCTTTGCAACATGTGGTGCAAATGCTAGTTATTTCTCTAAAGGACTGAATTGTTCATTTCTATGAATACAAATCATTGTTCTCCTTCTAAATGCCCTCCCTATATTCTTATTTATAAGGAAACTTATCCCATAGGTTCAGGGTCTCCCCTCTATTCTTATTTATAAGAAAACTTATGCCATAGGTTGAGGGCCCTTTATGAGACCTTCATGTGAGAAACAAGGAAGCAACCAAAGGAACAGTAGATGGCTTGCTTTACAGTATTTTAGAATCATGTTTGCTTTAGGTTAGAAATTTTTCTTTTGAAAACATTTAACCTATAACAGAATCCACATCCACCCATATTAATTAGCACAAACCAACTTACCTAAATATTTCTTTTATAAAATTTTGTGATATTATATTTTTATGGTTATACAATATTTACGCATTGGTTGTATTCATTGTGATCGAGAATATGGCAGAGAACAATCCCTTATCCTACAACAAATCGGCCCTAAAGCCTCCGGGAAAATACGAGATGGAAGTACAGGAATGTTACCTAGGATTTTCAAAATAAAATTAAATGCGTACAGTGATATGGGGTTTAACGGTAAGTTTCGTTGGGTGAAACCCATGAGACGGAGGTTCAAATCTCGTTGAGTACATGGCCTCTTGTGTCTTGGCTAGAAGAGTAGGCGACCCCAGAGTGGACGTCTCGGCTAGAAGAGTAGGCGACCCCAGAGTGGACGTCTCGGCTCTTGTTGAGGCATAAGTTCTTGCTATGTGTGGCTTGCAGGTTGCTGCACCTAGCCTAGGTTTATAGTGGCAGCCAGTTGGATTTGATCCTGGGCCTGCCCAGGATAACTCTCACCAGTTACCGATTGTCCTAGTGTTAAAAAAAAAAAAAAAAAAAAAATTAAATGCATATCCAAAGAGCATATCCCTTCCCCGTTAAAAAAAAAAAATTAAATGCATATCCAAAGAGCATATCCCTTCCCTCGTTTGTAGCAGCCCATAAAACGGTGCTGCTAAGGGTATCTGACCATGCTCACCAATTTTTCGTGATTGTGACCCGCGGAAAGAAACGTTTACAAGAACGAGCGTTTTTTTTATGTATTGTAAATCTTAAACCGTCTTTTTATATATTTTATATCTTTTACCGTTTTGGATGGTTAGATTCCTTTTTTAATAAGATAAAGTTGAGAACGAGCTGGAGGTAATCTATATCAAATTTTTTGCAGGCCTTTCTACAAAGCGCAATTTGTGATTTTCGTTGGACACTAAGAGCAGAAAGCATTTGTAATATCATGAAAAACCGTGACGATGATAATGTTCCCAATGACGGTGTTGTACTTCAGCGGAACACTGGAAAGGCTAAAGTCATTGGAAATTCTGGGGATGTTGCATCTAGTTCCCAGAGTTTCCCGACACCAACAATGGTCACGAAAGAAGATTTTGTACGCGTGATGCGTGATACTGGATGTTGCTGGGTGTACGCAAGGTTTGCAGAAGAACGTGGCTCCGTGCCCCAACGATTGTATGCTCTCGACATAAAAGGCAACGGTTATGTGCTTCTGCCCGATCCTCCAATGAACCTCTTCTCCGATAATGCGAGTTCAGTCTTGGATTCGAAGCTATATCTTATAGGTGGTAAAAGAGGCACAATTTTGTCGTTTTTCGTTCACTTCTTTAACCCTGTCTTGTACAGCTGGCATGATGCGACTTTCAGTGATGTGGAGAGAAGTACGGGCTGCACAGCAGCCTCCGTGGAAGGAAGAATTTATGTGTTTGGAGGGTGCCCTATACGATACCGTCACTGGTGTGAAATGTACGACCCATCAACCCAGGAATGGACGGCACTCCGCAGATCTCTGCTCCTAGCCAACGTTCATATGAGAGGCCTAACCCCACTAAGGGCATCTGCTGTTCTGGGTAATAAAATAATTCTACGAGGATCTCAAACAGGAATAGCATTCGACGTGATGTTAAATTCTTGGACTTCCATTTCAGACAATTTGATCAATGGATGGTGGGAATGCATTAGGGCAGCTGTTGTGGGAAACATGTTAATTACTTGCCACGGTGAGATGGACCAATTTCAGAAATCCCATACAAGCATCGGGGCTTATGATCCAGGCGAGGATATCTGGCTTCCGATAGAAGGGATTGACAACTTTTTTCACGAAAATGCACATAGATCTGAGTTCATGTCTGTAAATGGAAATCTGGTCATATATCATATGTGGGAGCAAGATGATTTAAGATACTCAGTAATTCAAATCAGTAAAAGACTTAGGACAACTGTTAAAGCCACTCTTCTTTGCCAATCCCGGTTTCCGATAGCCACCATAATTAATGAAGGTAAGATTTCTAAATTCCAAGAAGGTTTTACTTAAATGTTAATGACTTTTCATTGCGCTGCTAAATTTAGTTTTAGAATTATTAACACTTTTTAATATCTTGCCACTGGCCAGGCCTGGACGTTCGTCGTGATCGTATTCGTCGTTGTGTGTACAAACCTATCTTAATGGAAGCATTTAGAGCGAATATGTGAACAACCAGCGCCTTCTTGGTGTGTTGTTTTATTTCATTTTTATTTTGAAATCGTTGCGAAAGCGTGAGCATAGATTACTTGGTGAGAAGAACGGGTTACTCAGGGTTTCATTTTTGGTTGATGGGAAATACGTGATTCCTAAGGTTTTCATTTTTGACTGATGGGAAATATATATAATGCCATATATCCAGATTTTCCATTGTAAAGCTTTGTTTGCTCCGGATACATATATGCGGTTTTCCAAAGACTCAAATATACCGTGGTTAGTCTTTACAGTTTTAGCAGTCTATGATATAGCCAATAGTCACATTATAAGATTATTTCATGGTTCGTTTTCAAGCAATTTATGTCGTATTATAGTTTCATGGCGTTCAAGAACCAGAACCAGTTTTCACATGATGGATTTGGTGGCTCTTCCATAAATGAATTTGTAATACGAAATCATCACGTTGAGGTAGAGAATACATAGACGCGCGAGAATAGCCGTATATGTTTTTAATAGCGATGTTTGTTAGCTTCTCTATATATATATATTCATTCCTACTACGATTTTTTAGGTTAGATTTCAATTAACTCCGAAGGCCAAATACTTTTATTGATCTTCACAGAATCTTTCAAACAGATTACTCTAACGTCTATTATTGGTTTAAATTTAGTTTTCGATTAACCACAGAGGCCAAATAATTTTATTAATGTCAGTTGATAGAATCTTTCCAACGGATTGCTCTAAGGTCTCTTAGTTATTTAAGTGAAATTTAAAATTCTTTTTCACAATAACTTCGGCCTGCTTTGCAATATTTTAGTTTATTTATTACCTATCATGTGCATGTAGAAAACGGAATATTTACATGGTAAGATGGAGTGGAGTTCGTGTATAGCTGGTATATTTATAATTTTATTATTTGTATAACTCCTTTTTAATATGGTTATAATAATTTATTATTATATCGATATTTTAAAATATTAAACTTAAAATTTTCAGTATTATCTTTACAATGTATATTTCACCGCTTTCCATGAATTGAATGCGAAAGAAACGTTGATTGAATGTGAAATGGTGATCACTTTTCGGTAATTTTAATTTAATATATTTTGAAAATTTAATAACAATATAAATTATAAATATTGGTATAATGTAATATTTTTTATATTTAGTTTTGTTTTAATGGTATATTGGTGTATTTTTATCAAAAAAAAATAAAAAAAATTCATTTATAATTTAATATTAGGAATTTATTTCTTGTTTGTTAATTTTTACTATTATTTAAATTTATTTATTTGTAAAGTGATTGGTTGAGATCTTATTATGAGTGGTTTAGTAACGCCAATTTCTAATAGTTACTAATTTTTTGTGTTTAGTTTTATTTCTTTATTAGTTAACTTTTTTCTTTTTTCTATTATTTCCAATTTCATGAATTATAAATTTTTTCATCTATATTTTTCAATTTAAGATGACTTATTATTAAATTAAAACCATATTTTAATAAATTTAATTGCAAAATTTATATATATTAATAACAAATATAACACATATATAAAATAAACACACACATATATATATATATTAACGTGTATATATGTTAATATAAACAATATTAGTTAATCATATTTTTTAACTTTTGGTAATGACATACAATACAGTATTTTATTAATTATTTTATTTTTGTGGTGAAGTTTTTGATTTTATTATTTTTAGTTTAATTAAGCCATATTTCAACTAAGAAACATGTACTAGCTACTAATCAACTTTTATTTTTTAGGTATCATTTCCATTATAAACAAAATTTAGAAAATAACAATATATTAATTATGAAAAATGATTAAAATGTATGTTCAGTTTAGGAGTGCAACGTTGAAATTTGAAACATTAAAATTCAAATAAGTTTGTGAATATATCAATTTTATTTATAGAAAATTGGTGTTATTCCATTGTAAAAAACATAATATTTTGAGTATATCAATTTTATATATAAAAAATTGATATGACACGTAAAAAATGGTTGGTTTTTAATATGTTATATTTTCTTTAAAATATAAAGTATATGTTGTCATTAAGATATCAAAGATAGAATTTCTTAAGATGGATTAGTGCACTTGTAAATAATAACCATTATGATAGACTATTAATTTTTGAATTTTTTTGTTTTTTATTTTTTATCTACTCCTTGAACCTAATCAAAATAGGCTAAAGCATCTCTGCAGTGCCAAGTCAAAACTCCAACCACTCAAGTTAAGAATCATTGTCCTATATCTATGCTTGTGCATTATACAATTTGTGTTTTTAGATGGGAAAGACAATAACTAGTTATACTAGAAGTAAAGGACTTATGCAATTTAAAGTGATAATATATGTAAAAAAGAAATATTAATAAAAATAGAAAGAAATATTTTTTCATTAAAAAAGCTATATTTAAAATTGCCTATAAAATTTTATAGGTGTTTGTACTTTCATTACTAATGAATATGTCAATCATATTCTAAAGCATGCTGAGAAATAGACATAAAAATAGGGAATCGGGAAATTGAATTTGTTTTTATATATGCAACTCAAAACACTAGATTTGTCATTCTAGAGTTAAAACCCAAGTAACCAACTCATCCAACACTCTCGCAATTAAACACTTTTCCATTTCTTTTGAATTTATAAGAACATATGCATGATAAATCCACATATATGATATAACATATATTAATAAATTTGTATATCTTCATATTTCATAAGGAAATATTTAAAATACCACTTTCGTATTTTTGGCATATTCCTATTAGGTCCATTCTCTTTATATAAAACCATCTAATGTCACATGCAATATTACTAGGGATCAAATATCCCATAGAAAGGTAATATTCCATGGTTGGATAATTGTAAGGACCTTCTTTTCCTTTTCAACCATGGTGTAGGAACCTACACTAATTAGTAACTCTCGAAATCAATTAATGCAGAACATATCCCATAGCCCACACAAAGGACCCATGTGTTGGTATAAGGACTCATTGAATGTTCTTGAGCCCAAAATGATTCAACAATACCCCAAGGAATTATTTTTCCTTCACTGGCCATGTACAAAGCCTCACAATCCATTATTTGTATGCAAGAGCTTTTAATGGCATCCATATCCAACCCTTATACCAAATAACCTTATGAAATTATTTTTTTTGTGGTTTGAAGATGTTTTTCATGGTGATCAAAACCAATAAGTGCCATCCATAATTTAGAGTTAAGTTATTTCCTCCCCTAGCCATAGTGTTAAAGTTATGATATACTTTTATTTAGTGCCACAATCCCTCATTTTTCTCTTGCCATATTCAAACCTCAAAGACCATTTACAATGCAGGAAACTTACTCGTAGCATCCATACCCACTTGGATGTTGAAGAATGTTGTCCATGGTCCAAACAATGGTTCATGTTGTGGGTTTCAGATATTCTCAATAAAGGCATGTGTTGTATCTTAATGATTATGCTTGTATCCCTCAAAGAGGCTAGAGATATTGTACAAGGGTCTCATGTCATTGTTATATCATGTATTCAATATCATAGAGATATAAATTTTTTGGAAAATTGGTGTTTTTCATGATGATTTAGGGCACAAGGCCCATCATTGTCCTCTAATATTTGTTTGATATATCTTTAGATAAAAACTTAATGCATAATTAATTTATGGTATCTGAAACACCCTTGGAAGTAATACTTAGCTGATGAATGTTCGTTATGGAGTTTTAAGAACTTATACATGGGACTTGAGCCTAAGAAGGAAATTTTTAGGTCCATAGAGTCTTTATTTCCTCCTATTATTATGATCATGGTCTTGAGACCATTTATGAAGCTCAAGACCTTATAACAAATATCGTATTCAACTTGGATGTTATTGACTCCCTATATAGGGATTATATTATAATTTGTAGGTTTGTTTATCATACTTTGAGAAATTACAATAAGGATTAAGGTCATTGTATGCATAACCATATTTATGCGTTGAAATTCATTTCTAGTGCTTAAAACCTACTCATCATTACTATATCATACTCGAAGGATAACTATTACTTGTAAGTTACCATATGTTGGTTTGCATACTTTATCAAGGATCTTTATATGAGGAAGCTTTAGTAAGATCGTAAAATAATTGTTTTCTCTTTTATGATGATCAAGGCCCCACAAACCTTCCATGTTCTTTGGTAGTGTTCGATGGCATGTTCATCAGACTTAAGCTTAAGAAGCTATGTTTAGGTCCATAAGCTCTCATTTCCATCCCTTAGCTGATATCACGGACCTAACAATGTGGTTTTGATACCATACATATGGTCAAGGACATGAGATCCATCCATAGTGAATGAAACATATTGATGCCATTGCTATCTAACTCTTAGGAAAAGAACCCCTATTGAGGGATTTTGTCATTGTGTGTAGGAATTATACATGGTGCTTAATAATGACAAGGTTCAATTACTATCTAAAGCCCTTATTTACCCCTAAACCATGTGGCATAATATAAACCCATTTTTACCACACAATAGCTATTGATGACACTAGAGTACCACATGAAGGATTAAAAAGAATCCCTACAAAGGACTCATGTGTTGGTATGAGGAATTGTTTAAGGTTGAACTTGAGAAAATTCAAAAATACCTTGAGGAACCTTTTCTCATTCTTCAACCATGTTCAAGGATGTATAACCCATCGTCATTGTGAAAATGATGTTAATGGCATCCATATCCAACTTTGATGCTAAAGAGCCCCTAGAAGAGATAATATGTTTTCTTTTATGGTTTTAATTCATGGAAATTATGTGAGTAAGTTGCATCTTTGAATTTAGATTCAAGTATTTTTTTTTCAAACCATAAAGCTAGAGATAATTAGAAAACCCTCATTTAGGTAAAAAACTCCTTTTCCATCACAATTGTGTCCATACCTTTAAAACATTTAGACCGCACAAAATATATTCATGAAACATATAGCCCACTTAGATGCTAATGAAAACTAAATATGAATAAATGAATGATTCATAGAGTGAGATATAAACAAATTTTCATTTAGAGCATGGTTTTAGGTTTAATAATTGCAAATGTATCTTATGATGTGTTAGAAATACGATATAGGAGTCTCAAGTGGTCATTCAAACATGAATTCAACATTATAGCCATAGTATATTTATGGGTAGTAAGCATTATTCATGGAAAATAAGCTTGGAAGGCTTCATTTTGAGCACAAGTCTCATTATTATCATCATGTGACCTTGGAGATACCTCTAGACATTTCCCTAATGCATAAATAATGTAACCATAGTGCCTATAATATCCTAAAAGGTTATTTTTAACCAATAAGGGTTAAATTTGGATGTTTAAGGGCATGTCCATGGTGCATGAGAATAAGAGGGAAGGTTTAGGGATAGAAGTTATTATTTTCATCCTTTGACTATGGACAAAGATCCAAGACCTGATCATGATGCCTAATACCTACTAATGATTCCCATATTCAACTCTAATGTTAAAGACTCCTATAGATGGCTTGCATTCTAGTTTCCCAGAAAAACCCATTGCTTAGTTTTGGAACCATGTTGGTGTTGATACTATGGTGTTTTAATGAGGATTTCTTTTTAGATAACCCATGTTCAATATTATGGAGGGGATTTTCTATCTCATACTACTTCTTAATGTCGCACGCATTTTTATAAAGAATGTTAAGCATAGGGTCGGAACAATGTCAAGGAAGGTTTTGTAACACCTTCATCCAACATCTACCCATGTAGCTGGCCAACTATGATAAATATGTGATGAGAGGCCACAATAATGGGATTCAACCTCCTAAGTCACTTGAAGGAAGTGGAATCAATGTAAACACATCACAGTAACCTTTCACATCAACAAAAAAACTCCCAGAAGCCAACCCAACCACTCAGGTAACTAACTCCTGAGACCGAATGAATTTTTAGTGTATCAAACCCCTAGACATTCCCTTGATATGGATAAGGGTGCATCTGTAAGGCTCTAGAAGCTTCGACAACAAGGGAAAGGGAGCTTCTGAGGAATTTTTTCCCCAGTGCTATGCCTGCCACTTTTTCAGGCCGAGGGCCCAAGTCACTACCCATAACTCAATAACACCTTCAAAAATGAAATTTCACAGTAGAATAAAGATACATTTGTGAAAACATCAATGAGGACTAGGCTAGACCCATACTAGCCATGACAATCATTTCGTCAAACATATCACAAATATGAAATCTACAGGTCTTAATAGCAGTGTTGAGAATAGGGGTCTCATACATATCTGATATTCACTCTGAGGCATTGTTTCCTTATAACATTATAGATAATTTCATCTATTAGGCCATAGATACATTTCTCATTCATTTACAAGTAAAAACATGATGAGAACCATACATAAAAATTTTCATAATACATGTTCATAATGAGCATAATAAAAACAAAAATACCAAGGAAACAATAACCATATAATCTACATATGAACCAGTATAATACTCATGAAATAACAAGGAGATATAACCTCATATTAATGAATGCAATGGCCAACCAGGCTTGGGACTTCCATGAACCACCCGACCATAGATTGGTTGAACCATATATTTCTTTCATCCAATCACCCCCATGTCATATTTGAAGCATGAATGTGGGACTTAAAACCAAACTCAATCAGGGCTTCCCAAGGCTACACCACCTCACCCTCATCAATAAAACTAGGCTTTACCATAATCCATCTCGGATCACTAAGCCATTAAAAAAGCATGGAGGCCACTAGATTTCTCCACCTACACCATGAGGAATTTCCTTGTCTCATAGTCTCTATGCTTTACCACAATCCACACGAGATCATTAGGCCCTAATCAAGACTCCACCCTCTAGTATTTATTGTATATCCCATCATTCACTAAAACGTATTCCTAGGCCTAATCAAGGGAAAACACCTCTAGTCTTTACCATATATCCCTCCATTAACCGGTCGAGAATTTCTGGGCTCACTGAGGCCGAGAATACCTTGGTTTACCACAACCCACAATCTGGTTTAGGGGTCACTAGGCTAGTGGCTTTACCACAATCAACGGTCTGACTTAGGGATCACTAGGCCAAGTGTTCCTTCTTTCGGAGATCCACCTCACTCAGCTTCCCATCCATTCGGCAATCCATCTCAACCAAAACATGAGAACCGCATTACACCATGGCTATCTGGAAATGGCAAGGCTAGGCTGAAAACACCGTTACACCTGGAAAAACCCATGCCATGACAGCAAAGAACCACATACAATACCATGCATGCAAAATATAGTAAGGAAATCACACATGCAAAATGATACCTGCAAAGAATATTGTTGTAGATGCTTGCTCCTTCCTTCCTCTTGGACTTTTCCTTGCTTGATCTAATGCCAAAGTGCTCCAACGAAACTCTGTGTCCAAGAGTGAGAGAGATAGAGAGAATAATGAGAGCTCCAAAATTGAATTGACAAAAGACTACATTGACCAAGCCTGAGAAAAAGATTTCCAACTGATCCTTAGAAGCCCTTTTATCAATGAGGCCTTTATTTTCTTCATTTTCCATTATTTTCCTCCTTACATGCGACCTGTGACCTTTCACCTTCCTTTTCTCCTAATTTCCATTATTTTCATAAATAAATGAGCCAAAAATGTCAATTTTCCTTTCCAAAGCCTTTACCAGTTGCTTTGCCAATTTCCTTAGCCATAATAAATCGAAGTGACAGCCCTCTAGGATGTTTTTACCACCATTAAGCTTGGAATACGTGTCCCATGACCATGATCTATATATATATATATATATATATATATATATATATATATATATATATATATTACATGAATTTTTAAGCAAGGTTGTTACAGAACCCTCCCCCTTGGGGGAACACCATCCTCAGTGTTCAATGACACCTATAACTAGCAAGGTTGTTGAAAATAAACATGATTCCCATGAAGCTTTATAACATAGCCTGTTGTAGTATTTAAAATGACAATATACTAAAACATGACAAACATATCGTTTGATGAAGCTTTATAACACAACTCATTATGGTATTTACAATAATAAAAACATATACACACATAGACATTCTTCACCCAGTGAATAATCATACGATCTATGGATATTTATAAATCCAACTCGATACAATATTTACAATGATATACACATATGCACATTTTCTCATCCAACAAATAAAAGGATACCATGTGTGTATCAATCAACAAGGGAATCTAGAGGCTCCCACATCCACCCTCAAAAGTAGTACAAGCATTCGTCTCCTTCCCAGGAAGTCTAGAATCCACTTTCAAAGTCAAAGTTGTATTCAATGTCCGACATGACAATCATGTGCCACTTGTCCTCTCAGTTAACAAATACCGACTCATTGTTCTAGGGCACATTCCCAATGTGTGTATGATTCCATTTGGAAATTTTAATGACCAAAACAAATCCATTCCTAACCTTTCCTTCTCTGCTACACATTCCCTTGAGCAATTCAGTCACCCCCTTCCGTACAGTCACACACCTTCCAATTTCTGTTGGAACCTCCATCCCGGGCATTCCATCCCTCAGAAAGGTTTCCCTGCATCAAAAGGTCCAAAAACCAAGGCATGTCCTTGCTTTAAAACCATCATATAGGTCATAGCATGCTCATGGAAATCAATGGACAATATTAGATACCAGCGTCCCACAATGGTCGTACTCTAAATGCTTTATCAACACATTTTTGCATGTTTCAATTCCTTTTGTTGTTTCTGCTAACTCTTTCCATCAGTTTCGACCACCCAACCAGGCATTTCATGTTTTCCTATACCAAGCACATAATTTCCATTAGATTCAAAATAACATGAAATAACTTCAAATCATACCTCATTAGTGGCTTGTCAACAAGGTACACTTACAATTATGTTCACTTCCTATCATAAGAAATCAAATTAGCATCTTTAACCAAATCATAATGTATAAACATATCACATCAGGTTAGCTCAAAACATAACCATCATAGATCAAAATGATAAATCACATGTAATCATCATAAACCAAAATCATAGATCACATGTAATCATCATAGACCAAAATCATAAATCACATGCATAATAAAACTAAAATAAAATATTGATACTTATCCTTTAATCAATCCTTAGCTTCTACCTTTGTTCATATTCCATACGCACATAGGATTGGTTGCCACACCCGACAAGAACCCAATGCCTTATCCCCAACCATGTGCACATACACATAGTGTGCATCACACACATACAACCACACACGACATACAACAACATGCAATATGTGCACCTACACCTGACATACCACACATACACCTACACCCAGTGTACAACACAACACAATACATACTCGGACATTTGGTGTACATCACAACACAATACATACACCTACACCCGGTTTACAACAAAACATAAATATGTACAAAAAGGACAACACAATGAATACATATGTCATGATACCATGACTATACAATGCACATGCATAGTACCACATGTCCACAACACAACATGTATGACATGCACACAATACCACATGTACACCAATACCATATGTACAACATGTACACAATACCACCTATACACAACACCACTTGCACAACATGTGCACAACATCACATGTACACGGGACCACCTGCACAATGAGTACACAATGCCAAATGTACACTGCACCACATATACAATGCCAAATGTACACAGTACCAGATGCACGACATGTACAGGACACCACATGTACACAACATCATATGCATGACATGTACACAAAACCCCCTACACATAGAACCACATGTATAACATGTACACATCACCACATGCACACAACACCACATGTACAATCATGCACACAACACCATATGTACATAGTACCACTTGTACAACATGCATGCAACACCATATGTACATAGCATTGTATATACAACATGTACATAACATCATATGTACACAACGCTACATATCCAACATGCACATTGCACCATATGCACACAATTTTGCATATTCATCATGTGCACAGTACGATATGTACACAACACTGCATATCAAACATGTACATAGCATCATCTACACCCAGCACTACGTAATGCAATATACACACAACACCATAGGTACAATCACTAAATATAAAATATGCACAACACATACACCACAATAGTACTGCACATCCAAGACCACACTGCCTCTACCAAGCATCCTTGCTTGCATTGCCTCTCTGCTATCCATGCTTATCCTAGCATGTTGCAGATCACGTTGTTTTCATTTCATTGATGTATCTCTTAGCATTAACACGTCCATAACCTAAACATAGACATAGTATAATCAAATAATATGTAATATCCCTACCCTTAATAATAAATAATAAATAATAAGAATAATAAATAATATAATATAAATAATAAATAATAAATAATAAAAATAAATAATAATAAATAAATAATAAAAATAATAAATCATAAATGTTAAATAATAAATGATATTAAAAATATATACAAAGAAAATAAATAAAAATAATAAAAATAAAAATAGTAATAACCATACTAAAACTCTAAATAAGAATAAATAGAAATAAAACAAGAAAACTATCAAAAAGAAGGAAATAAAACAAGAAAAGCTAAAAATCAAAAGAAAAGTAAAGAAATAAAACAAGAAAGCTAAAAATCAAAAGAAAGTTGCATGTAGACACATGGAGTGTGTGCATGTGGTTCCCCTTCCAATGTTGTTCTATTTAATAGATGGTGAGGAAGATGAGAGGCATTCTTGCATTCCATCATTCCGAGATTCTATCTTGCATTCTCTTGGGAGAATGGAGTTCTAAGACTTAGGAGTCACTGGCAGTAGTTCGTTGATTGAGGGCTCGGGGGTGGCCAGTTGTAGCAAATCCTTACACAATTGAGCCTACAGTTGGGTGGAGAGTCGTCCCCAAAACCTTGTTGCCATCTGGCAGACATTGATCACAGATAATATAGGTATGTACTTATTTGTTGATTCTGATTTTAATTAGGAAATTAATTTTATATTTACTTTGGACTGTTACATATGGTATCAGAGCTTTGGCTCAACCCTTAGGGCCTATGGGCATCTTAGAAAAAAAATTATTTTATTGGAATTTTTAACTTGACTTGTTTTGAAGTTACAGGATGGTTACTTCCGGGAGGCCGCATATTTTTTCTACAAACCCTCGCTATACACGTAAATTTTTTATTCAGTGCATACTTACTGCATAGTTATATTTTGATGGTGTTCATTTTTAAAGTCATTCCTATGAGTAATCTCCACAGCTAATCTTATCATGTACATATTTTCATATCCGGGCTCCTTCTTGTTGTCCCCTGCATCTTTACTGGTTGTTTATTCCAATTTTCTTAATCCAGAGACCACCCAATTATTTATAATCAAATTTCTTGGGAATTGTTGGGGATTCCCAAGTAGAGCCCATGGAGGCATGGAAAGCTTTGTAATTGTACACGACGTGGGGTTTTAAAAGAGAAATTTTTTATTTTAACTTAATTAAATTAATCCATATTTTTTTTAATGAAGTGAAATAATTTAATTTAAATAGAAAAAAAAAAGAATGCATGCAAGTAGTAGTTGTCCATAACCCCAGATTTTCTCTATTCTTGTAAAGCCCCTCTTTCCTTGATTATTAAAACCCTTGCGTGATAACCCATAAATTATTCCTTTTACCTTAGGGAGTTTCCTCCTAATATATTTAATGAAAACGAATTTACAATACTTGATTCTCTTCCGTGAAAGAATGAAATGGAATAAGATTTATTTAATGGTAACTTTTGGTACTGTCAATAATTTTTTTGGGTGCCTCCACACAGAGGGAATGGAGTTATGGATTATTAAATTTTGGGTCCTTCGAAAGATAGTCAAATAATTTAATTTTCAAGTTTTCTATCCTTATGTGATCCACCCCTCAATTGATGCAATTGTGAAGGAAGTTAAATTTCAAGAAAGCTCATGTTGTTTTAAATTGTTACTTCGAATATAGTTTCATGTGCCGACCATGGCCTAGTTCACTCATGGTTAAAATTAATACAATCAGTCTACTTAGCAGTTTTAGTTATCAAGCTTTGTCATAAACAACGAAGTCTATTTTTCTTTATTATTTAATAACTCGAGTTTTCGCTGAGTTAACTCGATTGTCCAGCTGTCGTCGAGTCAGATTATTTTAACTTTACCGAACCCAAATACAAGTGAATTTTGACTATTATTTTGCTGAAGCTATTTTGGTATTAAATTTTGGAGTTACTCAACATTTTCAGTTATTATGCCCCATATTTTTAATCTTCAAAGTGGGATTATTAGTTTTACTAATCACGATGCGGGAATGCGTTATTCCTCTTTTCGTTCCTTGCCAGTAGAATATAAGCTAGAAATTCATTTTCTTAAAGTTTATATTAGTTCTTGTATTTTATCTCATTAATATTTTGAGGAGGGGTATTTAAACGTTCATTTGAAAATTCTCTTTTACTATTTAAGGGATTATTCCTTTGTAATCTCATAATAAAAATACATTTTCTTGAGTGGGTTTTAGATTTATTTCTATTGTATCCCATCTCCTTATTTAAAAGGGAGGATTTGCGGAAGTGACTAACTCTTTAATTTAATTTTCATTTCATTGTATTTATCTAATTTATTGGATTGCTTCACTTGGTCATTAATAAATCTAGACTTCATTGCTAATTGTTTAATCTCATTGGCTATTTGGTCTAAATTACATTAAGTAATTTGTCTTTATCTCTCTTGTGTTTTAGATTGAAGTAGTATATCTTTAATTTCCTAATTAGTAATCTCATCTACGATCATTTACTTGTGCTTTCATTTGCATAATTCTCACTTGCTCCATTTGTCATAACATATTATAAGTGAATATTTTTAAGAGCACTTTCTATTAAGGCATTTGAGTTATTGTTCTAACATTTTCATCTAATTGTCATTTCCTTTACTTGCTTTATTGATTAATCCTTACATGCTTCATTGAATCATTGTTGTAAGCTAATAATCTTGTCATAAATCTTTATTACAAGTGAATTGGTATTTTTTTTTTGAAGCATCTTGTTTTGAGAGATGAGGATTTGACATTGAGAGAACCTGGTGACAATTGAGAGAGAACTCTGTGTGAGCTAACACAAAGCCAGATTATCTTCCACCCCTTTATTGGCAAGGAGGTCTGCTAATCTATTTGCATTCCTTCTAATATGAACGAAAACAATTTATCACCCTTCTACAATGATTGCTGCTAGTTGTTAAACACCGTGGTCCAAGCGCCAACAACTTTTGCATTTGTGAGTTGGAGAGCCACCAAGTATGCAGTTGGCTATTTGAGTGGGTGGAGATTATGTGATCGGGCTATGATGAGGAAATGGTACTATTGATCTTATTGTGTGTGCATATTTCTCGACATTTTTGTCAAAAGGAACAATGGAATTTGCAGGAACACGCATATCCATGGCCACAAGCTTACAATCTTATGTCGTATGCAGGCAATTTATGTCTTATCCGGGCAATTAATATGGCTAAATGTATTGTAATTTAGGTATTCGATATGGTGTTGCCTTCGCGGGTGTGCTTGTAGGCATGCCATATAATTAATAAAATGATTTTATTTTGGTGTTGGGGAGGAATAACCTTCCCAATCATCCGATCCGGTTCTGGGTCGGGTGGCAGTGTCTCTTCTTATTATGGTGTGGAATATTTCTTTGATGGTTTGATTTCTTAAATTTCCTAGGAGTAATTATTTAATAGCCATAAAAATCTCAAGATACATTCAATAAATTTGTTTAACGATTTATTTTGTTAAAAGCAGTCCATTTAGTTCTTCTAACATAAGTTATGATCGCTTAAACATATACTTAAATATTTCACTCTACAGCACAAAATTTCGATCCTTAAAAATCATGAATCTATGGAATTAATATTTGTGTGACATATAATAATGAAAATTTTTTTCGAAGATCAAAGTACCTTCTTAGCACAATAATACCACCAATATTCTTAAGCTTTCTTCATTCGAATTTGGATTATACATTGAGACAATTCTCTTAGATTTATTCTGAAATCATTATGACCTTCTAACTCATGTTTTCCATGGTTTTATACTACAAATTTGTGATTGTTGATAATTTATGGTTTAAGTATTGTGATTATTGATAATTTATGATAAAATATATCTTATTAAATTCATAAACTCTAATAATAACTTTTTAACTTTGTTATTATTAGACTCTGATATACTTGTTAAACTAGCTACAACCAACTTATTTCTCTAAAATCATTACAAAAGTAGGATATAGTGAGACCTAAAATTCTAGGGGTACCACCATTTATTTTGGAAGATCAACTAAAAATGTTTGGCTGGTATAAGTTTGGTGCACTCATTAGTTCCTTATTGGTTTTCCCATGCATCATTATAGACAGCAGATTCTTTGGTTCTCTGCTCTCATTAGAATCTCATTACATGGTAAAACCACTATCTCATTTTCTTGAGTTGTTTGTGCTTGCATAGCTCTCTCCATGACAACCATATAACAAAGATCTAAATAAGTCACATAATTAAAGATATAGTTTTATTATGACTCATTGATTCATTGAAAACGTATATAATCTTGTAATATTGGATGGTGATAATCTACCCATAATTGACGATGTATAATTCTCTGAAAGATTGCACTATTGAAATGGTATTTTGGCATGTATTTTTTGTAACAAATCTTAATGCTGGTGTAACTACTCACCACCGGTTCATTTTACAGTTTACATAGCACTTGAAGTATTTGGATAATTGAAGTTGAAATTTGTCACCAATTAAAGTGCTCTAAAATAGTGAAATATGTTCCAATTGACAATGGATAAACTCTGATATCTTATTACCTTTAGATGATCATTGTTCACCAGCATCTGTTCATTATTTCATTGTTCAATCTGATCTAAAAACACAGAGATAACATTCCTTGAATGTTGATCATACTATGCACTAATTATTTGGGTTGGATTGTTGTTCTCATTGTCCTTTAGAAATAGCAGTTTCTTGGAATTTCTCTGGTATATTATTGTAAGAACATAACTCTCTCAATATGATCTTCTAATAAATTTAATTTTACACTGCCATTGCCATTCAGATTACATGTATCTGCTCAATTACTACTATATTCTCAATGGAAAATCGTACAGACTTGGATTTCAGTTTAGATGTTGAGTATAGTGTTACATGAGGTTTCGTGATTCAAGTTTAATTACATATAGTGGATAAAGATGTCGAAAGAGAAATGGAAAGGAGAAACTTTCTAATGATAGTTCATGTGATTATGGCCAACTTGGATCGTAGAGAAGAAGTATCACAATAGAGGTAAGAAATCAATAAGAAGAAACAACCGATTTTAGAACATAATGGAAGAGTTGGTATAATCATGACTTGGTACTCTAAAGGTATCACTATAAGGTCTATCTAAGGATGATGCACATAAAGAAGAAAATATTGGCAATCAACTAATGAACTTGAAAAATTAGGGTAATAATGAAGGTTATTTTAAGGAACCTGTAAGGTATGATAAATAGAATGATTGGAGAAGATAAGTTGTGTGCATAACAACATCTATAACAATGGGAGAGCCACATTGTAAAGTTTTTCATAGGTGACTAACTATATGAATGAAATATGGATAACAAGACGTATGATAAGGAGATTTTATTATGTTGATGTCTTAAAACAGGAAAAGATAAGTGGATTACACTTGGTAGCTATCTTAATGAATTTATTTATCAGGTCTTACCCAAGTTGGAAATAGAAACAACATTCCCAAGGTATATCAGTGCTATAGGAGAGGAGGAAAAACCACAATGATTGGAGGTGAGAAATTCAAGTCAAATTAATAAAATAGAATGAAGTGAAGAAAATTCCATTTTTGAAGCCAATAGACATGGAATAGTAGGAAATCAAGACAGGGAGAAAAAGAAAAATATATCTATCAATATCGGATAGGAGAAAATGAAGGGATGTTCTATCAAGAAGAAAGTTATTTTAAAGGTATTGATGAGTAGAGCTAGAAACACCATAGGTAATGGTCATAATGATGATCTACATATTTTAAAAATGTGAAGGTGTGAAGTTGCATGATGACCAAATGATAATAAACGAGGAAGATATAGGAAGGAATGTTGCTAGAAATTTTAGACGGATACCTTGAGAAGGATTGTGTACATAGTGACAAAAGAAGTGAAAGTCAATTAATAGAGATTGTACTTGATGCATTGTTTCATGAGTAGGACTTTCCATAACGTTAAAAGAGGTCGTTTCCACATTTAAGTTTCTCATGGACAATGATGGTAGTAGTGTTTCAAACTGTTTCAAAATCTAAAATAATGATACTATTTAATAAGAAAGAGTCTTTTGCCCAACTTGATGAGACTGAATTTATGAGAAAGCAATCAAGTGGTATTGAGATACGAACATTATGAACTTGACGAGATCAGAAAATATTTCTGTGGATGAAGTGCTGATTGTTAAATAAGTCAACATGGATTAATAAATCCTTGCTAGTAAATTAACCATGATATAAAATTAAATCATGATGAAAAAATGTTTATATGCAATTGCATATAACGGTATTAGAATCAGTAAGCCAAAGGGTAAATGGATGTAAAATCAAAGGATTTTAATTTTGAGATAGATGATTTAAATAATGATGCTATCACTAGGAAGAATATATGACGAGAGATTAAGACTCAAGATGATGAGGCTCATGTGAAATTTAACGATGTACTTAGATGACTATACCATTGGTGTAAATAATCAACTACCTAGTAGAAAGAAGTCGAACTGATTATTGAAAAGTAATTGACAACTTGATAAAAACATATTGATGATGTTTCATGCTATCATGGTAGCAAGATAATGATGTACATATGGTTCTTATAGTGATAAGGTATCCATACGATAGTAGCGATATGCAGAGGTATTATGATGTTATGTTAAGATATATTGACATATTCATTTACTAAGTGATGATAGGTATTTAATGTTCAATACTCATGATGGATATGATATGCATAACGTGGCATAGGAATTATGATGCTATAATATGAGGATTATTGACATGTGGTTCATTTATGAGAAGTCATGATATGTCTTTAATATAATTATGTTGATGGTATAACTGAAGCATGCGATAGTTCCGTACAAATCTATGACATGCATGAGCATGCAATTCCTTATTATTCATAATGTTGCAATTAACAAAGATGAACATTCTTATGATGACATGCAAGAGTTGGCATGTGGATTATTTCCTATGATACTATGATGGTATGGTTAATGCATTAGATGCATATGATTCACAAGACTCCACAAATGGGCCGAGAGGGCCAGTTTATTTGATGATCTCGTGCAAGCCCATACGCACGAGGGAGAATAAGTAACACCATATGGGCTGGGGACAAAACTCAATCAACACTACATATGCCAGTGGTTCCTTTGTCTTGTGTATAGCTCTTGATGGATAGCTCTTGAAGAGCTATGGCACCATCTTGAGGAGGCCAAGTGCCTGATGTTCTAGGCTAGGTGCCTAGTATTGGATTGGGATGCCGAAGTCTGGAAGGGATGTAAAGGACTTCGATGCTTAGGGCTGTGCACCTTCGTAGTTGTGGAGGGAGTCGGCCAGCCTTGCGACATGCCCGGGGTCATTGAGTACCGGACCGGATGCCTGCCTTGGGGCAGATGAGGTCTAAGTCAGGCGTGAGCCTTGGGGCCAGCCTTGGACTAGGATACAGACCGGGTCAGGCTTAGCCTGGTGCCGAAAGTGGGAAAAAGGACAGATATTCCTTGAGATTTCCCGGGGTGTTGGGGACTTTCGATGCCTGCTGGTTATACTAGTTCAGCATAGGGTGTTGGCAACAGGAAGTAAATAAAATAATAAATAATAAATAATAAAAATAATGCATAATACACAATTCAACATAAGTTCGGGACGAAGTTCCTTAAAGGGGGAGAGTATATAATATCCCTCCCCTTAATAATAAATAATAAATAATAATATAATAATAAATAATAAATAATAATAGAAATAATAAATAATAATAAATAAATCACTTAATAATAAATAATAAAAATAATAAATCATAAATGTTAAATAATAAATGATATTAAAAATATATACAAAGAAAATAAATAAAAATAATAAAAATAAAAATAGTAATAACCATACTAAAACTCTAAATAAGAATAAATAGAAATAAAGCAAGAAAACTATCAAAAAGAAGGAAATAAAACAAGAAAAGCTAAAAATCAAAAGAAAAGTAAAGAAATAAAACAAGAAAGCTAAAAATCAAAAGAAAGTTGCATGTAGACACATGGAGTGTGTGCATGTGGTTCCCCTTCCAATGTTGTTCTATTTAATAGATGGTGAGGAAGATGAGAGGCATTCTTGCATTCCATCATTCTAAGATTCTATCTTGCATTCTCTTGGGAGAATGGGGTTCTAAGACTTAGGAGTCACTGGCAGTAGTACGTTGATTGAGGGCTCGGGGGTGGCCAGTTGTAGCAAATCCTTGCACAATTGAGCCTACGGTTGGGTGGAGAGTCGTCCCCAAAACCTTGTTGTCATCTGGCAGACATTGATCACAGATAATATATGTATGTACTTATTTGTTGATTCTGATTTTAATTAGGAAATTAGGTTTATATTTACTTTGGACTGTTACATTTGATCACAGATAATATAGGTATGTACTTATTTGTTGATTCTGATTTTAATTAGGAAATTAATTTTATATTTTGGACTGTTACATAATATCAATTCCTATCCACATGATACTGACTTTAGATATTTGTCAGGCTATTCTTCCCACTTGATTCCTCATGAAGCATGAATCTCTTCATGTCATTCACCTACATAAGCAATCATTCCTCCAGAATAATGATTCTTGATGACCTTGCCAGACAATATGTGTGTGTGTGTGTGTGTGAACATAAAATAATCATGATCATGTAATACAATGACATACATACATACATACATATAGATATACATGCATATATGTAAACATTATCATAAAAATGATCACAACATAATTACCAAATATCATACAGTCAAGGTTAAGAGAACTCCCTTTATCCATGCACAACATTGAGAACAATCTTTCTCAACATAGCCAAGGAATTAAATGTGTCACATCCATTCACTTTAACTTTCCTATTAGCTTTTTCATGATTTTCTTGTCACCATCCATTTACACTAATGGACCCAACCAACTTAGTTGACTATCATACTTTAACCTTTACCTTCCCTTACACATGCACCAATTTCATCTGTGTCTTTCATTACCTGTTGGGTTCCACACAGCTCTCCCAAAGTTCCATCAACTTTCCTCTTTCCCAGCTAATTACCGAGACCCTTAAAACATAAAAGGAAAGAAAAAGAAAAAAACAAGGCAAGCCATGAAAACCAATAACAATACAACACCAAAAACAAAGTGGTATGGCCATATACTAGATATAAACAAATTGCAAATCAAGTGCAAACAAATCACAAAATACCGCAAGCACAAGACTAACAATAGACACAATGACTCGATCCCATGGTTCTCGAAGCCTCAAAGAGAAATCCCAAGCAAAGCCTTCTTCACGACTCCATGGCAGTCTTTTTTCCATGCAATCCCTTGAATCATACTTCCATAAACACATACTTTTCATTGCACAAGTGAGCATAAGATTATACCAATTACCTTACCTTGTTGTGCCCATCACGTTTCCCTGCAACCTCTCACACATGTCAACCACATGTTTCAAGGATCAAGAAAACATATCTACTAATTTTAAATCAACCTTTACTAATACTAACAATCATGTCATAATCCATAGTCATCTCATAGTCATTAGACATATTGCTACAACTATCACCTACTTACAATCAAGTACTTATCAACTGTCTCAACACATATGTGTTAGTATGTGTAGGAATTTACAGGGTAAGTTCCACAGAAAGAATACCACAAGGACACCGCTCACAACCAGATCTCAAATCAATACACCAATATTTTTGACGTGGTTAAAACCCTCAGAGTGCAAGGAGGGAAACAGTCCACGGCCTGTCCCAACGTGGGTACTACAGGCAATTTATTAATCAAAGAATGAAAATTTACATAAGCTTCTCTCATGCACGGATTACCCGAACAATGACCCTCCATGCGCTTTAAATAGAACTCATGGACCAATCGGGTGTCAAGCCACGGATCAAGGGTCGGTAATACCGAGGTGAGAGTGAACCGTCGGATCACTACATATCGTGACCGTCAGATTGTAAGTTACAAAATGCACAACGGTAAAGAAACACACTTTACCTAACTCTAACCTAACTCTATACTAGACCAAGTTGAACTTAACTATATCCTATGTGTCAGAATATCCTAACATCCCCCCTTAAGAAAAACTTGGGATAGGATTGAAGGATTTACAAATATGACACAATAGGAGAAGGAAGGAGGCACTAGAGCCTATCGCCCCTTAGTGACAACTTCCTGAACTCCAAGCATATATCGAAGTTTAGTGAACTTCGCCTCTGTGAGAGCCTTTGTGAAGATGTCTGCAACCTAATCATCTGTTGGACAATATTGCACTTCAAGAACATGGTCATGAATGAGCTTTCTGATGAAGTGCATGTGTATTTCAATGTGTTTGCTGCGCTGATGCTGGACTGGATCTTTGCATAGCTGAATGGCACTTTGATTATCACACCAAAGTGTGGTTGGATGTTGCTGCTCAAAGCCAAACTCTGATAGGATCTGACGAAGCCACAAGGCTTCCTTACTAGCTTCCACGGCACCACGATACTCTGCTTCTGCTGACGAAAGAGAAATGGCAGCCTGTTTCTTACAAGCCCATGTAATAGGTCCTGAACCAAGAGTGAAGACATAACCGGCAGTAGACTTCCGATCATCAGGGTCACCAGCCCAATCAGAATCAGTGAAACTAGCTAACAGAGGAGCTGCTTTGGCACTGTAATGAATCCCAAACTGTACTGTACCTCGAACATAATGAAGTATTCTTTTAGCTGCTTTCCAATGACTTTCACGGGGGTTTTGCATAAAACGAGCAACAAGGCCAACAACAAAGGAAAGATCAGGACGAGTATGGGTTAAATACAAGAGTTTTCCGACAAGTTGACGGTATAAGGTAGCATCAACTTCAGGAGAAGTACAAGAGACTGAAAGTTTGACTCCAGACTGAAAGGGAGAAGGGGCTGGCTTACAGTCTTCCATGTGAAAATGACGAAGAATATCACAAGCATACTTGGACTGGGAAAGGAAAATACCCTCTTGGGATTGCAAGACTTGAAGACTGAGAAAATAGTGTAAATGTCCTAAGTCTGTCATTTCAAATTTCTTTTTAAGGCTGGACTTCACATGGTTTATAAGGTTGGGATCACTACCAGTAAGAATAAGATCATCAACATAAAGAACAAGGATGATAAGAGAGTTGCCCACTTTCTTGGTGTAGACAGTATTGTCAGAATGACACCTAGAAAAGCCAGATTCTAAAAGAAAGTTATCCATTTTGGCATACCAAGCCCGAGGAGCTTGCTTGAGGCCATAAAGGGATTTCTTAAGTCGACAAACAAGGCTGGAGTCTGTTTGTATGAAGCCAATGGGTTGTTCCATATAGATTTCTTCCTGCAAGTCCCCATGCAAGAAGGCAGATTTAACATCCATCTGATGGACTTCCCATTTTAAAGAGGCAGCAAGGGAAAGAACAAGGCGGATAGAGTTCATTTTGGCAATAGGGGAGAAGGTTTCAGTGTAGTCAATGCCTTCAACCTGTGAAAAGCCCTTAGCAACGAGACGAGCTTTATGTTTATCAACTTTCCCATCTGGTCCATACTTGGTTCTATAAACCCATTTACATCTAACAAGTTTGCATCCCTTTGGTAGAGGAACAAGATCCCATGTATCATTTGTCATTAATGAATGATATTCTTCATTCATAGCTGCTTCCCAATGTGGATGGCCTGAAGCTTCTGCAAAAGTGTCAGGATCATGATTTACTGGAGCTTGAGCCTGTAAAGAAGAGGCTCTTTCAAACTGAGAACGTGTACGTCGTTGATCTGTAGGATCACCGGCAAGATCACCTGCTGCATCCCGAGTAGCACGGACCCATCTTGGAAGTTGAGGATCCTGAGAAGGTGGGGGAGGATTATCATCCTCGCTTTCATCATCTGAAGAAGAAATGTTTTCAAAAGTAGAAGAGATAGGAAGAGGTGGCACATCCGCCGGACTAGGCTCGCAGGTCGATTTATTTTCATCAAATTTTACATCTCTTCTAATGATAACATTTTTGGACTTAAATGGAATAAGTCTATAACCTTTTACATCTTCAGAATATCCAACAAAGGTACATTTCTCACTCTTAGGTTCTAAAGCTTTATGCTTTTCATCTGGAATATGGGCCCATGCTTCACTTCCAAACACACGAAAGTGACTTACATCTGGTTTAATGGAACTCCAAGCTTCTTCTGGAGTGATATTCTCTAGAACCTTAGTAGGACTGCGATTGATTATATAATTTGCACAATTAATTGCTTCGGCCCAAAAACTAAGATTGAGTCCTTTAGATTGCAGCATACAATTAGCCATTTCCTTTAAGGTGCGATTTTTCCTTTCAGCTACACCATTTTATTGTGGAGTGTATGGAACAGTATGTTGCATTTGAATTCCATTTTCGGTGCAAAAGTTGATGAATGTGTTTTTAACATATTCTCCACCATTATCAGTTCTTAGCTTAAGAATTTGATGTCCAGATTGTTTTTCAACAAAGGCTTTGAAGGCCAAAAAAGTGTTAAATACTTCGCTCTTGAGTTTTAAGAAGTATACCCAAGTGCGTCTGGAGAAATCATCAATGAAAGTTAAGAAGTACTTGCATCCAGAGAATGAAGCAACAGGAAGAGGACCACATAAATCACTGTGCACAAGCTGTAAAGGGGCTGAGGCGTGCCAAGAGGCACGTTTGTCAAAACTGTCCCGATGATGTTTTTCGAGTACACATCCGGAACAAACACCATCTCTACAAGATACCATAGGAAGACCTGTCACCATATTTTCTTTACATAGATGCTGAAGGGAGCGATAGTTTAAGTGACCAAATCGCTCATGCCAAAGTTTGCTCACTTCATCATTATGAGCAACAAATACTGAGGGAAGATTGGATGACCCAAAGTTGTGAAACTTATACAACCTTTTGGAATCATCAGCAAGACCAGTAGCTAGAATCTGTTTAGGATCTTTTAGATCCTTGATTACAACATCATGAGGTGAAAATTCAACAATTTTACCTTCACCTGAATGAGTTATCTGATAGACAGATAGAAGGTTGCAGGATAAGGTTGGAACACATAATACATCATTAAACTGACCATTTTCTAGATGAACAGTTCCAGTCCCTACAACATTAAGAGATCTATCATCACCAATATATATATTTTTGGTGTTACAATCATTTAAAGAAGAAAACATGGCTTGGTTTTTGGCCATGTGACAAGAGGCTCCAGAATCAATGAGCCACTCATGAGAATGAGAAGAAGAAGAAGATACATTTAATGCATAACCAGACTGAGATGATTGACAATGACATGCAGAAAGTGCCATTCCGGAAGTTGAAGTTGAAGTAGGCTCCACATGGATGTTATGTTTCTTCATTGCGGCTTCCAAGGCTTCCATCTTCTTAAAGCATTTAGATTCTAAGTGGCCATCTCGATTACAAAAGTTACAATGTCTATCAGTCTTCTTCCATTTGTTTTTATTGGTCTTATCATTTTGCTGAAATGATCTTTCATTTTGAGGCTGAGATGGTTTAGGACCATTCTTTTGAGGATATGATTTCTTAGGATTCTTTGAATTTGGTTGCTGCTGGGCGGCTAACGCTTTCGTGGAAGAGTTTCCAAGATTAAGAAGACCAAGGTGTAAGAGTTTTTCTTGTTCTCTTATTAAGGAATCACAAAAGGAGTCAAAGGAAGGGGCCTTGTAGTCTTGTCCTTGACAAATGAAAGCTTCCCTTGTAGAATGGAAAGTGGAAACAAATACAGAGTAGGCTGGTCCCAACTTAGTAAGGATGGAATAAATAAGGTTACCATCTTCTTTCTTAACGTTAACACCTTCCAAGAGATATCTAAGGGTCTTGAATTTGGACAAGAAATCTTCAATGCAAGAAAAATTATTAGGATCCAAAGTAAGCAGCTCATTTTCAAGTTGATGGGCTCTAATTTCATTTTTAATCCAAAAAACTTTAGCAAGTTTTTCTAATGCTTCATGAGGAGTCTCAAGTCCTGCAATGTGGAATCTAAGATCAGGAGAAATAGACATCCCTATCAAACCACGTGCTTGATCTTGTCTATTTTCCCATTTTACCGCCTTGTCTTCATCTTTTGGTTTCTTCTCTTGGTTTGTGGCTATTCTGAAGAGACCTTTACTTCTAAGTAAATCTTCCATGTATTCTACCCATTGGAAGTAGTTAGTGCTGTCAAGAATGACTTGGCATGGACTTTCCATTTTAAAAAAACTGAAGCTGAAGATGCTGAAAGTAAGTGTTCCAACGGATAGATCTCGAAAAAATAGGCGGTTTTAAAAAAACCGGCTCTGAAAAAGGCTTCCGGATGAAGAAGTTATGGCTTTTTGAAAAACAAATTGTTGACGTTGCCAGCAAAGTGCGTGAATGTGCGGGAATGAAAAAATCCGCCCCCACAAAATGGAGACTTGAACCCAAGACCTCTACTCTCTTAAAATAGCTTTGAACCAATTGATCTATACAAAAAATTTGAGAGAGAGAGAGCGAGAGAGAGAGAGAGAGGCGGGGGGCCTTGGTTTGCGTGCTTGCCTTGAGAAAGCTATTTTTCCCTACAAAACACAAAACACAAAACCCAACACGAATATGCAAAGAAAAACGAACCTTGCGGCTCGAAGTTAGCTTTAGCTAAAAAACTAGAAATTTAAAAAAATCTCAAAGTTAGCTTTAGCCGAAAAACTAAATATTTTTCTCAATGTTTCTGATTTTCCGAGATCACACTGAGGTGCAGGGAAAAGAGCATACGCATTAGAAAAATCCTTCCTTTCTATTTCTGATTTGCCCAGATCGCACAGAGTCGCAGGGCAAAGAGCATACGCAGAAATGAAAGGTATAGATCCGGTTAAAAAAAAGGCTAAATAAACTGAGACCGAAATAAGCAGAGAGAAAATAACAGTAAACTACAAAAAAAAACACTGTATACCTCCCGATCTGAAAAATGACGCAGCTAGGGCTACCGGAAACCTTTTCGCGTGAAACGAAAGGGGTTCCTCACTGGAACAGATGCTCCGAACGCAACAGAGCAGTCCTCTCGGCCCGAAAGCAGTCAGAAACAGCAGATCTAGGAAACGACAGCCGCATGCAGTTCTACCGGCTTCAGATTTGGATCACCAACGGATGCGGCCCTCAAATAGCTCTGATACCATGTAGGAATTTACATGGTAAGTTCCACAGAAAGAATACCACAAGGACACCGCTCACAACCAGATCTCAAATCAATACACCAGTATTTTTGACGTGGTTAAAACCCTCAGAGTGCAAGGAGGGAAACAGTCCACGGCCTGTCCCAACGTGGGTACTACAGGCAATTTATTAATCAAAGAATGAAAATTTACATAAGCTTCTCTCATGCACGGATTACCCGAACAATGACCCTCCATGCGCTTTAAATAGAACTCATGGACCAATCGGGTGTCAAGCCACGGATCAAGGGTCGGTAATACCGAGGTGAGAGTGAACCGTCGGATCACTACATATCGTGACCGTCGGATTGTAAGTTACAAAATGTACAACGGTAAAGAAACACACTTTACCTAACTCTAACCTAACTCTATACTAGTCCAAGTTGAACTTAACTATATCCTATGTGTCGGAATATCCTAACAGTATGATCATCCTAGAAAAAGATCATTTCTTGATGCAATCTTATAGAAACATACTCATATCACAAAACTAATGAAACATTTGATCGATAGATAGATGACATAATAGACACCAACACTCAAACACCAAATAGACAACATAATCAAACATTCAAGCACTAAGTAGATGACATAAGGAAACTCATACCTTAATATATCTCAAGGGAGTCTATCTTGTTTGTAAAATCAATCTAGATTAGCATGATATAACTTCACACCACATCAACTCAAACATAAATAAGGTCATTATATCCATAATAGTAACTAGCTAACATGTTCACATCATAAACTCATAAACAATTGTATTGAAATCACATATGCACATTCAGTCTATATTAGTACAACATGCTATCATAAGTGTGTTGTGTCTTACTTGAATTTCATAACCCTACCCATCTACATAGGCCAATCCAAATTAGCATGACACATATAACATCAAGATCTTAATACAATAACCCTAATTATTAATTAACATATAACAAAAACAAGTTAAGATATAAAATGATCATCAACAACATATAACATAATCATCATGTTAACTATCATAAAACAATAATAGCAATGCATAAAATCACAAGTTACTATCATTCATGCTTATCCAACACATGTGCATATGATTACACTAATCAACTAGAATTTATCATACATGTAACCATAATAATAATATAATGACAAGCATATCGGTAACCCTAATTTTTATAACAAATATTAACCAACATATTTTCATGCTCACCATACAAACTTGTATGGTGATCTACTCTTACCCCGAAGTCCATTGTTGCAAATTCACTTTAATGATCTGCATCTCTTGCTCTATCTCAACCAACACATTAGCATCATAATATACCAATATCATCATGATGACCTGATTGCATACAATGACCTTATGCACAACAACCTTCACCATGAAAATACATGCACAATAACATATAGACACCAACATGCATAAAATATGCATATGCAAACATACACTCATGACGATACATCCCACAACAACACCATCAACCTTCACATGGAGAAATCATTACAACCATGATCAACACCATGCAAATAAAACAAGCATGTGGACTAGAAGCATAAGGAACACATATGCAACTAACAGGAATGCATGACTAACACACCACCCATCCAGTCCAAGTGTTGACCCATGCTCTGATACCAATTTGTGGTATCATATATCACCCAAAGAGAACATAAACCAAACATTCCCCAAAGAGAACATAACATGCTCCAATACCACTCTATAGTATCATATATGACCCAAATAGAGCGCAACCCACTCGGATACCACTTTGTAACTCTCGCATCCCACATCTACAAAAGTAACTAGCCAGGTGGGGTAAATATGCGACAAGAGGCCACTATAATTGGATTCAACCTCCTAAGTCACCTTAAGGAAGTGGAATCGATAGAAACACATCACATAAACCTTCCACATCAACAACAGAACTCCCAAGATCTATCTCAATCACTCAGCTAACCAACCCCTAAGACCAACTAAAATTTTAGTGCATCAAACTCCTGGACAATCCCTTGATATAGATAAGGGTGCGCCTGGGAAGCTATAGAAGCTCTCACAACAAGGGCAAGGGAGCTTCTAGGGACTTCTTCCCTAGTGTTATGCTTGTGACTCTGTTCATGTCACTTTTTCAGGCCCAAAGCCCAGGTCACTCCCCAGAGGACAATGACACCCTCAGAAATGAAATTTCACAAAAAAAAAAAAAAATCATTTGCAAAAACATCAACAAGAACTAGATTGGACTCCTACTAGCCATGACAGGAATTTCATCAAACATATCACAAATATGAAATCTACATGTCTTAACAGCAAAGCTGAGAATAGGGGCCTCATACTTATCTGAGATTTTTATCAGGCATTGTTTCCTTATCACGTTTTTCATTTATTTACAAGTAAAAACATGATGAGAGGCATACATATCCATTTTCATAATACATGTTCATAACCAACATAATAACAATAGAAATACCAAGGAAACAACAACCATATAATCCACATATGAACTAGTATAATACTCATGAAATAACAAGGAGAAATAAGCTCATATTAATGAATGCAATGACCAACTAGGTTTGGTAGTTCGATGAACTACCTAACCATAGGTTGGCTAAAACAAATATTTCTTTCAGCTAATCGCCCTCGTGCCATATTCCAAGCATGAATGTGGGACTTAAACCAAACTCAACCAGGGCTTCCCGAGGCTACACCACCTCACCCTCATTAATAGAACCAGGATTTACCATAATCCATCTTGGATCACTAGGCCATAAAAGAAGCATGGATGCCACTAGATTTCTCCACCTACACCGTGAGGAACTTCCATGTATCCTAGTCTCTAGGCTTTACCACAATCCACACCAGATCACTGGGCCTATTCGAGACTCCATCCTTTAGGCTTTATTGTATATCCCGCCATTCATCGGAAAGGATTCCTATGCCAAATCAAGGGAAAAAACCTCTAGGATTTACTTTATATCCCACCATTAACATGTCAAGGATTCCTAGGCCCACCGAGGCACACAATACCTAGATTTACCATAACCCACAATCTGGTTCAGGGGTCACTAAGCCAATGGATTTATTGCAATCCACAATCTAGTTCAGGGATCACTAGGACATATTTTGTTTCTTTCGGGGATACACCTGACTCAGCTTCAAATCCATCAAACAACCTAGCTCGATCAAAACATGAGAACCCCATCACACCATGGCTATCCAAAAATGGGAAGGCTGGGCCAAAAACATTGTCACACTTGGAAAAACTCGTGCCATGATAATAAAGAACCACATGCAATACCATGCATGCCAAATATAGCAATGAAATCATGCATGTAAATTGATACCTGCAAAGAATCCTATTTTAGATGCTTGATCTTGCTCTTCCTTCATTGCTCCTTCGTTCCTCTTGCCTTCTTTTCCTTTCTTGATCCAATTCCAAAGTGCTCCAGGAAAACTTAAGTGTTCAAGAGAGAGAGAGAGAGAGAGAGAGAGAGAGAGAGAGAGAGAGAGAATAATGAGAGAGCTCCAAAACTGAACTTACAAAAGGTTACGTTGGCCAAGCCTCAGAAAAAGCTTGCCAACTCAACCTAAGAAGCCTTTTTGTCAATGAGACCTCTATTTTCTTAATTTTCCATTATTTTCCTTCATTTTCCTCCTCACGTGCATCCTATGACCTTTCACCTTCCTTTTCTCCTAATTTTCATTATTTTCGTAAATAAATGTGCCAAAATGCCATTTTGCCTTTCCAAAGCCTTTGTCATTTCCTTTACCAATTTTCTTAGCCATAATAAACTGAAGTGGCATGCCACTAGGATGTTTTTTCCACCATTCAACTTGGAATACGTGTCCCATGACCATGGTCTTATATATATTTTTACATGAATTTTTAGCTAGGGATATTACAGGTAATCATTAACACATTCATTTCTTTATTTCAGATATAGTTGACAATAGTTATATTTTCTTATCTGCACTCCAACTAAAACTTATATCTCCATTGCTTGTTTTGCTTTGTTTTGGTCACGACCAATTTTTATGAGGACCTAGCTATTTTTAAACCCACTCTCTTCTTATATTAAAGCCTTCTTTCGACATTCATCCTCTAAGATGCATCTCTATTGGATATCCATGAAACCAAACACCTATTGTGTTTGAGTATTCTTAGTCATCCTCAAGGTCATTTAGGTATATATATTTGAAGCATATCACTCTCCCATCTCTTGTTGTTGATTTTATTTGAGGTGGATAATATGATTTCCTCTATTATAGGATGTTTCTTGCAACACCCCTTCAAATAGATAGTATGTTACCACGCTCTTAGTAGATGAATAATATGGTAGTGATCTATCTCCCTAGTCTCCTCCTTTATAACAGTATGTGAGTGATGATTTTTTTCTAGTATATGAGTTAATAAATAGTTATTCTCATCTCATTCTTGACACTTATTGAACATATTTATATGAATAAATTAGTATCATTTGTCTCCTAGCATATGAGATATTTTAAGCTTATGTCTTCCCAACTCCCTCTTGGTAAGATATTTTTTCCACTAATGTAGCTTATCAAGGGATATTCTTCAGTTTTATATATTTTCTCTCTTATGGTAAACATTCACTCAATGAGAAATAAAACAGTACCACACTCTCATTAAGCATACAATATGATAGGTATACATACTCTTTCCACCCACCTCCATTAGATGAGTAGCTCAAAGACATTTTTCTACAATAGATAGGAACTTTGGTGGTATGATTTTATCAACTTATTGGGACTCATTATTTATTGATTTCAATCATCATATAGCCACTTTAATCTTATTTAAACTATATCGTACTAGTATTTAATCTATGATAGACCCTTTATTACCTTTACTCTCTCATCTACATTTCCCTTATTTCAACACTTGGTTCTTAGATAGCTAATTAACTATCATGTATATATATTGGATAAGAAATTTATTGGTGGAATTTCCTCAAGATCCAAACAATCTTATAATGATGGTTGGCATTTCATATACTCATCCAAATTTATATTTCATTGGATACATATCATACTCACTATACTTATATGTGTTCTAGGATTACATCTCTATTGAGGTAAATATACCTACTAGTTTTATAGTTTATAATCCTTATTCATGCTTCAAAACTAAGATTAAGGAAGGGTACTGAAATTATGTTAATCTTCTTTAGTGATAATTTATGGCCAATTACCATTATTAAATGTATGAATAATATTTTTTCTTTTTTATGACAATGTTTTGGGTTTATTCAAAAATATTACCTCACTACCCACTATTATCCAAAATCATATTGGCCCCACTCTTACTAGATTTGTTGGCTAGTAGGTAGTTTCCAAAATATGATTACACCATGCAAAAAGGAGTTTGTAGTCTAGGACCAGAGGGGATCACAAAAGCAAAAAAATATCAAGAACAATACAGAACAAAGAGACATTAGGCTTCTTATGACATTATTAGAGCAAGATTCTCAGTTCATGAGTGAGGGGGAGTGGAGGTCAAAATTCATAATGAACATGCTTTTCCATATGGGCCATTCGAGGATCTAAATGGTCTAAGATTTCCTGCATGTTCCATTGTCTCCTTTGAAGATGAACCTTTCTATCATGTATGTGCTACTAATTCCTTTGAATATCATTCATGAAAGAAATAATTGTAGTTTAGTCATCATGCCTATCTTGGAGAAGTTGTTCCGAAAGTGTTTCAAATTGTCTGTGCTCGAAGAAAGAATTATCTATATTGTGAGTGTTCTCATGTTCAGGGAATAGGGGAACCAAATATTGTGGTGAGCACTGATAGGCCTTAACGAGAGAACATCCTATGCCACCCAAGAAGAACATCTTCACAAGAAATACTAGACACTCGGAAAGCCACTGGAATGTGACTTGTCATAGCCCTAGGGAATGAGAGGGTGATCAAAACTCCTAGTCCATAGTTAAGGTTGACACAATGCATACATTCTCCCTTCGCTTATACTTGTGTCAGGTCATTGATGGTGGTAGAGATTAAATAGAAAGGCAATGCCCTACACCTTTTCTTTTGAGATAGACAATTGAAACTAAAACCAATAAACATGATACCAAACATAGTATGATAGACACAAAGCGCCATAAAATCGAATACATAGAATAAAGCAAGATGTGAACCATAGACTCAAATTAAGCCAACAATATTTGGCAACAAGAATTGGAAGCTAAACCAACTAGAGAGTTCAAGTTACCTCATCTAAAAAATAAAAGAGAGGAGGGGATGTAGTTGCAGGTCTGTTACATATATATGGATCACTACCATGCCATTTTTTCATCCAACTAATGTTGAACATTCAGAGTTTCCCATATACTAGGATCCTAAATTTCATAATCCTACATTTTCCAACCATTGAATTACCTGAGTGAATGTTACTGAGATAATGTCCTTTTATAAAAATTTCAAGCTAGGTGTATAGTGCCACATTGAAACCAATCTTTCCACCCCTTTGATATACTAGACCACGCACATCAACAACCAACTATATGGAGAAAAAGCAATCCTTTTCTCGACACCCACTATGATATAAGGAGTTATGGTGTGTGTGTATATTGCATGGGGGGGGCTATGCCACACCCTTCCCCTCTTTATGAGCCTTGGGAGTTGATATGTTCATATAGCCCCATCGAGGTGACTAGCCGATTGCTTAAGTGCTAGCCTAGTAACATTGTTTTACACTACATTAGGTCACTAAAGTTGGCATAAGAATTTTAGTGGGCTCATACTCCATGCACAAAGATACTACCCCACCTCATGCGATATGCATAATTAAACAATTCATACATCATTTGTACATCATATATTGATATTGCGATTAACTTTTTAACTTATAGACGTCATATTTTTCTTGTTCATATGTTCACTTTTTTTCCCTCTTTCATGAGTGTGCCTATTGTTATGATTTCCTCTTCAGTAATGTTGTAATAGATTTGATATATCATATTCTATGATTTCAATGCCCATAAATTATGATCCATAAAAATGATATAATCTATGATGCTAAATTATGTTAAATGTAAAATGATATATTTATTAGAAGCAACAACCCTAAAATGACATCATTGACTATCACAAGACACCTAAAAGACATATGGATGTTATTATGATGTTTTTTAACATTAAAAAGACTCAAACCATAAATGTGGTAGGGAAAAATCTCACACTATCAAGAAAAATAATATTAAAAAGGATGCAAAATAAAAATAAAAAATAAAAAAATGCAAAAGTAAACACTACAGGATGTAGCAACTCATGTGAAAAAAATATAAAACTCATGTGGAAAAAATATAAAATTGAAAAAAAGACTTATATAAGTTATATATTTGACACTCTCAAGACAAAAGTCATAAATTAACAACCTAGGTTAATGCAAAAGCTCACACGAAACAGACACTCATACTTTACAAAATGAAATGAAAAGACACTTAAAAAAACATATATTATGATAATAAAATAATTAGCATTTGGTTTTAAAGCAAGAATAAATATTATTAAAAGGGACATAATCCCAATTGAGATAGTCTTTATCACCTAGCATAAAAGAACACTAGCTTTCCACCTTTGAACCTACAAGAAAGGCTTACTATGTAGACCATATTAGGTAAACTTTTATATATATATATATATATATATTTATTTATTTATTTATTTGTTTGGAATACAGACCTCATCATGAGTGATCTGGGATCTTAATTGGTTATCTAACGTTTACGCATCGATGGTGTTCATCGCTATTAGGAGAAGGAAAATCTCGACTCGACGATATTATGGTAGAGAACAATATAGAACAACAAATGGCCGAGCACATCCCTTGCTTGTAACAGCGGATAAATCGGTGTTGCCATGCGTATAATTCAATGCTCACCAATTTTCAGGCTCGTGACCAGCGGAAATAAACTTCTAGAACAACGAACGTTACCTTGAATATATTTTAAACCTTAAAATAGTGCTGAGAACGAGATCGAATATAGCTTTTTTTTCATAAGGTAGTGCTGAGAACGATATCGAGGTAATTTATTCCAAATTCTCTGACTTTGCTACAAAGCGCAATCTGCTTTGCCACGCAGAGGTCATATTTAATATCATGGAAATCTGCAACTCCCGCCGCATGAATAGAGGCAGAGTTGGGTAGATAATCTTCCCAACGAAGGAGATGTTCAGGGTAAGACTGGAAAGAACAAAAACACGGGCAGTCCTCAAGATCTTCCATTTAGTGTTCAGGGTTTCCCCACACCAACAATGGTCAGGAAAGAACATTTTGTACACATGGTGCGCGATGCTTCATGTTATTGGGTGTACGCAAGATTTTCAGAGGAAAGTGACTTTGGGACCAAAAGCTTGTACGCTCTTGATATAAAAGAAAACAGCTATGTGCATCCTCCAATGAACTTCTACTCGGAGGTGGTAGCCGAGGCACAAGTACTTTTCTCGTTGACAAGTTTGATCCAGTCATGCGTAACTGGTCTGATGTGACTTTCACGAGGATGGAGAAGAGTGGTGGCCATGCGGCCGCTGTCGATGGAACAAACATATGTTGTTGCATTATAGTTTCATGGCTGCAAACAATAATGAATCAGTGTTCATATGATTGCTTTCGTAGCTGTGTTCACGTGGACGGGATTGCAAAGTCATGGTCATGTTTTCAATAAAGATGGCAGAATTTCTGGGATTTTTTACATTCAGTTAATTACAAACACCAAATAATTCTCTCTTAATTTAGGGAAACAACTTTATATTCCGAACAGACAACTAGGTGTCCTTCCAATTTTTAAGCTAATTTGTTCTTTATTTTCATTATCAATCTTCCAACTACTAAGAGATAGTGTAATTTTCCAAATTCAATGACAGATATATAGCGTTCATTTAAAACAAATAAAAATCATATTTAACGATCATTTAAAACAAATAAGTCTTATGAAAATTAATTCAAATTTATTTAATTATTATCGTTTTTTAAAATCATTTTATTTAAAAGTAAATATGGTATAAACTAATAATTTTTATTAAAAATTTAATGATAATTTAGATTTAGACAAATAAACAATATATTAATTAAGAAAGTTATAAAAAACATATGCGTTTTATTAAATTACGTTGTTGAAAATAATTTATGAAGTTAAATTAACTTTTTAAATATATAAAGTTAAATTAACTTTTCAAATATATAAATTTCTATTTATGAGAGTAACCATTACCCTGCTCTCATTCAAATTCAACGTTTATAAGTGCCATGTTGAATTTATATTAAGTTTATTTTGTAATGGTTTATAGCTTTGTGATTTAAAATATATATATATATATATATATATACTTACTTACATACATACATACAGATAAGGATGTATCTCTAATGTGAAAATATATTTATTTTAGAGAATGATCAAAACTTAGGAGTAATGAGTAGGCCACAATGTACTTAGTGCCAAACATATCTCATGAGTTCTCATCCTCCCATGTTAGTGTAGTCAAATGTAAATTGTGGGTTTTAATTTATTTTTAATTTTCACAAATTTTATCATTATTATTTTTTTATGTGGTTAGGGGCAACTAGGAAAGGAAGTGTCTATGCATCGGTTGCAATTAGAGCCACCATTAAAAAACCCCATGTTTACAAATACAATGAAAAGCATTAATCAAATGGTTTATATACACAGTGAAGAATATCATTATCTTAGTTATAATGATCGATGGATAGAAGAAGCATGCAATGGCACAAAGAAAAATTGGTACTTCTTCGATTCCCTTCTAAATGATGAAGACCCCTTGGTAAATGTAGTCGGAGTTGTGAATGATTTTCCAACATATATTTGTTGCGGGATTGACATTTCACTAGTTCGCTTAGCAACCAAGCATAAAGGTAAAACCAATTATAATGACTTCCTCGAAATCCCAAAAAGGTGTGACTCTATGGTATAAGTATAATTTCAACAATCAAAATTACAAGTTGTCAAAATTGCACTTTTTACGTTGTCAAAATTACACCTTTTACTTTCTGGAGTTAGGGTAAGATTTGTGGGCTAGTTATAATTTTCATATCAATTTACAACAACCTATTCATTGAGAAAAATTAGCAAAATTGTTAGATCTGACTCCCACTTTGATATAAGCTCCTAATTCATTCAGGTTACACTTGTATCTATAATTGTGGTTGCAAATCAAGAAATTAAGAGGATTATCCATTTATTAGACCTATATTTTAACCACCAAAAATAAGCTTTATAGGCCTACAAGTGAGTACGCTAACCTAGAACTTAATATAGTCTACTATAAATTAATTTATAGTCACATTTTTGTTGTTATAATTGACATCCTTTCATTTTATAGTAAAGGGGAGACCATAATGCCTTTATAATCACTCTCTAATGATTTACGACATTAAAGTAACTCCCTAGATATTTTTTCACATAATGAATTCGCTCATAGAATAAATTACGTTGTTTTCATAGTGTTTTTATTCAGGTATTGCAGCATGTCATACATGACAACATGTTACTTTCACATGTATTTTTATATGTATTTTCTTGTTTGGAATTTATAACTTATAAATAATTATATATTTGGTTACAATAAATTTAGTAGACCAACATCCATAGGACATATCTCATATCTTGAGTTTTTTTTGGCTACAAAAACACGCTATTAAAAATTTGCATTGCTTTCATGATTGTTTTTATGCCAGACAACAAATAGATCAAGAATACCTCACCACATTGACTCCATATAAGACATTGGACAAGGAAACAAGCATACACACCAAAAAATATTTGTTCACACTCTATTCATTCACAAATACTATATGAATATATAGTTGGATTGAGATCCAACATATTCCAAAGATGAATAAAGAAGTTGGGATATTCTCTCAACGTAATCCCAATCCAACTAAAATTTACCATGGAATCATTATCTCCAAGTCCCTCCTTTAATTCTTACATTACATCATTACAAAGACTAATACAAAACTGAAAAATTACAATTCACATGTCACATTTCTCTCACTAGTCTTACTCGGCACTTATCCCCACTTTGAAGTCTCTCGACAATGCTCTTTTCACCACCACAATATTCGACCTTCCTATTCAACTCATTTAAGACATAACCAGATATAACCATCTCGATCTCCTGAAGGACAATCTCGATACTGGATTGTATCCAACAGTCAATTATTCAACTGAACTTTCTACATACAAGAATCCCATAAATCGACCTGTAGTAGATGCTCTTGAAGCCCAAAGCACAACAAGACCCATCAATGTATAACAGACTCACACAATCAAACTAGCCATATGTTCTTGGCACCGAAGAACCTGAGAACCATTAATTTAATTATATTCCTTTGTTCATTAATTGGTCTTTTACACACTCAATCAATACTATTTTCATCTCACTGCTAATAGATCTAAAATAAAGTAATCACTCCACCCTAGAATTTTGTTGTTAGAAATTGTTAAATCTCCATGTATGGATGCAGCTATGGTAAAATATTCCAGTGGAATTGTCAATTCTATGGGCTCAGCAGGGTGTCCATGGCGAACCCATTTATCCACATTTCGGAAATAAGTTTTTTGGCTCTGCTAGACCAAAACAACCCTGAGATATTATGCCTCCAAATGCCAACAATCCTCAGCATATTAACCCACAATTCAATACATAACTATACAACAAATATCATTTTTTTTTCTTCAATAAGAAATGGACATTTCCATGCAAAGAAAGATATAATGATAAACAAGCAACTTAGCTAAAGTGTATTGAAAACTTTCAAGGCCTCATAATCATCACAGGAAGGAATATGATCAAGGCAATGAAAATGAAGAAAATTCCTATTGCTTGAGGCATCCCAAAGTACATGATGAATTTTCCTAAAGGCAGATTTAAACATGGGTACCAATGATTCTGGTACTGAAGGAACTTCCATGCTTAACCGAGTTTGTGAACAGGCCGATGTGTCTAACCTAAATGACGAATCATCGATATTATACTTTCACTCTTTTTTCAGTTGTTATTCACCATTTGCTAACAAAGTCTCCTGCATTGCCTACCTTAAAGTAATGGTATGTGAGAGGCACAAGAGAAATCTGAGAAGATGATCTTCTAGGTGTACTAGTGCACTCAAAAACCCTCATACAATAACTTTTCCTTCATAATTCAATGCATCAAATAGTTTTATAGCTTCCATTTCATGCAAAAAACCAAGGCTATGGCTTTACTCACCATACTCTTATGCAAACACTTACACAAAACGACACAAACTTCTTCACACACACATATACACCAATTCAACCTACATCTATAGGAGATTATATCATGGGCCCTTCCTTAAGGGAGTTGCCTACAGAGTCATTGGATCTGACACCAACATAAAAACTAGTATACACACCAAAAAATATTTTTTCACACTCTATCCAATCATAAATATTATACAAATATATAGTTGGATTGAGATCCAACAAATTCCAAAGATGAATAAGGAAGTTGAGATATTCTCTCAACATAATCCCAAATCAACTCTAAATTTACCATGTAAGAATTATCTCCAAGTATTAGAAATGAACTAGAGTTGTTATGGGATACTTAGGGACTCCTCCCTTCACTATTTAGGACATATGTGTTAACCCAAAAATGCTTCCAAAGCCTCAACAACCTTATTAGAAATATTAATAACATGGCATTTTATTTTTATTGGCTCGCTCATCTAGAAAGCTAATTGTATAATGCAAAAGTATAAACAAAGATCTACACAAACTTAAAAAATAAACTAATTATGTTAAAACCCTATAACAAAAATATATCATTTTACTATAAACCAAGTTTATATATATGACAGAAAAAGTAAGAAATAAAAATAACATATATATTACATTTTATAGTAAATTTAACATATTATTAACAAAAAAAATATAATTTATTTAATAATATTAATTTTTTTATAAAAGTAATTGTTATTATTCATTTTTCATATTTAATTACGTAATTAACCACCATACCTTCACATTGTAAGAGATTAGTACCCTAAATGACAAGACTCTAGACCATTACAATAATAAGCTTAATATGAATTCAACATAACACACATAAAAATTAATCCTTGATGGAGAAGCATTAATAGTTTTTTTTTTGCTGAAACAAGAGTCGTACCTTCTTTTTCATTAAATTGGAAAATAAATTACATAAAATACAACAGTTCGCGAGGAACTGTGGACCAAAGAAAAACTATTCTCTTACTGCCAAGGGCATCAAGCTAAAGGAAAAAACCCAGAACCCTCCAAACAAAACCTCAATACCTTCAAAAGACAGAAAATATTGAGGCTGTACGATCTTCCCACAGAAATCTGTATGGACGAGATTCAAATCGGGCCAGTGACAAGTACATGCTTTAAATTTAGGTTCAGACCCAAAGAGGAAAAAGGGTACCAATCTGAAAGGATTTTGGGTCCGAATGGGGGAATAACCCACAGACCTATAGAACGTGCGAAAATCATCGATTCCTGCCATGAAACGAAACAAGCACGGTATATATTCCTCATCCAGACTTGCATTCTTAATCTCAACCGTCAAATATCCTCGCTCGATCCAACAGTAGTGGAATATTTCACAATACCTAGAAGCACAACGCCTAACCACCTAGACCAACCAACATGCTTGTTTGTTCCTGATCGTAGATCTGCCTTACTTAATCCGACGGTTGAGGATCATATCGCACGGGTCTAAAGCACTGAACATTAGCATGTAATGAGGGTGGTAATCAGTCCCTCCCCTTGGCCACATGTAGCTTGGTGAGTGTAATTGCTCCCATTTCAGAAAACATCTTCCCGCTTGAAAGGCCTGTGATATACCATATACCACCCCAAGAGCGATGTTGTGTCCATAGAAGGAAAATTGGGGGTATTACGGTTGCCAAGAAAGACCAGATTTCGGCTCCTCGCAACATCCCCTCTATGCCTGTACATGGACGAGTGTAAGATGAAACTCCATCCATCTGACCGACCATCCAATAAATAGAGTCTGTCGTGCTTCCACCTGGAACCTATGTAGTTGTACTTACCAAGGTTGCAGAGGCAAATAGTGGCCTGCGTCCCCCCATAAGAACAAACTGTGAAAAAAACCACAATTCATAATGAATCCAAGTCATCTAGACCCCACCTCCATGCCTCTATTTCAAAACACCATCCTGTCTTCATCCGCCTGGTCGTGGGAATGCACCTTTAATCTATTCTGAGGCATCTCTTGCCAACCCATTGCAACCCTGCTTTCGGTACAGATCACTCCTTGATTGGCCAGAATATCCGCCAATTTATTGGCCATTCTTCACACATGGTTAAAACATATTGTATGAAGGCACTGGAGGTGAAGCTGAATCCGTTGAAGGACCTAGATCAGCCTCCAGTGTTTTGAGACTTTTTCCGATGCCGTGCCACAACTGATTCTCTTCACCGAGTTAATGATTAACTCAAAATCAGCCTTGATAATCACGTTTTGGCATTTATCCTACTCCAGGAATCTAAACATTGCTCCAGAGCCATTAATTCTGCCATATTGTTAGTGGTTGTTCCTAAATGGCAATAGAAGATGAAAAGAATATTTCCGTTTTCATCCCTTAATACACCTCCAAAGCCAGTAGTACCCAGGTTGCCTTTCGAAGCCCCATAAATGTTGTATTTCAAGAAACCCTGAGGGGGAGGATGCCAGAAATCCTACTCAATATCCATTTTCATTACCTTCCTATCTAGGCCCTGAGGAATAAGCCCCTGCATACCTAGCTGATGGAGAATCTGCATTTCAACTTCTAAAGGTGGGTTCTCAGGGAGATTTCGCACTGTAATGCCAACCATCTCCTTAAGTTGTTTTAAGATCTACTCAAAAAGGCGTTGGGAGGGACTCTTTTAATATTTGAAGATTTTCTTGTTCCCTTCTTTCCAGACATTCCATATAATGAAGATTGGCGTAAGAGCCCAAGCTAAGCCAAGAAATTCATAATCAGAAAAGTTTCTTCTCCAATTGTTTAGGGTATTGATAATACTCCCTTTGTCCCTGTTGCTCTATTGGAAAATGGTGGCAAAAGTATCCCACAACCTGGAGGTGAAAATGCAATTATTGGGAAGGTGCTCCATTGTTTCCTCTTGGGATTCACAAAGCTGGCATCTGGAAGGCCCCAGAACACCCCTCTTCCAAATGCTATCCCAAGTCAAAATTTTCTTATGATGAACCAGCCACATGAAGAGTCCTCTTTTAACAATATAGGTACTTGTTGCCATTTATTCTCCCAGGCCTTATTCCATATCTGTGATCCCTTTACACTTCCAAACATCCTTATGTGATCATTATTTTTCCAAGTGCTAGGATATTTTTCTTTCCAGATACTAGCCCACTGAGCCTTTGGGTCTTTTACCTAATGCCACCATAATTTTTCCCCTAAAACCTTGCTAATAATCTTTGGATCATCTAATCCAAGACCCCCATGGTTTTTAGGCTTGTAGATTTTTTCCTAGGCTACCAAGGCCCATTTCTTTCTTTCCTCCCCCTTACCCAAAAGAAAGTCTCTTTGGATGGTTTTGAATTGTTGCAAGACTCCTTTTGGTGCTGGGAGTGCTCATAGCATGAAAATTAGGATTGATTGAAGAACAACCTTTGTAAGCACCAACCTACCAGCCATGTTTAGAATCTAATAGTCCATTTCCTTATTTTATCCTGCATCTTATTAGTCACCAGTTCCCAATTGCTCTTGTGCAAAGATTTAGCAGTTAGAGGAACTCCCAAATATTTTGAAGGAAGGACCTCCCTTTGAAAGCCCAAAATTTTGAAGATATTCCTCTGAATAGCAATATTGGTATTAAAGAAAAAAATCTTAGATTTTGAGAGATTAACTTCCATACCTGTAGCCATGGAAAAGTCACTCAGGATTTGTTTATACGCAAGCGCTTCTTTGACTTTGGGGATTCCCTGCAGCATGGTAACATCAACAAATTGTTGATGAGTTAAGGCCTGTCCATTCTTAGAAAGTTGGAGACCCTTAATCTCACCAACTTCTTTTGCATGCTTGATAGACCAACCAAGTCCTTCCATCATGAGGATGAAGAGAAAGGGAGAGAGCGGGCCTCCCTGCCTGAGGCCTCTTGAAGGAATAAAAGTCTCAGAGGGAGAACCATTAACCAATATTGAAAAGCTGGAAGAAGTTACCAAGGCCATGACCCATCTAACCCAGTTGTGATCAAACCCAAAAGTAATAAGAACTTTCCTGATATAGGTCCAATTCAACTTATCATAAGATTTAGCTAGGTCCAATTGCATGATCATTCCAACCTTGCTATTACTAGTCAATGAGTGCACCACCTCATGTGCTTGAATGATATTATTGAGAATTTGTTTGCCTTCCACATAACCAAATTGTTCCACAGAAACTAGTGTAGGAAGAAGAGGTTTGAGTATATTGGCCACAACCTTGGATATTATCTTGTATACCACATTGCACAAAACTATGGGTCTAAACTTGTCTGGAGTTAGAGCATTGTCCTATTTAAGGATCAGGGAGATGAAAGAGGTATTGAGCACCTTCAAAATAGTTCTATTCATCCTGGAATCTTCCACTACATTCAGAATATCCTGTTTAACAATATCCAACAAGCTTTGAAGAAATCCACATTCAAACCATCAGGGCCTAATGCTTTACCATTCTTCATTTCTTTGAGGACCTCACTGACCTCCTCTTCAGTCACTGGCCTATTAAGGTTGAAATTATCCTCTCTAAACACCACCCTAGGTATATGTCTTTTTAAGTCCCTGATTGATGTTGATATTTTCTGTTTGTAATGAAATAGGAAAAATCTCAGCTGGTGACAACAATAGGAATTCAAGTCCTAGATTAACTCGAAGTTGTTGGGAGGGAGTTAATGCCTCCTATATTTGATGTGAGGGAATTAATGAGGCTGTTAGATTCTCTAGGCTATATAACAGGCAACCATTCGGATGTTTGCTAAGAGAGTGTGAGGATTTCTTGATGTAATCTCCTGATTTGAATAATAAATTCCTAATGCCTATGTTTGGTGGACGTAGCCCAGATTGGTTGGGTGAACCACGTTAAAAATTGTCTCCTATGTGCTTGATTGTTCTGCTCTGTTAATTCTGTGTTTATTAAATTTTGTTGTGCACCTGAACCAACAATTGGTATCAGAGCATGTTGGAGGTGCTGCCTGGAGGAGCTGCACAGTTTGGAGGTAGAGCGCAAGTGTTGTTGGAGCGCTAGACTACCTGATTGCTACGTTGAGCGCGGTAATACCTGGTGCGTGGAGAACTTTTTATCTGGTTGCTGGTGCTATTGGTGCGTGGAGCTATTGGTGCGTGGAAAACAGCAATAATACCTGGTGCGTAGAGCGTGCGTGGAGCTGTCGTGGAGCCTGAACGGAGCATGGATACCTGCTGTGTTATACAGCCGCTGATATATCTGGTATGTTAAGCAATGCATGGAGCCTGAAGTTTTTCAATCGCTGGTGCGCTGTTTTAATTGCGCGGAGCTGGTTTTTTAATTACTGGTATTTAATTGCCTGGCCATATTACGAATTGCCGTATGATCATATCTACAGATTACAATTCCTAAATGCCTACACGTTGTGGCACTTCTAGCCTTGTTTTTCCGTGTGAATATTTTATGATTGCAGCAGTGCGTGCAATAGTCTCTGTATGTTAAGAGATGAGTGTGGCTAGAAACCACATGGGGATGACAACGTGTTTGTCCTAATAGATATGGCGTAGACAGTTTGTTAAACAGAAGGAGGAAGCTCCTTAATGATCAAATAAACTAAATGCGGACCTTTTTTTTTCAAAAAATTTGAGAGCCATAGGTTCATTTAAATTAAGGTTTCAATTTTAATTTTGACAAAAGAAGGAAATGGTGGTTTCAAAGTAGGACGCATTGCGGTTAGAGGTTTTTTTTTTTTGAAGGGGCGCATTGCAAGTTGGTTTTTTTTTTTATTTGAATTGTTTTCATATTGTATATCAGTCAACATTGGGTTGATTGCTGGCGCCTGGTTGCATGAAAAGGGATGTAATTTTGCACGGGGATATGTTATTTAAGGCATCGGCAGAAATTGTTTGTGAAGTGCAAAGGGCAGTTTTTTGTGTTAAAGGCAAAGGCAGAAAGGTATAGGCAAATTTTTTTTTTGTTGTTGGTTGGATATTGGAGATTATTGTGTTTTTTGTTGCTACAAATGGCGAAAACTCAAAGTGCCCAGTTTGAAATTGAGAAATTTAATGGCAAGAATAATTTTGAGATCTGGAAGGTAAAGATGCACGATCTGCTGGTTCAACAAGGTGTGGCGAAAGCACTGTTGGGGAAAAACAAAAGGCCTCCTTCCATGATGGAGGATGAATGGGATGAGATGGACGATAGAGCTCTGAGCGCAATTCGGTTATGTCTGGTGGACGATGTTCTATTCAACATTGTGTCAGAGAAATCCGCCGCAGGCTTGTGGTCGAAGCTTGAGAAGCTCTATATGACGAAATCTTTGACAAATCGAATTCTCCTGAAACGACAGCTTTATGGTTTGCGGATGAAAGAAGGTACCTCAATTGTTGATCACCTGAATGTTTTTAATACCTTACTAGTGCAATTAGACAGTCTAGATGTGAAATTTGATTCAGAGGATAAGGCAATAACTCTATTATGTTCATTGCCCGAATCCTGGGATCACTTTGTTACTTCCATAAGCTTTAGTACATCAGATATCCTTGAGTTTGACGATGTTGTTGGAGCCTTGTTGGCTGAGGAGACGAGGAAGAGGTCGAATGCAGACACTTCTACATCAGAGGTAATGATGGCCAGAGGTCGCTCACGAGAGAGACACTCCGGGGGAAAGCATAGCGACTCTCGCTCAAAGTCCAAAGGAAAGAAGCCAAAGGTGAAGTGCTGGCATTGTGGCAAGGCTGGACATCTGAAAAAGGATTGTTGGAAGCGAAAGCAGGCTGCTAAAGAAGGCTCTACGACAGAAAAGAAGGAAGCCAACACCACAGAGACAGGTTCAGTATCAGGTTCAGGTATGAGTGATGAGGTATTGTCTGTTAATGTTTCAAAACATGATCAACATTGGTTGTTAGATTCTGGGGCATCTAACCACATGTGTATTCATAAATATTGGTTTAAAACATATAAATCAATTGATGATGGTGTTGTGTACATGGGTAATGATGTAACATGTAATATTGTGGGAATTGGGAGCATACAACTGCAAATGTTTGATGGGACAACAAAAATATTAACTAATGTGAGGCATGTACCAGATTTAAGAAAAAATTTGATTTCATTAGGAGCACTTGATTCAAATGGATATAAAATTGTAATTCAAGGTGGAGTAATGAAAATTTACAAAGGCATATTACTAGTTATGAAAGCTAAGAAAGTAGGAAATCTATTTCAGTTAGAAGGTAGAACTGGGTCAGATCATGTGTCTGTGTCTGAACATGACAGTAGTTCCATTCACTTATGGCATCAAAGATTGGGGCATATGAGTGAAAGAGGATTGAAAATTTTGGCTGACCGAAAGTTACTTCCTAATATAAGATCTGTAAAAAATTGGATTTCTGTAAACATTGTCTGTTTGGTAAACAAAGTAAACAAAAGTTTAAAACAGGCAAACATACTAGTAAAGGCATACTTGATTATATCCATTCAGATGTTTGGGGTCCAGCCCCTACAGCGTCATATGGTGGCTCGTCATATTTTGTGTCATTTATTGATGACTTTTCTCGGAAAGTATGGGTCTACATGTTGAAAAAGAAGTCTGATGTTTTTACAGTTTTCAAGCAGTTTAGAGCATTGGTAGAAAACAGCACTGGTAGAACTATAAAATGTTTAAGAACTGACAATGGTGGTGAGTTTTCCTCCAAGGAGTTTGACAGCTATTGCAAGGATGCAAGGATCGAGAGACATAAGACCACGGTTTATACTCCTCAGCAGAATGGAGTTGCTGAACGCATGAACAGGACTCTTCTAGAGAGAGCAAGGTGTATGCTGAGTAACGCCGGATTGCAGAAGGAGTTGTGGACGGAAGCGGTGGCAACAGCTTGTTATGTGATAAACCGATCTCCATCAATAGCAATAGGCTGCAAGATTCCGCAAGAGGTATGGAAAGGACACCCTTGTGACTATTCTAAACTTAGAGTGTTTGGTTGTGATGCATATGCTCTAGTGCCTAAACATAAGCGAACTAAATTAGATCCAAAGTCTAAAAGGTATGTCTTTGTTGGGTATGGTGATGGAACAAAGGGATATAGAATGTGGGATCCTACTACCAGCAAAATCATCATCAACAGAGATGTAAAGTTTGATGAATCCTCTCTTGTACAGTTAGATGTAGATAGAAGATTGAAACAGGATGATGTATCTGATTTCCAGCATATTCAGTTTGACAGCATTTCTAATGATAGTCATAATGACCATAGTTCAGATTCTAGTCATGAACAGGTTTCAGAATTAGATTATGAACAGGGTTCAGATGGAGGACATGAACAAGTCTCAGATGGCGATCATGAAGAAATTCCTACAGTTGATAGACATATAGTTGTGGAAGCACCAGAAACTTTCTTAAGGAGGTCTACAAGGATCAAACGCCCTCCGAGAAGGTATGATGATCATGTTACTTCAGTTGCTTTGATCGCTAATGATGATGAACCTTTGTGTTATCAGGAAGCTGTAGAAGGTTCAAATAGTGACAAATGGAAAGCAGCCATGAAGGAAGAAATGATGGCCTTAGGTAAGAATGGCACGTGGGATCTGGTTGAACTTCCCAAAAGCAGGAAAATTGTGGGATGTAAGTGGGTGTACAAGCTGAAACGGGGTGTGAATGATACAGAAGACAGGTACAAAGCGAGACGTGTTGCAAAAGGGTTTTCTCAGAAAGCTGGCATAGACTTTCATGAGATATTTTCACCAGTGGTTAAAATTGTTTCAATTAGAATTGTGTTAGCATTAGTGGCTTTGTTTGATTTAGAGTTGCAGCAATTAGATGTTAAGACTGCATTTCTAGATGGAGACTTAGATGAGGAAATATATATGGAACAACCGGAAGGGTTTGTTCAGCATCGCAATGAGAAATTTGTCTGCAGGCTCAAGAAGTCATTATATGGCCTGAAGCAGTCGCCTCGGCAGTGGTATAAGAAGTTTGATTCTTTCATGTTGAGTCAAAAATATGTAAGAAGTGAATATGATCATTGTGTTTACTTTAAGCAGTTAAATAATGGCATGTTCATTATCTTAGTGTTGTATGTTGATGATATGCTTTTAGCAAGAAAAAGCATTGAAGAAATCAACAGGTTGAAGACTCAGATGGCAAGGACGTTTGATATGAAAGATCTAGGAGCGGCAAGACAGATTTTGGGCATGGAGGTTTTCAGAGACAGGGGCAATGGTAAGCTGTGGCTATCACAACAAAAGTATGTTGAGAAAATACTTTTGAGGTTTGGTATGAATAATGCGAAGCCTGTGTCAGTCCCTTTAGCTTCCCATTTTAAGCTTTCTTCGAGTTTATGTCCTAATACAGATGAAGAAAAGGATTATATGTCTCGAATTCCATATGCCAATGTAGTAGGATGTTTGATGTATGCGATGGTGTGTACGCGACCAGATATTTCACATGCAGTTGGGGTTGTCAGCAGGTACATGGCAAATCTGGGTAAAGAACACTGGTCAGCAGTGAAATGGGTGCTTCGGTACTTGAGAGGCACAAGTAGTTATTGTATTTCTTACAATAAGAGTAGTGAATTTGTTTGCGGATATGTTGATTCCGATTTTGCAGGTGATTTGGATAAGAGAAGATCAACTTCAGGGTACGTCTTTACTCTTGCAGGTGGAGCCATAAGCTGGATGTCAAAGCTACAGAACATTGTTGCTTTATCCACTACTGAAGCAGAATACATTGCTATTTTGCATGCTTGCAAAGAGGCGGTTTGGTTGAAAGGTTTGCTTGGTGAGTTTGGTAGGTTACAGGACAACATCAGGTTACTTTGTGATAGTCAAAGTGCAATACATTTGGCTAAGAATCCAGCCTATCATAGTAAATCAAAGCATATTCCAATCAAATATCATTTTGTAAGACAGGTTATCACTGAAAGGGGCGTTTCTCTTGAAAAGGTGCCTACAAAGGAGAACTGTGCAGACATGTTCACGAAACCAGTTTTGTTGGAGAAGCTACGCTGGTGTTTGGCTTCTCTTGGCTTGTAGAAAAGATAAAATAATAATAACAGGGCATCAGGGGAATTGTTGTCAAGCTGGAGATTGTTGAGATTTTCTGTTTGTAATGAAATAGGAAAAATCTCAGCTGGTGACAACAATAGTAATTCAGGTCCTAGATTAACTCCAAGTTGTTGGGAGGGAGTTAATGCCTCCTATATTTGATGTGAGGGAATTAATGAGGCTGTTAGATTCTCTAGGCTATATAATAGGCAACCATTCGGATGTTTGCTAAGAGAGTGTGAGGATTTCTTGATGTAATCTCCTGATTTGAATAATAAATTCCTGATGCCTATGTTTGGTGGACGTAGCCCAGATTGGTTGGGTGAACCACGTTAAAAATTGTCTCCTATGTTCTTGATTGTTCTGTTGTGTTAATTCTGTGTTTATTTAATTTTGCTGTGCACCTGAACCAATAATTGAATGCTCTCTATTTGAAATGGTTTCCTTTGCTATACCTCGAAAGTGTTGAACTAGCACAGCTTCTATTTCTTCATGGGAATTAAGAAGATTCCCTCCCTCGTCCTTGATCTAAGAGATCCTATTATGGGCTCCGTTCGCCATGGTGGATCTATGGAAAAATCTAGTGTTTCACTCTCCTCCTTTTATCCACTGAACTCTAGATTTTTGTTTCCAAAATATTTCCTCTTATTTACATAAATTATCCCAATATTTATGATGTTTTGTGACTTGATAACTTCATACTTTATCAAAGTCATCTGTGATATGGGCTTGGTTGAGTTCCTGCTTTTTATCTTCAACAGATTTTTTTGCTTCAAAAACATTACCAAATTCGTTCTTGTTCCATTCTTTGAGCCTGAGCTTGATGTGCTTTAGTCTTTTGTATAGAAGGAACATTCTTGTACGCTGAATATGCAAATCTTCTAACCACCAATTTGCAATGTTGCTGATGAAATCTGGGTGGGTGAGCCAGATATTCTCAAATCTAAAAGGTCTATTCCTGGGGGTACCAATGTCTTGAAGCTACAATTGAACTAGTCAATGATCTGAGCCTCCAGAGGGGAGGACTCTCGCTATCATTTCCTTGTCAATGAGCATAAGGTCCTCTGAGATTATGAATCTGTCTAACTTTGAGGCTACTTGAGACTCTCCTCCTCTTTTATTGTTCCAAGTAAAGAGACCATTACTCGTATCAGTGTCAACTAGCTTCATATTATCTATAAAAGCTTGAAATGCTAAAGAGTGTTTGCTTAGAGTTCTAGTTCCCCCTTTTTTCTCCGAAAGTGATTTGATCATGTTGAAGTCCCCACCCCCCCAATGATCCATGGTATTCTTGCATGTTTGTCTCTAGGCTCCACAAGGGAGTCTAGAAACCTAAGTTTATCATCCATTCTTTGAGGGCCAAAAACATTCGTGACCAGATAGGTCTCCCTATCTCCCACAGGCTGAATAGCCACTGATAAATAATTTCTAGATGCCTCAACATCTATTATACCAATCTTTTGGGGGTTCTAAAGAGTGAGTATGCCACCTGCTTTATTCTCTGCTTTAACTTCTAGAAACTCAAATCGATTCAGCCATTTGCTATGTATTTCTTTTATGATTTGAATGGAACATTTAGTTTCCTAGATGAAGATCATATTTAGAGTTTCTTGTTTAATTCTATTACTAAGTAATTCTCGTTTTCTTTTACTACCTAGATCCTTGATATTCCAAGATGTGAAATTCATTATTAAAGATTTGTAAAGAAGTAGCTGGTTAGGTCTTTCATCTTACATGAATCTATCATTAGCTTCCCACATTCCATCAATAGCTTGTTCTGCTTTTTCCTGCCTCGTTTCTTTCCTGGGTTTCTAATTGCCAATCCTAGTGTGGTTTTCATAGTTTTCACACCTTCGTTACCCAGACTTTCATTGTTTCTTTGCCTCTCCAGCCCTTTGGCCTGAGTTTTCCATATGAACAGCTATTGTACTATATTGAACTCTTCTTGAGGTAACTAGTCTACCCCTCCCATGGTTCCCTGTTTCAAGAACCCTTCCAGATTTAGGTGTTCTCTATCAAGAATATCCTGTAGTTCGTGGTCCTCCATTTCCATCTCACTTTGGGTCATTTCCTGGGCCATCTCTAGTTCTGCATTGCTCATCATAGTCTCTTTCTGATTATTAATATCCCGTGTTTATTCACTGTCTTCTTCTTTCTCTTTCTCCTCTGGACATCCTTCCATTGCCTGATCAACTTTTTTATCACTTCTTCTTCTTCGAGTACTTGGAACCTGTTCTAACTGGCATGTTTCCCTTTTGTTTGATGTTTCTTTGACCCCCTTTTGCCCCCTTTTCCTCTATGTACTACTTTGTGAAAGCTTTCAGTATCTTTCATTGTGTTAGCTTTACTCTTGTTCTCTATTTTACTAAGAGGGCAGTCTCTGAATAGGCGCCCATGCTCATGGCATCTGCGGCATCTCAATGGAATATTTTCATAATCTATTGTTCGCACTCATTCTTCATCGAAAACTTCCAAGATTACCTCATCCGGTAGAGCTCCAGAGAGATCCATCTCCACACATATTCTTGCAAAGGAAGTGTATTTTCCCCTTCTGGTCACCTCAAAATCTTTGACAAATCGTCCTAATTTATTTCTGTTATGAAACCAGCTCACAAAAAGATAGAAAAGAGAGATCCACGCCTTAGAATTCAGCCTCTTCGAGGGGGCAACCTCCTTTACATTACATAAATGAACAATTCTTGGATGATACAAATGACAAAACCTCCTTTCTATATATAGGAGTCTAGGGAGTCACAATATAATCCAGTCGACCTAACAATAATAATATAAAGCCACAAAAATAACAATAGAGGGATTCTATGGGGCACAGAAATAACAATATGGGGGTAATAGGGGCACAACAATATAAATAAGGGGTATAACTACAATAGTAATGGGGTAATCACTAGTATTATAGGGACCCAACATGCCCCTCTCCTTCAAAAAAGTGTTGTCCTCAACGCTTGAGTAGTTCTGGATACTTCTGCATAAAATTCTCATCCTCCCATGTGGAATCTTCAGCTGATAAGTTCTTCCACTTGATAAGATACTCTGAAATTGATCGATTTCATAGCTGTCGAGTTCTTGTTTCTGTGACTGCTTCCGGTTCCAATATAATTTTTCCTTCCTCGTCAAGTTCTGGCAATATTGTTTGAATTGGGAGCTTGTCACCTATAACCTTCTTTAAACATGAAACATGGAAAACTGGGTGCAATCGAGAAGCTGCAGGAAGCTCCAATTTGTATGCCATAGTACCAATCTTTTGCAACACCTTGTACGGACCATAATACTTTGGTGATAATTTATTATCCTTCTTAGCTTGCTTGAGGGACATTTGCTTATATGGTTGTAGCCGTAGGAATACCCAATCACCTACATCAAAACTTCTTTCACTGCGATGTTGATCTGCCTGTTGTTTCATTCTATTTTGTGCCAACACTAGGTTATCCTTTAAGAGTTGGAGGACTTGTTGTTGATGTTCGATGTGATGTTCCACTGCCTGAACCTTAGAATTTTCTCTTAAATATGATGTGATGGATGGTGGTTGATACCCATAAAGTGCCATAAATGGGGTCATTTTGTTGCTGTATGGAAGGAAGTGTTATACCACCATTCAGCCAGAGGCAACCATTTGACCCATTGTGTCTGCTTATCAGATACAAAGCAACGAAGATATCCTTCCAAACATTTGTTTACTATCTCAGTTTGCCCATCAGATTGAGGATGATAAGATGAGCTATGAGCTAACTGAGTACCAAGACAAGAAAATAATTCTGTCCAAAAATTTCCAGTGAAAATGGGATCTCTGTCACTTACAATAATCTTTGGGTTTCCATGTAGCTTTTGAACTGTTTCCATAAATGCAGTAGAAACTGTACTGGCTTTAAATGGATGTGATAATGCACAAAAGTGTGCATACTTGGTAAGTCTGTCAACTACCACCATGATGACACTCTTTCCCTCAGACCTGGGTAAACCTGTGATAAAATCCATTGAAACCTCCTCCCAACGTTGGCTTGGAATGGATAAAGGTTGTAATAGACCCGGTGTCTTAATTGTTTCAACTTTATTTTGCTGGCAAACCAAACATTCCTCCACAAACTTTTGAATATCTGATTTAAGGCCATCCCAAAAAAATTCCTTCTTAACCCTGTGGTAAGTTTTTAAAAATCCTGAGTGCCCTCCTAAGGGAGAAGTGTGCAATTCCATAAGAATCTTTTGTTTTAGCTGGGAATCCTTACAGAGGTATAAGCGATCTTTGTACCATAACGAATCATTTTTCCAGCTAAATGTATCAGAAGTACTGGAATCTTGTTGTAACTTTCGAATAAGTGCCCACACTTCTTCGTCATTCTTCCATTCCTCCCTTGCTTCGTTTATCCAATCTGGTTGGATAATAGAAATGGCACACAACAATGCTTCCACATCCTCATCCTTTCTTGAGAGTGCATCTGCCACAACATTTTGCTTCCCTTTTTTGTAGATGATTTCAAAGTCATAACCCAACATCTTTGTGACCCACTTTTGTTGCTCTTCAGAGGATAACCTTTGTTCTAAAAAGTATTTAAGGCTATCATGATCCGTTTTTACCTTGAAGTGTCTTCCCATTAGGTAAGGTCGCCATTTCTTAAGTGCATGGAGTATTGCCAACATTTCCTTCTCATAAATAGCTTTGCTTAAAAACTTTCCCTTGATTGGACGACTTTCAAAAGCAATGGGTCTTTCATCTTGCATTAGAACAGCACCAATTCCATTTCCTGAAGCATCACATTCCACAATAAAGGTTTTTGTGAAGTCCGGTGTAGCTAAACCGGTGCTTGGCACATTGCGTCTTTAAGATGTTCAAAGGCCTTTGTTGCTTCCGGAGTCCATGAAAATGAATCTTTCTTCAATAATGTTGTTAGAGGTGCTGCTATTCTCCCATAATTCTTAACAAACTTGCGATAATACCCTGTCAACCCAAGAAATCCTCGCAGATGCTTTATGGATGTGGGGATTTTCCATTCCTTAATGGCTTTAATTTTGCTAGGGTCTACCTTAACTCCTTCATGAGATACAATATGACCCAAATATTCCACCTCCTGGACTCCAAAGAAACATTTGGATCTTTTTGCATATAATTGTTTCTCCTCCAATAGTTGTAGCACCCTGTCAACATGTTCAACATGATCCTTCCAAGACTTGCTGTAGATTAGTATATCATCAAAAAATACTAACACAAATTTTCTAAGGAATGGTTTGAAAATTGAATTCATCAAACCTTGAAATGTTGAAGGTGCATTGGTAAGGCCAAAAGGCATGACCAAAAATTCATAATGACCCTCATGAGTTCTAAATGCCGTTTTCGGAATGTCTTCAACCTTCATTCTGATTTGATGATATCCCGAACGAAGATCCAACTTGGTGAAGTAAATTGATCCATGCAATTCATCCAGTAATTCATCAATAACAGGAATGGGGAACTTATCTTTAATAGTGAGCTTGTTGAGCTCCCTATAATCCGGACACATGCGCCATGATCCATCCTTCTTGTGCACCAATACTACTGGAGCTGAGAAAGAACTTTGACTCGGTTGAATTATACCGCCTCTAGCATTTCTGCAACCATACGTTCAATTTCACTTTTTTGGACATAGGGATATCTGTACGGCCTGATGTTTGGAGGAACACTTCCTGGAATCAGATGAATAGCATGATCATGATCACGCATAGGTGGGAGACCTTTGGGAGTCTCAAATACCTTGGAATGATTGTCCAGGACTTTTTGGAGATCTGGAGAAATAGATGATTCCAATGTGGAAACATCTAGCGAACATAATTGTGCAATTACACCTCTTTGCTCCTTTTTTAGAAGCTTTGTCATGCCATTAGAGCTGATTATCTTTCCTGGTTTCCCTGCAATACCCCTTAATTCAACTTCCTTTCCTTCCATAGAAAATTTCATGAAAAGTTCTTGAAAATTAAAAGCTATTGTACCCAAGGATTGTAGCCATTGGACTCCTAGTACAACATCAGCACCTCCCATTGGAATGGAAAGCATTGGGCTAGTCAATACATATTCTCCCATGGATAGCTTGATATTATGGCACTTTCCAGAACAATTTATTGTTCCTCCATTTGCAATCATCACTTGACACTCTGGTGCTGGATATAGGAAGCAATTCAATTCTTTTGCTACCCTACAATGAATAAAATTGTGGGTGCTTCCTGAATCAATCAACACTATTACCTTTTTCTTCTTGATTTGTCCTACTATCTTGATGGTTTGAGGAGTGGTAATTCCTGCCAATGCATTACAAGATATGGTCGGATTTATTTGTTCTTCATCTAGGCTTGTTCCTGGAATATATCCTCTTCTTTTGACCTTTCTTGCTCCTTTTCTTCTTCCTCTTCACAATCTATGTAGAATAATTTCTTCTCAGCACACTTATGACCTTTTGTGTATTTGCTATCACAATTGTAACAAAGCCCTTTTGCTCTTTTTTCTTCCAATTGTTGTGGTGTCAACCTTGTAGGTTGTGGAAGACTATGGGCAACAACACTTCCGTCTTTATAGTTGTGAACGGTATGCTTCCTAGTTGCCATAATTTTGCTTTCCATTTTTCTTGCTAACCTGAATGCCTTCTCTAATGAATCAGGTTCCCAAAGGCGCACATCATGTTGGATATTATCCTTTAAAGACCCTATGAACACATCAATCCTATGCTCCTCTGGAATATCTTTTACCCTTATGTTCAATTTTTGGAACTCCTCAATGTGCTCCATTATTGAACCCTTTTGTTTGAGACTTATCAATTGGCTAAAAAAAGTGTTGCTTTTTGTATCCTCATAATGTGCTATCAATTCTTCCGTAAAAATTGCCCAAGTGATAAATTGTTTACGAGAACAAAGCCATTGATACCATACAAACTGATTTGGTTCCAAATATAAAGTTGCCATACGTACCTTTTGTGTGTTTTGCACATTATTGAGATCAAAGAATTGCTCCATCTGTAATATCCATGTGGCGGGATCCTTGCCATCAAACTTCCTCACATCGATTTTTGGAACATGGTGAGTCTTCGATCCAACATTAGAGTCTATGGAATCATGATTAACATTTCTTTTATTCTCATCATGAGTTTCCTTTACTACCTTTTCACCATTAGTGACCCTTTCTTGTAGCAACTTCTTCAATTCATCCATCTTATCATCCATGCCATCAAATTTAGCGTCAATCTTAGCTTCCATGCCATCCATCTTAGCTTCCATTCCCTTTATCTTAGATTCCACGCCATTTACCTTAGATTCCACGCCACTTATCTTAGCTTCTGTTAGCTTTTGTGAGCGTGACATTTGTTGCACTTGTTCTTGTAATTTTGATATATCATGTAGCATTTCTTCCTCTTCTTCATGAGTCATGCTAGAGCTTTCAGGTTCCTTACTAGGTGTTTGCATTTTCTTTCCTCGGGGCATCAGTTACCGATAATAAAGTTTTACTATGCCCTTTGAATTCCGTTAAACCAAGCTTACACAAAAATTAAAAAAAAAACTACACACCTTTTTTCACTTTATAGAAGCCTGATATTGAATCTGATGTATATCTGTAATTTCGGATCCTCCAATTCTGAAATTGCTACCTATAGTATCCTTCTGCGTCCTCTTTCCAATGCCACAAGTCTGAGCCAAATTGGATTCTCCAAGGAAGATTTATGTGAAATCTCCCACAGTGACTTGCTTTTAGACTGGTTCAGTAGAGCGAAATTGTACGACGTGCCGCGAGTCACTGTTTCAACTTTTGAATCTGAAACACACACACAAGAAACTACAGTCCGTCCTCTTTCTGTACCTTTTTACGGAATTTCAATCCGATCCTCAGAGAGAGAGTTATGACGATTTTCCCCAGGTCACCTGTTTTGAATGTAATTCAGGAGTCTGCAAAAAGACCAACTTCCTCAAATCATATCTCCGAAAATATCGCGAGAAAAGCTCTGAAATTCAGACCCAAGGTTCAGCGCCAATTCTTCTCAAATGGGTTTTTTTTGCGACTTCTGAAACGTCACAGAAAAAAAGTTATAGCGAAAATTCCACGATGACCTGTTTGGAGCAGCGAAACCCTAGAATCCAAAGCTCTGATACCAAATGTTATGAAACCAGCTCACAAAAAGATAGAAAAGAGAGATCCACGCCTTAGAATTCAGCCTCTTCGAGGGGGCAACCTCCTTTACATTACATAAATGAACAATTCTTGGATGATACAAATGACAAAACCTCCTTTCTATATATAGGAGTCTAGGGAGTCACAATATAATCCAGCCGACCTAACAATAATAATATAAAGCCACAAAAATAACAATAGAGGGATTCTATGGGGCACAGAAATAACAATATGGGGGTAATAGGGGCACAACAATATAAATAAGGGGTATAACTACAATAGTAATGGGGTAATCACTAGTATTATAGGGACCCAACAATTTCCTATAGCAAATAATGATTTCGTTTGCTAGTAATCAAGAGGTAGAGAGTAGATTCTTACCCAGACCAGGACCGAAGTAAAAGTCTCACGCTTTGGGACAAAATTCTAATCTATGGTCGCATATAGAGGCCTGCTACTGCATAGAAGTAGGGCCCTCGTTCAAACACTCTGTCTTTATTTTCAATATTTGTAAAGACCACAGTGAAGAAACCCTTTCACCCAAGATGTAGGTCTATGCTTCCTTTTGGTTTCTAGTGGTATTCAATCCATGTCTGTAAAGCTTTTTTAATGGGCCATAATCCCATGAATTTACAAATGATTGCATATGTCTGCATGTAGTCCCTGTGTGCCTGCAGAGTATGATCATTTAAAACTACTATGGGTGTGATCTCAGCTTTGGGTTTGCATGGTCCCTTTTGTGCTTTGTCTTTTGTTCCCTATTCCTTGTCTTCTTCCTCATTTTCTTTTGTGCTATTATTCTCCCTTGATTTCGTACAATCTTGCGTCTCTTCAATGTTCCTTTTCCCTTCTTCTGAAGAACCTCTGTCATTTTCTATTGGTTTCTTACCTCTGCTAGCCACCGCCTGCTTGTAGGAGGGATTGGAGCTCCCTCCTTTGTGCCCTTTGATGGAGATCAACACCTACAGAAACCTAGAAACCCTAGCTGTTTGCCCACGCCTCCCAACAAAAAATTTATCTGAGAATTGTTAACATGCACCACAATCTTGTCATATTATTCAACCTTAATACTTATTCTCATAAATAAAATTTATATATTTGAAAATTTAATTAATTTTTAATTTTTTTTAACAACATAATCTTATAAAAATGCATATGTATTTTTTATGATTTTTTCAAATAATTTTGTTTATTTTTCTAAATTTAAATTAACATTAAATTATGAATAAAAATTATTAGTTTCTACCATCTTTAAATAAAACTTATATATAAAAATAATATATATATAATTTATAGAAAATATAAATTTAAATATATAAAATATATATTAGGGTCTTCATTATATTAATTTATTTTCATAAAAATTATTTGTTTTAAATGAATTTTAAATATATGTAATTGAAGATTTGATAGCTAGTGTGTGTGGGAGATATGGTAGTTTTCCATATTTTTGTGAAATCCTTATGTATAGAGTTTAATGCATTTTTAAGTATATGAATATTTTATTTTTATATGGTTGAATTATTGTTGAATTTAATAGTTATGAAAGTCGGAAACATTTTGATTGTGTAATTAAATTTTGTTTTATTAAATTAATAAATTAGTTGTTTAGGAATATTGAGGAAATAACATTTTAGTATTAAAGAGTTAGGTCATTATGGTGAGTCTTTTTAAAAATTTTCCCAAAAAATTTGAGGAAGCTACTAAATAAATTATTATAATAGGAGAGAGTAATTATGCTAAACATTTAGGTAGAGAGAAATGTTAAGTTAGATGAAAATAAAAATAAAGCATAGGAGAGAAAGTTGTGCTTTAAAGAAAAATAAAGATTTTTTCTTAAATTAAAACGGATATCCTAAGTAATTAACATATGCAAACCTTTGACACAGGACATTGCTAAGGAAATAATTTTTTGAGAAGATAGATAAGAAAACCACATATTAACACAAGAAAATGGTTGATTTTTAGAGACAAGAAGATATGAGTTTCAGGGGATTTATTGGTGACAGATTATTGTGGCAAGGAACATGCTCTCTTCCTAAATATTTATCAAGTGACAGTTTCTTGTCAGTTTATATGTTTCAATAGTCATCCAAAGCATATATCTCTTTTAATTTATGACGAATAGCATGATGATTGCTAATTGGTAATGGTAAGGAAATTAAAAAGAATTATAGGAGTATAATATCTTGCGGTTTTGAATAAAATGTTGTTAGTTTATAATTGAATATATTTTTTTCTAAAAATGTCTCGACTTAGAGAAAATTTGTGTCTAAATTAAATTTAAATATCATAAAGTGATACTTTAATATTAAATAAGTGTATTTTATCAATTAATTAATAAAAAAAAAAATTTCCAAACTTAATCCCCAAAATTGATACTTGACTCGATCCCTAAGGATGTGTTAGTGAACCATGCATGTGAATTAATAGTCTAAATATGGAGTATAAGAGACTTACCTATCTATATAGCTATATATAAACTAAAAATGGTTATGTTAGAATAAGGTGGAGGATTTTAAAAGTCTGAATGTATTGTTAGTTCATATTGGTTTTATGAATGAAAGTTGAAAAAAAGACCTATGGAAGAGAAATTAAAATATTAACATACCATCTATTTGTAAAAAAATCATACATACTCGAACCTCCATAAATCTACTATGATAAATGATATTGATAATAGAGGAAGGGTAAGGAAACACATAATAACCAAGATAATATTCTAGATGTAGTTATTCTGGTTATGAGCCCGGTTGAGACCCAAGATTAAGATTACGCGTCTCGTTAAGACTCTTTCTTAGTATAACAACTAGAATTTGATATTTCAATCTGTGATAATATGATTTGATAAAGGTAAATATATATAAATAAGGATTCAATATGGTTGGAATCTATTAAAGTTAAGGAAAATGATTATATTTAATATATATAATTAACATATGGAAGACTCTGATGTTATTTTACCTAATACTATTTAGAAGGACATTTTATTAAAATAATAGATGAAAATAAAGCATTTAATGTTACTAAGCCGAAGAATAGAGGTTAACGAAGACATTTAGGATAGTTAATATAATTAGAAAATGCAAATTATATAATGAGTATTATAAGTAATATATAAATAATTTATTAATATGTAACCATGTGATTGAAAAGGTAAAATGATAAAAATGTAAATTACGTTAGTGAATATAAAATATGGCCGAATGCATAGTAAACACAATTTGCTAGCCATAAATATAAACTAAATTTCCAAAATCATATACCATTCGAGAAAGAAAAACCATATTTATTCTCATGACAGTGCTTATAGAAAACACGTGATAAATTCATAAAACAGAAAAACCATATTTATTCTCATGACAGTGCTTATAGAAAACACGTGATAAATTCATAAAACATTGTCCACGAGTAAATACAATGTGTTGACTTTGAAAAAACTGAGGAACCATTTTGATTTATTGAAATTATAAACGTAATGGGTTTCTCTACCGAAAACTAAATAGAATTTTTTGAAGGAAGACAAATTACAGGCCTTTTGCCTCCTAAATTTAATTAGGATCCAAATTAGTTATTATGCCAAATAATCCTAATAGAGATTCAAATTAGTTATTATGCCAAATAATCCTAATAGAAAAAGCAAACAATTTTTCAAGGTAGCCGTAACCAATTCAACATCCTATTACTTTTGAATAATCAAGGAGATATTCAAGCACACACTTGGATGTTTGTTTGCCTACGGGAAAAAATAAGATGACAAATAATTCCAATGGTAAGGGGAAATTCTTCAAACCCTAAGTGAATTGGTGCAAACCCATTTAGTTGACGATATACCTAGCATAACAAAAACTCTAGTGATAAAGTTAAAAATCAACCAACAATAATTTGTGCGTAGTAAACATTGAAGAGTCTCATGTTATTGTATGTAATACTGTTTAGAAGGACACTCTATTAAAATAATAGATGAAAGAAATGCATTACATGTTACTAAGCAATGAAGAATAGAGGTTAAAATTTAGCATAGTTAATATAATTAGAAAATGGAAATTATATAATGAGTATTATAAGTAATATATAAATAATTTGTTAATATGTAACCATATGATTGAGAAGGTAAAATGATAGAAATGTAAATTACATTAGCAAATACAGGATATGATCGAATACATAGTAAATGCAGTTTTCTAGCTATAAATATAAACTAAACTTCCAAAATCATATACCATTTGAGAAAGAAAAACCATATTCAGTCTCATGATAGTGCTTATAGAAAACATGTGATAAATTCATAAAACATTGTCCATGAGTAAATACAATGTGTTTGAAACATGTGATAAATTCATAAAACATTGTCCATGAGTAAATACAATGTGTTTGACTTTGAAAAAACTGAAGAACCATTTGATTTATTGAAATTATAAATGTAATGGGTTTCTCTACCAAAAACTAAATAGAATTTTTTGAAGGAAGACAAATTACCGGCCTTTCACCTAGTGAATGTAATTGAGATACAAATTAGCTATTATGCCAAATAATCCTAGTACACAAAGCAAATAATTTTGCAAGGTAGCCATAAGCAACTCAATATCCTCCTATTTTTGAATAATCAAGGAGATATTAAAGCGCACACATGGAAGTTCGTTGACCTTAGGAAAAAAATAGGATGACGAATTAATTCCAATGGTAACGGAAGATTCGTCAAACACTAAGTGGACTGGTGCAAACCCATTTAGTTGATGGTATACATAGCATAACAAAAACTTTAGTGATAAAGTTAAAAATCAACCAAACATAATTTGTGCATAGTAAACATTGAACAACTATAAAAGTTAAAAATTAACTCAGTGGTATAGCCAGATACATAATGCCTCTTCTGTATTTCTTAATGGGAAACAATGTAAATAGTAAAATCATTAAAATAGAAAGAAAAAAATAATTATATCATATAGAGTAAATATATGACGTAGAAGAAACTACTTAAGAAATAAGCTTAACTATAAGAGTTGAAGAAAATATAAATCCCTCACATAGCCCATACACTCGCAATAAAACTCAAAAAAAATTTCCTAACATACCCCAACTCCTAACTCGATACGGGACACCATCTTGTAACATAAGATTATATATATATATAGATATGGGTTTACACCCTACCCAGAATGGCCGCAAAGTATCAGTCTTTGAAATGGCAAGGAAATGCCTTAGCCATGCTAATCCCTATACATCGCAAGCCAAATTAACGGTGAAAAAAATACTTACATGTAGAATTGTAACACCATAATAAGGGAAAGCTATAAATTGGTCAAATTTTACGTACACCAATAAGATTCTTTTCCCATGAGTATTAGTATGAAGAAATAAACTTGAAACCTCTCATCAAACACTCTCTGATTTATCCATCCATCCTTTGAACAATAGCAATGAAAGAGTGAGTAACGGGAGTATAATATATAGATAGTTGAGTTAACAAGAAAGGAGAAATTTATATAGCAAAAGGTTTAAAAAAATTACCCTTTTTCATGGATACCTCGATAGCTATATGTATCGAGGTGGGATTACCAAATGCCTTTGAACTAGTCGACCAGCATCTAGAGGATTAAAGTGAAAAAAATGGCTACAAAAACCCTGGGATGCATCACATGTGAAGTGGCACTCTGGTAGCATCCAGAGAAAACTGCAAATGGAAGAATGAACTGCAGAAAGGGTTTTCTAATTCATTAGGAAACCCTAAACACCCTCCCACTATTGGATCTAAACGTCAAATCATGACTCTTGAAAGTATGCTTAATAAAGTAGACATGTGTATAGTATGGGGGCCATCCATAACACCACATATATCCCATATGGTTGATCGAATTAATAACCAAGGTTTTAAAAATGGGCGTATATGTCTAACATGACAAACTATGAGTACATAGTATGAGTAGTGTTGAGAACAAGGTACTTTAGTGCCTTGTGTTAACATATATCATGCTTAAATAATATTAACTTCATGAGTAGAAATTCGTGTTGCTTAAATGGTGATATGTGTGTAATGTTATTCATTATCTTGTTAGGAATGAATACGACTAAGCATGATTCTAATATGTCGATATATTGTAGCGTGATGGAAAATCCATTACAAATTTGTCTATAAACTATCTTGTAATTCGTCTAAAAACTAACAAAATTGTCATCATAGAAAATTTCCCATTCACAAGAAAAAAATGGTAGTCGGAATTGGAATAAAAGAAATGATAAGATCTAAAAGAAATATAGAGTATGATATCTTTTTGGTTTCATTTTTTTGATGGTAAAATAAATAAAAGGCATAACTTTGTGTCATAGAAAATGATAGAGTGATTGTAATTTGTCTAAAAACTAACAAAATTTTCATCATAAAAAATTTCCCATTCAGAAGAAAAAATGGTAGTTGGAATTGGCATAAAAGAAATAATAAGATCTAAAAGAATTGTATAGTATGATATTTTTTTGGTTTCATTTTATTGATGGTTAAATAAATAAAAGGCATAACTTTGTGTGATAGAAAATGGTAGAGTGATAAAATATGTGAATTAATTTTAAGTTTCTGTTTTATTGAGTAATTATCGTAACCAAAAAAATGGTATGTAATGGAGGTATGTTACATCTGGTATTAGAGTTGTAAGTTCAAAGTTGAGACCTCATGGTGAGCCATAGCTTAAATATTTGTGCAGAAAATGTTATGTTTAAGAAAACTAATTCTGATTTTGTGGTAATGATATATAATACCACGCAGAAAATAGTGCAGTGATGGCAGAACCTTTTGCCAAATCTCTTGGTGAAGGATACGAGAATCGAGTATAGTTGGGAGATAAATCTTCACCTCCAACAACCCAACTTTTATAAATCATAAAAGGCATGAGGTATGAATTGGCCAGTATTAGGGCCAATAATGAGCATTTGTTGAAGGTAAGTTCAAAGTAGAAGAAGTTCATTAGAGAGTTGGCTGAAAAGTTCAACATTGAGATAGAGTTAAGAGGAAAAGAAGATGAAAATAGTAGAATTATTTCCTAGATCTCTCTTGGTTAGGGAGAGAAAATATGGGTGTAGTTAGGTCATGAAGTTCCACATCTTGCACCACAACTGTTAGCATGTAAAAGTTTAATTGAGAATTGTAAATGAAGAAGAGTATGTTACTGGATAATAACAACAGTTATGGAACAACATACAATAAAACTAATAAAATATAGCACATGTTGATAACAATGCATAAAGCTTGGCATATACAATGTATTGGTGTGTGGATATATAGTGTGAGTGCATAAGTAAATGTAGTACATGTCATATATATATATATATATAATATCTTAAGTCTCAAAAGGTAGTATAAAGGAGAATGGAGTGATGAAATTTGAATATTTTTTAAACATAGAATATATGTTATTTAAGAAAATTTTGAAAAGAATTGAAAGAATATTTGGCTATACACTTTTGGAAAAGTAAAGTGTGAAGACATGACAAAATTAAATCTTTATTCTATACATATGTTTCCATACACAAAATATATATTTGTACATCATAGGAGTAGAAACACAAAAGGAGACTGAGTGTATAAATGTAACAATTCATACATATGATTATCATAATCATATGGTTTGAACAGTTGAAATATGAGAACAAGAATTGGGAAGAAAAACTTTAAGCCCTAAATAGTATTCTATGACGTATAAGAAAAATGTCATGAATAGATGGAAATATAAATTATAATGCCATGGCGCCAGCGTAAGTGTGAAATAGATCTAAATTAAAAAATAAGTAATAAGTTATTGAATATTGTTGAGTAAATGTAAACATACTCTTATGATAAATTTCCACAAAATCATTAACGATGTGGAAAGAAAAAGAGAATGGACCAAAGTCAAAAAAGGCTCTTACGATAAAGATATTTTAACCATCAAAAGACCTAAGTCCCAATGTCAAAGTGGTTGGAGTATAGTTGTAAGAATTTAGTGCATAGTATGTAAGACATTATGGTAGGACAAGCTATAACAAATAAACATATGAGACAAAGTGAATAAACATGTTATAGAAGCATTAATTAACCAAAAGTTAGTACGGAAATTTTATTTTCTTGGGCAAAGTGATATTATCCATGAAAGAGAAACCTATTGGATGAAAAATGAACATAAATTATAAAAGAGTAAATTAAACCTATAGAGATTTGAAGAGTAAGACTTTGTTTTTTAAAATAAATGGAATTAAAGTAGTAATGTAAGTCTTTAGATAAAGGTTCTAAGAATGACATAGATGTAAAAAAAAAGATATTTTAAAATTTTCGAATAGGTGAAACAAGACTAAATTTGCTTCAGGTGGATCAGAATTAGAAAGGTTGAGAATCCAAAAGAATACTCATGAAGTGTAGTACAAACATGATGTACTCAAAAAGAGTCTTCATGAGTTTATGCAATGATTAATGTTGGCACATTTTGAACTTTTATGTCGAAAAATATATATTAACAACACAACGTAAGTGTGAGTATGTAACTTATGGTGATAAATAAAACACCATGACTATCATGGGTAGGCTTGGTCTGCTCAAAAAAATTTGATTTCCTGGTAGTCAAAAGATTTTAAGTTTAGAATACTTGAATAGGAATAGAATTGTGACATAGACAATAACCAATGGAATTTTTTTCTAAGAAGGAAAACTTGAGAAAAGTAAGTATGTGGTAACCAAACCATTACTAGTGTATCAATGCTTATAAAAACTATAAAGTTATTAGGAAGCTAGGAGAGAATATCCCTTTAATTGTGGTTAAATCAAAATTAATTTTGAAAATAACCAATAAAGTAAAATAATTCAACACTATTAAATTAAAAATGATAGTAAGAATTACATATTTATTGCCCACAAGATTATAAAAGCCCAAAATTTACGTATGAATAGTGCTAAAAGGATTTTAAAAATGCCATCTTTACGTGGAAATGAGTAAATGTGAAATTGAACCAAAGTGGAAAAATGTAATTCCTAAAAAGGTAAGTTACAATGGTCTCTTAAATCCTTGATTGACTTGGTGGAAAAAGTGGTCTTAAGATTGGTATGGGATTAAAAATTAAAATGGTTGAATCATTTGAAAATTTGATAACTGAATTATCTTATAGTATTTTCCATAAAAACATGGTTAACTTTCCCAGGAATAAAAAGAATAAGAAACGTCGACTGATTGAAATGGTATAACTAATGATTTAGTTGAATTTTTTCCACAAGGTAGATAGCTGAATTCTAGTTGAGTTCCATGTAATAGCACATTGGAATTGAAGAAAAAAAAGGTATGGCTTGGAACAACTTAATGAAAAATACTAAAGTATAGCTGAGTGATATACTCATAACTAGGAAAGGAAATATCTTAACCTAGTTTTTTCTAGTGGATGTATATATATATATATATATATATAGTGAAATGTTGATAAAGTTCATGATTGAGTATATGTATGTGAGATTTTGTAAGAGAATGATTATGTTTAAAATTATTGTACAAATTGAGACAATTAATATGCCTCGGAAGGAAAGGGAAAGAGACTTTAGAGTTATACATAGAAGTGAAGTTCATATAGCCTCCATAAATATCATGTAAGGAAAGAAAAACCAAAAACTCATGGGGGTGAGTTATTGGAAAATAGTAGATGAATTATGAAAAGAATGCTTGAATTTATGGGATGTTGCCATCCTTTTGTTGTTTTAGGTGGACCTTCAATATGGTCATGAAATTATATTATTTCATGTGTTTCTAATATGGATTCTTTGTTTTTTCTTTCTTCTTTTATTATTTAGTCTTTATGGTTGTTCAGAATTAGGAAAAGAGAAAGGAAAAGGAGATCTAAAGCAGAGCTAATAGAAAACCCACAAAAAGTGTAAGACCTTAGTCGAACCCTATGCCTTAGATAAATGGCAGTAAAGCGGGGTAATAAATCTAATTTGGACATGGCTAAGCCCACTTAGACAACAATATGAATTTCATTAAATTGGTAGAGAAAGGAGGTTACCATAAACATAAATCATGCATAATAATTGCATATAGGATGTTATGAAATCAAGATTAAAGCATAAAAATGTTGCCCTTGGTGACAAGGCAATAAATGTGCATACACTAAATAACAAGATAAGTAATTCTTCAATCAACACTATGTAAAGTATATAAATTCAATTGGTATTTCCCTAGTTTTAATTTCATAGTGAAATCGTTGGATGGGCTCCATGTAAATTGGCATATTCATTGGGTAAGTGTACAAAAAGGACCTATTGTTGTGGTTGATGTAATTACCTTAATGCTGATGAGCCTCATTGGGTGCAAGAATGAAAATTGATGACACCTAGCTAGCATGAAAAAGAACACGTTTGAAATGAAATGTGAATTCCATGTCTCTTTATTAAAAAATATGTTCATGACAATACTTATGTCAATGATTGGAATGTGATGCAAGTCAAACAGAAAGGATAACTTGTGATAAAACCATTGTAAATATTAGATTGGAGGGAAACCATGCTCCAAAATCAAGCCATCACCAAGTCAAAGCGAAATGTAACCACTTCAACCCAAAAGAGGCTACCTAGAAGATGGAGGATAAAATGCATGAAGCATTTCTTGCTTTGTTGCAAGATAAAGGGAACTAACATAAGAACATTGAGGATGGTGTTTATTTTGAGAGGGGAAATATGTAAACCCTTACGTCTTTATTTTTTGAAAACATAACTATTTTTAGAGTGTTAAATTATTGCTGAACTTAATGGTTGTGGAAGCCAATATTGAAACTATTTGATTATGCAATATAACAGACATAACAACATAATTCTAGTATTAATTCTAGTATAATTCTAGTTGAAGAAGGAAAAAAAAAATATATATATATATATATATATATATATATATATATATATAAATAATATGAACTAAATTAATTATCTAATAATAGTTATGTTAGAATAAACAATAGGAGTTTAAAATTTTAATGTTTGTTATTTCATATCATTCTTATAAATGAAATTTGAGGCAAGACATATGAAAGGAAAATTAAAAAATTTACATGTACCATTTATTTATTAGAAAACAAATACAAACTTGAACTTATAGAAATCTAGTACAGTAAATTATATCGATAATAAAGAAAGGGTAAGAAAACATGAATAAGAAACATAATATTCTACAAGTAGTTAATCTAGTTAATCGAATGGATGTGACCCAATATTATGAGTATGGTTGAGACTCTTTCTACATATCCTAGAGTAGTATATTTTATCAATTTGTTAATAAAGAATTATTAATACTAAAATCAACCCGTGAAATAAGGATTTTATTGGTGAACCATGCATCCTTACGATTTATATAGTCTAAACATAAATATAACAAACATAACCACATATTTCTAGTTAGTATGTATATGTAGATATTCAGATATATAGAGTTGAAGGAAAACATATATATAATATATGCACTAAATTAATTATCTGAGAATATTTATGTTAGAATAAGCCATAGGAGTTTAAAAGTCTAATGGTATTTTTATTTCATATTAGTATTATAAAGGAAAGTTGAGGCAAGACATATGAAAGAAAAATTAAAGCATTGACATACGATTTATTTATATGAAAACAAACATAGACATGAACCTCTAGAAATATAGTATGGGAAATGATATTGATAATAAAGAAGGATAAGGAAACATGGAATAACAATGATAATATTCTACACGTAATTAATTAGGTTAATTTCCTGGATGAGACCTAAGATTACGAGTATGGTTGAAACTCTTTCTCAGTTAGTTTAGTTAACTTCCTAGATAAGACCCAAGATTAGAAGTATGCTTGAGACTCTTTCTCAGTATAATATGTTTTAATATGTTATGAAGGGTTATATTTATATATAATTAATGTATGGAATGGTCCCATGTTATCGTGCCTGACACAGTTGAGAAGGACACTCTATGAGAGTAATAGAAGAAAACCATTACATGTTACGAAGTAGAGAAAAATAGAGGTTAACACTGAGCATAGTTAATATAACTAGAAAAAGGAAACTATATGAGTATTATAGTAGTATATAAATTAAGGTGTTAATATGTACCCACGTGATTGAGAACGTAAAATGATACAAATGTAAATCACATATTATAATACTATATAAATAATATGTTTATATAACCATGTTATTGAGAAAGTAAAATGATATAAATGTAAATTGTTACCAAATACAGGATATGATCGAATACATGGTAAACACAATTCGCTAGTCATGGATATAAATTAAATGTCCAAAATCATATATCATTTGAGAAAGAAAAATCATATTCAATCTCACCATAGTGCTTACAACAAATAATTTTTCAAAGGTATCCATAACCAATTTGACATCATATGGTTGCTAAAGAATCAGGGAGATATTTAGGAACAAACATGGAAAGTAGACAAATTGAGAAAAAAAAGGAGGATGGCAAATCAATTCCAATGGTAGGAAGAGCTATGTTGAAGACCAACAAGACTGGTGCAAAACCATATAGTCATTGTGATATCTAACACAATTAAAACCCCCATGCTAATGTTAAAAATCATTCGACCATAATTTGTGCATAACAAACATTGAACAATTCTAAAAGTTAAACCTTAACCCAATGGCACCTAGCTACACAATGCCTCTAGTGTATTTCTCTATGGAGAAAACATTGTATATCAACGAGTCATTAACATAAAAAGAGAAGGGTAATTATATCATATAGAGTAAATATATCTCATAGAGGAAACTAATTAATAAACATTCTTCACTATAAGTGTTCAACATCACATAAATTGTTTACATAGTGAGTATACTCACAAGAAAATCAAAACAAGAAATTTGTAATAGGTCCTAATTCAAGATGGGACACCATATGTGAGAATAAAAATGAAAAAAAAAAGAGACAAAAATGGAAATGGGTTTAAACCCCATTCAAAATATTTGTGAAGTATCAATCTTTGAAATTGCATAGAAATGCCCTTGTTGCGCTAATCCCTATACACCACAAGCTAAATTAATGGTGAAAAAAACTCTTACATGTAGAATTGTAACACCATAATAGGGAAAAGCTAGAAATTTGTCCAAATTTTACCTTATAAGATACACCAATAAGATTTTCGGCCCATGACTATTAACATGAAGAAACACATTTGAAACCCTCTCATTAAATATGATTTTTTGGTTCATCCTTTGAATAATAAGAATGAAATAGTGAGTACAGATAATATAATGTAAATAAAATATAATTAAAAGAAAATACAAATTTGTATTGCAAAAAATAAAAAAATAAAAAAATAAATAAAAATTATTTTTTATGGATACTTGGAAAACTATATTTTTCGAGGTAGGATTATCAAATGCCTGTCGACCATGCGACCAATATCAAGAGGATTAAGGATTAAAAAGTGGTAAAAATAACCCATCGATGCATCATAGGTGGAGTAGCACTTTGGTAGCTTCTAAAGAAACGTGTGAATCACCAAATGAATTGCAAAAAGGGTTTTCTCATTCATTCGAAAACCCTAAACACCCTTCCACCATTGGACCTGAAGGTCAAATCATAACCCTGGTGCACATAATAAACTAGCTATGTGTATAGTATCGGGGCCATCCATAACACCAAATATATCGCATGTGGTTGAATGAAATCTTAACCAAAGTTTTAAAGAGGGGTGTATATATTTAACATTACAACTTATGACTAGATAGTATGAATAGAGTTGAGGGCAGGGTACATTAGTGCCTTATGCTAACATATATCAAGCTTATATAATAAGGTTTTAAAAACAGGTGTATATGTTTAGATATACAACTTATGAGTAGATAGTATGAATAATTTTGAGTGCAAAGTAATTTCGTCCCTTATCCTAAGAAGATATATCAAGATTAAATAATATTACTTCATGAGTAGAAATTCATGTTGTTAAAAGGATGATATAATAATATTAAGTACGATTCTAATATGTGGATAGTATGGTGATGAGAAACACCATTACAAATTTCAATATAAACTAACGGATAGCAGGCCCATCAAGTGGCCTGCTCTCCCTTTGCCCATGATACTCCTCACTCCTCCTTGTGTGTTGAATATCTTTTTCCTTGAGCGGATAAGCCTTATTCACATTCTTTGAAAAATAAAACTCCAAAGTATCAATTCTTCTCACATCGCACAGTTAATAATGGCGTAAGCTCCATATTTTAACCTAAAATCCCATGACCTCCTTTGCTATGGTTATTATAAATTTCAAACCCCTTTTTAATATCATATAGCTACATATTTAAATGGGCACATATTCTGCTTTCACCTTTTTTCTAAATTATTAACATAAAACAAATCTAACCCATCATGTTCTACTCGAAACACAGCACCCGAATTTCATATCTTGCGTCCATTGGTTGAGAAGTTAGAGTTAATCTACCTCCACACATTTTCAAATGAAACCAAGGACCATTCAGGGTTGGCCAGTCAGTCTATTCTATAAAAAATTGTGTTGAACTCGCTCAATGCCCCACTGCTCTGAGGTCAGGGAATATGTGAGGTCGAGACCGACCTCCTATTATAGACACGTCCAGATCGTTTACCACGACCCGACTTCCTCTTTTATGGGATTCCTCATTAGTTTACGGTCTTGAAGAATTTCTGACTCAAAAAGGACTTACCCCGTCCACTCCTTTCACAGCTTTTTTCTTAAACAGAGCTTAACTTCCTTACTGGTGGGGCATGTAAAAAAATTAGGATCTTTCCCGTCCACTCCTTTCACAGCTTTTTTCTTAAACAGAGCTTAACTTCCTTACTGGTGGGGCATATAAAAACATTAGGATCTTTCCCAGTTCTTATTAGTTTTCTAACAAATGCAATCAAAACATAGTATGCAGCTACAATTGCTCCCCTGTCAACAAGTTGACCTTAACTCATAAAATGATGACCGTTGAAATCTGATGTCAGCTCGAATTTCTTAGTTGAGAGGCCATTATACAAATCGATTGAATGAGGCTCACTTATGTTGATCCTTCACTTGTTTCTTGCATAAAGTGTATTTGTTAAGAAAATTCAAGGGAATTCTCTCCTTAAGCAGAGAATTGATGAACAGAGCAGAAATAAAAAGCCATATTCATTTCTTAATAAAATATATACAATGACCTTATGACGATCCTGTTAGAATCCATCCTAAGAAAACCCTAGGGAGTTGCCTATTCTATCTTACATACATATCATATACAATGTTATTAACCCAAAAATATCTCAACACAAATGTCAGAAGAAAGGACACTTGGCTAGTATTCCAAAACTAACTAATAGCTAACTTTGACACTCGGTAGAATTTACAAACTTTGACCCTTGGTAGAATTTACAAAGGTCAAATCAACAGGAAAAACTAACTCATCTAAATATCTTAATAGTGCAACTTTTTGGAATTAGAGCACCATAAAATATCCTAAATCCCTAGTTAAAATGAGTGATAATAAGATGTTTGTACAAATTTACACATGACCCTTTTGGGCCTCCAATGAAATTATACACCTCGGGTTGATGCTCCTGCATCAGACTTTCCCGATAAAGAAAATGTTTGACATCCTAGTCAAAACCTCCAGAATACCACACAAAGTGTTGTTTTGCCCACATATCTAATCATGTTGCTCCTCTAGCCCTGAATTTAGTCTGACAGGATCCCATACTTGGTTCTTCAATGTTCCACTTGTTTTATTGAGGCAACCTTTCATAGTCAACTTGATACTGTTTGTCCTCTTCCTTCCTCGATCTTAGAATCTGTTTTGTAGTTGCTTCACCTCTATACGCTGATGTAGTTCCCTCCAGTCTACCATGCTCTAAAACTAATCATTATTTATGTGCCATTGTAGCATACTTTAGGTACTCCCTTTATCAACATCATTATTTATGTTCGATTTATGTGCCATTGTAGCACACTTTCGGTACTCCCTTTATCAACATCATTAGTTCCTCAACCTTCATGTTCATTCTTCCTTCTTGCTAATAGATGTTGCTTCTCCTTTGCTAGTTTAGACTATCACTACCAGATACCCTCCTAAACAATTGCCAAGACTGTAGGATATAAACCTCCCACATATTGAATGGACTTAGATCCGGATTCCTCCTTATCGTTGTCTTCAACAAAATAACCATTACAAACTGCTGTTTTCTCTCTAAAATAAAATTTTGCCCCATATTTCTTGTTTTCAAATGAAATAAATCATCATGAGAAAGACTTATCTCATGCTCCTTCTTTGTTTTATTCTCTTAACAACATTTGTTGTCCCTCTTCAGCATCTCCAATTATGCTTTAAGCAATATTCTTCTTTCTTTTCTAAATGGCCTCCTCAATTTTGACTCCTAATTATAAATTTTGTGTGGATACTGCAACGTCACATTTTTTTAGTCCTTCTCTTCCTCAACAATGTTTTGTTTAGGAATTTTAAAAGTCTCTTTCCACTTTTCTTCATTGATATCCATGGTACATGGTTTTCATGTCAAATTTTTTGTTAGCCTCATGAAAAGTTGTTGTCTCCTATTCCCAAAAATTTGAATTTTCGTCACACCTACACATACAACATATCTGTTATGGAAAATATTTTCTCTCTCTTGAATTTTTGCTGCAAATGAGAAGGCTTATGAGTCTTTGCTTTGTCCCCCTCTTCCTTCTAACCTCAACTAGAATCTTTCCCTCTGTATGTAGTTTCTCTGTTGCAAGGGTTTCTTCTGCCATAGTTTTTGAGAACACAATTAGTTCTCTCATCAACCTATATCATCCCTTTTTTGTGAGCAAAACTTTTCGTGCTCACCTTGCTTTTCACAACAGTGTTGTTGTATATGAAGCTACCTAGACACAAATTCTTTAGCTAAACATAAAACATAAAACTAGGTCTAATTCTCCTCTTCTGATATTTCAATGTGTTAGTTCTCCCAGTTTTGTCTCTAAATGATATTCTTTTATATATTTCTAGTTCTTCAATTAGATGCATTTCTCCATAGATTTCCGCAATCCTCTATTAGAATCACTCTTGCCCTACCCCTTCTAAAATATCTTCTACTTTTGTACCCTCTATCTCTTCCTCTATCCCTTGTTTTTACAAAATGACCAAACTGTCGGTCATCATTCAAATAAAAATAGCAATCATTACCTCTCTAGTCCATTGCCTTCTCCTTTTCGTTGGATGTAAGATCTCTTATCTATCTGGCAGGCTTTCTTTTTTTACTCTTTTCCTCAATCTGCTACTCTTAATCGGCAGAGTTCTGATACCATAACGATATCAGGACCCTCTGTGGCCTGCTCTCCCTTTGCCCAGGATTCTCCTCCTTGTATGTCTAAGATTTTTTTACTTAGGCGAACAAACCTTATTCACATTCTTTGAACAATAAAATTCCAAAGTATCAATCCTTCTCACACTGCACAATTAATAATGGCGGGAGCTCCATATTTTAACCTAAAACCTTGTGACCTCCTTTGCTTTGGTTATCGTAAATTTCAAACCCATGTTTGATATCATATAAGTACAGATTTAAATAGTCACGTTTTGTCTTTTCATCTTTTTGTTTATTTTTATAAACATAAAGCAAATCTAACTCACCAAGTTCCACTGGAAACATGCCACCCGAATTCCATAGCTTGTGTCCATTGGTTGGGGAGTTGGAGCTAATCTCCCTCCATGCGTTGTCAAATGAAACCAAGGACAGACCTCCGACGAGTTGGGGTCGATCGGTGGGACTGTTCTTGAAAAGAAATTGTTAAACTCGCCCAACGTCCGAGTACTCTGAGGTCGGAGAGTGTGTGAGGTCGGGACTAGCCTCCTATTACGCACATGTCCAAATCATTTACCTATGTCCTGACTTCCTCTTTTATGGGATTCCTCGTTAATTTAGAGACTTGGAGAAATTCTGAGTCAAAAAAGACTTACCCTCTGGACTACTTTCGCGACTCTTTTCTTTAATAGAGCTTAACTTCCTTATTTGTGGGTTATGAAGAAATTTCAGGAGCTTTCGTAACTCTTATCAATTTTTCAAAAAATGCAATTAAAACTCGGTACGTAGCTACATTCGGTCCCCTGTCACAAAGTAAATCTTAACTCATAAAACGATGAACTGAAATCTGCTGTCGGTTCAAACTTCTTATTTGAGAGACCATTATACATACTGATTATATGAGGCTCACTTATGCCGATCCTCACTTGTTTCTTGCACCAAGTCATATTTTTCAAGCAAAGTCAAGGGAATTTTCTCCTTAACTGAGTTCAAAACTATGAAGAGAATTGATGCACAGAGAAGAAAGAAAAAGCCATATTCATTTCTCAATAAAATATATACAACAAGCCTTATGAGGCTCCTGTTCGAATTCCTTCTAAGAATACCCAGGGAGCTTCCTATTCTATCTTACGTACATCTCATATACAACGTTATTGACCAAGAAATATCTCAACTGAAATGTCAGAAAAAAAGACATTTATCCAGTATTCCAAAACTAACTAGCAACTAACCTTGACACAGTATAATTTACAAAGGTCCAGTCTGCAGGAAAAGCTAACTCATGTAAATATCCTATCAATGCAACTTTCTATAATATGAACACATTAAAATATCCTAAATCCCTAATTAAAATGAGTGAAAATGAGATGTCTACAAATTTACACATGACCCCTTTGGGCTTCCAACGAAATAATACATCTAGCATTCATGCTTCTGCATCACTAACAAAAAAAAATTCATCCAAGTCATCTAGTAGGGAATTCGTAAAGAAAAATTGCCCATGACAAAAAAATAAGTAATTGGAATTGGAATGAAAACAATAATAAGATCTGAAAGCATGGTATAGTTTGATATTTTCTTGGTTTCAATTGCATTGATGGTTAAATAGAAATCAAAATTCATTGGTATAGAAAAAGACAAAGTGAAAGAAGATCTGAATTACTTTTAAATCGGTACCCTATGGTGTAATTATAGTTTAGATAAAAACAAATATGGTATGACATAATAGAGGTATGTGACAATTTTGCGCTAAAAGTCAGTTTGCATCTATTCTGGTTTTCTTTTATATTCAACTACATATATTTCTCCATAAAAATAAAAATTTAAATCATATCATTTACAATATTAAATTATATAACAAATAAAAAACCGTCTTCATAACTGTATTCATATTAAGAACAATATAACATAGAATAAATTCTACGAACATTGCATACAGCTGAACTCCAGTCCCTTCAGACCGAGAAGTACGCCATTCCGTACATTAAATGCAAAGTAATAATGCTTTTACTCACATAAAACAATGCCGAGAAGTCCACCAGTTTCATCATGAAAATAAAGTACAAGTTCAGCCCAAAAACTGGAGGGACCCCTAATTATCTATTTGAAATTTAAAGTTGTTTCCTTAACTTAATAGGAAAGTATTTCGTGTTTGTAATTAATTGAAATTGAATGTAAAAGTGGCAACATTTCAATCTTCCTTATTAAAAACATGAAAATGTCTTGCAATCACCCTTCGACGTAAACACAGCCATGGAAACAATCATACGAACACTGTTTCATTATTGTAATGGCCTTGAAAGCAATCATATAAATACTGGTTCATTATTGTTTGCAGCCATGAATCTATCAATCATATAAATACTGGCTCATTATTGTTTGCAGCCATGAATCTCTAACACAACCAAGGTTCCTTCAGAAAGCAGGCATGGAATTATCCTCTAAATGTGACTACTGGTTGCTCATAATGAAATTACTATTTGACATATTCAATCTTCAAATGACAGACTGCTCTTTATCAAAGACGCTGATGGCTATTAAAATTTGTGATTGAAACACTATATATATTAAATTTTACATTTAAAAATGCTTCAACGCTGAAAAATTTCAATCCATCATACATCACAATTTAGACCCACTGCTATTCATTGCGTCATGTATTTTCAATCAGCCAAGAAACAAGACCTGAGTAATCAATTGTTCTCCTCTAGTAATCTATGTTGATGCTTTCATAGAGGCTCCTGAACAAAACTGGAAAACGTTTCCGCCAAGAAAACGCTGGCTGCTTACACGAGTGCTCTACATTCTTCAATCCGCTCTATATGCTGGCTACTTACACGTGTGCTTTGGTTGTATAATGTCCGATCCGCTCTAAATGGTTCCATCCAGCATGGTTTGTATACGCATTTAAGAAGACGAATAGGATGAAGGCCCAGGTCTGGAAAGATAGGGAAATGGTATTAATAACTCTAAAAAATATACTACGAGAAGTAATGAATATTTAATTAAAACCCGACTGAATCTTATAAATGTTACCTTCATCCACTATCTTTGTTATGGGGAAACGGGATTGCCACAAAAGGCTGGCCCTAATGGTTGTCTGAAGTCTTTCATTGATCTGAATTATTGAGAATCTCAAATCATTTGGCTCCCACATATGATATATGACCAACTTTCCATTTACGGACATGAACTCAGATCTGTGCGCATTTTCGTGAAAACTTTTGTCAATCCCTTCTAACATAAGCCAAACATCCCGTTCTGGATCGTAAGCGCGGATGCTCGGTTGAAATATTTCAGGTCGGTTGATGTCACCGTGACAAGTAATTAACATGTTTTGCACAACATGGTAACATTAAATTTGGTTCGCATTGAATTATACACATGGTAACACCGTTTTATCCGCTGTTACAAGCAAGCGATGTGCTTGCCCATTTGTTGTTCTACATTGTTCTTTGCCATAATATCCTCGATTCCATAGACTTTCCTTCGTCCTCTTCATAGCAATGAACTGCATCGATGCGTAAACAGTTGGATAACCAATTAAGATACAAGATCACCAGTGATCAGGTTTGTATTCAAAAGAAATATATTTATTATTTATTTATGTGTGTTTAAGGTTCACAAAACATGAGCTATATAATAAGCCTTACTTGTAGGTTCAAAGATGGCAAGCGAGTGTTCTTTTACGACTATCTCAATTCGGAATATGTACTTTTTAATAATATTTAGGATTGTGATAATTATTTTATTATTATAATATATGTTTTGTTTGGTTTTTTATTAATTTATGAATTTTTATTTTTATTTTTATAATGTTTTTGCACCAATATGGATTGTTATTAGAGCTTTTGTACTAATATGTCGTTAATTTTATGACTTTTGTCTTCAGAAGTATTAAATAGTTAACATCTAATGTATTTTTCTTAAATTTATATATATTTTTTTTCAATTTTATATTTTTTTCATATAAGTTGGTGCTTCTTGTAAGGTTTATTTTTATATAATTTTTTAATATTCTTGTAATGTTTATTTTTACTATTTTTCAATTTGAAAGTGTCACATTTTTTTGAAGGCATCAATGGTTAGTGTCATTTTAGTGTTCATAAAACATCATAATAGCATCATTATGTTTTATCGCATCTATTATTGTTACATAGTTGCACATTATTTTTAAGTAACTTATTATAGTCAATTTTGTCATTTTATCATCGTTGTTTCTAATAAATATATTATTTTGCATTTAAGTAATATAATTTAGCATCAGATTTTAGACTATGTTAATATTATGAATCATGATTTAGAGGTGAATCATGATTTAGAGGTATTGAAATTATAGTTATGTTATGAAAACTTTCGAGCATGGCACTCCAAATCTATTACAACATTATTTAAGAGGAAATCATATCAATAGGCATACTTGTGAAAGAGAGATAAAAGGTGAACATATGAACAAGAGAGAAATGGGTTCTATAAGTTAAAAAGTTTATCACAATATCAATATATGATGTTATGAATGGTGTATGAATTGTTTATTTATACACAAATTATGACATGGGGTAGTATCTTCCAGCATGGAGTATGGGCCCACTTGAATTCTTCTGTGAACCTTACGAACCCAAAGTAGTGTAAAATAATGTCAACTAGGCTAGCACTTAACCAATAACCTAGTCAACTCGATGGAGGTATTATGAACGTAGAAGTGGTGGAGTTGGGGGAGGTGTCATCCATGCCATTGGCTTCCAAGTCTCATAAAGAGGGGAAGTGGTGTGGCATACTCCCCCCCGCCCGCATATGCAATATACGTGCACCATAACTCCTTATATTAGAACAGGTCTAGAGGAGAGGATTGCATTGTTTCCCTATAGCTAGTTGTATCTCAAGGGGTGGCAAGGTTGGCTTCAATGTGGCCCTATACAACTATCTTGAAATTGCTATAAAATTAGGTCATTACCTTAATGGTTTTCTCTTAGGCAATTCAATGGTTGGAAAACATGAGATTATGAAATTTGGGATGTTGGTATATGGGAAACCTTGAATGTTTAACAATAGATGAATTTGAAAGGAGTGTGCTCAGTGGTCCATATCTACATAGCGAACCTACAGCTACACCTCTTCCTTTCTCTCAATTTGTCTATGAGGTGCTTTGAAATATTTGGTTGGTCTAGTTTCCAATTCCTATTGTCAAGTGCTTTTGGCTTAATTTTAGTGTCTTGACCCCCTCTTTTATGGTGCTTCACGTCTCTAATACTATGTCTCATATCCTCTTCATCAATTTTGGTATTATTTTTCAACCTCAATAGGTAAAGTGCATGCCATTGACTCTTTTATTAACCTCTACCACCTTCGTTTTCCTTGCACTAGTCTAAGTCAAGGGACAATCTCTACACTATGTCAACTAACCTATGGAGAGAGGGTTTTCACCACCCTCTCATTCCATGGAACCATTGCAGGTTACATTCTAGTGGCTTTACAGGTGTCCAATATTTCCTATGGAGGTTTTCTTCTTCGGTGGCATAGGAGGCTCTTTCCTTATGGCCTATAAGTGCTCACTCCAAGCTTTCGTATACTTATTCCCTAAACATGAGAACACTCACAGCTTAGAGAGTGCTTGCTTCCAGCATAGAAACCTAAAAAAAATATATAACAACTTCTCCAAGACAAACATGATGACCGAAATGAAATTATTTCTTTCATGAATGATCTTCAAAGGAATCAATGGCACATTTAGGACATTTTGATTCATCTTCAAAGGAGATAATGACACTTGCATGAAATTGTAGACCATATGTGTCGTCAATTAGTCCATATGGAAAAGCGTGTTCATTATGAATTTCGACCTCTGGCCCCCTGGCTCACAACTTGAGAGTCATGCTCCAATAACTTCATAAGAATCCTAATGGATCTTTGTTTTGTTAATCGTGATGGTTTTTTGGTTTTGTGTTCCCCTCTGGTTCTAGGCCGAAAACCTCTTCCTGCATGGCATAATCATTTTTTGGAAACTACCTACTAGCCAAAAGATCTAGTAAGAATGAGGTTGATAGGATTTTTGATAACAGTGGGCAGTGATGTAATACGTTTGCGTAAATATAAAAACATTGACTTACGAAAAAAATGCAATAACCTAGTCATACATTTAATCATGGTAATTGGCTATAAATTATCACAAGCAAAGATTAACATAATTTCAACACCCTTCCTTAATATTGGCTTTGAAACGTGAAGAAGGATTATAAACTATAAAATTGTTAGGTATATTTAGCTCAATAGATATGTAATCATAGAACAAATATAAGTGTAGTGAGTGTAAGATGACTCCACCGAAATACAAGGATAGATGGGTATATGAATTCCCAACCATTATTATAAAATTTCTTGGATCTTCATGAAATTCCACCACTATATTTCTTCTCTAATAGATATACATGACACTTAATTAGTTATCAAAGAGGAAAGTGTTGAAAAAAGAGAAATGTAGATGAGAGAGTAAAGGTAGTAAATTGTTTATCATAACTTAAAGAGTAGCCCATTGTAGTTGAAATAAGAAAGAGAGGCTTATGATGATTCAAATAAATATAAAAATAGCCTTAATAAGTTGATAAAATCATACCATTGAAGTTTTTATCTAATGTATAAATTTCTTTGTGCTACTCATCTAATGAAGAGGGGTGGAAATATTATATACCTATCATATTGTACGCTTAATGTGATTTTTGTAATATTTGATTTCTCATGGAATGAATGTTTATTCCAAGAAAGAAAATATATAAAAGTGAAGAATATTCCTTAATATTCTAAAATAGTGGAAAACATCTCTTACCAACATGTTGACCTAATGGAGGGAGGAGGGATGACATATACGTACCATATTTCTCATATACTATGAGACAAAAACTACTAAATTATTCATTTGAATATGTTTCATAAGAGACAAAAATGAGATGAGCATAATCGCTAATTGACTCATATACTTGAAAAATTTGTCACTTGCATACTCCTCTAAAAGAAGAGAGTGGGGAGATATATCCCTTCCATATTATTCATCTACTAGGAGAGTGGAAATGTACTATAGTTTTTAAGTGGTTTTGCAAGAAACATCCTATAATAGAGGATGCATTAGTACCCACCTCAAATAAAATAAAAAATGACTTATGGGAGAGTGATATTATCCAAGTCCATATACCTAAACAACCTTGAGGATGACCAAGCATACTCAAATACAATATGTGTGTGGTTTCATGGATACCTAACAAAGATGCATCTTAGAGGATGAATCTCACAAGAACGCTTGAATATAATAAGAGACTGAGTTTATAAATATCTAAGTCCTTATAAGAGTTGGTAATGACTAAAATTAAAAATACAAGCAATTGAGATATAAGTGATAGTTTGTGTGCAATCAAGAAACTATAAATATGGTCAATTGTAATTGAAATAAAGAAACGAATAGGTTAATGAGTAGCTTCTTTGACATTGTTTCAACCCCATGCTTAACATTCTTTATAAATATCCATGATACATTAAGAAGTGGTACAATATAGAACATACCCTCCATAATATTGAACATTGGCTATCTAAAAATAGATCCTCCTTAAAAAACCATATTATCAATACCAACATGGTTACAAAACTAAGCAATGGGGTTTTTGGGAAACCATGACGTAAACCCTTTATCGACATCTTTAACATTGGATTTTAATATGGGAATCATTATTTGGTCTTAGGAATCATGGTCATGTCTTGGCTCTATGGCCATGGTCAAGGGATGGAAATAATAACTTTTATCCCTAACCTTCCCTCTAGTTCTCAAGCACCATGGACAAGTCCTTAAACATCCAAATATAACCTCTATTGATTAAAAATCACCTTTGAGGATACTTTGGGCACTATGGTTACATTATTTATGGATTAGTAATATGTCTAGAGGTATATCCAATATCATAGGTGGATAATGATGAGGCTTTTGCTCAAAATGAAGCCTTTCAAACTCAAGTGCCATAAATAGTTCTTACTAACCATAAATATTCTATGGCTATGGTTATTAATGTTTGAATGTCTACTTAAGACCCCTATCTCATATTTCTAACACATCATAAGAATACATTTGTAATTTTTAAACGAATTATCTTGATATCACACTATGAATCATTATTTTTTACATACTTAGGGTTAATTAGCATCCAAGTGGGATATATAAGTCATGAGTAGGTTTTGTAGTAATGGTTTTAAAGGTCTAAAAATGGTCATGATGGTAAAAGGGTTTTTACCTAAATTAGGGATATACAATTAAATATATAATTATGGTTAGAAAAGGAAAATAATTTATCCTAAAGTGATAGATGCAACTTATTCACTTAATTTCCATGAAATAAACACATAAAAGAAAACACAGTTTCTCTTTCTAAGGGATCTTTAATATCAAAGTTGGATATGGATACCATTAACATCTTTTTCAAAATTAGGATGGGTTGTATGACCTTGAAAATGGTTGAATAATGAAAAAAAATCATCAAGATATTGTTGAGTCTTCTCAAGTTCAACCTTAACTAAGTCCTCATACCAACACACCAGTCCTTTGTAGGAATTCTTTATAATTTGTCCACTGATACTCTGGTGTCATTGGTAGTTATTCTTTAGTAAAAATTGGTTTATATCATGCCACATGAATAAGGGGTAAACAAGGGATTTAGGTAGAAATTGAACCTTCTCAATATTAAGAACCATGAAAAAGCACTAGAAATAATGAAAAGATTCCTCAATATGGACCCTTTTCCTAAGAGTTAGATACCAATGCCATCAATATGTTTCATACATTGTGGATGGAACTAATGGTCTTAACCATATCCATGGTATGGAAACAACATCATTAGGTCATTGATATCAACTAAGTGAGGGAAATGAGAGCTTATGGGCCTAAGCATAGCTTCTCAAGATGAATTCCCATAAGCATGCCTTCGAACACCACATCATAATATGGAAGGCTTTTGGGCCCTTGATCATCATAAAAGAAAAGGAATTATAGTATGATGTTACTAAAGCTTCTTCGAATCAAGATCCTTGATTAGGTATGCCAACCAACAAATGTGAAATTACAAGTTATCTTTAGCCTGCGAGTATGATATGATGAGTAGGTTTTAAGCACTGGAAATATGGTGATGGAAATAATGACCTTAATACTTATTGAAATTTCTCAAAATATCATTAAAAAATGTACAAATTATAATATAATCCTTATCTAGGGATTCCATAACATCTAATTTGAATATGAGATTTATTATAAGGTCTTTAGCATAATAAATGTGTCTCGTGACCATCATCGTAATCATAGGAGGAAATAAACACTCTATGGATCTAAAACTTTGATTCTTAGGATCAATTCCAATGTATGAGTTCTTAAAACTCCGTAATCAACATTCATTTTCTAAATATCAATTCTAAGAGCGTTGGAGGTACCATCATTAAGTTAATTTTGTGTTAAGAATCTACCTAAAGGTCTATCAACAAGACATTAGAGGATAATAATGGACCTTGTGCCCCAAATCAACATGAAAAAAAACTTATTTTCCAAAAAACAAATATGTCTATGATATTGAATACATGCTCAAACAATAACATGATACCCATGTACAATATCTCTATCCTCTTTGAGAAATACAAGCATCATGGTTAAGACACAATACATTCCTTGCATTAGAATATTTGAAGGCCACAACATGAACTGTTATTTGGGCCATGGACAACATTATTAAAAATCGAAGGGGGTATGGATGGTATGAGTAGGTTTTCTTCATTTGAAATAGTCTTTCAGTTCTGAACATGTCTCGAGAAAAATGAGGGAATGTAACACTAATTTAAAGTATTCCAAAGCTTTAACACTATGGCTAGTGGAGGAAAGAACTTGATCATAAGATAGGGATGTCACCTATTGGTTTCAATCACAATGAAAAAAATATTCAAACCACAAAAAAACAATCTCATAGGGTTATTTGGTACCATAGTTGGATATGAATGCCGTTAAAATCTCTTCCATACTAAGAATGGATTGTAGAGCATTAGACATGATCGGTGAAGGAAAAAAAAATCATTGTGATATTGTTAAATGATTTTGGGTTCAAGAGCCTTCAATGAGTCCTCGTACCAACACATGGGTTTTTTTGTGTGGGACATGGGAATGGTGTACATTAATTGATTTTGTGAGTTACTAATTGATGTAGGTTCCTAGAGCATGGTTGAAAAGGAAAAGAAGGTACAAACACAAGAAAATGAACATTCTAAGCCTCAAGCACGATCAATATTGCCTCAACTATGGCATATTCCCTTTCTATGTGATCTTTGATCCCTAGTAGTATTGTATGTGACATCAGGTGGTTTTGTAGAAAGAAGAATGAATTGATAGGTAGAAAGAAGAATGAATTGATAGGAATATGCCAAAAAGAAGAAAGTAGTCTTTTGTTTTAATTATTTCCTTATGAAATATGAATATTTTCAAATTTATTAATATATGTTATAGCATATATGTGTATTTAACATGTACGCGTTCTTGTAAATTCAAAATAAATGGAAAGAGTGTTTGACTTCCTAAGTGTTGGATAAGTTGGTTACTTTCATTTTAACTTTAGATTGACAAATATTTTGAGTTAGATAAATAAAAGCACATTCAATTTCCCAACTCTCCATTCTTATTTGTATTTTTCACCATGCTTTAAGATAGAGTTCACATATTCATTATTAATGAAACTACAAACACTTATAAAACTTTATATGCAGATTAGTTTTATTGGAGAAAAATAATTCTTTCTATTTTTATTAGTTTTTATTTATACATATATAATCATTCTAAAATCCATAAGTCTTTTGTTTAGAATATAAATTATTATGAATCATGTTAAAACCTTCGTATACATTTTAAAAGCTTCACGGTGTAATTTCACAATTCACCTAAAATACAAAATTATTATTGGAAAAAGATGTAAAAAATAATGGTTTATCATAATTCTTGTTATTTGCAAGTGCACAAATTCATACTAAGAAATTATATCTATGATATCTTGATGCGAACATATATGTTATATTTTGGAGAAACATAACATATTGATATTAAAAGAACTTGTAAATTATAATAATTTTTTATATATAAAAATGATGTAAACGAAATAATGCCAATTTTCTATAAATTAAAATGTTATATCAAAAACTTAGCTGAATCATGATGTTTCAAAATTTAACATTGTATTTTCATAAATTGAAAAATTTGAATTATACCAACTTTTATATATTTATTAAAAATTTTAAAATATAATAAAGTAAAATTATTTAAAAAAAATTAAGTTTAGTAAAACTTTTTTCATTCATTTTCATCTAAAAAACAAGTAGGTTACATCCATATCTATATGGTTAGATGGCCTCAACCTACCCATTGGGAAACCAGTTCTGGTTTCCACCCTACCGCATTATAGGCCACCTAAAAACAAAAGAGTTTGAGACTGGTAATATCATAGCTATATAAGTTTGATTATCCTTAATTCTCCTAATGATTAGATAACTAAGAAAAAATATCAAAGTATGTATAACCTTCATCTATAAAAAGAAAAAGTAAAAAGTCAAACTATGCAAGTCATTCTACTATTTATCGGATGAGTCCACAACTGTTGGGTCTTTTGCACTATAAACTCGTAATTCCACCTGAGGGAGACATGGAATATGCTTCTCTATGTAGTTGAGCTGGGAATTCTATTGTTGAATTTGGAATTGTATGAGCTGAAATTCCTTATGTATTTCATGGAATTCTGTAGCAGTCTTGGAGGAACAAGCTGAGGGAGTCTCCAAGGCTCTAGCCACAATATTCTTTATCAACTAGTAAAGGTAAACAATTAGTTTGAATTGAGAGGAACAACCTCTAGAGTGTCCAAGGTCTGACACTAGATCCTATCATTCCTCCATATCTAGATCCATGCTTGTTTCCTATTGGTTTAAATCTACTTCCTACCCATAAATTAATTGGCGAATATGAGATTGAGTACCGATCTGGTAGGCCTAAGAAGCTTCCCAAATGAGGCTTGAAATGGATGTATCACCCCGTCCCCTAGTTGGACATGGTTGGGGGTGGATTCCTCCACACCTCTGACCACCACTTTGATTCCTCCCACAACCTCCCCTTGTTGATTTGTCTCTTCCAAAGGATGGGAATGCCAGACCTTAACCCTACCAACCATAAAGGGGATAGAATAACCTAAAATCAAATGCCAAGACCTCTAGCTCGATGCAACAAACTAGTTGAGGGTCTTGGCAGAAACATTGATAATTCAAATGTATATAATTGCAATAGCAGAATACCTCCTAATTGTAATAATTAAAGCTACAAACCATATCTTTCACCACGATAATGAGTTGAGTGTGCCAAGACAACCTGAGCACAACAACCCATGGCTACTCGAGCCTTCTTGGAGCAGGACCCATGATCCATTGGTCTTTTCCTTTCTCAGCAGGCCCCTTCTCTTACGAGACAATAGGTACATCAAAGAAATGAAATATTGGACAAAATAACCTACGTAAGAAGTGCAGACCAAATTCCCATATTCAAACTCAAAATACGTGCACATCCTAGAAATAAAAATTCCATAGTAGACAAAAATAATTCTATCATATTCAAACAATCCATCAAAGTACACAATCCTTGCCTCTCAAATTTCACGAAAGAAATCCTTTCTAACCCAATACATCGTCTCAGAGACACGTCTTCAGCAAATATTCAGAGAGAATTAAATCACAGGGATAAGGGCATAATTAAAACAAAATGAGTTAACATAGTCGCAGTCGATGTCCATAAGGAAGAGGGTGGGGTTGCCTGAACCTAGATGGCGACCGGTGGAGGTACCTTCATAGGTGAAACAAGGATTGAAATCAAACCTGAAACAATAGCAATAATAATACCTCAAAACAGACCTTGGTTAATTACATAGAACCTCAATGAGGAGATGTCTTGTGGATCTCTCTAGTCACCATTAATATCCAGCATGCGTGTTGCCAAGTTGCAATTGAAGGTGAGTGTGTGAGTGCCGTCAATCAACTTCCCCTGATCCCTCTCATTGATCTTTTGGCCACAGCACATATCCCATGCCGAGTGGTCTTTCTCACCCTGATCAGGGAAAAATTACAAAAAAATTATTTAAAAAAAAAATAAAATCATATCTAACTAATTGATTTCTCTGTCTCGATGAAAGCAAAAATTTTGTTAATCTGGAATAAATGTATGTGATTACCATTTCTAATTCAATGAATATTTATTTTCGCATTCAATTGATTAAAAGTGAGAGCATACAATGATATTCAAAAAGTTAGTTTAAAATATAATGACCATTTATTTTCACATTCAATTGATTAAAAGTGAGAGCATACATTGCTATTCAAATGAGTTGTCTTTAGTGTGACTTTTTGGAGACTTCTCTGGTGGAATTTTCAGGTCTAATTTCCCTAAAATCTAGCAGGAATTAATTGAAATCACTACTTTGATGGGTATCCCCTACGCAATATAAGTGCCCTCGGGATTTTTCACAGTACTGAATCCATATATACAGTAAAAAAAACTAGTTTAAATAACACAAATCAAGATTTCAACACAAATTTTTCTGCCAGATTTCAGCACTGGAAACTCCAAAAAGTCACACTAAAGACAATTCCCTATTCAAAAAGTCAGTTTAAAATATAAATACATTTATTTTGATATACAATTGCTTGCTTTGCTTTGCATTGTTTTAGTTTATTCATTATCTACCATTTACATGTAGAAAATGGAATATCTAATTGATACAAAGAAGTGGTAGACTTCGAGTCGAGCTAGTATATGTATAATTTTATTAATTTTATAACTCCTTTTTAATAGGATTAAAATAATAATTTATTATTATATTGATATTTTAAAATAAACAAATTGGAGTTGTTATAGAAATATGTTCAAAATATTCTATCAACTGACATAAATAAAATTACTTAGCCTCTATACTTAATCAAAAACTAAGAAACATAAAATCATTTGGCCTTTGGAGTTAATTGAAATCTAACCTAAAAAATCATTCAGCCGCACATAATCGTTCCCTTTTATGTTGAGAGAATACTAGTGTTGGGGCACAAAGCCACGTTCCTTTGTAAGCTTTGTGTACACCCAACAACATTCAATATCACGCGCCATGCATACAAAATATTGTTTCTTGACCATTGTTGGTGTTGGGAAACTTTTGGAACTAGAAGAAAGATCCCTAGAATTGCTAGTAATTTTATTCTTTCCAGTCTTGCGTTGAACATCTCCTTCATTGGGAACATTATCATCTTCACAGATTTCCATGGTGTTATAGATACTTTATTCTTCATAATTTCCAAATAAAATCACAAATTGCATTGTGTAGCAAGGCATGGATGGGTATCACTGATTCCCTAGTTTTAATTTGGCTCTTCCAATGGAAAGAACATGGAGTATATTCTTCATTAAGGGGACTTGGAAAAAGATCATGTTCGGGAAATATATCAAGTAGGAAAACATGGAGGAGCAGATTTTTGTGGGGGTCCCTTTAGCTGGTAGCTATTCAAAAATATGGAGTAGCCACAGGCTAGCCATCGCTTGGCTTTGCAAAAATTTAAGGTAGATGGTAGGTAATGGGCTGAGAATAAAAGTGGCCCTAGACACCATCAAAGGCCTTAATGGCTACCACCTTCTCCTTATTACAATAATCAATGACCTTAACTTAAAGGGGCTAGATACTCTTGTTAGCTTGTGGGAGTGTCCCAGGCAGCGTGTGGTTGCACATACCTGGCCACATGCATGGAAGATAGGACTTTCCGAGGAATTGGTGGCTAAATGGGAAAGGTATCGTAGCATTCTTTACATGGCCAGAATAAACATCTTAGAGTGACCTGATGTTCTTGTGTGGGATGGTCACAATAGGAATGACCAAATTTCGGTCAAGGAAGCTTATGATCACATCACCTCCACCTCCCAAGCATTGCCCTTCTTTAACATTACCTTTATGCTCTGGAAGTGGGATGCCCACTTGAAGATAAAGTGTTTCTCATGGTTGGCCATTCACAAATGTTTACTAACTTGGGACAATTACTTAGAATAGGCTTCTTTGGTCGTGGTTTGCGCTTCTTCTATAGACAAAACTCCAAGGACTGCCTCCACCTGTTTATTTGTTGCCCCTTTGTTGTTGAGATTTGGGTTGGGGTAGCCATAATATTTGGTGTCCCTCATATCAACGATGCGCCCTCTATTCTCAAATGTTTCATATTATGGAATTCCAGAGCTAAATCCCATAACACTCTCCCCCTCTATGTATTTTGGGAGATTTGGCATGCTAGCAATGCTTTGATTTTCGAAGGCATTCTACCTATGACTATGATTGTTGCCATGGATAATGTTGCTTTTTTCGTGCAAAATGGTCCCTGGACTCTGAAGCATTCTCTTCATACTGTCTCATGTGTTTATCTGTCTGGCATATTTCCCATATGTTCCTTTGATGGTGCCTCCTATGAAGGGACTTACAAATGCAGAGTCTCGCTTCATTTAGACTTTGTTCTCCCGGCATGGTGGTTGGGGGTACAATTCTAGAGATGAGTTGATTCCATTGTGGGGGGCTCTGTAGTGATCTTCTTGCCTAGGAATTGACAACATTCTTATAATCGATGACTCCCTTGTCTTAATCAACTGGATTCAAGGTCATTGCTCTATTAAGGTTCCTGCTCTTTGCAATTGGATTGACTTGATTCGAAACATTCTCCCCTCTTTCTCTGTTGTCTCCTTTCAACATGTATTTGAGGAGTATAAAATGGAGGTTGATGTGCTCTCTAAAGTTGGTCTCTCCCTCTTCCCAGGCTTCATGTTCTTTGAAAATTTCTCAGTCGGCAGGGGTTGTAGTATGGAATTATTTGAATATTAACTTTCATCTTTGTTGCCGTATTTTGGTCTCATTTTATTGTTGGTACCTTTCTAAGTGGGGATCCTTGCAAACTCCCCTATTTTTCTATTTTGTTGTACATCTTCAGTGACAGCTATGTCATGTGAACAATCATGTTTCTCGGATGAACATGGTCTGATATAGCCCTATGAAAATGTAACTTTCTCTATTTGGAACGAAAGTATGTTTTCTTCTTTTGAAAAAAGAGCAAGGCCTGGAAAATATTTGATATAGGTTACCTCCAACTCCTTCTCAACACCATCTTATTAAAAACTAATTGATCCATCCAAAACAATTTAAGATATAAAATATATTCAAAACTCTTTAAGATTTGCAAAACATAAAAAATGCTCGTTCTTGTAAACATTTCTTTCTGCTAGTTACAAGCATAGTGAGCACTTTCCTACACACTTAGCACCACCATTTTATGGGTTGCTACAACTAAAGTAAGGGGTATGCTCTTTGGATACATCCCAATGGCTTACTATGTATTATTAATTTTAGTTTGAAAATCCAAGGTAACATGCTTGTAATTCCATCTCAAGTATTTTGTGGGATTCTTTATGGCTGATTTGTTGTAGCACAAGGCATTTTTTTTGGGGTTGTCTAACTATTAAAATTTTTGGAGCTCTTGGTTGGAATTGGGTGAAAAACAAATTGGTGAAATTTTTCATTTTGGTTGTTTAGACTAGATTTGGCACAGTATATATATGAATTTAGCATGATGAAAACCCCATTAACACTAACATTGGAGAGTTTACATAAAATCAGCAAATAATTATAGAACTCTAAGCAATTTTGACCCAAAATGTTGCCAAAAATAATTAAAAACCCTTCAAAAAGTCTAACAAATCCGCTACCAAATTCCTTTAAGACCACATTACCATTAACAACACCCATGTTTAAATATTTCACATCAACATAAAATTAAAACAAACACTTATATGTTCCTTTTTAGTTTTAAAATTAATAGTTATATGAAATCCATTATTTGATAATTTGTATAGTGATTTCATAATTTTATTGGATAAATATTCAAAGATAAATGTATATATTGATTGCCATTTGCTTTTGCATAGTAATTTTATAATTGTGTTAGATTAACTTAAAAAGTGAAAATAAATTTACACATGCGAAGTACTTAATATTTATAATTAACTCTTATATAATATCACACATATATATTCAAATAAATTAATATTTAATAAAATAATAGTGATTATGTGTGTATGAAAGGTGAAAACAAATTATCAATTTACACTTAGTATTGTTCATGAATGTGGGTTATGCTATAGCTCAAATTCTCTGTAAACTAAAAGCTCTAACCTAAAGCAAAGAAAATTCAAAGGGTACTAGCACCTTTTGTTTTCATGATGGTATTGCTTCTCACTTTAACATGACAGAAAGGGTGTTGAACATAAGGGGGATAAGTCTAGGTCATGGATAAGCATAGGATAACACACTTAGGCCTACAATGACTTATTTCGATCAAAATGATGCATATATGAATCTGTTATGCATCTTTTCAATCAATGGAATACTACTTATGACATCTACATCACCAACACTTTAATCTTTCACTTACTAATTACAATATCTAATCTTAGTTTTAATATCACTTGGATAATAATTCACTTTCTAACTGTACTAGCATATATCCATTTTAATCAAATACCTATGAAGCGTAAATACAAATCTAATTTCTTGATATGTAGACCACTTTCTCAATATAAAACTTGGAAAAATGTTTGCACCTCAAGAAACTTAATCTCTCTTGGGGCTTGATAAATTAGTGGATAACATGAATTTCATATGTAATTTTTCATTGGTTAAATTTCATTTTTAATGATTAAATGGATACAATGCCTTTAAAGTGACATTGGGCACTTGTATTACATAGATTACACAACTTAAAATCTACAATTCTAACAAATATTTGCTAGATTTTAGTAAAAAATGACTGAAAAATATAATGAAACGGGGCTAATTCATAAAATAGTGATACTACTTAGAAAATTTCAAAATATTTTAACCATAATAATTTATAATTTTTAGTTTCTTTATATAATATATACTTATTAGCATATCCCCAAGAGTTATCTCAATTGGTTGAGTCCCCATTGCTAAAGTACCTTTTCTATTGTGAGGGTACGGGTTCAATTCTGTCAAAAATCTTAGGGTTGGGCTCCATTGTCGAGTCGACAGGAAGTGATCTCTTTGGGTGGATTTGCCTGATAAAAATATTCCATGGATGTAGCAGTCGCCTATCTCTGGGGTCCATGAACCAATTCTAACCTTACATTAGGACCTATGGGCTAAAGGAAAGTCTGAGGTAGAAAATTTCTATGGAGCATAGGCCTCCCAAAAGGTAATGAAGGCATGCCAAGGTTTCCCCCGGTTGAATGGAAATTGGCCATATTAACTACTATAAAGAAAGGAGGAGCCATACAAGGTGGGAATCTCATGTACACTTTTGAAGTGAATATATATACTTATTATATTGTGAAACATGATGACGATAGTTTAAACATATAATGATTTGGAATTTTTTGAAAGAGAAAAATTGGGTCTACAATGTGGTAGTTTTACTAAGACTTTCAAACTTTATTATTCATGGAAGATTATTGTTAGTGTTTTTAAAAAAGGTTTATAAATTATTACTAATGGTTGTTTCTTCATGGTGTCGGAATTGAGCCCCCATCTTTTCGAGCCAGTTCGATGGATGAAGTATTCGACTTCTCTTTCAACCCCAATGACTTTACTCTGACATGGTTTTAGGTGCCATCTCAGCAGTGCGCTGTGGAGGTTTAGGATACAACTAACACCTCCTTTTATGAGGACTAGGGATTTCACTTAGATTTGGGCCTAGGATTTGGAAGAGGACTTTATCATTCCACCTTGCATATGTCAATCTTACTAGGATCATGGAATTCCATTTTCTTTGGTACCCTTAGTGTGGCGGAGTTTTAATCCTTAAACCTACTTTCATGCAATGATCAATAAATTTCCCTTTATCTAGATGGATTAAACTTTGGAAAATTTTCAAGTTGGTCACTTGGTATTGAGAAAGAAAAGTCAGAATGGTTTTCTTCTGGGCTTGATTACATTAAGGAAGAAGATATTTGGGAGGAGGAGTTTGGCATATGGTTCTTTGGTAGCATTGGCCCTAGGCTAGAGGATGTTCCCATAAGTAGCATATCACAAGGATTTTCTTGGTAAATCCTGAGTAGGGCAAAAAAAATTGTACTGAATATATTGAGGTGGATGGTGGGAATACAAGAATTGAAACTCGGCACGAAAAGTTAGCAAAAGCCCTAGGAGGTTCAATGAGTTTTGAGGGGAAAAATTATATAGGGAAGAAGAGGAAGAAGCGCTAATGTTCTAAAATAAAATATGATGATCATTAATTGGTGATAGGAGAGGATGTTTAGTTGGAAGAATTAATTCCTATGGCTAAGAAAGTGGTGGCATGGTGGACCAAAAATTAGTGTTTCTTCGATGAATTTTCATGCAATTAGGTATGAAAGAAATGTGGGAAATTGTTGGATGTGGTTCCCATGGTAAGTACTCTGGCTAGAGGGTAGTTTATGTTTATATTTGGCATAGATAAAGCTATAACTTCGGCTCTGGGCAAAAATTGAAGTATAGATCCTTCTCTTGTTATAACAAAACGAAGGAATACCATCTTTGACACAAGCCATGAGAGGCTTGATAGTGCTCTTGTGTGGGTTAGATATTCTAGTCTTCCCCCTCAACTATGGTCGATGGATATGTTTCAAGCCATTAGCAACAAACTAGGGATTTTTGTGGAATAAAACATGTCTTTTATTACTTCTAGAAATATTTCTATAGTGAGGGTGTTGGTCAATCTATATATGTGAGAAGGTTTATATGTTGAATTAGATGTAACAACCATTTGTTGATTTTCCATGTAAATAGAATAACACCAAGGTCTCGGGACACATTCCAAGATGAATGGTGGGAAAAAATTATAATGGGCATCACTTGTGGTTTATTAATGCCTATGGAAATTGGGAAAGCTATTGTAAAATGCAAGAGGAAATAAATGGAATTTAATAAAAGAAATGAAGGAAAATAGGAGAAAAGGGAGATGAATAGACACAAATATTCATGCAGAGGAAATTAGAGAGAAAATGAAGGGAAATGAAAGAAAAAGGAAAAGGAAATGAAGAGACTATACACTAATGATAAAAATGTACTTGAGAATTAGTTGACATATGTTGCTCGGGTTTTGATCAGTTTCAGAGATTGAACACAAGCAAGAAAGAAAATGGCGGGTAAGGAAATTAAAGAAGCACAAGGATATGGTGGGATCGACAACTATAGCTATATTTCTTTGTAGGTAATAGGTTACATGTATGGTCTCCTTGTTGGTTTTTAGATTCATGAGGCATGCATGTGATTCCTTAGTTTTGTGTTGTCATTGGCATGGATATTTTCCTAGATTGACAATGGTTTTAGACTTGCCTTATCATTTCCTGGATAGCCATGATGTAGTGGGTTCCCTATTTTTGTTTTCTGATTAGTTCTCAGGTTCCTTATGGTTGTGGTTTGGAACAAACACTCTAGAAAAATTTTAACAACTTGGATTTAGTTACTAATTCCTGGAGCTATAGGTTGGGAAAAATGCTTTAGAGCCCTTGGTGGATTGAGTAACCATTAGAGAAATTTTGAGGTCTAAAATTGGCCTCAAAAAAAAAATTACAACCAAAATAAACTTTATAAGAACCAATAGGATTCAAGCTAATGATGTCAACCATCAGGGATGGTTCACCATTTTTGGAGTAAAAAAGTAAAAGTATTAAAAAAATTAAAAACTATTTTTTCAACTCGGATTTTAAATTTATCTCCCTACAGGTTTACTCAAATTTTGAGCAAAAGCACTCATTGTATGAAAAAATTAATTCCAATCCAAGGAGTACCCATGCTACATAGTTTTGATCCACCCTACTAGATGAAAAAGTGAGAAATACATGAAAAACATGATTGCATTGATGTTTTTTCATTATTTTTCTTTTTTCATGTAGCGGGGTCCATTAAAAGTATGCAACATGGGTACTCCCTGGATGAGAAATTAGATTCCACATCCAACAATTTTTCTTGCTTGAAATTTGAGTAAGGTAATAGGGAGATAAGTTGAAAATAAGAGTTGAAAAAGAATTTTGTTCTCTTTTCCCTCTAAAATTTGATGATGTAATCTAATCTTATTTTATTATTTCCACTATTATTTTATAATATTCCTTATGGGGCTCATTTTAGACCTAAAAATTTCTCTAATGTAGTACTTCGAGTCGTGGTTGGGAAAAATGCTCTAGAGCCCTAGAAGGTTTTCAGTTGAGTTAGTAGTTCCTACCACCTTGGACAACTTGGGTAGAGACTAATCTGGTTGATGCTAGTGATTTTTGGACTGTGAGATGGAATCACTGTGGTTGAAGGTTGAGGTGGTTTGGCCTCTAGAAGCCCTAGTTGGTTTTGTCTTGGTGTATTCCATGAGATCCCATATTCATGCTTGTAATATGACATGAGGGTGATTGGCTAAAAGAGAGATTTGGTTCAGCCCAATCTATGGTCGAGTCATACATTGAAGTCCCTGGCTTGGTTGGCTTTATGCATATGTTCTTATGTGTTACTTCTTATTGATATCACTAATCACAAGTTTTGGTTTAAGGTGTTAATTATGTGATTGGCTTTGTCATGGATCCATTAATGTTTAGTGCACGTTGCATGCATGGTGTATTTCTTGTTATGTGAAGTGCTCTTGTTATTGATATTACTCATGGCTTTGATAGGTTCGTGGATATTTTATATGGATGCATGAGCTAATCTATGTTTTATTGCAGCTAGTATGAGAGGGAAGAAAGCCTTCTTGATGAACATCTGATGAAACTAATGAAACAATGAACAAGATATGCATCCATGACTTAAAGGTACCATGTTCACAAAATGTTTATAAGAATGAATAACATGTGCAGGGAATGTTAGACCCCATTTCTATAGCTACATCTTGGAATTTGGGTCACGTGTAGTAACTTCCAACTCGTATTTACCCTAATATGTATGTTAAAGCGGATAAATGTGGGGTGGGATGTTACATAATGGTATCAGAATGAGGCTGTAGCATTGGACCTCAAGGTAAATGTAGATTGTTATGCATGCATTTTAGTTGTCTATATTCTTATCATGCATACATGTTAGCTATTTATTTTGATGGTTATGATATCCATGTATGATCTGGTATGATTTTGATGTTGTATTGTACTAATATGGATTCGATTGTCCAAGTCAATATGTGCATGTGGACATGTAGGGATCAATGACTACAATCGATTTCATTTCTGTTATATATTTCCTTATGTAGAGTTTTAAATGTTGAAAATATGTCCACATTGAGGGTAAATCCAATTGATAATGTGGTTAAAATTTCACATATTGGTTCACAATATTTTAGTAATGGTGATTTGAGGAGGATGACCTTCCTAAATGTATCTTTAAATAGGCCATGTTGGTATTTCTGGCATAACTTATCTTTTGTTAGCTAATAGAAGATCAAACATTATCCACATTTATGGGAAATCCCTCTTATCATGTGGTAGAAATTTCAAATATTGGGTTGACATATTTTATTAGATATGAGCAAAGGAAGTTGATCCTTTTGAATGCTCCTAAAATCAGTCTCCAAACAGGTCATGTTCGAATATCTCTTATAACTTTTATTCTAGACCTTCCAGGAGATGAAAATTTTACAAAATTATGGGAAACTCCAATTATATTTTGGTAAAAAAATCAGAAATTGGGTCATTATATTTTAGGATATATGACTAGTGGAATATGAGCTTTCTGAATGCTCCTAGAATTGTGCACCAAATACGATTGTGTTGGCAATCTTTTTATAACTTTCATATATGAGGTTTCAAAAGTTAAAACTTGAACCATAGTGAGGTAAATTCCTACTAATCATATGGTTCAACTTCCATAACTTATACTACAACAATTCAGGAGATGTGCATTGAATCATTCACTATATTAGTTGCATACAAAGTGTTTGATAAAATGTTTAGATTATTCAATGATTCATTGCATAAAAACTATTTGATAAAATGCCCCAATGAGTATGTTTTTGTTGGTTGGGGATATTATTGTTGTGTAACAGTATTGTTGTAGTTAATATATGCTTATTTATATGCAAAGAGTTTGTTATATTAGTTTGCATGTAAAGTGTTTGAAGAAACACTTATATGCAAATGTAATAGGATAGTGGTTGTTTGAAGAAAATGTAATAGTATGGTAATTGTTTGAAGAAAATGTTGTTTTGTGCATAAGATAGTATTGTTGTGTGATAATATTGTTGTAGATCATCTATGTCTATTTTCATGCAAACAATTTGAATAGTTTCATGCAAGGAATTTGAAAGGTTGCATGTGAGGAATTTGAAAGGTTGCATGCGAGGAATTTGAAAAGTTGCATGTAAAGAAATGGAAAAGTGGAATGCTTTTTTATTTAATCTCATACAAAATGTATGAGAAAATAAAATCAAGTTGTGGAAAGTTTGGTTAAATTTAGTAGAGATTTGGATATCCCATTTGCATAATTGGACATTGAAGGTTGGGTCATTATAGTAGCTATCTTGTTCTACCTTATTGTGGACCATGGATAGTAAGGGGGTACACTTACAGGTTGTTTGAATGTTTGATTAAGTGCATGGTAAGAGTATGTGCCTATAATATTTCATGAAGGAATTATATTGTTTTAAGACAGTTGTACTAACACAATATGTATTGAGATAACTAATATGCACTTGAGTGCAAGTAGGTGCTAGTTGTACCACTATGACTCATGAGTATGAATTGATTGTAGACCATGACATGGTTTTTAGTTTTGGGAAGGGTTGATTTCAAATTAATAGGTGTGATTTCTTGATCTTTGGAACATGTGACTAACATGTGTGAATAGTTGTAGGGAAACATGCTTGTTATGGCATGATAAGATAACAATTGGTTTGTTTATATAACTAACAATTGGGTGACTATGATAGCACATAGAAGGACTTAATTGCAATAAGGTAAAAATTTAAAACAAAGCAATTGGGTGAGGCTTCTTTTGGCTATGTTCGGAAACCACAATTTGAATTGAATGAACTCTTTGTATGAATACAAGGGGTTTTCTTGACCTTGATTTTGTCTGACATTATGTGGATATGTGCTATATTCATGAACATGTATTTGAAAATTTGTTATCTTAATGTTCATATCTAAGATAAGAGGCCAAGTTCTAATCTTGTAAAAGCGTGAATAAAATCATCATCTAATGTTGTATGGTGGAGGGAATCACATGGCAAAAGAGACTGCCATAAATCTTGAAGAAGGCCCGAGCTGAGTTTTCACTAATGAATCCTTGGAAGTGTTGTAACATTATTTGGTTTTGATAAGTTAGTATATTAGTCAAAATAATTTTAAAATGTTAATTTAGGATATGGATGCAAAAGAAAGAAAAGTTAAAATTTTAGGCCAAATTAATGTTTTATAGGCATCCATATCAATAAAATGTTAGGTGTTAGCTGCCCTAAATAAAGAAGACAAAAGGAAAATAAAATGCTAGGGAAGCAAAAAGAAAATAAAGGCTTCATTTCATATTTTTACTAATGCACAAGCTACTAGTTAAAACGTGCCACAAGTCAATTATCAAATATTGTTTTCATGTGCAAAAGAAAAAGGAAGAGTAAAGGTTTGCTCTAAGGTTTATATATCAATTATTTGGTATTAATCCTATTCCTAAGTTTTAAAATCCCAACTTTACCCCTGCGCTCACATTACCCTCCACCCACTTATTCCTAATTTCATTACACCCCTCATACATTACAAATATCCCCTTCACATCACGTCATGAGTTAATCCTCTGCCACCTCTCACTCCATGTCCACCCATCTTCCAAGATCTGATGGTCCGCATACGATTTTAGGCCCCTCTCACCATTCAAACTTTACTATCACCGGGGGGGAGGGTCTGAAATAGGCGGTATACGAAACTGCACCTACCCCTATGTGCCAGCATCACAACATTTCGGACCCCCCTCAGACGAAACCACTAACCTCTCCCCCCCCCCGAAAAGTTGTTTCCCTCATTGCTGGTACCGCTCTCTTACCTATTGCGCTCTCGCCACTTACCTCTCACCATGTAATTCGTCTGTTAACTCCATCAAATCACATCCATTCCCTCTAGAATTAACCCGTTAAGAAATTAATTGTTTAGTCATTAATCAAATGGACCCAGCCCTCCTTCAACCGAAAAATCACACTGTTATATAAACCTTCCTTTCATAGGTTAATAGGTTACTGAGTTTATGCAGTGTCACTGTTAATTGATTTGTTACAGGTTTGCTGGATTCAATCCTGACATTTTCAACCACCAACAACACTCTCTTCTCGATCATTTCCAACCTGTTACCTCTGCTTTTTCCCCCAAAATCTAACTCCCTCTGAATATTCAAGCCTAGAATCTAGTTTTCTCTCATGTTCTTATCCCTAGCTGAGATGCCTCCAAAGGACAAAGAACTAGAGGAACCTATCAATCCTCTCATCTATCCTCTCATATATCTTCATCACATTCGTATGTCTAACAGAGACTATAAAATCCATGAGACTCTCTATGAATCTGACCTTTTTGAGATGTATTGCTAGCTCTAAGATAGGTATATAGACAAGTCAGATGATATCTAGTTGTGGGAGTCTAATTTACCCTACTACATTTTTCCTCATACCCACAGTACCCTAGATTTTGTTAGAAAGTATCATGCATCATATTTTCCAAGCCAGAGGGCCATCGTTACCCCTACTGGAGAAATCATGTTTACCATTACTCCTCAAGCCATAGACCAGATGATGCAAGCCCCCACAGTAGAGAATTCTACCACATTTTCATATGAAGCATTGATTGAAAAGTACCAAAAATTAGACTTTGCCAAGAGGGCCAAAACCTTAGAACTTTTCTTAACAGAAGATTCCTCCTTGCCAAAGAAAAATCCTCCCTATCCCTATTCTATTTTCGCAGAAAGAACCAAGAAGATTATCACCATTGTCTCCTACCTCCTTGGTTACTACTATGATCAATGGGTAGATGAGGCCATCATAGGATTTCTATCCATTTTCTCTGTTGATTCTAAGCCCTCCATTGTGTTTAACTTCAACCAATTTCTTGTAGAGTTAATTCATCAACAACTTATCAAATTTCCCACTAAGGAGGTATTCAAGTATGCATCTATGTTTGTTTACATGTTGTTATACTTTTAGGGGGACAACATCAACCTTTGTTTACAAAATTTGGATGAAAAAGTAAACCAACAATTAGTCATATTTTTTACTACTCTGGTGACGAAGGAACAAAAGGAGTACACATATAAACATTTTACAGACAGTTTTGCTCATCCAGCAATAGGTCTCCTAAGTAGCAGAATAGAACTTAGAATTAGTGAGGAAATAAGAAAGGTGTTGCATCTGTCAGATCAAGTTCATACATGGGATTGGTACCTCTATGAGAACTATACATAATTGAGAATATTTGGATGTGTGATTGCACCTTACAAGCTGCCAAAATTCCTCCCAATGATGATTTTTTCTTTGGAGTACATAAGGCAGATTATCAATATGGATGAAATCCACTTTGTTGCTACCAAGAAGAAGTCTTGGCTTAAAATCAAAACATAGATTGGCCCTTTCATTTGCAACAACAGGGCAGCAGCGGAAGAAGCAGATACACTCTTAAAGGAAATGATGTTCATCCTTAGCTTTATCATTGTCATATGATCCATTAGGGATCATTTCTAAATTAAGAGTAGAAACCAAGTATACACCTTACTTTCACACATCTAGGCCAGAAATGATAAATACAAGAATCAACTAGAATGGGTTGAGAATACCCTACAAGAAGTAGAAGAATAGAAGGTATCATCATCTATAGTGCAGACTCCTGTCATGCAGGAGAAAATAGGCAAGAGAAGCAGAGAAAAAGAGTCCCATTTAGGGACTAAAATTTTTAGTGAAGGATTTAAGATAATGTATAGAAAGAATACCAAGCTTAGTTCCAAACTAAGCCTAAGCAAAAATTCAGAACAACAGACCATTATCACCACTAATGAGCCACTTGTTTCCTCATTAGTGGGTGATCATACCACATTGTCTCCTACTACCTCCACAACTTCACAAGAGTAGTAGCAAACTATGAAGACAGACACATCTACTTCAGGGGAAACAGAGAAAAGTAGAATGGGCATATTCAAGGAGATAAAATTCAGGAATGACGCCTTGAAGATTAACACCTACAACTAGTTCTGGAAGTAGACTTGTGGTGCTCAAAGCAGAATTTTGTTAGCCTTTGATTTAGAAAAATGAAAAATGAAAATGGAATTCCTCCAAGCACAAGTTCCATAGCCCAAGGAAACATCAGAGTACCAGAAGACATCCTTTGAGTTTGATGTAAAATATATACATCCCATTGACCAAATGGGGATGCATAAGCAGACTGGGCAAATGATATTATCAACTGTCATTAACACTACTATGACTTTATCAAAACTACAAGTTACCTTAGCAAATGTCCAATCACAGTTGAGGATGGAGAAGGTATCTCTGCTTGCCAAAGACACTAGGATTAAAACCCTGGAGAACTTGGTAATCAAACTTGGTTATGATCCTTCAAACATCAATGTTGTAAAGGAACTTGTGAAGAAAAAGAATTTCGACATAGAAGAATTAAGAAAGCAGTTAAAATGGCCAGCTACAGAAGATCCTCTAGCCAAGGATATTGAAGAGACGGAGACACAAAAATCAGATATGATGAAGCTCATCATGGAGTAGACTGCATAGCTAAAGAAAATGGAGACTGACATGGAGAAATTGATTAAAGAAAATGAGAAAGTTGCTAAAAATATTGTTGTCCATTTGGAAGCACTTCCCATCTCAATCATTCCTACAACCATATTTGCTACAACAAGTACAGGAGATGATGCATATGAGTTGGCCAATGCAGTACAAAATATGTCTCTCCAGACTGAAGAGATCAAAATGTTGTAGGATAAAGTGAAACTTCTAGAGGATCATCACCAGAAAAATAAGATTTTTCATGCAGCAGAACTTCAAAGAGCTCAAAATCAGATAGAGGCATAGAAGAAGTTAGCAGCTGAGTCTTCTATTGGCTCTACACTGGGTCATGTTAAAGAAATCATCTAGAATAATATTATTGAAGAAATAGATGAAATCTGGCCATGTATCTAGATTATTTTTTAGCAGAAGGAACTCATGGAGAAAGCAAAGTAGACCATTGCGACCATCAATGCTCAATTGGGAGAAATTCCTGTTACAACCAATAGCATCATAAAGTTCCTTAATTCTAAAAATAGATATGAGAAAGATGATCTAGGAGTAGATGACCGATCAAAAAACCATCCTGGAGGTGAAGAAATTTCTAACCAAGAAGAACTTAGTTGTATAGCTGACAGAGAAGTGTCACACTCTATAGGTAGTAGTCAACAGGGTTTCCACAAGGATTGATGCATTTAACAAGAAGGGTCTACCTTCACTGTTTGTAATCAATGATAAATTGATGACCAGGGAAGACTACATGAAGAAGCTTTAGTACATTGCTATGGATACAGCTAAGTCCTCCAACATCAAAGGTTCTATTTCAAGCAGATTGTTTTACGAATCCATCAACAACATAAGTTTTATTCAACATGAGATAAAACATATTTTTACCATAAAACCGACTTTTTCTCGGTATACTGAGGTAGATGAAATCTACTGCAAGGTAACCAAGATAACTATTCTAGATGAAGAATGGTGGGAAATGTTGTGTGAATTTTAGGACTAAAGGACATATCATCCTCGCCAACACAACGCCCGAATAGTGGCCACTCAGCAACTGTTCTCCTTCAAAGCAGGGCCAGATGTTTACATTCATTCCTTTTGATCGAATTACTTATTTTTTTTATTCTTAATTAATAAGAGAATGTCATGTCACTCAAGCATTTATTGTAATATTTTTGTAATCTTTTTTAAATACTTCACTCTATCAAAGTATTCAGGGTTGAACCCTTGAACCATTTATCAAGAAGATTTGTATAAGTTGAAGCATTTTTGAGATAATGAAAGATTCTGAATTTGCTTCATATGGTTTGTCTCTTAGTGAGTTGTTTTCATCTTAGTTTTTCATTATGTCTTCTTCATATAAATTAATTCTTTTAGAGTCATGTAATTTAAAATCTAATTGAATATCAGTTTCATTTTGAATCCAGTGTGAAGCTATAATTTCAATAAGAGATTAATTTGTAGAACTATTTATTATTGTAAATTCTTCTTTGAACTTAAATTATACTAGATTTTTGTAATAGTTTAATTATATTTTGTTGATCAAGGAAACATTATTTTCTTGATTTCTGCTTATAAATGATTAAATACTCAATTTCAATATTAAATCAGTTATACCTCTACACATTCTTCTTATCCATCATGCTAAAATCAAAATAACGATGTGTATGTAGAGAACAACCTTTTATTTTATTAAGAATATTTATAAGTTTAAATCACTTGTTTATAAATAGTTCACTGGTCATCCAAATCATTAAAATCAACAAAAAAGTATAGATGCTTCGTAATAACCAATTGACCTTAGGTTATCTCAAAGGATAAAAAGAAGCACTTGAAAAATATGGGGGTTGAGTTATGGTTTTTATTGGAAGTATTGTGGTTTCAATGTTTTGTGATTTGTTTGTGCTTGATTTGTAGTTTTGATTATGTTAGGTGCATGTCCACACCACATTATTTGTGGTGTTGTATTGTTGTTGGTTTTCCATGGTTTTCCTCTTATTTTCATTTTGTTCTTTCCTTTCAGGTTTTGAGGGTCTTGTGAATTAGTTGGGAAAGAGTAGATTTCATGGATCTTGAGGAGAGATTGTGCTACCCAATAGGTAATGAAATTCTCCAATGAAGCTTGGTGCATGAATAAAGGGAAAAAAAAGGCAAGAACATGATAATCACTTAGGTTGGTTGGGTCCATTGGGGTAGATAGACAGTGGAGGGACAGTCATGAGAAAGGTAACAATAAACGTAAATTAAATGGGCTTAAGGTAACATATGACTTGGCTAAGTTGGGAAATATTGTTCTCAATGTTTTTCATGCTTTACACGAATAAAGGAAGTTCTATTAACTTTGACCTTGTGAACATTGATAATTATGTTGTGATCATGATTATGTTGATATATATATATAGATATATATATCATTGTCTGATCGGGATGTCAGGGATCATTCATGTGGAAAAATCATTGTTTATACAGGTGAATGGCATGAAAGGGTTCTTGTTTTTATAAGGAATCGAGTTGGAAGAGTAGCCCCAAAAGATCTATGACATTATTATCATGTGGATATTATTATGATATTATGTGCTTATAACTATACATATGTTAAGGTTATGGTAGGAAATGTTGAAGGATACATCAGTAGAATGAAAGCAGTGTGATTTATGGCCTACTGGGACATGCAAGGACAGAGGAAAGAACCACAAACCTGAGACTTGGGTTGTGGATTAATTTAATAAGGAATGGGAATGATAGTAGAGGAAATGATGCTTGATAGAGATGGTGTGGTCTTTGGATGTGCAGTACTATCATTGTGTATATGTTATACATGTGGTGTTGTGTACATGGGTACATGTTATGATGTGTACATGTTGTTTTGTGTACATGTGTATTGTGTATATGTTAAGTTATACACCATGTGTAGGTGTAGGTTTTGTAACTTACATCATTTGTCGGTGTATGTGTTGTGTCGTACACTATGTGTATGTGTACATGTTAGGAATTAGTTCTTAAGATCAGTGGAAGATATGGGCTAGAGTACTGTAATAGCTTGGGTTCCCTTCAAGTTGTGGGTTTGAGGTCTGTAATAGCTTGGGTGCCCTAAAGGTTGTGGTTTGGAGCCCTATAATAGCTTGGGTCCCCTGGAGGTTGTGGCTGGAGCCCTATAGAAAAATGTGATTCCATGGACATTGTGGGTAAGATAGTATCCTGGGAACCATGGACAGCTTGGGAAGAGACCAATCTTGAGTTTTTGATATTAGGGGTTGAGACGATATAGTCTTTCCACACCCTTTTTGCTGATACTGCATATGGAAGAAAAGAGAATAACTAGATGCTTTGCAGGCTTAGCAAGTGTGTGTATGGAAATAACAAAGAAAAAAGGAAGAAGAAAAAGACCATATGAAAGATAAGTATCAATAATTTATTCCAATATTTTATTATGCACATAATTTTAAATTTTCGTTTATGATGGTTAAGTTTTGATCTAACTAGATGTGATATTATTATAAATATGATTATTTAATCAATTTTAATTTGGCTTATTGTGATAGGAACTAAAAAAAATTGAAAGTGTACCTTTCTGACGAGATATCAATGAGTTATGATTTGAATTTATTTCAATTCCTTTTGAGTCTAATGGAAACTATGTGCTTGGTAGAGGAAAAGCATGGAAAATGCCTAGTTTGGTTGGTTGGAATTGGTTATAGAGTCGTATATTGGTAAAGCACTTCAAGAGTAGGGTGATTATGGAACACTGGTATCCAATAGTGTCCAATGATTTCCATGAGCATGTTAGGACCAATATGATGGTTTTCAGGCAAGGATATGCCTTAAATTTTAGAGCTTCTGATCTGAGAAAATATTGTCAAGGGATGGATCACCCGAGAAGGGGATGTCAACGAACATGGAAGGTGAGTGACAACACGGAAGGGGGGTGACTAGATTGCCCAAGGGACTTGAAAGAAGAGAGGGGAAGGTTAGGGAATAAATTTGTTTTGTTTATTAGCATTGCCAAATGAAATCAGAAGCACATTGGGAGTCTGCCCTGGAACAATGAGCTAGTAATTGTTCACTAAGAGAATAAGTAACACAAGGATTGTAGTGTTGGACATTGTAGGAAGCCTTTGAATTTTAGCTGTGGTTTCTGGACTTCTTGAGAAGAAGGTGAATCTTGGTACTACTTTTAAGGGTGGAGGTGTGATCCTCTAGATTCCCTTATTGTTGATGTAGAAATAACACCATTTTATTTCCTAGTTAAAGAAAAAATGCGTATGTATGTATGTGTATAGCATTGTGAATATTGTATCAAGGTAGATTTATAAATCTCCATAAGTAGTATGATTATCATGAATTTTCAACAATTTGGTATGTTGTAAATGTTGCACCAAGTTGTGCTATAAAGCTCTATAAGTAGCATGTGTTGCTGGTCTTATGTGTCATAGAACATCGAGGACGGTGTTCCCCCAAAGGGGAGGGGTTTGTAATAACCCCTGGTTGATTTTCTATATAAGTAAAATAAGGTCAATGTTAAACAACGTAAAATATGAAATGGGAACTATAACCTCAAAATGGGAACTCTAGCCAAAAAAACCCAAAAGAAACATGAAAACCAGTGCGAAAAACAAAAAGTGTGTATTGTGGAAATGTTTTTTTATAGCGTTAATTTTCAACATATTTAAAAAATGGAAATGAAACCAACTTTTTTTGTGCAAAAACCAATTTTTTTGTGTAAAATAAATAAAAAAAACACACTAATATTTTTGGTAGAATAACTTTTTTCTTTCCCAGGTATAATTTCAACATTTTTTAGTAATGACGATAAAAATAAAATAATGGGATCCGAAACACATTAAAATTCCATTACTTTTCATCGATGTTGTTAAAAATATAATAACATGACACTAAAGATCACTAAAATTCTAATATTTTTCAACCATAACATTAAAGATTAAAAATAATGGACAATTTTCAACCATAAAATTAAAAAACTCTAAGTTTTCAACACATTTAAACCATGACATTATGAACAAATTACATGACTAAATTAATCAAGATGTCAATACTTGTAGATTTAATGAAGCATAAATTATATTTCTAAGTTATTGTTGGATTATGGATATTCTAAACAATAAAACTCATCATAATTAAAACATATAATCCAAAAAACATAAAAATGACTCAAAACTTCATCTAGCATCATATGGAAAAAAAAATATTTGAAGATACAATACAAACATCAGTTATATAAATTGTCTTAGACAATTATTCAAAATCACTCATATTTTCTTGCACACCATCAAAATTCACATCTTCATATGAATGATTAGATGTAGATGAATATGTTCCATAATATGCTCTTTCATCAACTAGTGCCCCATCTGAGTCCACATGCATTCCCACCATTTCAGGTCTCAAAATTCTTCTAGATCTACGACTGGGTTCAACACACTTCAATCTCAACATTGTTTCTTCTAGTAACAATCTCTTCAAAATCTCTAGCGTCTTCAAGTGAAGAGTTCATATCTTTGTTAAATTGAAGTCATAAACAATTATGTGAACATCCTCCAATTTTAAGAGGTCTGTGTGGCGACAATTTATATCTTTACCCTTTCTTTTTCTCTTTCTGCCAAATTTTTTATCAACTACCATCTCTGGCTTGTACACACAATTGAATGGATGTGTATTTATGGCATACCAATGTACTTCAATCCCTGCAACATCTTCATTTTCTATAGTGACCTTTATAACCTTAGAACCCCAGAATGGATAGCCATTGGCATCTCTATATGCTAGCACTGTGATCATTCAACCCTCCTTAATATCTTGTACTAAACCTCTGTAAAGGTCTTCCATGGCTTCATGTTGTGCATTAGATCTTCTAGAACCAATATACATTTCTCATTCCTCTACCTGTGAAGACTTAATAATACCTTGAGATTGTTTTTGTTGAACAATGTTTCCTTCCTCATGTTCATTTGACACATTTTGTGGCCAAATAAATGGATTTTTCAAAGGTATGTAATCATTTATTGTTCTTGAAATGATATCACTTTGATTATTGAAAAAAGACTCCCACCAAATTGAATCAACAATATCAAAGTACTCATATGTATATCTAATACATTTTTTAATTTCTCTAGGCAATTAGAGTAATTTATATCTCTATTCTTCCCGTGTGCATTATGAACTTTAGAAACTGATTGTTAAAACAATATATTTGATGCAAATATTGGATGATTTGGTATGACCTTCAAAAATGCCAAACCTTTTGATAGCGCCCATTCTACAGTAGTTGAATACTTCTTGACCCATAATAGTGTTTTCCCATTTTTGATACTGAATTGATGTTGGAAGCTAATGTCATTAAGTTGTTCAATGCATTTCTCCTCACCATGCGATCCAAGAATAAACCTTCACATGTCAACAATTTCTTCCAACACATCAAAAATAGTCTCTAACATGTATCATTTCTTAATATATTCAATTAGTGATGCCAAGCTCCCAACATCCTTGCTCCTCAATGTGATTGAAAACTGACTAAACATCTTATCAATATGGTCATGAGTGTGCCCAACAAGAAGGAAACCAACCTTTACCTTCCAAAAATTTCTCAATTCAACAAGCTTGTTTAGATATCCAAAAAAAATTGATTTTTTTTTCACGACAAGTGTTGTCCAATTGTAGATACAAAACTTCAAGAAGATTACCAGACCAATGAGAAAGCACATCATGGATTATGGTTATCGTCAAATTTGAATCATTATGAATATTTGGAGTTGTGAAGTATACACTTGGAAAAATTTTCTCATTGAAGACCATACAACTGACCAAGTGGTACTCAATAAAATTTTCCTCCTGTAAATGTTTGGGTGTGTGAAAAACAATTGGTAGAACTATTTTCTTCTGGTCCATACCATCAATTATCAAACCAAAATATTTATTTGGATTATCATAACACTTCTTTTGATACTTGTACAACTTTTTCCTTTCACTTGTTTGTTGTTCGTGATGCTCTTGAAGTGCTTTGACAATGGAATCTACACAACATAAAAGAAAGTCATTAATAAATATGTTTTCATAGTTGTTGACTATACAATTTTAAAAATTAATGTTATTAATGCTTACCTCTTTATGTCCCTTCACATTTATCCCTTTTTTATTTAAGAGAATCACATGTACTGCAAACCCCAATTTTTGTCTTCTTAGGAATATGGACATTATTTAATTCTTTCTTCCATATTTTCACAAAATATTGATATCTAATAAATCGATCATTTCCTTCAATGTTATGAAACCAGCTCACAAAAAGATAGAAAAGAGAGATCCACGCCTTAGAATTCAGCCTCTTCGAGGGGGCAACCTCCTTTACATTACATAAATGAACAATTCTTGGATGATACAAATGACAAAACCTCATTTCTATATATAGGAGTCTAAGGAGTCACAATATAATCCAGCCGACCTAACAATAATAATATAAATCCACAAAAACAACAATAGAGGGATTCTATGGGGCACAAAAATAACAATATGGGGGTAATAGGGGCACAACAATATAAATAAGGGGTATAACTACAATAGTAATGGGGTAATCACTAGTATTATAGGGACCCAACATGCCCCTCTCCTTCAAAAAAGTGTTGTCCTCAACGCTTGAGTAGTTCTGGATACTTCTGCATAAAATTCTCATCCTCCCATGTGGAATCTTCAGCAGATAAGTTCTTCCACTTGATAAGATACTCTGAAATTGATCGATTTTGTAGCTGTCGAGTTCTTGTTTCTGTGAATGCTTCCGGTTCCAATATAATTTTTCCTTCCTCGTCAAGTTCTGGCAATATTGTTTGAACTGGGAGCTTGTCGCCTATAACCTTCTTTAAACATGAAACATGGAAAACTGGGTGCAATCGAGAAGCTGCAGGAAGCTCCAATTTGTATGCCATAGTACCAATCTTTTGCAACACCTTGTATGGACCATAATACTTTGGTGATAATTTATTATCCTTCTTAGCTTGCTTTAGGGACATTTGCTTATATGGTTGTAGCCGTAGGAATACCCAATCACCTACATCAAAACTTCTTTCACTGCGATGTTGATCTGCATGTTGTTTCATTCTATTTTGTGCCAACACGAGGTTATCCTTTAAGAGTTGGAGGACTTGTTGTTGATGTTCGATGTGATGTTCCACTGCCTGAAACTTAGAATTTTCTCTTAAATATGATGTGATGGATGGTGGTTGATACCCATAAAGTGCCATAAATGGGGTCATTTTTGTTGCTGTATGGAAGGAAGTGTTATACCACCATTCAGCCAGAGGCAACCATTTGACCCATTGTGTTTGTTTATCAGATACAAAGCAACGAAGATATCCTTCCAAACATTTGTTTACTATCTCAGTTTGCCCATCATATTGAGGATGATAAGATGAGCTATGAGCTAACTGAGTACCAAGACAAGAAAATAATTCTGTCCAAAAATTTCCAGTGAAAATGGGATCTCTATCACTTACAATCTTTGGGTTTCCATGTAGCTTTTGAACTATTTCCATAAATGCAGTAGAAACTGTACTGGCTTTAAATGGATGTGATAATGCACAAAAGTGTGCATACTTGGTAAGTCTGTCAACTACCACCATGATGACACTCTTTCCCTCAGACTTGGGTAAACCTGTGATAAAATCCATTGAAACCTCCTCCCAACGTTGGCTTGGAATGGATAAAGGTTGTAATAGACCTGGTGTCTTAATTGTTTCAACTTTATTTTGTTGGCAAACCAAACATTCCGCCAAAAACTTTTGAATATCTGATTTAAGGCCATCCCAAAAAAATTCCTTCTTAACCCTGTGGTAAGTTTTTAAAAATCCTGAGTGCCCTCCTAAGGGAGAAGTGTGCAATTCCATAAGAATCTTTTGTTTTAGCTGGGAATTCTTACAGAGGTATAAGCGATCTTTGTACCATAACGAATCATTTTTCCAGCTAAATGTATCAGAAGTACTGGAATCTTGTTGTAGCTTTCGAATAAGTGCCCACACTTCTTTGTCATTCTTCCATTCCTCCCTTGCTTCGTTTATCCAATCTGGTTGGATAATAGAAATGGCACACAACAATGCTTCCACATCCTCATCCTTTCTTGAGAGTGCATCTGCCACCACATTTTGCTTCCCTTTTTTGTAGATGATTTCAAAGTCATAACCCAACATCTTTGTGACCCACTTTTGTTGCTCTTCAGAGGATAATCTTTGTTCTAAAAAGTATTTAAGGCTATCATGATCCGTTTTTACCTTGAAGTGTCTTCCCATTAGGTAGGGTCGCCATTTCTTAAGTGCATGGAGTATTGCCAACATTTCCTTCTCATAAATAGCTTTGCTTAAAAACTTTCCCTTGATTGGACGACTTTCAAAAGCAATGGGTCTTTCATCTTGCATTAGAACAACACCAATTCCATTTCCTGAAGCATCACATTCCACAATAAAGGTTTTTGTGAAGTCCGGTGTAGCTAAGACCGGTGCTTGGCACATTGCCTCTTTAAGATGTTCAAAGGCCTTTGTTGCTTCCGGAGTCCATGAAAATGAATCTTTCTTCAATAATGTTGTTAGAGGTGCTGCTATTCTCCCATAATTCTTAACAAACTTGCGATAATACCCTGTCAACCCAAGAAATCCTCGCAGATGCTTTATGGATGTGGGGATTTTCCATTCCTTAATGGCTTTAATTTTGCTAGGGTCTACCTTAACTCCTTCATGAGATACAATATGACCCAAATATTCCACCTCCTGGACTCCAAAGAAACATTTGGATCTTTTTGCATATAATTGTTTCTCCTCCAATAGTTGTAGCACCCTGTCAACATGTTCAACATGATCCTTCCAAGACTTGCTGTAGATTAGTATATCATCAAAAAATACTAACACAAATTTTCTAAGGAATGGTTTGAAAATTGAATTCATCAAACCTTGAAATGTTGAAGGTGCATTGGTAAGGCCAAAAGGCATGACCAAAAATTCATAATGACCCTCATGAGTTCTAAATGCCGTTTTCGGAATGTCTTCAATCTTCATTCTGATTTGATGATATCCCGAACGAAGATCCAACTTGGTGAAGTAAATTGATCCATGCAATTCATCCAGTAATTCATCAATGACAGGAATGGGGAACTTATCTTTAATAGTGAGCTTGTTGAGCTCCCTATAATCTGGACACATGCGCCATGATCCATCCTTCTTGTGCACCAATACTACTGGAGCTGAGAAAGAACTTTGACTCGGTTGAATTATACCAGCCTCTAGCATTTCTGCAACCATACGTTCAATTTCACTTTTTTGGACATAGGGATATCTGTACGGCCTGATGTTTGGAGGAACACTTCCTGGAATCAGATGAATAGCATGATCATGATCACGCATAGGTGGGAGACCTTTGGGAGTCTCAAATACCTTGGAATGATTGTCCAGTACTTTTTGGAGATCTGGAGAAATAGATGATTCCAATGTGGAAACATCTAGCGAACATAATTGTGCAATTACACCTCTTTGCTCCTTTTTTAGAAGCTTTGTCATGCCATTAGAGCTGATTATCTTTCCTGGTTTCCCTGCAATACCCCTTAATTCAACTTCCTTTCCTTCCACAGAAAATTTTATGAAAAGTTCTTGAAAATTAAAAGCTATTGTACCCAAGGATTGTAGCCATTGGACTCCTAGTACAACATCAACACCTCCCATTGGAATGGAAAGCATTGGGCTAGTCAATACATATTCTCCCATGGATAGCTTGATATTATGGCACTTTCCAGAGCAATTTATTGTTCCTCCATTTGCAATCATCACTTGACACTCTGGTGCTGGATATAGGAAGCAATTCAATTCTTTTGCTACCCTACAATGAATAAAATTGTGGGTGCTTCCTGAATCAATCAACACTATTACCTTTTTCTTCTTGATTTGTCCTTCTATCTTGATGGTTTGAGGAGTGGTAATTCCCGCCAATGCATTACAAGATATGGTCGGATTTATTTGTTCTTCATCTAGGCTTTGTTCCTGGAGTATATCCTCTTCTTTTGACCTTTCTTGCTCCTTTTCTTCTTCCTCTTCACAATCTATGTAGAATAATTTCTTCTCAGCACACTTATGACCTTTTGTGTATTTGCTATCACAATTGTAACAAAGCCCTTTTGCTCTTTTTTCTTCCAATTGTTTTGGTGTCAACCTTGTAGGTTGTGGAAGACTATGGGAAACAACACTTCCGTCTTTATAGTTGTGAATGGTATGCTTCCTAGTTGCCATAATTTTGCTTTCCATTTTTCTTGCTAACCTGAATGCCTTCTCTAATGAATCAGGTTCCCAAAGGCGAACATCATGTTGGATATTATCCTTTAAAGACCCTATGAACACATCAATCCTATGCTCCTCTGGAATATCTTTTACCCTTATGTTCAATTTTTGGAACTCCTCAATGTGCTCCATTACTGAACCCTTTTGTTTGAGACTTATCAATTGGCTAAAAAAAGTGTTGCTTTTTGTATCTTCATAATGTGCTATCAATTCTTCCGTAAAAATTGCCCAAGTGATAAATTTTTTACGAGAGCAAAGCCATTGATACCATACAAACTGATTTGGTTCCAAATATACAGTTGCCATACGTACCTTTTGTGTGTTTTGCACATTATTGAGATCGAAGAACTGCTCCATCTGTAATATCCATGTGGCGGGATCCTTGCCATCAAACTTCCTCATATCGATTTTTGGAATATGGTGGGTCTTTGATCCAACATTAGCATCTATGGAATCATGATTAACATTACTTTTGTTCACATCATGAGTTTCCTTTACAACCTTTTCACCATTAGTAAGTATTTCTTGTAGAAAATTTGTCAAATCTGTCTTCAAATCTGCCATGTTTGTCTTCAAATCTGTCTTCAAATCTGCCATGTCTCTCTTCAAATCTATCTTCGAATCATCCATCTTGGCTTTCATGCCCTTTATCTTAGATTCCACGCCACTTATCTTAGCTTCTGTTATCTTTTGTGAGCGTGACATTTGTTGCACTTGTTCTTGTAATTTTGATATATCATGTAGCATTTCTTCTTCTTCTTCATGAGTCATGATAGAGCTTTCAGGTTCCTTTCTAGGTGTTTGCATTTTCTTTCCTCGGGGCATCAGTTACCGATAATAATGCTTTACTATGCCCTTTGAATTCCGTTAAACCAAGCTTACACAAAAATTAAAAAAAAAACTACACACCTTTTTTAACTTTATAGAAGCCTGATATTGAATCTAATGTATCTCTGTAATTTCAGATCATCCAGTTCTGAAATTTCTACCTGTAGTAGCCTCCTCTGTCCTCTTTCCAATGCCACAAGTCTGAGCCAAATTGAATTCTCCAAGGAAGAGTTATGTGAAATCTCCCACAGTGACTTGCTTTTAGACTGGTTCAGTAGAGTGAACTTGTACGATGTGCCACGAGTCACTGTTTCAACCTTTGAATCTGAAACAAACACACAAGAAACTACAGTCCGTCCTCTTTCCGTACCTTTTACGCAATTTCAATCCGATCCTCAGAGAGAGAATTATGACGATTTTCCCCAGGTCACCTGTTTTGAATGTAATTCAAGAGTCTGCAAAAAGGCCAACTTCCTCAGATCATATCTCTGAAAATATCACGCGAAAAGCTCTGAAATTCGGCCCCAAGGTTCAGCGCCAATTCGTCTCAAATGGGTTTTTTTTGCAACTTCTGAAACGTCACCAAAACAAAGTTATAGCGAAAATGCCACGATGACCTGTTTGGAGCACCGAAACCCTAGAATCCAAAGCTCTGATACCAAATGTTATGAAACCAGCTCACAAAAAGATAGAAAAGAGAGATCCACGCCTTAGAATTCAGCCTCTTCAAGGGGGAAACCTCCTTTACATTACATAAATGAACAATTCTTGGATGATACAAATGACAAAACCTCCTTTCTATATATAGGAGTCTAAGGAGTCACAATATAATCCAGCCGACCTAAAAATAATAATATAAAGCCACAAAAATAACAATAGAGGGATTCTATGGGGCACAAAAATAACAATATGGGGGTAATAGGGGCACAACAATATAAATAAGGGGTATAACTACAATAGTAATGGGGTAATCACTAGTATTATAGGGACCCAACATTCAACAACTTCTGCATATTCTTTGTATACGTTGTAGATTTTGCGTCTTGAGAAATTATCCAGAAAATTTATTGTCTCTATATTTTTCATACACTCTCCATGATTTGAAAAGAAGTATTTCATATATGACATTGCAGTATTTGACAATGGCCCAAACTGTCGTTTATGACGTACTTCTAAATAAAATGTGGGATCCTTTTCCAAATTTTCTTGGATTCTTGACAGACAAAAATTACCCATTGAATGAAACATTCTGAAATCCATTATACAAATAAATAAACACCCAATATTATAATCATAACCTGATAATGTACATTGCATGCACCCTACTAAATATGACTTTTTCAGGCTTTTATTCATTGACAATATCTCTTCCTTTTCTCCAATGAAAACATGAAATCCATATGTTTCAAGCAATCATTTTGACAACATTCACTTGAAATGAGAGCATTGATAGAAATTATTCTCATGAGATATTCTTCTCCACCCCTTGTATAACTAGAACATATTGGATTAATACGAAAAGGTTTGTTCCTACTTCTCGATACAATATTTGCTGGAAACATCTCCATCATTGAATCATCATTTGTATAAGCGTTTCCATCATCATTAGGAGGAATAGTATCCTCAGTATGGTAATTTGTGCTTTTGGAGTACTAAATTGGAGGATATTCTTCATCTTGCTCTTCATCAGTGCTACCTTCATAGTCCTTAGAATTAGGACTAAATGGAAAATTTGTTTCGATGTTTATTGGATATTCTTCATCATGTGCATTGTCAATGCTACTCTCATAGTCCATAAGATTAGGACTATGTGGAAAATGTGACTCTTTACTTACTGGAAATTATTCATCCTACCCTTCCTCATTTCTTCTCTCATAGTCCTTAGGATTATGACTAAGTGCTTCATCCTGGCATTTGTCACTATTTCTCTCACAATCCTTAGGAATAGGACTAGGTGGAAAATGTGACTCTCTATTTACTAGAAATTCATCATCCTACCCTTTGTCATTACTGCTCTCATATTCCTTAGTATTATGACTAAGTGGAAAATGTGACTCTCAATTTATTGGAAATTCTTCACGCGGTTTTCATCATTGTTTCTCTCATACTGCATAGGATTAGGACTAAGTGGAAATTGTGACTCTTAATTTATTGGAAATTCTTCATCCCGACCTTCATCACTGCTACTCTCATAGTCCATAGGATTAGGACTAAGTGGAAATTGTGACTTGATTTATTGGAAATTCTTCATCCTAACCTTCATCACTATTGCTCTCATAGTCCATAGGAATAGGACTAAGTGGAAACTCTGATTCTCGATTTATTAGAAATTCTTCATACTGTCCTTCATCACTACTGCTCTCATAGTCCATAGGATTAGGAATAAGTGGAAACCACGACTCTATGTTTATTTGAAATTAATGATCGTGCTCTTCATCATTGCTTTCATAGTCCATAGGCTTATAACTAAGTTGAAACCGTGACTCTTTATTTATTTGAAATTATTCATCATGCTCTTCGTCACTACTACTCTCATAGTCCATAAGATTAGGGCTAAGTTGAAATCGTGACTCTTTATTTCTTTGAAATTATTCATCGTTCCCTTCATGAGAGATACTCTCATAGTCCTTAGGATTAGGACTAAGTCGAATATTTGACTCTCTATTCATAGGGAAATAATTTTTGTTATATTCATCAATATGAATAGAGTGTTACATGATGAAGATGTTGATGCTTCGCAAAGAGAAACTTCATTATCAAAAGAATCCATGCCTTTCAAACATAAGAGGTCGAATGATACAAATTCACTCTCTCCTAATGATAATCTATGGCTTAAAGAATGAAAATTCCCCTCCAAAGTTTCCCTCTAAAATTATTCGCCGAAAATTTTCCCTCCAAAAATTTTGTTTCAAGTATTTCCCTCCAAAATTTTCTTCTACAATTTATTGACAAAATTTAACTAATTTTTTCTCATGAAATTAATCTTTTAAACTAAATCTTTAAATTAAAATTTTAAACTAAATCTTTTACCTAAATTAATCTTTCACTTAAACTATACAGCATTTACTAGACAATTGAATATTTTTTTAAATTTTATTATATCTTCTATCACACATTTAAAATAGATTACTATATCGCCATAACACGATGTGGTAAAACAATTCTGTAATTTCTGCTATATCATAAATTACTATATCGCCATAACATGATTTATATGTTAAGCTTTTATAAAAAAAGTAATACCACATTCACCATGCGGTAAAACTGTTATGAACCCAGCTCACAAAAAAGATAGAAAAGATAGATGAACACCTTAGAAATAAGCCTCTTCGAGGGGCAAACCTCCTTTACATTACACAAATGAACATTTCTTGGATGATTCGAATGACATCACCTCATTTCTATATATAGGAGTCTAAGGGGTCACAATATAACCAAGCCGACCTAACAATAATAATATAAAGGCACCCAAATAATAATAGAGGGATTCTATGGGGCACAATAATAACAATATGGGGACAATATGGTCACAACAATAATAATAAGATCTACAACGACAATAGTAATGGGGGAATCACTAGTATTATAGGGACCTAACATGCCCCTCTCCTTCAAAAGTGTGTTGTCCTCAACACTTGAGTAGTTCTAGATGCTTCTGTATAAAATTCTCATCCTCCCATGTGCAATCTTCAACGGGTAAGTTCTTCCACTTGATGAGATACTCTGAAATTTATCGATTTTGTAGCTATCGAGTTCTTGTTTCTTTGACTGCTTCAGGTTCCAATATGATTTTTCCTTCCTCATCAAGTTCTGGCAATATTGTTTGAACTAGAATCTTGTCACCTATAACCTTCTTTAAGCATGAAACATGGAAAGCTGGGTGCACTTAGGAAGCTACAGGAAGCTCCAATTTGTATGCCATCATACTTATCTTTTGAAACACCTTGTATCATGGACCATAATACTTTGATGATAATTTATTATCCTTCTTAGTTTGCTTGAGATACATTTGTTTATATGGTTGTAGCTGTAGGAATACCCAATCACCTACATTAAAACTTTTTTTGTTGTGATGTTGATCTGCCTGCTATTTCATTCTATTCTGCACCAAGGTGAGGTTATCCTTTAAGAGTTGGAGAACTTGTTGTTGATGCTTGATGTGATCTTCTACTACTTGAACCTTATAATTTTCTCTTAAATATGATGTGATGGATGGTGGGTGATATCCATAAAGTGCCAGGGGTCATTTTTGTTGTAGTATGGAAGGAAGTGTTATACCACCATTCAGCCAGAGGCAACCATTTGACTCATTGTGCCTATTTATCAGATACAAAGTAACGAAGATATCCTTCCAAACATTTGTTTACTATCTCAGTTTGCCCATCAGATTAAGGATGATAAGATGAGCTATGAGCTAATTGAGTACCAAGACAAGAAAATAATTCTGTCCAAAAATTTCCAGTGAAAATGGGATCTCTGTCACGTACAATAATCTTTGGGTTTCCATGTAGCTTTTGAATTGTTTCCATAAATGCAATAGAAACTGTACTCAATTTAAATGGATAAGATAATGCACAAAAGTATGCATACTTGGTAATTCTATCAACTACTGCTGTGATAACACTCTTTGCTTCAAACTTGGGTAAAATTGTGATAAAATCCATCGAAACCTCCTCTCATTGTTGGCTTGGAATGGATAAAGGTTGTAATAGTCCTGGGGTCTTAATTGTTTCAACTTTATTTTGTTTGAAAACCAAAAATTCGACCACAAACTTTTGAATATCTGATTTAAGGCCATCCTAAAAAAAATCCTTCATAACCCTGTGGTAGGTTTTTAGAAATCCTAAGTGCCCTCCTAAGGGAGAGGTGTGTAATTCCCTGAGAATCTTGTCTTTGAATTGGGAATTCTTACATAGGTATAATCTATCCTTGTACCATAACGAATCATTTTTCTAGCTAAATGTATCAGATGTACTGGTATCTTGTTGTATCTTTTGAATGAGTGCCCACACTGCCTCATCATTCTTCCATTCATCCCTTGCTTCGTTTATCTAATTTGGTTGGATAATAGAAATGACACAAATCAATGCTTCTACATCCTCATCCTTTCTTGAGAGTGCTTCTTCCACAACTTTTTGCTTCCCTTTTTTGTAGATGATTTCAAAGTCATAACCAAACATCTTTGTGACCCATTTTTGCTTCTCTTCTGAAGATAATCTTTGTTCTAAAAAGTATTTAATACTATCATGATCTATTTTTACCTTGAAGTGTCTTCCCATTAGGTAGGTCACCATTTCTTAAGTGCATGTAGTATTGCCAACATTTCCTTCTCATAAATAGCTTTGTGTAAATACTTTCCTTTTATTGGACAACTTTCGAAAGGAATGGGTCTTTTTTCTTGCATTAAAACAACACCAATTCCATTTCCTAAGGCATCAGATTCCACAATAAAGGTTTTTGTGAAGTTCGGTGTAGCTAAGACTAGTGCTTAGCACATTTCCCCTTTAAGATGTTCAAAGGCCTTTGTTGCTTCCGGATTCCATGAAAATGCATCTTTCTTCAATAGTGTTGTTAGAGGTGCTGCTATCCTCCCATAATTCTTAGTAAACTTGCAATAATACCCTATCAACCTGAGAAATCCTTGTAGATGCTTTATGGATGTGGGGATTTTCCATTGGTTAATAGTTTTAATTTTGCTAGGGTCTACCTTAACACCTTCATGAGATACAATATGACCCAGATATTCCACCTCTTGTACTCCAAAGAAACATTTGGAGATTTTTGCATATAATTGTTTCTCCTCCAATAGTTTGAGCACCATGTCAACGTGTTGGACATGATCCTTCCAAGAGTTTTTGTAGATTAGTATATCATAAAAAAGTACTAACACAATTTTCTAATGAAGGGTTTGAAAATGGAATTCATCAAACCTTGAAATGTAGAAGGTGCATTAGTAAGGCCAAAAGGCATGACCAAAAATTCATAATGACCCTCATGAGTTCTAAATGTTGTTTTTGGAATATCTTCAGTCTTCATTCTGATTTGATGATATCCTGAATGAAGATCCAACTTGGTGAAGTAAATTGATCCATGAAATTCATCCAATAATTCATCAATGATAGGAAGGGGAAATTTATCTTTAATAGTGATCTTGTTGAGCTCCCTATAATCTGGACACATGCACCATGATCGATCCTTCTTGTAAACCAATACTACTGGAGCAGAGAAAGAACTCTGACTAGGTTGAATTATACTAGCCTCTAGCATTTCTACAACCATATGTTCAATTTCACTCCTTTGGACAAGGGATATTTGTAAGGCCTAATGTTTGGAGGAACACTTCCTGGAATCAAATTAATAGCATGATCATGATCACGAATAGGTGGGAGGCCTTTGGAAGTCTCAAATTCCTTGGAATGATTGTCCAAGACTTTTTGGAGATCTGGAGAAATGGATGATTTCGATGTGGGAACCTCTAGTGAACATAATTGTGCAATTATGCCTCGTTGTTATTTCTTTAGAAGCTTTGTCATTCCATTAGAGGTGATTATCTTTCCTGATTTCGCTGCGATAACCCTTAATTCAACTTCCTTTCCTTCTGAAGAGAATTTCATGAAAATTTCTTGAAAATTAAAAGCTATTGTACCCAAGGATTGTAGCCATTTGACTCTTAATACAACATCAACACCACCCATTGGAATGGAAAGCATTGGGCTATTCAATAAATATTCTCCCATGGATAGCTTGATATTATGGCTGGAACCCTATAACAATTGTGATTCCTTGGACATTGTGGGTAGGATAGTATCCTGGGAACCATGGACATCTTGGGAAGAGACCAATCTTGAGTTTTTGATATTAGGGGTTGAGATGATATAGTCTTTGCGCACCCTTTTTGTTGATACTACATATTGATGAAAAGAGAATAACTAGATGCTTTGCAGGCTTGGCAAGTGTGTGTATTGAAAGAACAAAGAAAAGAGGCAAAAGCAAAGGACCATATGAAAGATAAGTATCAATAATTTATTCCAATATTTTATTATGCACATAATTTTGAATTTTCGTTTATGATGGTTAAGTTTTGATCTAACTAGATGTGATATTATTATAAATATGATTATTTAATCAATGTTAATTTGGCTTATTGTGACAGGAACTAAAAAAAAATTGAAAGTGTACCTTGCTAAGAAGATATCAATGAGTTATGCTTTGAATTTATTTCAATTCCTTTTGAGTCTAATGGAAATTATGTGCTTGGTAGAGGAAAAGCATGGAAAATGCCTAGTTTGGGTGGTTGGAACTAGTTACAGAGTGTATGTTGGTAAATCACTTCAGGAGTAGGGTGATTGTGGGACACTGGTATCTAGTAGTGTCCAATGATTTCTGTGAGAATGTTATGACTGATATGATGGTTTTCAGGGAAGGATATGCCTTAGCTTTTAGTGCTTCTGATGTGAGAAAATCTTGTGAAGGGATGGATCACCCAAGAAGGGGATGTCAACGAACTTGGAAGGTGAGTAACTACACGGAAGGGGGGTGACTAGACTGCCCGAGGGACTTGGAAGAAGAGAAGGGAAGGTCAGGGAATAAATTTATTTTGTTCATTAGCATTGCCAGATGAAATCAAAAGCACATTGGGAGTCTACCCTGGAACAATGAGCTGGTAATTGTTCACTAAGAGAATAATTAACACAAGGATTGTAGTGTTGGACATTGTAGGAAGCCTTTGAATTTTAGCTGTGGTTTCTGGACTTCTTGAGAAGAAGGTGAATCTTGGTACTACTTTTAATGGTGGAGGTGTTAGCCTCTAGATTTCCTTATTGTTGATGTAGAAATAACACCATTTTATTTGCTAGTTAAAGAAAAAAGCCGTATGTATGTATGTGTATAACATTGTGAATATTGTATCAAGGTAGGTTTATAAATCTCCATAAGTAGTATGATTGTCATGAATTTTCAACAATTTGGTAGGTTGTAAATGTTGCATCAAGTTGTGCTATAAAGCTCCATAAGTAGCATGTGTTGCTGGTCTTATGTGTCATAGAACATCGAGGACGGTGTTCCCCCAAAGGGGAGGGGTTTGTAATAGCCCCTGGTTGATTTTCCATGTAAGTAAAATAAGGTCAATGTTAAACAACGTAAAATATGAAATGGGAACTATAACCTCAAAATGGGAACTCTAGCCAAAAAAACCCAAAAAAAAACATGAAAACCAGTCCTAAAAACAAAAAGTGTGTAGAGTGGAAATGTTTTTTATAGCATTAATTTTCAACATATTTAAAAAATGGAAATGAAACCAACTTTTTTCGTGCAAAAACCAAATTTTTTTTGCAAAATAAAAAAAAAAACACACTAATATTTTTGGTAGAATAATATTTTTCTTTCCTAGGTATAATTTCAACATTTTTTAGTAATGATGATAAAAATAAAATAATGGGATCCGAAACACATTAAAATTCCATTAGTTTTCATCGATGTTGTTAAACATATAATACATGACACTAAAGATCCCTAAAATTCTAATAGTTTTCAACCATAACATTAAAGATTAAAAAAAATGGAAAATTTTCAACCATAGAATTAAAAAACTCTAAGTTTTTAACACATTTAAACCATGACATTATGAACAAATTACATGACTAAATTAATCAAAATGTCAATACTTGTAGATTTAATGAAACATAAATTATATTTCTAAGTTATTGTTGGATTATGGATATTCTAAACAATAAAACTCATCATAATTAAAACATATAATCCAACAAACATAAAAATGACTCATAACTTAATTTAACATCATATGGAAAAAAAAATTATTTGAAGATATGATACGAACATCAGTTATATAAATTGTCTTAGACAACTTTTCAAAATCACTCATATTTTCTTGCACACCATCAGAATTCACATCTTCATATGAATGATTAGATGTAGATGAATATGTTCCATAATATTCTCTTTCATCAACTAGTGCCCCATCTGAGTCCACATGCATTCCCACCATTTCAGGTCTCAAAATTCTTCTAGATCTACGACTGGGTTCAACACACTCCATTCTCAACATTGTTTCTTCTGGTAACAACCTCTTCAAAATCTCTATCATCTTGAAGTGAAGAGTTCATATCTTTGTTAAATTGAAGTCATAAACAATTATGTGAACATCGTCCAATTTTAAGAGGTCTGTGTGGCGACGATTTATATTTTTACCCTTTCTTTTTCTCTTTCCGCTAATTTTTTAATCAACTACCATCTCTGGCTTGTACACACCATTGAATGGATGTGTATTTGTGGCATACCAATGTACTTCAATGCGTGCAACATCTTCACTTTCTGTAGTGACCTTTATAACCTTAGAACCCCAAAATGGATAGCCATTGGCATCTCCATATGCTAGCATTGTGATCATTCAAACCTCCTTAATATCTTGTACTAAACCTCTGTAAATGTCTTCCATGGCTTCATGTTGTGCATTAGATCTTCTGGAACCAATATACATTTCTCGTTCCTCTACCTGTGAAGACTTAATAATACCTTGAGATTGTTTTTGTTGAACAATGTTTCTTTCCTCATGTTCATTTGACACATTTTGTGGCCAAATAAATGGATTTTTCAAATGTATATAATCATTTATTGTTCTTGAAATGATATCACTTTGATTATTGAAAAAGACTCCCACCAAATTGAATCAAAAATATCAAAGTACTCATATGTATATCTATTACATTTTTTAATTTTTCTAGGCAATTAGAGTAATTTATATCTCTATTCTTCTTGTGTGCATTATGAACTTCAGAAACTGATTGTTAAAAAAATATATTTGATGCAAATATTAGATGATTTGGTATGACCTTCAAAAATGTAAAACCTTTTGACGGCGCCCATTCTACAGTAGTTGAATACTTCTTGACCCATAATAGTGTTTTCCTATTTTTGATACGGAATTGATGTTGGAAGCTAATGTCATTAAGTTGTTCAATGCATTTCTCCTCACCATGCGATCCAAGAATAAACCTTCACATGTCAACAATTTCTTCCAACACATCAAAAATATGCTCTAACATGTATCATTTCTTAATATATTCAATTAGTGATGCCAAGCTCCCAACATCCTTGCTCCTCAATGTGATTGAAAACTGACTAAACATCTTATCAATATGGTCATGAGTGTGCCCAACAAGAAGGAAACTAACCTTTACCTTCCAAAAATTTCTCAATTCAACAAGCATGTTTAGATATCCAAAAAAAAATGATTTTGTTTCACGACAGGTGTTGTCCAATTGTAGATAAAAAACTTCAAGAGGATTACCGGACCAATGAGAAAGCACATCATGGATTATGGTTATTGTCATATTTGAATCGTTATGAATATTTGGAGTTGTGAAGTATACACTTGGAAAAATTTTCTCAATGAAGACCATACGACCGACCAAGTGATACTCAATAAAATTTTCCTCCTGTAATTTTTTGGGTGTGTGAAAAACAATTGGTAGAACTATTTTCTGGTCCATACCATCAATTATCAAACCAAAATATTTATTTGGATTATCGTAACACTTCTTTTGATACTTGTAGAACTTTTTCCTTTCACTTGTTTGTTGTTCGTGATGTTCTTGAAGTGCTTTGACAATGGAATCTACACAACATAAAAGAAAGTCATTAATAAATACGTTTTCATAGTTGATGACTATACAATTTCAAAAATTAATGATATGAATGCTTACCTCTTTATGTCCCTTCACATTTATCCCTTTTTTATTTAAGAGAATCACATGTACTGCAAACCCCCATTTTTGTCTTCTTAGGAATACGGACATTATTTAATTCTTTCTTCCATATTTTCACAAATTATTGATATCTAATAAATCGATCATTTCCTTCAACAACTTCTGCATATTATTTGTATAAGTTGTAGATTTCGTGTCTTGAGAAATTATCCAGAATATTTATTGTCTCTATATTTGGCATACCCTCTCCATGATTTGAAAAGAAGTATTTCATATATGACATTTCAGTATTTGATAATGGCCCAAACTATCGTTTATGACGTACTTCTGAATAAAATGTGGGATCCTTGTCCAAATTTTCTTGGATTCTTGACAGACAAAAATTACCCATTGAATGAAACATTCTGGAATCCTTTATACAAATAAATAAAGACCCAATATGATAATCATAACCTAATAATGTACATTGCATGCACCCCACTAAATATGAATTTTGTATGCTTTTATTCATTGAAAAATAGCTCTTCCTTTTCTCCAATGCAAACGTGAAATCCATATGTTTCAACCAATCTTTTTGACAACATTCGCTTGAAATGAGAGCACTGATAGAAATTATTCTCATGAGATATTCTTTTCTACCCCTTGTATAAGTAGAACATTTTGGATTGATACGAAAAGGTTTGTTCCTACTCCTCGATACAATATTTGTTGGAAACATCTCCATCATTGAATCATCATTTGTATAAGCATTTCCATCATCATTAGGAGGAATAGTATCCTCAGTATGATAATTTGTGCTTTTGAAATACTGAATTGAAGTATATTCTTCATCTTTCCCTTCATCAATGCTACCTTCATAGTCCTTAGAATTAGGACTAAATGGAAAATTTGGCTCGATGTTTATTGGATATTCTTCATCATGTGCATTGTCAGTGCTACTCTCATAGTCCATAAGATTAGGACTACGTGGAAAATGTGACTCTTTACTTACTGGAAATTATTCATCCTACCCTTCCTCATTTCTTCTCTCATAGTCCTTAGGATTATGACTAAGTGCTTCAACCTGGACTTTGTCACTATTTCTCTCACAATACTTAGGAATAGGACTAGGTGGAAAATGTGACTCTCTATTTACTAGAAATTCATCATCCCGCCCTTCATCATTACTGCTCTCATATTCCTTAGGATTGTGACTAAGTGGAAAATGTGACTCAATTTATTGTAAATTCTTCACGCAACCTTCATCATTGTTTCTCTCATAGTCCATAGGATTAGGACTAAGTGGAAACTGTGACTCTTAATTTATTGAAATTCTTCATCCCGACCTTCATCACTGCTGCTCTCATAGTCCATAGGATTAGGACTAAGTGGAAATTGTGACTTGATTTATTGGAAATTCTTCATCCTAACCTTCATCACTATTGCTCTCATAGTCCATAGGAATAGGACTAAGTGGAAACTGTGACTCTCGATTTATTGGAAATTCTTCATACTGGCCTTCATCACTACTACTCTCATAGTCCATAGGATTAGGAATAAGTGGAAACCACGAATCTATGTTTATTTGAAATTAATGATCATGCTCTTAATCATTGCTCTCATAGTCCATAGGCTTATAACTAAGTTGAAACTGTGACTCTTTATTTATTTGAAATTATTCATCATGCACTTCATCACTACTACTCTCATAGTCCATAAGATTAGGACTAAGTTGAAATTGTGACTCTTTATTTATTTGAAATTATTCATCATTCCCTTCATGAGTGATACTCTCATGGTCCTTAGGATTAGGACTAAGTCGAATATTCGACTCTCTATTCATAGTGAAATAATTTTTGTTATATTCATCAATATGAATAGAGTTGTTACATGACGAAGATGTTGATGCTTTGCAAAGAGAAACTTCATTATCAGAAGAATCCATGCCTTTCAAACAGAACAGGTTGAATGATACAAATTCACTCTCTCCTAATGATAATTTATAGCTTAAAGAATGAAAATTCCCCTCCAAAGTTTCCCTCTAAAATTATTCGCCGAAAATTTTCCCTCCAAAAATTGTGTTTCATGCATTTCCCTCCAATATTCTCTTCTACAATTTATTGGAAAAATTTAACTAAATTTTTCTCATGAAATTAATCTTTTAAACTAAATCTTTAAATTAAAATTTTAAACTAAATCTTTTACCTAAATTAATCTTTTACTTAAACTATATAGCATTTACTAGACAATTGAATATTTTTTTAAATTTTATTATATATTCTATCACACATTTAAAATAAATTACTATATCACCATAACACGATGTCGTAAAACAATTCTGTAATTGCTGCTATATCATAAATTACTATATCGCCATAACATGATTTATATGTTAAGCTTTTATAAAAAAAGTAATACCACATTCACGATGCGGTAAAATTTTTATGAACCTAGCTCACAAAAAGATAGAAAAGATAGATGAACGCCTTAGAAATAAGCCTCTTCGAGGGGCAAACCTCCTTTACATTACACAAATGAACATTTTCTGGATGATTCAAATGACAACACCTCATTACTATATATAGGAGTCTAAAGGGTCACAATATAACCAAGCTGACCTAACAATAATAATATAAAGGCACCAAAATAATAATAGAGGGATTCTATGGGGCACAATAATAACAATATGAGGACAATATGGTCACAACAATAATAATAAGGGATACAACGACAATAGTAATGGGAGAATCACTAGTATTATAGGGACCTAACATGCCCCTCTCCTTCAAAAACGTGTTGTCCTCAATGCTTGAGTAGTTCTAGATGCTTCTGTATAAAATTCTCATCCTCCCATGTGGAAACTTCAACAGGTAAGTTCTTCCACTTGATGAGATAGTCTGAAATTGATCGATTTTGTAGCTATCGAGTTCTTGTTTCTTTGACTGCTTTAGGTTCCAATATGATTTTTCCTTCCTCATCAAGTTCTGACAATATTGTTTGAAGTGGAATCTTGTCACCTATAACCTTCTTTAAGCATGAAACGTGGAAAACTAGGTGCACTCAAGAACCTATATGAAGCTCCAATTTGTATGCCATAATAATTATCTTTTGAAGCACCTCATACGGACCATAATACTTTGATGATAATTTATTGTCCTGCTTAGCTTGCTTGAGAGACATTTGTTTATATTGTTGTAGCCGTAGGAATACCCAATCATCTACATCAAAACTTCTTTTGAATGTGATGTTGATCTGCCTACTGTTTCATTCTATTGTGTGCCAAGCTAAGGTTATCCTTTAAGATTTGGAGAACTTGTTGTTGATGTTTGATGTGATCTTCTACTGCTTGAACCTTATAATTTTCTCTTAAATATGATGTGATGGATGGTGGGTGATATCCATAAAGTGCCATAAATGGGGTCATTTTTGTTGTAGTATGGAAGGAAGTGTTATACCACCATTCAGCCGGAGGCAACCATTTGACCCATTGTGCGTATTTATCATATACAAAGTAACGAAGATATCCTTCCAAACATTTGTTTACTATCTCAGTTTTCCCATCAGATTGAGGATGATAAGATGAGCTATGAGCTAACTGAGTACCAAGACAAGAAAATAATTCTATCCAAAAATTTCCAGTGAAAATGGGATCTCTATCACTTACAATAATCTCTGGGTTTCCATGTAGCTTTTGAGTTGTTTCCATAAATGCAGTAGAAACTGTACTCACTTTAAATGGACAAGATAATGCACAAAAGTGTGCATACTTGGTAAGTCTGTCAACTACCGCCATGATAACACTCTTTCCTTCAGTCTTGGGTAAACCTGTGATAAAATCCATTGAAACCTCCTCCCATTGTTATCTTGGAATGGATCAAGGTTGTAATAGTCTCGGGGTCTTAATTGTTTCAACTTTATTTTGTTGGAAAACCAAACATTCTGCCACAAAATTTTGAATATCCATCTTAAGGCCATCCTAAAAAAATCCTTCATAACCCCGTGGTAGGTTTTTAGAAATCCTAAGTGCCCTCCTAAGGGAGAGGTGTGCAATTCCCTAAGAATTTTGTGTTCGAGTTGGGAATTCTTACATAGCTATAATTGATCCTTGTACAATAACGAATCATTTTGCCAGCTAAATGTATCAGATGTACTGGGATCTTATTGTATCTTTTGAATGAGTGCCCACACTTCCTCGTCATTCTTCCATTCATCCCTTGCTTCATTTATCTAATCTGGTTGGATAATAGAAATGAAGCAAATAAATGATTCTACATCCTCATCCTTTCTTTAGAGTGCTTCTGCCACAACATTTTGCTTCCCTTTTTTGTAGATGATTTCAAAGTCATAACCAAACATCTTTGTGACCCATTTTTGTTACTCTTCTGAAGATAATCTTTGTTCTAAAAAGTATTTAATACTATCATGATCTATTTTTACCTTGAAGTGTCTTCCCATTAGGTAGGGTCGCCATTTCTTAAGTGCATGTAGTATTGCCAACATTTCCTTCTCATAAATAGCTTTGTGTAAATACTTTCCTTTGATTGGACAACTTTCGAAAGAAATGGGTATTTCTTCTTGCATTAAAACAACACCAATTCCATTTCCTAAGGCATCACATTCCACAATAAGGTTTTTGTGAAGTCCGGTGTAGCTAAGACTGGTGCTTGGCACATTGCCTCTTTAAGATGTTCAAAGGCCTTCATTGCTTCTAGAGTCCATGAAAATGCATCTTTCTTCAATAATGTTGTTAGAGGTGCTGCTATCCTCCCATAATTCTTAGCAAACTTGCAATAATACCCTGTCAACCTGAGAAATCCTTGTAGACGCTTTATGGATGTGGGGATTTTCCATTGGTTAATGGTTTTAATTTTGCTGGGGTCTACCTTAACACCTTCATGAGATGCAATATGACCCAGATATTCCACCTCTTGTACTCCAAAGAAAAATTTGGAGATTTTTGCATATAATTGTTTCTCCTCCAATAGTTTGAGCACCATGTCAACGTCTTGGACATGATCCTTCCAAGACTTGTTGTAGATTAGTATATCATCAAAAAATACTAACACAATTTTCTAAGGAAGGGTTTGAAAATGTAATTCATCAAACCTTGAAATGTAGAAGGTGCATTAGTAAGGCCAAAAGGCATGACCAAAAATTCATAATGACCTTCATGAGTTCTAAATGTTGTTTTTGGAATGTCTTCAGTCTTCATTCGTATTTGATGATATCCTAAATGAGGATCCAACTTGGTGAAGTAAATTGGTCCATGAAATTCATTCAATAATTCATCAATGAAAGGAAGGGGAAATTTATCTTTAATAGTGAGCTTGTTGATCTCCCTATAATCTGGACACATGCACCATGATCCATCCTTCTTTTGAACCAATACTACTGGAGTAGAGAAAGAACTTTGATTAGGTTGAATTATACTAGCCTCTAGAATTTCTACAACCATACGTTCAATTTCACCCTTTTGGACATAGGGATATTTGTAAGGCCTAATGTTTGGAGGAAAACTTCGTGGAATCAAAATAATAGCATGATCATGATCACAAATAGGTGGGAGGCCTTTGGGAGTCTCAAATACCTTGGAATGATTGTCCAAGGCTTTTTGGAGATCTGGAGAAATGGATGATTTCGATGTGGGAACCTCTAGTGAACATAATTGTGCAATTATGCCTCGTTGTTATTTCTTTAGAATCTTTGTCATTCCATTAGAGCTGATTATCTTTCTTGAATTCGTTGCGATAACCCTTAATTCAACTTCCTTTCCTTCTTAAGAGAATTTCATGAAGAGTTCTTGAAAATTAAAAGCTATTGTACCCAAGGATTGTAGCCATTGGACTCCTAATACAACATCAACACCACCCATTGGAATGGAAAGCATTGGGCTATTCAATACATATTCTCCCATGGATAGCTTGATATTATGGCACTTTCCGAAGTAATTTATGGTTCCTCCACTTCCAACCATCACTTGACACTCTGGTGCTGGATATGCGAAGCAATTCAATTCCTTGGCTATCTTACAATGAATAAAATTATGGGTATTTCCCGAATCAATCAACACTATTACCTTTTTCTTCTTGATGTGACCTTCTATCTTGATAGTTTGAGGAGTGGTAATTCCAATCATGGAATTACAAGAAATAGTCGGATTAATTTATTCCTTTTCTAGGGTTTGTTCCTGGTGTATATCTTCTTCTTTTCACATTTCTTGTTCCTTTTCTTCCTCCTCTTCACAATCTATGTAAAATAATTTCTTCTTTGCACACTTATGAACTTTAGTGTATTTTCTATCACAACTGTAACAGAGCCCTTTTGTTCTTTTTTCTTCTTGTTGTTGTGTTGTCAACCTTGTAGGTTGTGGATGGCTAGGGGTAGTAACAATTCCATCTTTATGATTGTGAGTGGTAGGTTTCCTTGTTGCCATAATTTTGCTTTCCATTTTTCTTACCAACCTATGAATATGGTTCCCAAAGGTGAACCTCATGTTGGATGTTATCTTTTAAATTCCCTATGAGAACATCAATCCTATGCTCCTATAAAATATCTTTTACCGTTATATTCAATTTTTGGAAGTCCTCTATGTGCTCCATCATTGAACCCTTTTGTTTGATATTTATCAATTGGCTAAAAAAAGTGTTGCTTTTTGTATCCTCATAATGTACTATAATTCTATCCGTAAAAATAGCCCAAGTGAAAATTTGTTTACGAGAGAAAAGACATTGATACCATACACACTGATTTGGTTCCAAATATAAAGTTGCAATGCGTACCTTTTGCGTGTTTTGCACATTATGGAGATTGAAAAATTTCTCCATCTGTAGTATCCATGTTCCGGGATCCTTGCCATCAAACTTCCTCATATCGATCTTTGGAACATGGTGGTTCTTCAATCCAACATTAGAGTCTATGAAATCATGATTAACATTTATTTTGTTCTCATCATGAGTTCCCTTTCCTACCCTTTCACCATTAGTAAGCATTTCTTGTAGAAACTTTGTCAAATATTTCTTCAAATTTGTCTGCAAATCTTCCATGTCTTTCTTTAAATCATCCATCTTAGCTTCCACGCCATCCATCTTAGCTTACACACTGTCCATCTTAGCTTCCACATCATCCATCTTAGCTTCCATGTTGTCCATCTTAGCTTCCACGTCGTCCATCTTAGCCTCCACGTCATTCACATTAGCTTCTACGCCATTCTTTAAACCATCCATCTTAGCTTCTACGCCTTTCTTTAAACCATCCATATTAGCTTCTACATCTTTCTTTAAATCATCCATCTTATTTTCTGTTACTTTTTGTGCGAATGAAATTTGTTTCACTTGGTCTCATAATTTTGATATGTCATGTTGCATTTCTTCCACTTCTTCATGAGTCATGATAGAGATTTCAGGTTGCTTACTAGGTGTTTCCATTTTATTTCTTCGGTGCATCAATTACCAATAATAATGATTCACTATGCCCTTTGAATTCCTTCAAACTAATTTTTCAAACCAAGCTTATGCAAAAATTAAAAAAAAAAAACTACACACGTTTTTTCACTTTGTAGGAGCTCGATATTGAATCTAACGTATCTCTGTAATTTTAGATCTCCCAAGTCTAACATTTCTTCCTACAGTGACACTCTAAGTAGTCTTTCTAACCTCATAAGTCTAATCAAGATTGGATTCTCCAATGAAGATTTATGCCAAATCTCCCACGATGACCTGAGTATAGACTGATTCAGTATAATGAACTTGTACGATGTGTTGTGGGTCACTTTTTTAACCTTAGGTTCTGAAAATGATGCCCAAAGACACTACAGTCCATCCTATTTCTATAAATTCTTACGAAAATTCAATCTGATGCTCAGAATGAAATTTATGATGATTTTTGCAAGGTGACCTGTTTGGAATGTAATTCGGGGGTCTGCAAAAACCCTAAATTCCTCAGATCATATCTCCGAAAATCTAGTGAGACAAAACCTAAAATTTGGACTGGAGGTTTAGTAAGATTTCTTCTCAAATGGGTTTTTTTTTAGCTTTTGAAACTTTCTAAAAAAGAAGTTATAGTGAAAATGTCATGATGACCTATTTGGAGCAGTGAAACCCTAGAATCCAAAGCTCTGATACCAAATATTCTGAAACCATCTTGCAAAAAGATAGAAAATATAGATGAACGCCTTATAAATAAGCCTCTTCGAGGGGGCAACCTCCTTTGCATTACACAAATGAACAATTCTTGGATGATTTAAATGACAAAACCCCCTTTCGATATATAGGAGTCTAAGGGGTCACAATATAACCAAGCCGACCTAACAATAATAATATAAAGGCACAAAAATAACAATAGAGGGATTTTATGGGGAACAATAATAACAATATGGGGACAATAGAGGCATATCAATAGTAATAATGGATACAATGACAATAGTAATGGGGGAATCACTAGTATTATAGGAACCTAACAAAAACAATTATGTCATTTTCGTTATATCATAAATTTCATTATCGGTATTCCTCACATGACATCAAGGCTTTCAAGGTTCATTAAAAGACTTGGAACGATTTTGTGGAGCAACTACATTGTTATTGACAACACATTCAATGGAATATTATCACATTTGAAAGGTTAGTTTCCTTTTTGTTGAGTGCAGGTCTTAAACTCCCATATGTTTACTTGTATTTATGTGTCAGTTGGGTTGTTATCTTTGCCTAAAATACCAGACAAAAAACACATTCCAGTAAAATAAAATTTAAACTTTTATTAACGAGATTTAGATTTCTCTTAAAAATTAAAAATTGACATGAGTTAGGCTTACCTGAAAGCCCCCTTGCAAGCAAGAGGCCACTATGTCATCAGTGGGCATGGTGGGCCCAATCGTGGGCTTCCCTATTGTGGGCATTCGTGCCTGACGCAGAGCGGTCCCCTTGTAGGCTAGGGGGCGACTCTTGGAATCAATCCCCTGGCCTACTAAGGGGTCCCTCTGTCCCAAGTAGCTACGCCCATGGCCAGGCATACCACCTATGGATGGGCGCGCCTAGTCGTGGACGTTCCCTCCCACGTCACGGCAGTGTGTTGCATATCCTTGTGCCGTGAGCGGGCACAACCATGGCCGAGTGTGCCCGCTAGTGGCACCCACCCCTAGATAGGTTGGGCCACAAGGATGGGTGACATCAGCGGGTGTGCCTACAACATCACTCAGCCCCACGGCCCAGGGCACCCAGGGGTGAGGGCCAACTTTTAGAATCGACCCTCACCCCTGGGTAGGATGGACCATAGGGTTGGGTGCCACCAGCGAGCACGCCTGGCCATGGGTACACACTCTGATAGCATCCACCCCAATTGCCCATCCCACCCAGGGGTGAGGACTAGTTCTCAGAATCAGCCTCACTCTTGGACGGTTTGGGTGCCCACTGGCTCCACCCACGCGCGCAGCCTAGCCCCCCCAAGGGTGAGGTCAATTCTCATAATTGGCCTCACCCCTAGGTGGGATGGGTTGTGGGGGTGGGTTCCATCGGCGAACACATCTGACTATGGGTGTGCTCGCTAGTGGCACCTACCCCCACAACCCAGCCTGCCCAAATGTGAGGCTGATTTTCATAATCAACCTCACCCCTGGGGGCGCTGGAATATGGGGCTGGGTGTCATTGGTTGGTGCACCCTCTCAAAGTATAGCAACAAGAAGCATGGTGTCATGTCATGGGCACGCTTTCCCATAGGCACAGGCCTGTGGGAAGGTGTGCCCGATCGTGGGCATGTATTTCCTAGGAAAAACGTAAAATGGCCCTATGGCCAACCAGTGGGCCAATTCCCATAATCATCCCTTGATAGGCCATGGGGGAAATTCTGAGAATCAGCCCCTTGGCAGGCCAGGGGAGCGATTCCTAGAATTGACCCCAACAAGCCAGGGGGTCAATTTCCATAATCGACCCCCAGCATGTCATGGGAGCAATTTTGGGAATCAACCCCCTAACCTACCAGGGGTACTTCTAAGAATAAACCCCCTAGAAGGCTAGGGGGTTGATTCCCATAATCACCCTTGGTATGCCAGAGGGGCGATTTTGTGAATTGGCCCTGGCATGCCAAAGCGGCACAACAGCCCCCTAGCAAGAAAGGGGTCGATTTTGTGAATCGACCCCTTGGCATACAAGCGTTTGATTCTCAGAATTGGCCCCTTGGCAGGCAGGGGCCGATTCTCATAATCAGCCCCTGACCTGCCGAGGGACAGGGGAGAAATGGAAAAATAAATATTTTTTTCCAAAGTATGGATTTTTTTTTTTGTTCCGTATATGAACCTAACATCTAACTTTTCATGGGGGTTGATGTGCATGTTTCTAGTCTTTTTTCATTTTTAGAGTTTGTTTCATTTTGTTTGTTTACTTAAGCTATTGGTTTTTTGTAATTCACTGATTTATATACATGTATATTTTTTGCAGGAAACTGGCATCAAGGAAGATTTATGTGAATCTTTTTGGACCAAAGACTTCTAAAGCTAGAGGAGGATGCTCAAAAAATAATGTTGAATGAACCAAACCTGTGCTAATAACTACAAATCCTTCAAGTGCCTCAAAGGATAAGAAGTTGATTTCTTACTGGAATAAATCACAAGAAGTGAAGCATACAGAACATATATGGTTTGTGAAATATAGAGAAGGTGAACAACATATGTAGATATATATATATGTTGATATCCCTAACGATAGTGGAATTTATGAGGTGCTGGGAAAAGTACTAGAGATGTGTTTGATACCGGATACTGAAGTTGTTTATGTATTTAAAATACCACCCAAGCCACATGACAAGATTAGATATCAGTTTTATGACACAATAGATGAACCTACAAAGATGTGTAAACAAATCATAAAAGAGATTGCACAAGATATTGTAAGTATTGTTAATTATATTTATGAGTTTTGCGTTATTGTAGCTGTATGATTATATATTTTATAACTTAGTTTTTATTGACATGTGATATTATGTTTGACATATTTTTATTGAAAATATTTCAATCATGTTGGGAGGTATTTATTTTATAGAGCAAGATATTATGTATGTTGTCAGCATTTTCTACTTAGGGTTAGAAGAAGGTATGGAAAACAAGAAAAAAAATGAATTCACGATGCTACAAAACTACATCAAAGGGATCATCAAAGAATGCCTATATTGGATAAATCTAGCAAAGTTAGCTTACAGACATCTTACTTTTGAAGAGGAGGAAGTTGAAACTAAATCTAAAGAATATATTTCCATTACTGAGGATGATATTAGAACTAATATTAGAAAGGAGAAGAGCCATAAAAGACCAGAAGTAAAAATGCCCAAGTATGTCTCTATTCTAGTTGGTGATAAGGATGTTACTTATCTAGAAGAAAAAACGAGGAAGAAAACAAAAATTTATCATTCTCAAATAGTCAAGGCCAACAACAAATATCCTAGTGAAAATTCAAAAGAAAGCAAACAAATCATTACACCAAGAGCTAATTTAGAGGATGGAACTATTAAAACAAAAAAAAATGCCATTAGACATCACTTGCAAAGACAAACTGAATTGATGATGATTTTACTTTTCCGTTTAATGTCAGACAAGTCTATAATCCAAGTGAAGGAAAATTTAAATATCAAATTAGAAAGCCACACCACCTGCATGTTCACAACTTGAAGACGTTGATGAGGTACAATCCATATGCTCATGTGGTTGATTATGTGCTTCTTGTTGATCCATTTCAAGTTCCCAACAACGAAGAATTTGATAAGTCAAAATGTTTTGAATAAAATTATTATGTGCTTGGGGATACCCATTCTGTAAAATATCAAAGGAAATTGATGGAGGAATATCCCAATAACCCACGTTTCGAAACAATTAAATGTATCATTTATGTTGATTTATCAGATACAGAAGAAAATTTATTGGCATGGGATCATAATACAGATAATGAGTATAGGATGTATATTACATTCATCCAAAGGGTTAGATTTATTCATAATGAATTTGAAGAAAAATGTGGAGGGGATAAGACAAAGGTTAGTCTAGAATTTCATAAGGAATGTTGTATGGAAATAGGCTATTAAATAGAGGAAAAATCAATTCAAAAGGTGGGAAAGTACATTCTGATATATTCAAAAGTACTGAAAACATTTTCTAGTTGGAATTTAGAACTGGAGAGATATGGGAATTGATTAATGATATTTTTAGCATGTGGGAGAACATTGGCATTAAAAACTAGAAGGTCAAAAAGTCTAAACCCTTGATATGTAGCAGCAGTAAATCAGGTCCTGAAATGAAGCAACTTCTAGAAGATATGACTATCACACCTCGGAGACCATTGCAAAGAGTGAATTATGAAAAACTTGCCAAAACAACATTATCTCATATGAAGTCAGGGGAATTATCATTGGATGAAATGTGTGAGGAATTTCAAAGGTAAGTTTGTTGAATTATTTTTACTTATTTCTAGATTATAATTTTCTTTTAAATATAACATATTGTTGCTGGTATTATTTGTTATACATATCATTATATTAACCTTTTTTTACTGTATCTATTATTTTATAAGGTTTACATGAAAATACAAGAACATATGTTAAATTGTTGAATGAAGATAGTTGGGATCATGTTGTACGCAACTACCCAGATTCAAGTTCTACATCAACACTAAAATATTTCTATCTTGCATTTAAAAAGGTATGTTGATTTATACATTCATTTTTATTCATTTGTATACTATTTTTATCTTATATCTTATACATATATTTGTTTATATTATTAAATATGAAGACGGATGGAAATGGAGCGCCAGATAGTTTCAAAAACTTTATTGAAAAAGTTAAGATCGAAAGACTGAGAAAGCAACATCTTAGTAATGTTGAACTTGATCTAACTCTTACTCATTTCATTTGGAATGGGCTTGACACTATTCAATATCAAATGATACAAGGTGATTGTGAATACATTACTAAACTTATACCTAAAGGGAGTATTTCCTAGTTATTACAAATATTCCCCATGTTTCAATGTCCCAAACATTGACTATGATAGTGACCCTTATACTTATCAATCTCTTAGTAAAGTGGTTGCGGTATTTGCAGAAGTCACATCATCACCATTATGGATATTTGAGACATTTAATTCAGGTGCACAATTGGCAATGTTATTGGCAAGCTTCAATGGGAAAGCAAACTCAAGGATGAAGCTTACATGGTAAGACATTGAAATTGTATTTTCGATTAATGTTAAAAAATTCATTAATATACAAGTTAATTGAAGTTTTACTATTTCATGTTATAGGAAAAAGTAAAATCTTATTAACCGTGAGCTTCAACCAATTATAAATGATTGTTATTTCATCCATGTTGAAAGTTCGACCAAATATGATAACAATAAGTCTATGCTTCTTAATCGGGTAGATGGAAAGATATGATGTTGTTGTAAAAAAACTAACATATGAAGATAAAGAAGCAAAAAGGGAGATAGTTAACATTTATCAAAAACCACAGTCATTTATTAACTATCTTATAGACTTATGTTCAAATGAAGTAGATTAGATTCTAGATTTATTCTCAGGCTCACGTAAGTTTCATTATATAAAATTGAATTTCAATATCTTCTTTATTAATTTATATGTGATTATACTAATTTACTTCATTATTTCTTTTGTGCTTAATAACTAGGTACAATACTAACATGTTACCCACAAAAATGAAGAAATTGCATTTCCATTTAAAAAGACCTAGTACAGGGTAAATTTATTCAGTAGAGAATGAATGCTCTTCAATTTCTTCTAGATGCAATGCAAGAAATTGGGTTGACAAAAGGGGGTTTTAATGAATCATGTGTGGCAAAAAGGGAAAAGGAACCTCAACTAGCATTAGATGGAATGATTGGAAAGAAATGCATTGGTAGATTCGCAGACATCAAAGATCCATCAGAAGAGGAAAATGAGAAAACTTAAGCATAAAATATTGTGGAAGAAGACAATGATGAAACTCTAGAAGATGAAGAGTTTGGATTACGTGATATTATATTTAAATTTAAGTTATCCTTGGAAATCAAGCTCATTTTTAATATCTAATAATTAGATATACTTGTAATGTTTTGACTTTGACATTTTATGAGAAGAATAAGTATTTAGTTAATGTCGTTATATGTTCGATATTTGTATTATGTGATTTTTGTTTTAATTTTTATGTGAATCATTGTTTTTTGAGAAAAATAGTGATTATTATTATTTTTGACATGAAATATATATATCTCTCATTTTTAATATCTAATAATTAGATATACTTGTAATGTTTTGACTTTGACATTTTATGAGAAGAATAAGTATTTAGTTAATGTCGTTATATGTTCGATATTTGTATTATGTGATTTTTGTTTTAATTTTTATGTGAATCATTGTTTTTTGAGAAAAATAGTGATTATTATTATTATATATATATATTATATATATATATATATATATATATATATATATATATATATATATATATATATATATATATGAGGACAGACCCTATTATTTAATTTTGGAGGAAAAACCTTCCACTTTTTCTTTTAAATTGTCCTAAGAAAATATATCTTCTAATATTTACACAATGGAGATTTTATTGAAATCCCACGATACCGGTCACACTCGCTGTCAGGTGACTAGACATAAAATACAATGAAATACAACCCACCATGCTTCCTTATAAATATTTTACCAGACGCTTGAATATCCATAATTATCATTGTCACTTGAGTAATATAGATGTTGCGGGCTAGGTGACGAATGAGCTTCTGCATCACTGTCACTTGAGTAATGTAGATGTTGCGGGCTAGGTGAAAAATGAGTTTCCGCTTCGCTATCACTTGAGTAATGTAGATATGGCGGGCTAGGTGACAAATGAGTTTTTGCATGAGGTGGCATGATATTATAGCACGTTAAGAAAGGAGATCCATACATACTAAGTACCCTCTCATCTATTGGATTACAAATCAATCGAAGGAACTAAGATATTTCCTTGCAGACGGGTCCCTTTGGTGGCTGAGTAGTATGTACTTTAAGTGTGCTAAACAAATTCTCTATCTAGAAGCAAAACCATGCCTCAGACTATGTTGTTGTTATGATATCCTCTCGAATATAATCAATAAATTCATGTCTTTGGATGGTGCAGAATATTACTTCCCTTGGGCACCAGTCATGTAGCAGTATTTTGAACCAAGGAAACCAGTGATTATAGGGGTTACACATAGAACTACATTCGAACATCAGCCAAACTCCCTTGGCATATTTGGTGTGCAACAATATATTACAATAGTCTGCATAGCTCAGCCATGGCACATACAGACAAATATATCTTTGTCCTACAAAAGGTGCAAATCTAATGGCCCCTTGAAACATTATGGGTGAATCTATAAAATACATAATATTACTTACATTACTATGGCTACTATTAACCCATTTTTCAAGGATGTATTCATATTGAGGACTCTCCTTAACCCTATCTATGAGACATTGAAAACAAAATGATCTATGACAATATTTACATATTAGAACCCATTGAAAACCCTCTGGAGTAGAGGGATGTACTGATGAAGTAGAATCTGATGAACAACTGAACATCTTGATTTCCTTTAGAGCTGCTTCTCTTGTAAGAAAATCTGCTAAACAATTATCTTTTCCGTTTTTATACTCAATCTCAAATTCGAATCCATTCAACCATAGGCTCCATCTTAGTATCCTACTATTTTCTTGTTCTAACAATCTTTTGTTTCTAAGCATCCTAGCCATATGTTTGAGGTCTGTTCTTACAATGGATCTTACTAGCTTCGGAGGCATTCTTTTTGTAGAGTAAATACAATTTGTTCATGGATTCCTACAAGAGAAATGTTTTCAATATCTACATTTTCAGCTTCAAATCTAGCCCTAACAAGGTTTGGGATCATGCCAGACATTGCAGACACATATTTTCTCAAATAAGTTGTATTTTGTGGGTCTCTTGCCTTATAAATAAGATCCTGCGTTGTACAAAAGAACTCAGGAAGTTCTTTTATATCACAAATTATTTCACTCATGAACATATCTGTATAATGATGGATATCAACCTTAATTTCTCCATAAAACTCATGGAGAACTTCCTTGACAGGTTTAGCAACTGGCTTATGATTATTCATAATATTGAGCTTCTCAGATTCATGCATTCTAGACAACCATAATTCTAAGTTACCTTGGAAATCCCAAGTTATCCTTATAGATAATTCTAACCGTGAGGTTCTATTTTTGTGAATGGACTTTTGAGTACTTTCCCATGCAATCCAAGTATGGATTTCCATTAGGATTTCATTTTTAGATTTGCAATTCAGATTTTTCATTGGAGCTTGATCTATGTTAGCTCGACTAAGAGTAGGGAACTCATCAGTGTTTGAAGGATCATATGGAGTTTTCCCAGGAGAACCATACTTAGCATTAAACCACTTTTCCCATGCATATTCAAAAGGTTGGTTTGGTCTATTTCTATCTGCACTTATGGGTCTTTTAGTGGATCCTTATCCCTCTTCCTTTAGCATTTTTATTTTTGATTTGTTCTGTGGTGGCATATCAAAGACTGGGGTTTGTGATTGGACTAAGGCCAATTTTTCTCTAGCAAACGAAATAACATTTTCAAATTGAAAAATTCTAGGATTATGTACAGAGAAATATTTGAGCAACAGAGCAGTATTTTTCTTTTCATGGTTCTTTTCTTCTAGATGGAATGTCTGGCTATGAACTTCTGCTATAGTAAGTGCTTCTTCTATCTCAGGATTTTATTTCTCCAAACTCAACTTTAAATTTACTACTACTTCTATAATTTTCTCTAACTTCATATTTACATCTTTTAACATATCAAAATGGTCAGAAGCTTTTTGACTCAAATCATCTAAACTAGAATGGAGCCCTAAAACATGGGATTGTACTTTCAGTATTTCTTGTGATAGGTCATCTAAATTCTGTGCTACACATGTTAGATGATAATTGTTGTAGTTCTCAAGCATTATAATCTCTTGGGGCTTCTCATATATCAATTTCCTATAAAGTAGGAAATCTACATCAGCTACAACATTCCCATCTTTGAATTTTTATACAAAATTTCCAGGAGCAAGGCTCCTTTCTAGGAGTAGAAGCTTTTCTAAATCTTCCCTTGCCTTTTCTCTAGGCAGTGTGTATTCATGAACTTAATATCACTCAGAGAGGCAATCTGTAAACATTCATGACATTCTGTATATTGGCCTAAATTTTCTTCTTTCAAGGTGGATTGAGGTTTGTGAAAGACTTGAACTTTTTTTATCTAAACTTGGACTTCTAGAGGTAATAAAAAACTTGCATTGAGAAGATGATCCATACTTGTGTTTTTCTAGATGCCTACTGAGGTTTGAATTCTCATGGCTTCTGAGAGGGTGACTTCTAACAGGGCTTTTGGGTAATGCGGTTTCATTCCTTAGTCTAATGACTGGTCCTCTATGCGACTCAGAAATAGACAATCTTCTACGTTCTAGAGTTGGAAAATACATTTGAGACAATGGATGGTATTCTGCAGTCCACTCATCAAGTATTTTTAATTGAGAAAACCCTATTATGATAGAAGTGACATTACCAGGTCGAAGTATGACTCCTTCTATTGTGGATTTCTAAGTAAGCTAAGGATTGAGTGCTAGCAGAGTTGTCGAGTCAAATCGTAAATAAACAGTGGAATGTAACTAGGTAATATCAGACTCCTTAGTCATATTAAAGCCAAAAAATGGATGTAAGCTTGAAGTAGTTCATTAATATGGGGATTGGTTAACGAAACTTGGTATCGTGGGATGATGGATGACCAAACTGGACCATTGTGCAAAGGGGCCTCAAAACCACCTAGCAGGGCATCAGTAAATTGATTATGGCATGAATCAATCACACAAGCTAAGCAAGATACATTCAAACTAGGTCTGACAAGAGGGTTAATGCCAAATTGTATTAGTCCAAGATGCACATACTTATAACCTTGTTCTAGTCCCCATTGGACATATTTAGGTTTTATGAGTGGTATCTGATACATAGGCTAGGTAATATTGATAGGAACATTTACAGAGGCATATCGAATAAGATTGGCTGCACAAAACTTAAACATTGGAAGGTCATAAATCTTATTAGGAGATATATGAGGAAGCTGCCAATTAGGAGGAGGGGTAAATTCCTGAATTACTACCTTGGTATCATACAAGGGCTTAGATTTGTTTAATATCCTTCCAATCCAACTAGTTTTATTTTAAGCTTTCATATCAGCAGAGAAATCAAAACTACTTGAGGCCGTTTATTACTACAATTCACTACTCAGAGTTGCGCAAGCACGTAAGGAAAAGAAATACGTGAAGGTAAAATACTATGCACCTGAGGAATGGGACTCCCTCGGGATTACAATTCCTTCCTTTGGCTTCAATTATCTAGAGATACGGTCCACCAATAATCTTTGCTGCAACAGGATTTCATATAACGTCTTCATGCTACTAACCACATCTCGCTTGCTATACTAATAGCTAATATGGCTCAGAATTCTTACTCAAATAATAAAGACAACTCATAGAATGAAAAGGCACAACGTTTATTGACTGATCGAAAATATTACAAAAAATACATTATAAATACAGAGATTGGCTGTAAGAGCATTTATCAACCAAACCAAAACGGGAAAGCTGAAGCTAACATTGTTCATAGGTCAAAGGTTTTCTAGCTCATTACAGACTATGTCTATTACAATGCAATATTTTTGGCTCTGATACCAGATTTACAGACATTAGAAAAGCGTGGAGCGTGTGGATTGTGATTTTGACATGTCATTTCAAGCAAAAAATTATCAAAATTTTTCTTTAACTATGCAAAAAAATAAAGATCTCACTACAATATATATATATATATATATATATATATATATATATATATATATATATATATATATATATATATATATATATATATATATATATATGTGAAGAAGAAGAAGACTACTTCAAAAATTATTAAATTTAGAAAATAATTTTCCACATTTAATACATTAAAAAATTTAAAGTCAAAAAATAAGCCTTTTAAAAAAGGGTCTGATGCAGAATCAATATTTTTTAATATCATCCTTGAATCACTAACATTCTAAAAAATAATGTAAATAGAAAAAATTAAAATGTCAAAAACTATGCTATATATCTATATATATGTATTCTAAATCAACACTTTTCAAAATCGGTTGATTTTTTTGCTACCTCAAAAAAACAGATAACCATATCAGTTCCTATTACAAAGTTTACATTGTTGTTATGAGACATGTATTCCAAAACAAATGGTGGGAAAACATTATAGTGGGCATCATTTGTGGTTTATTAATGGCTATGGAAATTGGAAAAGGTATTGGCAAATGCGAGAGAAAATAAATGTCATTTAATAAAAGAAATAAAAGAAAGTAGGAGAAAATGGAGATGAAGAGACACAAATATGAATGTAAGGGGAATTAGAGAGAAAATGAAGGAAAATGAAAGAAAAAGGAAAAGGAAAGGAAAAGATATGACATCGATGATAAAAAGGCGCATAAGAATCAATTGATTAAACTTTTTCTCAAGTTTGGATCAGTTTCAAAGATTGAACACAAACAAGAATGAAAAGGGCAAGGAAGGAAATTAAGGAAGCAGAAGGAGACAATGGGATCATCAACTACAACTTGATTCCTTTGTAGGTAATAAGTTGCGTGTATTATCTCCTTATTGGTTTTTGGATGCATGATGCATGCATGTGATTCCTTGGTTATTTTTATCATTGGTATGGATATTTTCTTGGATTGATAGTGGTTTCATCATTACCTTTTCATTTCCTAAATAGCCATGATCTAGCAGATTCCCTATTTTAGATTTATAATTATTTATCAAGTTCCTTATAGCTCTGGGTTGGAACAAACACTCTGGAAGCCTTGGAATAACTTGGGTTGAGCTACTAGTTCCTATATTTGTAGGTTGGGACAAACTATTTGGAGCCGTTGGTGGGTTGAGTTACTAGTTCTTGGAGTCACAGTTGGAACAAACACTCTGGAACCCTGGAAGTTTGTAAGTTGATTTACCAGTTCCTAGAAATGTCGATAGCTTGGGTAGAGACCAAACTAGTTGATTTATCGATTTTTGGACATGAGGTGGAATCACTTTGGTTGAGGCGGTTTTACCTCTAAAAACCCTGGTTGGTTTAGCCTTGGTTCATTCCATGACATTCCATATTCATGCTTAGAATATGGCACAGGGTTGATTTCCTGAAAGGGATATTTGTTTCAACCCAATCTATGGTCGGGTGGTACATGGAAGTCCTTGACCTGGTTGCCTTTATGCATACGTTATTATATGTTACTTGTTATTGAGATCATTGAGCACAATTTTCGGTTTAAGGTGACGATTGTGTGACTAGTTTCTCATGGCTCCATTAATGTTAAGTGCATGTTACATTCATGGTGTATTTCTTGTAACGTGAAGTGCTCTTGTTATTAATATTGCTCATGGTTTTGATGGGTTCGTGGATGTTTTACATGGATGCATGAGCTAATCTATGTTTTATTGCAACTAGTATGAGAGGAAGAAAGACTTTGTGATGAACATATGATGAAACTAATGAAATAATCAATAAGTTATGCATCCATAACTTACAAGCACCATTTTCACAAACAAACAAAAAAGGAATAACATGTGTAGGGAAAGTAATAACCCATTTCCATTGCTGCATCTTGGAAGTTTGGTCATGCATGGCATCTCTCAACTCATATTTACCCTAGTACATATGTTAAAGTGGGTGAATGTGGGGTGGGGTGTTACATTATATTTGTACTATACAAGTTTATCCCATCATTAATCCTTGGACTATGAAGGTATCCCTTTCTAATGTTGAAGGTGTCATAGGGATGGGCATATTACGGAATATTATTCTCTTCCCTACATTGGAAATAAAGGGTCATGGTTTTGGTAGTCGAACCAAAAAGGGGGATTTTTGCATGATTGAAAATGAAAACAAGCCAGGGGATCCCTCTACGCAACATCAATAGATGGATCATACTTCATTGTTGACAAAGCATTTGGGATTTAGTTTTTTGGTGTTGTTGTGATGGATACGAGACCACATAATAGAGGAAATTTCAGCATAAAAGTTCCCTCCCACAGAAAAATAATAAAATAATAGTTAAAAAAAATAAAATAAGAGTTATGAATTTTTGAGGGAAAAGAAGAAAACTAATTTTTTTAACTGTATTTTTTTTCCTATCTCCTCATAGGTTTACTCAAATTTCATGTGTAGACACTCATTGTATACTGAATTAAATTTTGTATCCAATGAGTGACCATTATGCATAATTTTGAGAAGACCCACATTGATAAAAATTGAAGATACACTAAAACAAAATGTGTTCAACATGTTTGCTTAATGTATATTCAATTTTTATCAATGTGGGTCTTCTCAAAAGTAAGCATAATGGGTACTCTTTGGATACAAAATTTAATGTTTCATCCAACAACTGTTTACACTTTAAATTTGAGTAAACAATATGAGGAGATAAGCCAAAACTACAATTAAAAAAATTATCTTTTTTGCTTTTCCCTCTAATACATTTACATGTACCAGTTTTAAAATTCAAAGGATTTTTATTGATTTACATAGTATGACATGGAAATTACATGAAAAATTCATGGGGACTTTTAGAGAAAAATTTCCTCTAATGTAGAAGTGAATTGGAGGGCACTCCAACATCTTTTTTCATCACCCCTCTGGGTATCTCCCCTCCTCCTCACTATGTAACCAACTTAATAAACTCTTTAAATAGTTTGGATATGGGGTTTGTAATTTCCTCTCCCCCTCCTCTTTCTTGTAATGCTTCCTCTTCCTAGTCCCCAACTACAGTTCTAACTTTCCCTTTCCTACATGTAAACCCTACTTTCCCTTCTTATAGAATTGCATCAACCTCAAGGTAGGATAAATCCTCTAAATATTTGTCACACTATAATATTTTTTCGAGACACTATAACCAACCCTCCCACAATTACCCAAATCCACAAGCTCACCCATGTAAACATGAGATGGGATCTACTGTGAGAGACCCAATTTCCAAGATGCACTTATGGAAAATCAGGTCCACATGTCCAGAACTGACCGCAAACACCCATCGACAAATGATTACAATATTATTAGCCTAATTTGACTGAACACTATTTCATTTCAGTTCATTTCCATAAATTTAGAACAATTTTTTGTTTTTTGGACGTTTTTTGGGTTCTAAACTTTTAAGGTTATTTTGAGGACCTAAACAACATTTTTAAGGAAAATAGAGATAGAGGGGAAAAGTGTGAGGCCAATTTACTTATATGTTTTTGGAATCCTCGTACAGCTCTTCAAAATGAGGTATTATGATAGTCAGGTAGAGATTATATCCCCAAGTTATGATCCCGTGAAGTTAGAGGTCCCAATTACTCATTTATACAAACACTTTGTGTGCATAGTACATGTAGGTTATAAATACATATCTAGTTACTAATTCAATAATATCACTAGAGAATCATCAAGAATGCTCTAATGCCCCCTCATAATAGTTTCCATAACATTTATTAGAGCGTGCATTCATTCACCAATAATTTACCAATCAAAACGTAATGAGAGTCATAACTAGATCTTGTCATGAAACCATGCCTATAACCAACATATAACTAGAATAATAAAAATGATACAACAACCATAAAAGCCACATAATAACAAGTACATTTAATCATAAAATACAAGAGGAAATAACTCTTATTAACATATGAAAATCCCAACCAAGTCAAGGACTTCCACGTACCACCCAACCATAGATTGGGCTAAACCAAATATCTCTTTCATCCAATTACCCCCACACCATATTCCAAACATGAATGTGGGATCTCATGGAATAAAACAACAAAAGCCAAACTAGATCTTTGCAGCGCCAAACCACCTCAATCCTCAACCAGTGATTCCACCTCATGATTGGACATTACTAACATCAATAGATTGGTCTCTACCTAAGATATTAAGGGCTCGAAAGAGTTTGTTCCAACTTGACTCCAGGATTAGTAACTCAACCCATACCTAACACATGGCTCCATAGAACATTTCCAACCAAGGCTCCAAGATTAGTAATTTAAGCCACCCAGGGCTCTAGAGAATTTTTCCAGCCAAGGCTTCCAGGACTAGTAACTCGACCCAAGTTGTTCCAGGGCTTTGAGAGTGTTTGTTCAACAAAGGCTCGAAGAAATAATAACTCAACCCTCATCCATAAGGAACATAAGCATTGATCTCAAAAATAAATGGGAAAACCCATGATGCCATGGTTATCTAGGAAATGGAAAGGCTAGGAAAAACCACTGTCAATCCAGGCCATCCTCCATGTTAATGAGAAATCACAAAAAAATAAACACATGCATACACCATGCATGCCAAAACTAGCAAGTAAAGAATACATGCAACTTGGTAATTTCAAAGCAATCCAGTTGTAGTTGCTGATCTTGTTGTCCCCTTGTGCTTTTCTACTTTCCTTTGTCTTCTTTCTCCAAATCCAACGTGCTCCAATAATGCTCCAATATTTTTCTAAGTGTGCAAGAGTGTGAGTGAGAAGTAGAATAGAAAAGAGATCAAGGCTGAAACTAAAATAAATAAATTGAATTGATCCTCAAAATCCTTTTTATCATTGAGGCCTCTATTTCCTTCATTTTCCATTTTTCCTTCAATTTCCTCATCACATGAAACCTATGACCTTTCATCTTTCTTTTCTCATATTTTTCATTATTTTCATAAACTGATGCCACTTTTTTTTACCAAATCCTTTTCCAGTGCCTCTACCAATTTCCATAGCCATTAATTAATCACCAATGACCCCATCACTATGTTTTTTCCTAACATTCAGCTTCGAATACGTGTCCCATGACTTTGGTCTTATTTTTTCCTTTATTAACTTTATTACAAGGATATTTAACCAAGGTTGTTATAGAACCCTCCTCCTTGGGGGAACACCATCCTCAGTGTTTTTTAGAAATTGCTTGTAGATTCAAACTGCTTGTGTAATTTTCTAAAAAAGAATATTTGAATCTACTCTACTCATCAGCGGAAACAATTAATCGATCAAGAAATCACAAATCATAAAAGATAAAGAATTCAATCAACACATTACAAAATGATTTCCTCGGGAAATCCATAGATAAAAACCCTCGTTATCTATATATTGCATTAGTCAGAAAATATGAGAAGATTAAAATGGTTGTTCAACCTAAACAATCTCTACACAATTACAATCTATCTCATTGTCTCACAAGTTGACTCAGGAAAATACTTGGGAAATTTTTTTGCCTACCAAGCTCCCATTTCCTTGCATCATTTCCTTGGGAATTATCCCCCTATTAAATAGGAAATTTTTCATCTAGGACTGCATAATCCCTATAGTCCTTTCTCTTACTGCATGCACCACCTGTACAATTTGGATGATTATACAACTGATATTACACTGCACTTGAACTCCAATCTCAAATGGGTAACTCTAAGATCTGACATGCATGAATAATTTATGATTGAATCGTCAATTAACTAGTTGAACACATGAAGCAACACCCCACTATCTAACCTCCTACTAGTTCCTTCATCAGTTGGAACTAGTTTAATTGACTTTAACTCAGTTAAATTGAATTAATTAATTACAAGTCAAAATAAACTCAACCAAGGCTCCTATAAAGTAGGAGAAACTCTACATTACTCAAGTTAGACCCTATACTCGAATTAACTAAGCCAACTAATTCAAATTAACCTGGTTAACTCGTACAAGTTGTCTTGTGTTGTGGAATTACAATTTTATTCCTAATTTAATTCAAGGGAAAACAAAATCAAGATTTTTCTTGTTGCATTTTTATCACTCCCTCTCAACAAAAAAGGGATTATCGGATACCTCATTCCTACCTCTATGGAACTCGATTTATTTATTTATTTATTTATTGATAGTTCCTTAGTCAATATGTCTACATCTTGTTCCTCTGTAGGAATGTACTCCAATAGCATGATTCTCCTCTACACACAATCTCATAGATGGTGATACCAGATGTCGATATGCTTGGACCGATCATGAAAAACTGGATTCTCATAGAGTTTGATACAACTTTGATTGTCATAGTAAATCATTGTAGTATCCATCTGTTGACCAAATAACCCCACAAAGATCTTTCTCATCCATATATCTTCATAAGATGCTTGACTAGCAGCAATGTACTCTGCTTATATCAAACTGGGTGCAACTGGTCTTTGCTTCCTGCTATACCAAGAAATTGTTAATGACCCAACACTAAAGATTTCCCCTGATGTGATCTTCTTGTTTGATGGACTCCCTGCCAAATCTACATATGTGAAGCCTTGAAGATTCACTCCCTTTGTCCGTCTATACCAAAGACCAAACTAAGTGGTGCCTCTGAGGTATATCATCACATGTTTAGCTTCCTTCCAATAGAGTTTGTTTGGCTTAACCAATTCTTGACTCAGTTGGTTGACTGCAAAACATATGTTTGGTCAAGTGTTCACCAAGATATCTATATATTCCATTAGTCAGAAAATATGATAAGATTACAATGATTTTCTCAAGCCTGAGCAATCTTTCCACTATCTATATCTATCTCATAGCTTCCTAGACAATCCTAGGCCAATACTTAATCAATTTTTTGCTTTCCCAAGTCCCTATTTCCTTGCATTTTTTCCTTGGTAATTATCCCCCTATTAATTAGGGAAATTCCCCAATTGGAATTGTGCAATCCTCATAGGCCTTCCTCTGACTGCATGCACCACCCGTATAATTTGGATGATTATACCACTGATAGTACACTACCCTTGAACTCTAATCTCAACTGGGTAACTCTCTGATTTGACATGCATGATTTATTTATAAGTGAATCATTGGTTAAATGGTTGAACACATGAAGCAACACCCCACTGTCTGACCTCCTACTCATTCTTCCATTAGTTGGAACTAGTTTACTTGAATTTAACTCAGTTAAATTGAATTAATTAACTACAATTCAAAATAAAATCAACCAGGGCTCCTATAAAGTAGGAGACACTCTACATGACTCAAGTTAGACCCTTAACTTGAATTAACTAAGCCAACTAAGTCAAATTAACTTAGTTAACTTGTAAAAGTTGTCGTGTGATATGGAATTACAATTTTATTCTTAATTTCATTCAAGGGAAAATTAAATCAGGACTTTTCTTGTTGCATTTACAACACTTCCTCTCAACAAGAAAGGTATTATTAGATACCCCAATCCTACCTTTATGGAACTCACATTTTCCTCTTAATAGTGCCTTAGTCAAGATATCTGCATCTTATCCCTCTATAGGAATGTACTCCAATAACATGATTCTCCTCTACATACAATATCATATATGGTGATATCAGATGTCGATATGCTTCGATCGATCATGAAAAACTAGATTCTCAGAGAGTTTGATACAACTTTGATTGCCACATTAAATCATTTTAGGATCCATCTGCTAACCAAATAATCCAATGAGGATCTTCCTCATCCAGATAGCCTCATAAGCCTCTTCACTAGAATCCATGTACTTTGCCTCTATTGAACTGAGTGAAACTGATCTTTGCTTCCTGTTGTACCAAGAAATTGTTGTTGACCCAATACTAAATATTCTCGCTAATGTGCTCTTCTTGTCCTATGGACTCCCTGCCCAATCTGCATTTGTGAATCCTTGAAACTTCACTCCCTCTATCCATCTATACCAAAGACCAAACTGAGTGGTGGCTATGAGGTATCTAAACAAATTTTTAGCTTCCTTCCAATAGAGTTTGGTTGGCTTAACCATTGCTTGACTAAGTTAGTTAGCTACAAAACATATGCCTGGTCATATGTTCACAAAATACATAAGTGAACCCACAAGCTTCCTGTAAATAGTAGCCTCCCACTAATTCACCTGAAGTAGCATCTTCCTTCCTCCAATTCCCTGCTAGAGGAGTCTCCATGGGTTTTTTTCTCTCCATGTGGAACTTCTTTACTATCTCGTTGGCATACCTGCCTTGAGAGACAAACAATTTCTCATCTCCTTGCCATACTTCCATACCAAGGAAATAATACATCAGCACCAGGTTCTTTATCTCTAATTCTCTTGCAATATCCTCTTTGCAAGATTTGACCAACTTCTCACCACTTGTTAGAAATAGATCATCGACATAGAATATTGTAATCAATAATTTACCTTTGACCACAATATGGTAAAGGTTTGTGTCTTCTTCTCTTTTGGTGAAGCCCAACCTTGTTAAATAGTTATCGATCCGAGTGTGCCAAGCACGAGGTGCTTGTTTCAATACATACATCACTCGCTTTAGTCTGCACACATGCGACTCTTTGTTGAAGGTCTCAAATCATTTTGGTTTCTCAATGTACACCTCTTCCTCAATCACTCCATTAAGGAATGTTTTCTTCACAATCATCTGATGTGTCTTCCATCACATCTCCACTAAAAGTGCTAGAATATATTTTATTAAATAGTACCTTGCTACAGGAGAAAATATCTCCTTCAAATTAATTCCCTCCACCTGAGAGAACTCTCTAGCCACAAATCTAGCCTTTTGTTTCTTGGCAATCCCATCTGCTAATTTCTTTACCTTAAAAATCTATCTATAACTCACCATTAACTTGTCTATTGGTATTGGGACCACTTCCCAAACACTGTTTCTAATAATGGAGTCATACTCCTCTACCATGGCATCAACCCATAATGGTTTATTCACTTCTTCCTCGAATGAGGATGGTTCAATCTCTACACTCTCACTCATCAGATCCATGTATCCAATGTATTGATACAGTGACCACCTCTTCATGCATTATGATGTGGGTGCTCCCACATTCTCTCTAGCATCATGCATCAATCTGTCAACCTCTCTAGTGCACTTGCTTCCATCTTTGGATGTCTCTGCATGAGTGGGTGCTTCCACTCTCTTATCCTCTACATGTGGTTGCTCCACATCATCTTGAGGTTCTTCCTTTGTAGCTAAAATATGTTCATTTACATGTAACTGAACCTCCCTCTTAAGGGAATATTTCATGGCCTTATCTTCACCGAACTTCACATCTCTATGAACCATTATCATCTTATGAGATGGAAGGTACACCTGATAGTTGTGAGCTATACCAGTGTACCCCAAAAATTTGCCCAACTTAACTATTGGATCTAGATTTTTCCTTGCATCTGTGTAAACATGGTAGTAAAATGATGAACCAAAGATTCTAAAGCATGCCACATGTGGTTTCTTACCTGAAAAAATATTCTTATGGTGTACTCATCTCGAGAATCCAATGAAGACTCTTGTTTTGTACATACATAGTTGTGTTGCATGCTTCATCCCACAAGTGCAATAGTAGGCCCTAATCATGTAACATTTCCCATGAAACTCCACCAATACTTTTGTTCTTCCTTTCAGCCACCCCATTTTTTTGTGGGTTATGGAATGATATTAACTCTCATTGAATGCCTTCTGATGCAAAAAAGTTCTTGAATTCATTTGACACATATTCTTCATTGTTATCGCTCCTAAGAGCCTTCACTTTACTACCAATGTATTTATCAACAAGTTCTTTAAATTCACAAAATTTAGAGAAGGCCTAATATTTCTTCTGCATGAAGAAAATCGAGTACCTACGTGAGAAATCATCTACAAATATTACATAATACTTGTGATTGTCCATGGACGTTGTCGAGAATGGTCCACACACATCTAAGTGAACTCTTTTAAGGATCGCTTATGCTAGATTTTCCTTATCATGAAAGTTGGCTTTGGCATACTTCCCTAATGTACACCCTTTGCATGTATCTTTGTTGTAAAATCTCGGGTTAGAAATCGATGTGAAAATATATAAGGCCATGGATATTGTAACAACCCTGGTGAAAATTCCATATAATAAAAGTTAAAAACAATAACCATGGTTGATGGGACACTTATTCCAAGCTTAATGTTGGGAAATACATCCTAGGGGGTGCTCATTTGGTTGTTTATGGCTAAGGAAATTAACAAAGGAAATGGCTAAGGCTTTGGAAAGGAAAAATGGCATTTTTGCACAATTATTTATGAAAATAATGGAAATTAGGAGAAAAAGGAGGTGAAAGTTCACAGGTTGCATGTGAGAAGGAAAATGAAGGAAAATAATGGAAAATGAAGAAAACAGAGGCCTCATTCATAAAAAGGCTTCTGAGGATCAATTAGTAACCTTTTGTTAGTTCAGTCTTGGAGCTCTCTCATTATTCTCTCTTTCTCTCTCATACTCTTGGATAGTTAGAGTTTTCTTGGAGCACTTTGGCATTGGACCAAGAAAGGAAAAGAAGGAAAGAGGAAGTAGAGATAAAGCAGGGAAAGGCAAGATCAAGAAACTACAATAGGCTTCATTGCTGCTCTCAATTTTCATTTGTATTTTCCTTGCTAGATTTGGCATGCTTGGGATTTCATGTGGTTCTCTTCTATCATGGCATGGGTTTTTCCAGATGTGACAGTGTTTTAGCCTAGCCTTGCCATTTCTCGATAGATTTGATGAAATGGGTTCTCAAATGCGGCTTATGTGGGATGGCCAAATTGAATTCAAAGCTAAGTGGGGTGGATCTACAAATTTCCTAATGCATGGTCTAAGTGGTCCCTAAACTAGACTATGGATCACGAAGCCAGTGGCCTAGTAACCCTTGAACCGAACTGTGGGTTGTGGTAAAGTTAGATTATGTGCCTTGGTGGGCCTAGGAATCCTTGTTAATGAATGATGGGATATACGGTAAAGCCAAGAGGTGGATTTTATCTCCATTATGCCTATTGGTCCTGGGATGGGATCTATAGTAAAGCCTGGAGAGTATGCCTTTCTCTAGAGCCTAGTCACCCTTGGATCAGATTGAGGATTGTGGTAAAATCTGAGAGAGTAGGAGGCACTCAAAATCCTCATGTTGTAAGTGAAGACATCGATGCCATAGATATTGATTGGTATTTTTGATGTGTTCTATGAGTCCCACATTCATGCTTGGAATATGGCATGGGAGTGATTGGGTGAAGAGAGACTTGGCTCAGCCAATCTATGGTTAGGTGGAACATGGTAGTCCCATCTCTAGTTGGTTAATTGCATTCAGTAATGAGAAATTCATTCCCTTGATTTTCATGTGTAGATGTATTGATGTATATGTGGATTTTGATGGCTGATATGTTTTTGGTATTTTTGTTCCTATTATGCTAGTTATATGTATATTTTATGATAGTAGCCATGTATGTCTCTCAGCATGTTTTTACTTGTACCTGAATGGATAATGTGTCTATGACCTAATAGATGATAATGCAACAAATAACACGAGGGAAAAATGGTTTATAGGGATTATTAGATAACTATGAGATCCCTACACTTAATTTTGTTGTTTACACCTATAGTTTTACATGTTGAAGATATGTTTGACGAAATGTTTGTCATGGCTAGTAGGGGTCTAGCTATGGTCTTGTTCATCTTATTTATTTTGCATCATTATTTCCTTGTACTTTTACTGATTTTAGGTTATCACTCCATTGTGAGCAGTGACCTGGGCTCTGGGTCTGAAAAAGTGGCTTAAATCCCGAGGTCGCTGGCACAAAACTAGCAACTTTGGTCTTTGGTCACTGGCAAGCAAGCCTGTGAAAGTGACTTTGGGTTCTGATCACTCCTTTGCCCATATCATGAGCACGATCATGGCCTAAAGGATCCAGAAAATTGGTGGGACACAAGTACAATCTGTCTAAGTGGCTGACATGTCTCTTGAGGGTTTTGTTGTAGATGTTGGATGACTGTGTGTGATGTTCCATTGATTCCACTTCCTTAAGGACACATAGGAGTTAGAATCTGATCATAGTAGCTTCTTGTCTCATGTTTACCCCGATGACCATGGTTACTTGGGTAGATGTGGGAGGAAGGTGTTATAGAGTGGTATCATATCATGGTTCAACTCTCAAACTGGATGGGTAGTGTGTGTTGGGCATGCATGCATGTCAGTTGCATGTGTGTCTCTTACACTTGCATTTCATGTTCTTGTTTCATTTTCTTGATGATTGATTATGGTTGTTATGGACAATTTGATATTGATATTGTGGAATGAACTTGTCATGAGTATGTGACTGGATGGATATGGATTATATGTTGCTTACATGTTGATTTTATGTGTTCAACATACATCCTTGCATGTTAGGCTACATTCTTGAATATTTTGACTACATGTATCAGTCTTGTAGGTTGATTACAATATTTGATCTCTTATATTCGAATACATGTTCTTATGTGTAGGTGTAGTTGATTATGCATTGCTTATGCATATTGATGGTTGCATGTGGAAATGTGTAAAATGGAGAAATGGTCATTGTCATGCATGAGGTCATAGAATGCATTGTTCATATGGCCTTGCATTGATGACTGGACCTTAACCATAGTGATGTTTACGTGTTGATACATTTATTTGCGTATGTATATATTTTGTTATGATTATGTTATGCAAGTGTCAAGTTGATTTGGTGATCTTGCAGATAAGGTATCCTCCCTGAGCTATACTAAGGTATGTCGGTTTATTGTGATTTGGTTTATCTGACATATTATATATTGCGGGATAAATATAAAATGGCTAGCAAGATGTTTGACTACAAAGAATCTCGCTATGAATCCGAAGAGAAGTATGGTGTTGGGAATCCTTCCAATTTGGTAGTTACACTGAAAAGATTAAATGGAGAGATAAGGATTTGTAAGGAAAATAATGACCGGATCATACATGCACAAGAAAAATAAGTAGAGGCTAATGTTATACTTCTTCAAATATTTTCATACTTGCAGCAACAAGGGCTGCTTTCGAGCAGCCATGGACATGAGGATGGAGCTAATGGGGCATATGGCAGTAGATCTCCTGGTAGATAGAGGTAGGATAGATCCGAAACAGGGAGAAATGGTAGGTTGTTGGACACTCCGGATGGGAGGGGCGATGAGTTCAAGTACTATTCTAGATATGGTTCTGATAGAAATTATAATCGTCATCACTACCATCCTTATAGGTGGAATGATAGGGGATACTTTCCAGGTGACTTCAAGAAATAAAAAACACCTAATTTTGATGGAGACATGAAGAAGCTCGAAGAGGTAGAGGCTTGGATACTTGGGATGAAAAAATTCTTTGAGTTTCATGAGTACACAAATAAAATGAAGGCTAGAATAACTATCTCCAGTGTTGTAGTATTTTTGGAGCACAAGTGTACCAAAAAACACCCCCTTAGCATTGGATTGTTACCTACAAAGGATCACAGTCAAAATTGGTGTTTTTAGTGGACAAACTTAAATAAACACAACATTGTAAATAATGGATACAGTGCATACATAAACATAGACTTAAACAAAGAGGTGGATGAACATAACAATTCTCAAATGGATAAAACATATCAATAATATATGGAAAAATATCCCTTTAACTATAACTGGTGGTATAGGTAGAATGCAATCAGAATACTAAAACACTTGAAGAGAATTCCTTGAGCTAGGGAGCTCAAAAATCCTTAGCGAGGATGTTTCTTTTACTCAATCTATTTTCAAGTTTATCCTCTCTCTTAAAAAAGTGTGAAGACTCTCCAAAGGGTGGATTACTCTTCACTCACTAAGATGTTGGGTTGTTTAGAAGCAAGTTGGGCAACATGCTAGTGCTCTTCACTTCCTTGATTTCAATAATGAGATGGTGTTTTTCTTACAAGAAGTTTGGCCATCATAAGAATGTCCCTTCATTTGGCTCTCCCATGTCCTATTTATATAGAGTTTTTTTGAATCCCTCTTCCCTCTCTTGGTACATGTATGATAAAGACACATGAGTAGGACAAGAGAATTCCATTGAGGGTTGCACTTCTCCAAGGTGACTCGAATTCGGTTGTACTATGCTGATCTAATATCAAGAAATCAGCTCCAAGTGTTAAGAGTGGTCCTAGATTGTTGAGTCACCTTTTCTGCAACCGTGCAACTTTTTGAGGATATGCCACGTGTGCACATTTATCGAAGAAATATACACATGGCCTTAATTTATTTCCTTTATAAATTGTTGACCTTAGGAGAACCTATGATTTTAGAATCTTTATAATGTATTCAGTTGGAAAATGTCCACCTGTGCATTCTATTTGGACACTTTTAATGTCTTCTCTATTGTACTAGCAAGTTTATGATTTTCCAGTGTTAATAGTTTTTCCCTAATGTATGAGGTTAAGAGAAAATGTATAGCTGAAATACATCATGTTTTCATTTCCTTTGGAGAGTGTGAATAGCTTTTTGAGAGAGAGGATATCTTGTTTTGGAGATGAGTAGAGAAGAATCCCTTGACTAAATATGAATCATACCCATGCTCTGGTGGAAAAAATAAAATAATGTTGTGTTTATACAAGGAGGGCATGTCCCATGCTCATTATGATGGCTAATTGGAACTCATTACAATTGGAAAACAATTGATTTGTGTCGAGCCAACTTTTTGGTTGTTGACATGCTGATAGCTGATGATGAACATTGTTGATGCCCTCAGGGGCGATTTCTGGTCAAATAGGTGAGATATAATTTTCCTATGCATATATTGGTGAAGCACTTTGTTGATGGGTGTTGTGGAATGCATAGATATTTGGTGGCAGGTACCTCCCCCACCCCATAATATAAGAACTGCTAAATGAAGTTCTTAGTGAAGCGAGGATCTTCAACTATGTGAATGAGTTGCAACAATAACTAAGTATGACACCACCTTGACATGAATGATTTGAGTTGTTTTTGAATTTCAAGGGAACTAATGACATCACTGCGAAATAATGGTTCCCAATGTGCCACCTGAGAATATCACTATTAAGGGAGGGAGTATCCAAGGTACCACCTCTTTCCTGGAATACATTTGTTGAAGACAACAGGAAAGGGGTTTCATCTGCCCAACGTGGTGAGTTGAGAAACCGATGTGAGATATGATTAAATTGTAATAAATTGGGTTAGATAGTCATGATAGTGAGGGCTATAAATATTGGACGATACTGATAGCTATTCTAAGGTTAGAGTTCGAGACACAAACAACGGTGATCAAAACCATGCTTCCTGATGATCCTGGAGTCGGTAGGATTTCTAGGATGGGTGTAAATGATTTTTTACGAACGCAAAAAGTGGGGATAATTCACTGATGAGCTATGGCCCAAGGTGATTAGAGACTACAGTCAGGAAAGGGCAATGAACTATAAAAATCAAATGTGGATGGGAGATTTTTTTTTTTTTTTTGAAAAAACCTTTGTACACTTGCCAAAAGAATAGGGGTTGGTTTGGATGTACAACCACAGAGACGGGTGCCCCATGATGATAGTAGCTTGTGCAAAGGTGTAATGTATCTATTGAGGGTAGGAGCCCGATTGGCTCATCTCCGTGGTGGTTGGGTGGGTGGAGTGGTACGAATGGGCTATGTGATGTGGATGAACGATAGGCCAAATGTAGGACGCGAAGGTGCATCTGTTAGTATTTGTGAGGGGGGCCGGAAAACGGGGTCAATTCATAATCAATGTAGCATAATGAGCATAAACTTTCAGATATGTATGTGAGATGGTTCCCAAGCTAGAGTGAGTGGTCATGGCTCCTTTCTGTGAAGAAGGATATACAATGATGAAGGGATCCATGGGGGGGGGCTTTTCTATCGACCGATGTGAATTCTTATCATGTTCAAGTGTGAGATGGTGATAAACATGGTTGAGATGTTGTTCCTTATGGCACATTTAAGAGAAATGATGTCAAGATATGCAATTTTTTTTAGGGGGAAGCATATCATGTTGAGTAAAGAATGATAACTGCTCTCTTTTTGCTTGTCGAGGTGCTAGTTAAAGCTGACCATGTGTGATATTCCTGCAATGGATACAGCCAAAACCTGAAGTGAAAACATCGTTCAAGACATATATATGTAATGAATGTTATGGACTTAGAAAGCTGGAGAAGTACCTGACATATGCAGTAGCTATAAAAAATGACTTTTTGTGCTTATGGGAATAGAGGGTTCCATGGTGAAGATGTTGTGGGACTGATCTTCGCATCTCTTTCGATTTTGTCAATGGAGATCCTAGGAATTTTCAATGTTCCCCAATAGATTGAAAACAGGGTGATAGATAGGGTGGTGGGGCCCAAATATCAATCATTTGCATTGTTGAGTTATGGAGGTAAGAGAGTTTTCCTAGAGCATTTCTTGTTTTTGTGGTCAGATTGTGTACCTGGGATTCACACTGTCAGAGACAGGTAAGAGCTTTAGCAAACGCCTTTGTGATTTTTAGTCTGCTAGATTAGGTAGGTCATATAGGGGTCCCCTATACGGTTTTTTAGGGTCAATTTTGAGGACCGCGTGGGTGACTCTACTTGAGCCACATGGTCTTCACGCATAAATGGAGTTATGCGCAAATACCCTACATGAAAAGGATACTTAGATGCACATTGCGTGAGTCTGAGATATGGGTGATCCAGGTGGATCTTTAGAAAAGAACTAGTGGCATAGTAAAAGGCTCAAAACTCAAAGTGGCAAAATTTGGGCAAACTTAGCATCGGATCGAAGTACTTGTCATCCTGATTCCAATGGTGCAAATGACACTTAAATCTAAGTTCAGATGATGAAGTTAGAACAAGTCAAAGTTTGAGTTTCACTTGTCCAGGTAGTAGGAAAAGATGACATGACAAAAGTTTCAGTGAATGAGGGAGAGCCACGTGGTAGGTTTCCACTAGGACTTGCATATCGCATATTGTTGAAAAGGAGGAGAGGCTTAAGGAGATCGGCCCTTGGTGTTGTCGGCTTCGATTGAAATTTTGCATATCATAGGATGGAGGAGGAACATAAAGGTTAAGAATTAGCCCCAACGAAGACTTGGTTGTGATGTGATTTTATCGCATATCGCAATCGCAGAAACGGGGATGGTGTTACAAAAGGCCCTAGTGAAAAATGTTGATTGAGATTTCACAATAGATGGTCAGATGTTATAGCTTATGTTCTATGCTTAATAAACTCGGCTACTCCATAGGCATCGCAAAAAACTGAAGTATGAGTATGTTGATGTTTCAGAGCATCGATTGCGATTACGATGGGGACCCTGGGTGCGGTAGGTTATATATTTTGTTCTGTAAGTCTGACGGGTCCGTACATCGTAGGATGCCTATGTCTTGGCTTGGACTATCTGTTGACAAGTTGGAAACATCGATAAACATGCCGCTAAGGCTCATGCATAGTTGAAATGGGTTTTCCTTGTTGGAACGAGGGTTCACTATTATGGTAAGGTTGTTGCCATGTATCCTTCTGGCCCGATTCTGCCTGCTAACTTGGGTTCTTATGTTAGAACTACCACGGTTTTGAGGGATGTCATCATGCTTATATATATGAATTCTTGTGTCAGGAGAAGCAGAGAGGACTAGTCGAATACTTAGAATCTATTGCACACAACAGACCCTAACCCTAGCAGCAGGCCAAGACCTCACCTTGAGCAGCAAGAAGGTTGTAGAAGGCTTGATTATCCACATTGGGAGTTTGGATAGGTGTTTTTGCATTATTTTTCACTAGGAGTTTAGTGGTACTATTTGTTTCTGAACCTAGGCTCTCCATTCTCTGCCCATAATTCAGCTTGGAGGTATCAAGTTTGTAATTTCTTGTTCTTGTACTTTTATCTCTTTTAAGCCACAAATTGAAAGAAGGCCTCCCCACTATTAAGCAGGGCCCAAAGATGTAGTCAAAATTGGACGAACTCAGTAATCAAATCATTGTGTCATGGTTTTTTTATTGTTCTGATTATTTTTGCATTTTTTAATGGGCTTTTAAGTTCCATGGGTAATTAAATGTGTTATATGTAATTCCGATGCATCTGTAAGTAAACAATCTTGGATCAATTTTGGTATCAAAGTAGGTATTTATAGATGCGAATTGCATGATTTTATGCTAACCTGGAACAAGATGCAAAAAGGAGAAGGAATGCTTAATTTGTTTGATCCTGAAGCAGGACGTGCACAACGAAGAAGAAACATGGTCAATGAAGAAGCTCATTGGGAAGAGGAACAAAATTTCCGTAAGGTATTCTACAATATGGCAAGGAGGAGAAGAGAGGACTGGTTGAATCTATTGAACATAGCAAACCCTGACCCTGGGAGTAGGTGGGGACCTCATCTTGAGAAGCAAGGAGGTTCTGAGAAGGTTGCAGAAGGCCTGATTATCCAAATTTGGAGTTTGGGTAGGCGTTTTTGCACTAATTTTCACCAAGAGTTCAGTGGTATTGTCTCTTTATGAAGCTAGGATCTCCATTCTTTTCCCATATTTCAGCTTGGAGATATTAGGGTTGTAATTGCTTATTGCTTGTACTTTTATGTCTTTTATGCCACTAATTGAAAGAAGGCCTCCCCACTATTGACTAGGGCCTGGATACGTAGTCTAAATTGGATGAAATCCATAATCAAATCATTGTGTCATGTTTTTTATGTTCTTTTGATTATTACCACATTTTTTTACATAGTTTTAAGTTTCATGGTTAATTAACCTTGTTATATGTAATTATGATGCATCTATAAGTAAAAGATCTTGGATCACCAGGGTTCGTCGCGACTTTCACAAGAGTTTGCACGTTGGTCACACACTTGTATGGGATATAGGTGCATACATTGTGCATTTTTATAAAGAATAGGCACACGCATCGTGCACCTATTTAGGAAATAGGCATGCGGTGGGAGAAAATTGGTTTTTTGCAGCCATTTTGATTTTTTGAGTACTTGAGGGGTTCCCCTTTCTGACTTGTGGCATCCTTGGTGGAAGGATGATTTGGAGAGAGTGAGATTGGACTCCTCTTTGGAATGTTGTGATGCAGGATGCTGATGCAATGAAACAACTAGTGCAGTGAGGGTTGTTAAAGTTTCTTCAGAACTTGTTGATGAGGTCGCAGGATAAGTTCCTGAGATACCTATTTAATTGTTGGGATGTAGATCACCAGGTGATGGTTATCCATCATATGAACCTCCCAATCCCGGCGAAGTTTGACATATAGTTTGTTACTGGTTTGATTCCATGAGGGGAGGTGTTTCCTTATCCCCTTCTAGGAGGTGTTGCTAGCATGAGGGTTTGGGCTAATGGGCACTACAGTCCAGACCCTATTTCAGATGGTTGTGTGAGGATCGCAGTAGTGGAGGATCTAATTGATCAAGTAATGCTGGCTATTGTTGTTTGACTTGTTGGGTCGATGTCCCCCAACTGGTGCTCGGAGTTTCATGTTTCAGTTTTGCAACGACTTTAGGCAGGGGCATTCTTTGAATGGGTCCAACTAGTGTGACAGGGGATGGTGTCGCAACTTACCCAAGTTCAACAATTTTCACTGAAGAGTTTTGGTTATGGGAGTGTGCTTTGGAGCATACTCCATGAGAGGGTGGTTATGTTTCACCCTGCTCTTGTAGTACTTGCGGTGTGTCTTCGAGAACCTCGCATGTGTAGTTGGGATATGCGATGTTGCAGGAGGGTGGAGGAGAGGTGGGTCGGTACTGGATCGACTTAGTGTAGCATTGGTTTGAGTCCAATCCCCACCTAATATTGGAATACCCGAACCATGGTATTGACTTCCAAGGAGATCTAGAGATGGGGCTCCTTCGAGGTGCTACTTGGGGGCGATCAGGTATATGTTTGTTAATTTTACATTTGTATACATATGCGTTTTTTCATGTATATATGATTTGTAATTGTATTGACATTATGCTTTATTTACTTGCAGATGTGGGGCCACGAGGACATCCACTGGCCTTTCTTGTTGGCCATGATTCAATACATATGGGAGTTGTGGGGGACGGGCCTATTCCTCAAAGACCCCAGGTACTGAGGCCACCAAATGCTTCTCAGGGTGGTTTAGAGCAACTGGCACAGTGGCCTTGGCTGGAGATTGGTGGGCCCTTTGGAGATGGGTTTATGGTTACAAAGAGGCTAGTCTCATTAGCTGAGGAGGTTGAGGCATGATGAGGTGCTGCAGAGGCAGAGTTACAATGGTACTATGACTCCTACAGACGAGTGGATATCTTAATCAGAAGTGTGCCCTTTGAGGGATTGGCTCACCTTCCAAAGGTTGTGGTTGAGATGAATATGTCCCAAGAGCGGGAGCATCAGACAAATTTGCATCGTATTTCTATGGTGGTAGCTACAGCTAGTCCCATGTTGGCTCCTGGTGCACAACTTGTGTCACCAGGGCCTTAGGGAGACTAGTTATGCACCCTTTTTTTGGGTTCAAGATGATGTATACACTAGGGAAAGCACCCATTTATGAGGATGCTCCCTTGTATTTTTTGATGACTTATCCTTCCTTTTCGTGGTCTAGTTATTTTTGTACTTATATATATTTTTTGATATATATACGAGGCTATTTTTGGCATCTCTCATGATGTGATATATGAGTCCATACTTCTTGGTGTATTTCTACATTTGTGTTTCTAGATGTCTTTTGATGTTTTTTTAAAAATCTTGATGGTTACATATGTGTGATGCATGCTAGTCTAAGATTTGATTAGCAATGCGATCAACTATATGATTTTGATCTCTAGGTATATGTGTAAATGTGATTTGATCAAAGTGTCTAGCTAACCTTTGTGCATGCAAATAGTTATGAAAAAGGCATGGATTTCAGACTTGGAATTTCCTATTTAACTGGGATACTACGAAATTGGAATCAAGGAATACATGTAGGTGACAGATACCTAGGTGTTGGGCATCGGCCAAGAGGCATATGATGGCATCATATTTTTCTTGATTATTGATGGATGAATTGGTACGTAGCCCATTGAAGAGATGAGGTGCTCAGTCAGGAGAGTATATGGCCCATGTTGTGGTAGCAAGATTTTGTGACCATCAATATGCACCGTTAGCGAACCCATGGTGATAAGTTGGCAGAAGATCTATCTGTTTACATGAGATGAGAGAGTGATTTCTAAAATACGTCTATGATGAGGTGATCATCATAAACAATAAGTCATTTTACATACATGCTTACTTTAACATTTTATGGGTGCAATTTTTTGAGGTAGAGACCATTGAAGGGGTTGTTTAGGCAAGTCTCGTCGAGCTCTAATAGTATGTATGCCCCCTTGTGGAGGTAATGTTTGATGATGTTTGTGCCCCTCCAAAGGGTTTCGAACTTTCTAGGTCCAATTTCTTCTTGGGCAACATCGTAGCAAAGGACTAACTCTCCCTCGGTGAATGTCTGAGGGGTGATATTGCGGTCGAATGATGCCTTGACCCTTTTCTTGTGGGCTTCGTTGTTTTGAAGGGATTCTCTTCGACGTTCGTCGACGAGGTCTAGCTAGACTATTCTTTGTTCCAGTGGTTTGGTGTCTTCTGTAAGCTCGATGGCTAAGTGTATCATGGGGATTTCACACTCAATATGAAGTATTGCTTCTATACCATATATGAGTTGGAAGGGTGTGAATCCTGTGGAATATTTTACAGCATTGTGGTATGCCCACAACGTTGTGAACACCATGTGGTGCTATTTAGTTTTGTGAGTGTTTACCATACGTTGTAACATGGTTTTGAGGACTTTGTTAACAACTTCTACTTTCCCATTGGATTGGGTGTAGTATGGAGATGCAAACTTGTGAGAGAAACCTAGGAGTTGGGACAATTCTTGAAATATTTCATTTTCAACATGTTTACTGTGATCTGACACTATCTCCTTGGTAATGCCAAACCATGTTATGACGTGGTTAGACAAAAATCGTAAAGTTGTTTCACTGGTGTTATTATATGTGGGCATTTCTTATGCCCATTTGGTAAAATATTCCACGACTACTACAATGTACTTGTGGTTTCCATACGATGGGGGGTTACAAGTCATGAGGTCAATGCCCCATTTGTAGAATGGGCGAACCACTATAACTAGATGTAAGGGGGAAGGTGGCACACGTACCTTATGAGTATTATTGGCATTGCTCACATCTTTTGACTACTTGTATATAATATTGGAAGAGGGTGGGGCATAAATAACTAGTGTAGAGGATCTTTTTGGTGATGGCCATCCCAAATAAATGGTCGCCACATGCTCCGTTATGGCAGTCATTTAAGTTTTCTCAACTTGTTGGTCATCGAGACATCGACATAGGATGGTGCTGATGCCTCATCAATAGTGGACATCTCTTAATAAGAGGTAACAGGGAGCTTATTGGCATATGTGTCTTCGATTGTCACATGTAAGCTGAGGTCTGCACTTTTGAGTTTGTAAAAAGAGAAGGATATCACCATACCAGGGGTCATCTTTGGACACAAAAAATAGATGTTTGTCGGGAAGGACCTCATTAACCAGAGATCCCTGATTATCTATTGGGATCTCTGTGATGAACTAAGCCAATATGAGTTCCTTTTTTCTCTTGGGAATGGTAAAATGAAGGTCAAATCTTATAGAATCACCAGCCATTGAGCATATTTGTGGTTCATCATGTGACGAGTAAGAAGGTATCGTATGGGGTTGATGGTTGCTACCACTGTAGTGGTCCTAAGGATGATGTAATGCCGAATTTTTTGTACAACATGTATGAGGGCTAGGGCTATTTTTTCTTCGGGCTCATAATTTAATGGAAGTCTGGATAAATACTTACTTACGTAATAAATTATGTGCTCCTTGTTGTCTGGTCCATCTTGGATTAATACCCCAGTTATTGCTCGTTTTGACGCTGATAAGTATAGGTCTATTATATTTTGTGGTCATGGGGGCTAATCAAAGGTACTTTGGATAAGGTATCTTACAAAGTGTCGAATTATTTTTTTAGCTTAGTCATCCCATTGGAAATGGATGTCTTGACGAAGGAGACATAGGAAACCTTACACGCACATGGCATAATATGGTAAAAAGTGACATAATAATTTGGCTTTAGCTTGTAAGCTTTGTAACTGCTTTAAAGTTTTCGGGGGAGGTACCTCTTTGATGGGCTGGACATTTAGGGGATCTACTCTGATCCCTTGCTGGGAAAGAATGAATCCTAGAAGTCTCCCATTGTTGATGCAAAACACACACTTGAGAGGCTTCAATCATAGGTTATATTGCTAACATCTTTGGAGTACCAGGCAGAGGTGTTTTAAATGGTTGGCATAGTTCTTGAACCGTGCCATGAGATCATCCAAATATGTGAGAATGAGGTGAGATAGATTGTGGAAGATGTAGCTCATGGCCTACTGGAAAGTGGCAACAATGTTTTTAAGACCAAAGGGCATCACTTGATATGCCAATGTCCCCTAGGGGGTAGTGAATGTTGTTTTGTATTGATTTGTATGACGAATCTAAATTTGGTTGTATCTAGAAAACCCATCCATAAATGATAAATCCTCATGATTGGTGCAATCATCGATGACTTGATTGATGAATGGTGTTGGGTAATTACATTTAGGACATGTTTTGTTTAGGTCCCTAAAATCAATACAAACGTGAATGGTGCCTTATTTTTTCATGACGAGTATAGGGTTTGAAACCCAAGATGTGTAAGAAATTAGGTAGATAAATCTAGCTTTGTGAAGCTTATCAATTTATTTCTTAATTGTTGTTGCCTTAGAGGGATGAAATTGGCATTGTTTTTGGCGAACAAGGTGGGAATTTGGCCATGTGCCAATATGATGTTCCATTATTGTGGGAATAAGTCCTAGCCTTTCTGAGTAGTCTCATGTAAAATTATATCTATATTCTTGGAATATGGATGTGTATGCGACTATTTCTTTTGGGGAGCATGATGCCCCCAGGGAGATTTCCTCAGTTTTTCCATGATCTTTTGAAATATTCACCATTATGGTGGGTGAGATATTGGACATGTTCCCTTCTTCAAATGCATCGTGTGTTGGGATTTGGTTTTTTAACCAATCCACTTTTACTAGGGGGATAAATTATTTTGTTTCAATGGCATAAATGTCATGGGTTTTCTTGCTGCTAGGGGAAATGTTTTCTTTGGGTAAGAAAAATGAACGATGATGCATGGCATCCCAAGGACACTCGAGTTCCTTCTTGGCCTAGAGAATATCTTCATCTTAGTGGAAAATATTATCCAAGGTTGATTAGGGGTGGGCTGAGTCTTGAGATGTAGACTTGGTTGTGCTAGTGGACGAACAAGAATATGACTTGTTGGTTGAAGCTGTAGAACCTAGAGATGTTGACAAGGTAGAGATTGGATGGTTTTTCATCATTGGAGTTGATGCCACCATTGGGGTGCACTTTGTGGTCTCAACACCAAATAATAATGAGTAGAATGCATGGATCATGGTTCTTACAGACGAGGAAATAAATCATAAATGATGTTGTGTGTCATCAGCATTGGGTGGTGGTAGAATCTCAGTTATAGGTGGTTGCAAATTTTTTGGAGGAAGCTCTCGCTCTCTCATTGGTGTATAGGGAGAAAGATAATATTCTTCCATGGGATGATGGTGTTGAATTCTGAGCTACCGAAATGTGTGTAACATAGGGTAGCCTTCATTGGTATGAGTAGCTACAGTACAGATTTTTCATACTGGTCTCATGGTACCAGGTGTTGATGATTGGTTACCATATGGAAGATCTAATATTCTTTGGTGGTGTTGAAGGGGCCTCATATAATAAGAGTTAGGCCCTATTGCTGGGAGTCACTTTTCTATGAATACACATAGAGTGGACCTTAATGTTTCATTCCCGGAGGGTAGTGAATGTCTTGATGGTTCGGTCTCTACTCTGTGCAAATCTGAATTTTCTAAAATAAATCACCGCATGAATCATAACATTGTTCATAATTGAGAAAGATGGGGACAATGTCACACATGATGGTTTCTGGCACATATTTGGCAAGTGTGATGCCTGTACCTTGATCTTATTGGTTGGGTGATGTGAGGAACTAGGCACAATTGGTTAAATGCTCGTAACTTAGTGCGTTGGTTGATTAAATGTTCTGATGTGTTACAAACAATGCATGTAAGTGATGGTGAGGTATGTGTCTACAGAAAGCACCTCCAGTTGTGGGTGGAGGTTGGTGGACCTATTGGATGAGAGGAGTGACAGGCTTCTTCACTTACAACGTAGAAAATATTTTTGGAACCATCCTCTGTGGAGAGTAATGGGGAACTGGATTGAGTTAGTGCTACTAACTCATCTTTGTATCGAGGCACTTCAAGGAAACTATGGGTATAATTCCCGTACTCTGGGTAGATGGAATATGTGTGATTGATGCTTAATGCTTTATAATGCATGGGTAAATTCTTCTTCTCGATAAAGGTGAGATGGTTTACAGGCTTTTGTAGGGCATGTAGCAAATCTTTAAGCCTCTTTAATTCAGGACAATTATTGGTGGGGTGCCCTATGATTTCACACAAATCACACAGTTGAGGGGTCTTAGAGGAGGAGACACTTGGCACTTCCATCTTTTTACCTTTTTTATTATCTACTAGTTTTGGTTTAGCTGGTGTTGGTACTGTCACTACATAGGTGAAACTTGGGTAGGCTATGTATGAGGTGTCTTGTTGTCCTCGGGAGGAATAGGGAACACCCCTGTTGTAGTGTAACCTATGCTAGCTGGCATGGTATTGGGGGATATGTACTAGACTATTATTTCGAGGGCTAGGTGAGTGTTAGGAAACCAGCTCACCAAAAGATAGATAACATAGATCAACGCCTTAGAATTCAGCCTCTTCGAGGGGGCAACCTCCTTTACATTACACAAATGAACAATTCTTGGATATTAAAAATGACTAAACCTCCCTTCCATGTATAGGAGTCTAAGGGGTCACAATATAATCAAGCTGGCCTAACAGTAATAACATAAGGGCACAATAATAACAATAGTGGGTTTCTATGGGGCACACTAATAAGAATATGGGGACAATAGGGGCACAATAATAACAATAAGGGATACAATGACAATAGTAATGGGGGAATCACTAAAATTATAGGGACCTAACATGCCCCTCTCCTTCCGAAAAATGTTTTCCTCAACCCTTGAGTAGTTCTAGATGCTTCTGTATAAAATTCTCATCCTCCCATGTGGAATATTCAACAGATAAGTTCTTCCAATGGATGAGATACTCCGAAATTGATCGATTTCATAGCTGTTGAGTTCTTGTTTCTGTGACTGCTTCCGATTCCAATATGATTTTTCCTTCCTCATCAAGTTCTAGAAATATTGTTTGAATTGGGAGCTTTTAACTTATAATCTTATTTAAACATGAAACATGGAAAATTGGGTGCACTCGGGAAGTTGCAGGAAGCTCCAATTTGTATGCCATAGTACGAATATTATGCAACACCTTGTACGGACCATAATACTTTGGTGATAACTTATTATCCTTTTTAGCTTGCTTGAGGGACATTTGTTTATATGGTTGTAGCTATAGAAATACCCAGTCACCTGCATCAAAACTTCTTTCGATACGATGTTGATCTACCTGTTGTTTCATTCTACCCTGTGCCAAGGTGAGGTTATCCTTTAAGAGTTGGATAACCTGTTGTTGATGCTCAATGTGATGCACCAGTGCTTGACCTTAGAATTTTCTATTAAATATGATTTGATGGATAGTGGATGATATCCATAAAGCACCATAAATGGGGTCTTTTTTTTTGCAGTATATAAGTGTTATACCACCATTCAGCCAGAGGCAACCATTTGACCCATTATGTCTGTTTATCATATACAAAGCAATGAAGATATCCTTCTAAACATTTGTTTACTATCTTAGTTTACCCATCATATTGAGGATGATAAGATGAGCTATGAGCTAACTGAGTACCGAGACAAGAAAATAATTATGTCCAAAAATTTCCAGTGAAAATGGGATCTCTGTCGCTTACAATAATCTTTGGGTTTCCATGTAGCTTTTGAATTGTTTCCATAAATGCAGTAGAAAATGTATTGGCTTTAAATGGATGTGATAATGCACAAAAGTGTGCATACTTGGTAAGTCTTTCAACTACCACCATGATGACACTCTTTCCTTTGGACTTGGGTAAACCTGTGATAAAATCCGTTGAAACATCCTCCCAACATTGGCTTGGAATGGATAAACGTTGTAATAGACATGGGGTCTTAATTGTTTCAACTTTATTTTGTTGGCAAACCAAACATTCTGCCACAAAATTTTGAATATCTGATTTAAGGCGATCCCAAAAACAATCCTTCTTAACCCTATGGTAATTTTTTAAAAATCTTGAGTGCCCTCCTCAGGGAGAAGTTTGCAATTTTATAAGAATATTTTGTTTGAGTTGGGAATTCTTACATAGGTATAAGCAATCTTTGTACCATAACGAATCATTTTTCCAGCTAAATGTATCATATGTACTAGGATCTTGTTGTAACTTTTGAATGAGTGCCCACAATTCCTCGTCATTCTTCCATTCATCCTTTACTTCATTTATCCAATTTGGTTAGATAATAGAAATGGCGCACAACAATTCTTCCACATCCTCATCCTTTCTTGAGAGTGCATCTGCCACAACATTTTGCTTCCCTTTTTTGTAGATGATTTCAAAGTCATAAACCAACATCTTTGTGACCCATTTTTGTTGCTCTTCAGAGGATAATCTTTTTTCTAAAAAGTATTTAAGACTATCATGATCCGTTTTTACCTTGAAGTGTCTTCTCATTAGGTAGGGTCACCATTTCTTAAGTGCATGTAGTATTGCCAACATTTCTTTCTCATAAATAGCTTTGTGTAAATACTTTCCTTTGATTGGATGACTTTTGAAAGCAATGGGTCTTTCATCTTGCATTAAAACAACACCAATTCCATTTCTTGAAGCATCACATTCCACAATAAAGGTTTTTGTGAAGTCTGGGTAGCGAAGACGGTGCTTGGCACATTGCCTCTTTAAGATGTTCAAAGGCCTTTGTTGCTTTTAGAGTCCATGAAAATGCATCTTTCTTCAATAATGTTGTTAGAGGTGTTTCTATTCTCCCATAATTCTTAACAAATTTGTGATCATACCCTGGCAACCCAATAAACCCTCACAAATGCTTTATGGATGTGTGGATTTTCCATTCCTTAATGGCTTTAATTTTGCTAGGGTCTACCTTAACACCTTCATGAGATACAATATGACCCAAATATTCCACCTCTTGTACTCCAAAGAAACATTTGGAGCTTTTTGCATATAATTGTTTCTCCTTCAATAGTTTGAGCACCCTGTCAACATGTTCAACATGATCCTTCCAAGACGTTTTGTAGATTAGTATATCATCAAAACATACTAACACAAATTTTCTAAGGAAGGGTTTGAAAATGGAATTCATCAAACCTTGAAATGTAGACTGTGCATTGATAAGGCCAAAAGGCATGACCAAAAATTCATAATGACCCTCATGAGTTCTAAATGTTGTTTTCATAATGTCTTCTGTCTTCATTCTGATTTGATGATATCCTGAACGAAGATCCAATATGGTGAAGTAAATTGATCCATGCAATTCATCCAATAATTCATCAATGACAAGAATGGGAAATATATCTTTAATAGTGAGCTTGTTGAGCTCCCTATAATTTGAACACATGCACCATGATCCATCCTTCTTGTGCACCAATACTACTGGAGAACAGAAAGAACTTTGACTAGGTTCAATTAGACCAACCTCTAGCATTTCTAAAACCATATGTTCAATTTCACTCTTTTGGGCATATGGATATTTGTACGGCATGATGTTTGGAGGAACACTTCTTGGAATCAAATGAATATCATGATCATGATCACGAATAGGTGGGAGGCCTTTGGGAGTCTCAAATACCATGGAATGATTGTCCAAGACTTTTTGGAGATCTGGAGAGATAGATGATTTTGATGTGGGAATCTCTAGCAAACATAATTGTGCAATTACGCCTCGTTGTTCCTTCTTTAAAAGCTTTTTCATGCTGTTGGAGTTGATTAGCCTTCCTAGTTTCCCTACAATACCCCTTAATTCAACTTCCTTTCCTTCTACACAAAATTTCATGAAAAGTTCTTGAAAATTAAAAGCTATTGTACCCAAGGATTGTAGCCATTGGACTCCTAGTACAACATGAGCACCACCCATTGGAATGGAAAGCATTGGGCTATTAAATACATATTCTTGTTGAAAATGGCAACAAGAAATGCTAAAAATAGAAGTGCTAAAAATAACACTGCTATAAATAGCAGTTTGAGTACTAGTGCTGGATTGAGCAATGGGGAATGAAAAATGGAAGTGCTAAAAATAGAATTTCTATTTTTAGTAGTTTAGGATGGACTCCTATTTTAGTCAGTCCCTAGACTAAAAGTAGGAAATAAAATTCTAATTTGAACTTAACAGCTATTTGAAAATAAATAAATTAATTCTCCATGAGTTAGTTAGTTGTGAAAAATAAAACATGAAGTCTATGTGAGGACATGCAATAGTTTCTCTATTAATTGAGGAATTTATCCATCAATTGAAGAGATAAGGATGAGTTCTAAATTGAGTTGTAATTAGTTGGCTCAGTTAACTGGGTCAAGTCTAGTTAGATTGATTTAAACAGTTTGTTTAAATTAATGTGAGTTCAGTTAGCTAATGCATGCTTGCGTATAACTGTTGCACTTCAAATAACTAAATATTCTCTCATGAATAACTCATGCATGTCAATTTAGACAGAGACCCAGTTGAGATCAGAGGAGGGACAGTGTACTATCAGTTGGATGGATTTTTCCTATAAAGGAAGATCATCCATGGAGAAGGATTTATCTCCTTCAGGATTGCGTAGTTGGATCAGAGGTTAGTGAGTGTGTGAAGAGGCCAATTCACACAAGTGATAGTACTGGACCCCAAGGAAAATTGTGCAAAGAAATAGGAGGCTTGGAGGGCAAAGGAGAAGGTTTGAGAGAGGCCTTTGACTGTCTATGAGTAGCAGAGGGATTGCAGAGAAAGAAGGATAGCTTGTGAGCTGATTCTTTTTGTAATCTGGACTATATTTCCACTTGTATGATAATACAGAGTTTGGGTTTTATGTTGAGGCTTACCCCTAGTTATTTCTTTTGTGTTATGTGTGAATGATTTCTTATTATCAGTTATATGTGTTCAATTGATCTTGCTCAATTCAATTAAGCTTGCGCATAATTGTTTGTAGAAGTAGATTAGGTATTTTTCTTTAGTATATTGCATTATCAGGTGATCTATAGTGGGAATTTCTACATGGTATCAGAGCAAAGGTGATCAAAGGAGAGAACAATATACTGAGAGGAGATGTAAAAGTTTTGAGTTTGGGCCACGAGATTTTAGACCAGATCTGAAACTTTATGTGCAAAATTTTCAGAAACAAATAGGAGATTTGGATTCCTTGCGGAAAGGGACCCAAATTCAAAAACAAAATAAGTTTAATCGTAGTTCGGATGAGGGAGATATTGTTGATTTAAAATCAGCTCTTTTCTAGAAAATTTCGTGACGGCAGGAAATATGAAACAGATTAGTGTGCTAGCCAAGAACCTATATACTCTTGAAAATCAAGATGCATGCAAAGCCTTGAGGAGCAAGGCAAAGGTTAGATACTTGGTGGTTGAGAGGGAGAGTACATTACCTCTCAACATGCAGCGCCAGAAGAAGTCTCAGACAATTGTGGAGGAGCCACAATTGGTGAAGCAACTTCAGGAGGTTGTGGAGCAGCCAAAGCTAAAGAAGTTGAGAGGAGATCGAGTAGAGAAGTCTACTCATGCAAAGACCTCGAGTAGGGGGAAAATTGGAGCCAAGTGGGCAAAGGGATCCCATGCAGCCATACCTCCAGGTAGGAGGTGGGGCAATGTGGAGTGATCGTCCCAAGGAGGAGGGGCAGGATCCTTGAGGTACCCAACCTCTTTGATTCGAATTTTCTACAGGAGACCTAATGAGGAGTAGCAGGACTAGCAGAGTGGGTAGAGACAGATGCAAATGGAGTGGCAGAGACATCCATAGTGCAGGAATCCCAAGACAGTGTAGAGCTAGCAGGCTACAATGATGCAAGAGGCACAAGAGTGTTGCACCAGTGCAGGGCACAGAGAGGTGTGTAACTGTGCAAGATGCATGGAGTGTTGCAGTAGCTCAAAGGTTAGAGAGGGAGCACTTATCAGTAGCAAGTAGAGCTTCAGTGTGAAAGTACGTTTCTAGCCCAACAGAGAGGCCAGTTGGGAGTTTTTTTTTGTTTCTAGAGTTGCTGGAGCAACCACACTTGGTAGAAGTGTTGCATGTAGAACATTCCAAATGTAGAGGATCAGGTTCAAGTCAAATACCTTTCTTGTTGAGAGGGAGTGTTGAAAATGGCAACAAGAAATGCTAAAAATGGAAGTGCTAAAAATAACATTTCTATAAATAGCAGTTTGGGTACTGGTGGTGGATTGAGCAACAGGGAATGAAAAATGGAAGTGATAAGAATAGAATTGCTATTTTTAGCAGTTCAGGATGGATTCCTATTTTTGTCTGTCCCTAGACTAAAAATAGGAAGTAAAATTCAAATGTGAACTTAACAACTATTTGAAAATAAATAAATTAATTCTCCATGAGTTAATTAGTTTTGAAAAATCAAACATGAAGTCTATGTGAGGACAAGCAACAATTTCTCTATTAATTAAGGAATTTATCCATCAGTTAAAGAGATAAGGATGAGTTCTAATTTGAGTTGTAATTAGTTGGCTCAGTTAACTGAGTCGTGTCCAGTTAGATTGATTTAAATAGTTTGTTTAAATTAATGTGAGTTCAATTAGTTAATGCATTCTTGCATATAACTGCTGCACTTCAGATAACTGAATATTCTCTCATGAATAACTCATACATGTCAGTTCATACAAAGACCCAATTGAGATCAAAGGAGGGACAATGTACTATTAGTTGGATTGATTTTTCCTATAAAGAAAGCTCATCCATGGAGAATAATTTATCTCCTTCAGGTTTGTGCAATTAGATCAGAGGTTAGTGAGTGTTTGAAGAGGCCAATTCACACAAGTGACAGCACTAGACCCCAAGAAAAAATGCACAAAGAAATAGGAGGCTTGAAGGGTAGAGGAGAAGGCTTGAGAGAGGCCTTTAACTGTCTATGAGTAGCAGATTGATTGCAAAGAGAGCATGATAGCTTGTGAGTTGATTCTTTTTGTAATCCAGACTATATTTCCACTTGTATGATAATACAGAGTTGGGGTTTTATGCTGAGGCTTTCCCCTGGTTATTTCTTCTGTGTTTTGTGTGAATGGTTTCTTCTTATCAGTTATATGTGTTCAATCTTGCTCAATTCGATTAAGCTTCCGCATAATTGTTTGTAGAAGTAGATCAAGTAGTTTGCTTTAGTATATTGCATTATTAGGTGATCTACAATGGGAATTTCTACAATTCTCCCATGGATAGCTTGATATTATGGCACTTTCTAGAGAAATTTATGGTTCCTCCACTTGCAACCATCACTAGACACTCTGGTGCTCGATATAGGAAGAAATTCAATTCCTTGGCTATCTTACAATGAATAAAATTATGGGTACTTCCCGAATCAATCAACACTATTAGCTTTTTCTTCTTGATATGTCCTTCTATCTTGATAGTTTGAGAAGTGCTAATTCCAGCCAATGCATTACAATATATGGTTGGATTCATTTCTTCTTTATCTAGGGTTTGCTCCTGGAGTATATCCTCTTCTTTTAACATTTCTTATTCCTTTTCTTCCTCCTCTTCATAATCTATATAGATTAATTTCTTCTTAGCACACTTATGACCTTTAGTGTATTTGCTATCACAAATGTAACAAAGCCCTTTTCCTCTTTTTTCTTCTGATTGTTGTGGTGTCAACCTTGTAGGTTGTGGAAGGCTAGGGGAAACAACACTTCCATATTTATAGTTTTAAGTAGTAGGTTTCCTGGTTGACATAATTTTGCTTTCCATTTTTCTTGCTAACCTGAATGCCTTCTCCAATGAATCAGGTTCCCAAAGGCGAACCTCATGTTGGATATTAACCTTTAGAGTCCCTATGAACACATCAATCCTATGCTCCTCTAGAATATCTTTTACCCCTATGTTCAATTTTTGGAAGTCCTCAATGTGCTCCATCATTGAACCCTTTTGTTTGAGATTTATCAATTAGCTAAAAAGGGTGTTTCTTTTTATATCCTCATAATGTGCTATCATTTCTTCTGTAAAAATTTCCCAAGTGACAATATTTTTATGAGAGAAAAGCCATTGATACCATATAGACTGATTTGGTTCCAAATATAAAGTTGCAATACATACCTTTTGTGTGTTTTGCACATTATGGAGATCGAAAAATTGCTCCATCTATAGTATCCATGTTCCGATATCCTTTCCATTAACTTCCTCATATCAATTTTTGGAATGTGGTGGGTCTTCAATCCAACATTAGAGTCTATGAAATCATGATTAACATTTCTTTTGTTCTCATCATGAGTTTCTTTTACTACCCTTTCACCATTAGTAACCATTTCTTGTAGCAACTTATTCAAATTTATCTTCAATTCTTCCATCTTAGCATCCATGCCATTCATCTTAGTATCCATGCCATCCATCTTAACATGCATGCCTTTCATATTAGCTTCCATGCCATTCATCTTGGGTTCAATTACCTTTTGTGAGAGTGAAATTTGTTGTGCTTGGTCTTGTAATTTTGATATATCATGTTGTATTTCTTCCTCTTCTTCACGAGTCATGCTAGAGCTTTCAAGTTTCTTACTAGGTGTTTCCATTTTCTTTCTTCAGGGCATCAATTAATGCTAATAATTCTTCATTATTCCCTTTGAATTCCTTCAAACTAATTTTTCAAATCAATCTTATGCAAAATTTAAAAAAACCTACACACATTTTTTCACTTTGTAAGAACTTGATATTGACTATGTTGTATCTCTGTAACTGTGAATCTCAAATATCTGCAATCGCGTCCTACAATAGCCATTTGAGTCCTCTTTCTAACCCCATAAGTATGATCAAGATTGGATTCTCCAAGGAAGAGTTATGTCAAATCTCCCACGGTGACCTAATTATAGACTAGTTCAGTAGAGCGAACTTGTACGAAGTGCCACATGTCACTATTTCAACCTTAGTACTTGAAAATGATATACAAAAGACTGTAGGCTAACATCTTTTTGAAAATTCTTACGAAATTTCAGTCTGATGCTCAGAACAAAATCTATGATAATTTTCCCCAGGTCACTTATTTGGAATGTAATTCGGGAGTCTGCAAAAACCCTAACTTCCTTAGATCATATCTCCAAAAATATAGTGAGACAAGCTCTGAAATTCAGACCCAAAGTTTAGAACGATTTCAGCTCCTATGGGTTCTTTTTTGTATCTTTTGAAATGTCATAGAAAAAAATTATAGCGAAAATTCCATGATCACCTGTTTGGAGTAGCAAAACCCTAGAATCCAAAGTTCTCATACCAAATGTTAGGAAACCAACTCACCAAACGATAGAAAATATAGTTCAACACCTTAGTATTTAGCCTCTTCGAGGGGGAAACCTCCTTTACATTACACAAATGAACAATTCTTTGATATTACAAATGACTAAACCTCCGTTCTATATATAGGAGTCTAAGGGGTCACAATATAATCAAGTCGACCTAATAGTAATAACATAAGGGAACAACAATAACAATAGTGGGTTTCTATGGGGCACACTAATAACAATATGGGGACAGTAGGGGGACAATAATAACAATAATGGATAATGGGGGAAATCACTAGTATTATAGGGGCCTAACAGTGAGGCAACGTGAGTGTTGCGATTACTTAGTGCAAGACAAAATGTGGTGGTGGATATAACAAGGGTGTTTGCGTAATTATGGGTGGTAAAGACTTAAATTCTTTAGTTGCAGGTGTCAAGGTGTCTATAATTTATTCTGGTGTTTGGGTGGTGTTTGATGAAGTCATCATCCAAATCGGTGCTTCGACATTTGGGACAAACTCTTGTATTACCGGAGGATCTCCTAGGAATGTTCCTAGGAGATTTGATGGCTTAAATTGGCCTTATCTATGCTTAGTGTAAGTAGTGACCACCTCTTAGGATACTAAGGGAAACATGCCATCTGGTGTGGGTGAATTTGTCTTCTCGGAGTATGTGAGTTGATCAATGGTAATGACCTTCCCATCATGGGTGGACATAATGATTCTAAACACCAATGAGGTGACTACGAGCATTTCATACATATAGCTTCGGCCTAGGAGGATGTTGTAATCCAATTGGGTCTTGACTGCTTCAATGTCTATTAACGCATTTTTTCCAGCCAACTTAACTGGAATTTTAGGGTATAGACAAACAAGAGAATAAGGGCATCCATTGTACGCTCTGAGCGTTATGTCAGAAGGCTTAATTTCTTGAGATCCTAATTTTTTCCAAATGGATTTGGACATGATGCATGTGGAAGCCCCTTCGTCAATGATGCAACAATGGATATTGATATTCTAGACTGAGACAGGGATTTGGAAAATGATGGTTGAGGGCAGCCGTGGAGTAGCTTTGTCCAAGTCAAATACCATGAGGCGAGAATCAAATGGGTCAATTACACCTAAAGCGAAAAGCAAGGCTTTCCATTATGTTTGGCATTTGTGTAGGACTTCAAGTGCTGAAATAGCTAATGGTGACCGAGCTAAGTGAAGAACTGTGCTATAACTATGAGTAGCTTTTGAATTGGGCCCTGCATGCCATAAAGGTCCTTTAAACATTTTTGGCATGACATCTATGGGAGGTCATGTAATTTTCAATGGTCCAGTAGGTATGGTCGTAGTCAAAGTGGACAAATTGGGCTCCGGGGAAGCTTCACAAGTTCAATTCCTTGTTTGTAAGAGGACGTCCTCTCCTATCATGAAGATATCATGATTAGGATTATTTTTTAGGTTCCCTCCAGATGGGTGAGATTGGGAAGTTTGTTGCTATGTTTTAACAATTCCTTGAAGGGGAAAGGGTTCCTACATGACGGCAGTTAGTTGGCCACTCTTCCCCCTACTATCGTGTATCCTTTTTAAATTAAGAAGTTGGGGATAGAGATGGGTATAATGGCGGTACTTCTCACAAACTTTGAATGCATGATTAGTCTGGAGACTAGTGTTGTTGCCCTATTTTTGTGAGTTTTTATTGGTCGTACCCTCATTTTGGTTCCAGTTGGGGTTGTCCCTTCCCGGTGCCCTTGGGGGTTGCTATTGATCACTGCCTTCCCACTCAGGCTCTCCATTTGGCCTCTTTTTCAATTTTTTCCTAGCACCATTAGAAGGATTAACCGAATTTGGTTTTTCTTCTAATTGATGCGGTGAAGTGGGAGATGCTTGCATTAGATTTACCCATTCATTGTTTTTCTTTGGCGAGATATTTGGTTGCAATGTTGGGAAAGGAGGATATTGGTTCTCATGTCCCTTAAACGTATTGGTTTGAGGGAGCAAACATTTTATCCATACTCTAGGAGTAGTTTTTATTTCCCTGCGGGGGATGATATGAGCCTCCTTGTGGGGGCTAGTGCAAGTTAACCATATTTCCTATATTCAGCATAGGTGTGGGTTGATCATTATAATACCCTATATTTTGTAATGGTTGTGTAGCAGGGTAAGATGGGCCATTCATTGGATACATAGGGTATTGGAAACTATTGTTGTGATCTATCTAGGATAAGGCCCCAATTAATCCGTCAGTAGTATTGGATACACCTTCTATTTCTAGATAAGATTGCAGGCACAAGGCATATGGGAGTATGTGGTAAATATAACCTCACTGGTTGTAGATTAGCTCCAATTGTTGGGCTTTACTGATGGATTCTTACTCACTTTGTGGGAATTTTTTATCCATGTCTTTTGAGATTTCAGAGGTGAGGGATCTCAATAAAATGTCCAAGAGGACTTTATCTTCAAAATCAATTTTGCACAAGTTGCGGTGTTTCTGCCATTCATGGATATTGTCTGATATGTGCGTAGCTTGTATTTGTTTGAAGTTGGTTAGAATTTCCAACCCCGAATCATGGTGGACTAGGAGTTGGAAGAAAGTAAGGACAACTTTAGCTAATGAGATAAAGGTTCTGTGAGACTTAGAGGGTTGGTTTATATACCACTTCATGGCGGGCCCTGTTAAGGTGCATTGATATAGTCTTAATCTAATAGTATCTTCTGTGATACTATTATATGAACATGATAGGTGAAATGTCATGACATGGTTCCATAGGCCCTCGCCCTTCTTTCCCTCAAATTTGGGAATATCTGAAGGTAGCTTTGTGGGCATAGCTGGCCAATTTTGGTCATGTTCGATCAGGTCATTTATGAGCTTGCTTAAATCTGGGAGATTTAATGAAGCTAAAAATGGGATCTATGTCTTACCTACCATCACAAAGTGATTCTGGATAGCTATATGCAGTGGAGTCCTCTATGGGGATGTCATGGGAGGATTACCTTGATGGATAGCTCAAGGACTGTCTAGAGGAGTAGTGTTTTTGCTCCCAAAGGGGGTAGCGTAAAGGGATCCTTCAGAAGTGGTGACGGGTATACTTGTCAAGGAGGAGTTCCAATGAAATTTTCACCAATAAAGGAATATCCACTAATGGTGGCTGAGTGACGTCCTCTCTACCTAAACGTGGGATTCATGGTAGTCATGGTACACCTCCCGACAATGGGGGGAGGTTTAAAAGAATGCCTAGATCGACAGGGAATTGTGAGGGCCCCTATGGTGTCAATTTAGATTGTGTGCTACTTTGATTTTGGTGATGGACGGGGATATATATCAATACAATTGGATCACATACATAAGGGAAAGTGAAAATATCAATGGTTTATTTTCCTTTAATTAAACTATGTGACCAAGCAAACAAAAAAAAGATTTTTATTTGTTGAATATGATAAATAATCCTATGAAAACCTAATTGCCTTGTCCACTCTAGGCCTTGCAAACATAACCTCTAATGGGTCCTGGGGAAATGTCCTGAAAGAACTGGTGATGCCTTCCAGTAGCGGAGGAATCAACCAAGGTAATGGTAATGAGGGTCAAGTGTTTCTACACCATCACCTATAGGAAAAGATGCCCTAGATTTGGTCACTAAGTAACTTCGTCCCACGTGACCATTCAAGTCTTTATATTCTTGGTAATTGGTTACCAGTACCAAGCACTAGATGGGTCAGGTAGCCCCAAAGAGTGCCACATGCACTGGGCCTAAACCGAACCCCTTCTGAATCGGGTCTATTCCATGCTTGGGTTTTCTTTTCTGTGGGATTGTTGAAGAATTTTTAATCTCCCTAGAAATTAACCAACTATGTTTCAATGGTGAAGCATGACCATGGCAACTTATGGAATGCCTACCCATAGTGTTCCTAACCTGAACTATAATTTTTTTTCTGGCCCTTGTGGGGAAACTTAATTTGTTCATGTTATGGTTGTTTTTAAAGAGGCTTATTTCACTTATGGGGTGACTTGGTAAGCCAAAATAGACTAAGTAACATAGATCCAAATGATGGATGGTATTTGAGTACAAAGTGTATGAAGGCTTAATGTGTGATGCTAGTGCACATACAAGTGTGATAAGATTTGGATATGCGATAATCCATTTCAATATCCTTTTAATTACATAAGTGTTGGTTCTTCCTTGCATGGAAAAAGAAATTTTTGTTTGTGGATTATGGGCCACTTACATTTTCCTATTAAACTACGTGGAGTTTAATAAGGGAGATGGAAATTCAAATATTTTCAAGAAGCTTTTCATATGCAATCCCAAGTTCATCTTGGAGACGTAAGGGAAGTAGGGATTACTCACTTTCTCTACTAACATTTCCTCCCAGTCCCAAATAAAATTTCTTTGATTAGTAGTAAGATTCGTGGATAATGGGCAACTTACTTGCTTTACTAATTAATCTAATATGATTTTTAAAAAATTAAGTGAAATAGTCTGAAAACATATGTGGATTATGGCCACTTACTTTCCTCCCTAATTAAGCTATGTGGTATTTGTTGCAAATAAATAAAAAATAAATAAAATCTAATTGATTGATGAATTAGGCTTCATTCAAGCAAACAGGGGTACTAAACAGAAAACACAGAATGTAGAGGTGAAGACAATTCACTAGAGGTTACCAATCACCTAAGAAAACTGAAAAATACAAGTTTTTTTTGTTGTTTTTTTGTCTGTCGCGCGTGTTTTGTAGAAACAGACGTACACTTCACAGTTTTTGCAGACATGGACGTGTGTTTCACATCTGTTAGAGAAAAAGGTGTGCGAGCAAGAAAATTTTGAGGATTCTTCACTTCCACAGGCTCATAACAGATCCAGGGGGACTGTAAAAAATCCAGGGAGGTGAGGAGCGCCTTGAAGGATGTTTGTGCAAAGAGGAGGTCCTGCAAACAATCTCTAGATTAATGAAAAGAGATCAGTATGGTTGCCATTCCTGTTGTAGTGTTTTTGGAGCACAAGTGTACCAAAAAACACCCCCTTAGTAGTGGATTGTTACCTGCAAAGGATCACAGTCAAAATTGGTGTTGTTAGTGGGAAAACTTAAATAAACACAACATTTTAAATAATGGATACAATGCATACATAAACATAAACTTAAAAAAAGAGTTGCATGAACATAACAATACTCAAATAGAGAAAACACCTCAATAATATATGGAAAAATCTCCCTTTATTGATTGCTAGTGGTAGAGGTTGAATACAATCAGAATACTAAAACACTTGAAGAGAATTCCTTGAGCTATGGAGCTAAAAAATCCTTATCAATGATGTGTCGTTTCCTTAATCTCTTTGCAAGTTTCTCCTCTCTCTCAAAGAAGTGTGAAGACTCTCCAAAGGGAGGATTACTTTTCACTCACTAAGATGTTGGGTTGCTTAGAAGAAATTTGGCCAACATGATAGTTCTATTTACTTCCTTAGTTTCAACAATGAAATGGTGGTTTTCTTACAATCAATTTGGCTAGCATAACAATGCCTCTTCTTTCGGCTCTCCCATGGCCTATTTATATAGAGTCTTTTTTTAATCCCTCTTCCCTCTCTTCGTACATGTATGATAAAGAAACATGAGTAGGACAAGAGGATTCCATTGAGGGTTGCACTTCTCCAAAGGGACTTGAATTATGTTGTACTAGGCTGATCTCGTATCAAGAAATTGGGTCCAAGTGTCTAGAGTGGTCCAAAACTGTTAAGTCACCTTTTCTGCAACTACACATATTTTTGAGGATATGCCATAGGCACGCATTTATCGAAGAAATATATGTGTGACCTTAATTGATTTCATTTATAAACTTTGGACCTTAGGAGAACTTTTTATTTTTTAATCTTTATAATGTATTCGGCTGGAAAAATGTCCACCTGTGCATTCTGCTGGACACTTTTAATGTATTTTTGATTGTACTAGCAGGTGTACGATTTTCCAGGGTTAACATTCATCTTGAAAGGTAAATCATACATTTTTCTAGAAGATGTTAATCAGGTTAGAGACATCAGGATAGATGACTCGATTTGGCGGGAGTTCAAGAGGATTTTCAAGAAGAAGTACTTGTTAGAGAGGTATTACAATAGTAAGGATAAACAATTCTATGAGCTAAATATAGGATCAATGGCAGATGAAGAGTACATGACCAAGTTTCTAGAGCTATTTAGGTACGTACCATATCTATTATAGAAATATTTGGGCACTACAACCCCAATCACATATGTTGATAAACCAAGGGCTCTCAAACCCCTAAAAGTGTTATTTCACACCCTAAAAGATCAAGGTCAATTGATTACATCATTTCCCAGAAGTTCTCCCTGAAAAACTACTCAGAACTAGTCAAAACTAGACCATACAGACTGCTCCATGCTGAGGGTGTGATGCATACTGAAAAGCCCTTTTGTAGGGTGCGATGAGCAAGAGCAGACAAATGGCAGAGGTAGTTTGCTAGGTGGAAACTCAGAGAATCTTCTAGAAACTGCTCATATGACACTTGCCTCTCTGAATTCGCCCAAGGATGAGTAAGAGATCATGAAATCTCCAAGTGGAACCAAGAACTATCAGTGAAATGACATTAATCAAAAACCCAGAAGCTGACTCGCCCCTCTACAAATATCTATAAATGGATCCCTCATCCCAAAGATCCAAAGGCTGGAATTTTGTAATTTGTAAGGAAGTGTTGTTGGCTTCTCTTTTGAGACATTGTATTGTTGGGTGATCTTGCTTTTCATGAGGTGAAGAGGGCTTTCATGCTGGGAGGATGATGCTGGATCAGACAGCTGGGTTTTAATCCTCTCTTCTACTTCTACTATCAATAAAGCTATTTGAGTTTTCCTCCATATAATTGTGTACTTGTAAATATTGTATTTGTGAATGAAATTGTATGGTTAATGTACATTTGATTCTACATTGTTTATGGCATTATAGATCTCTATGATTTGATGGTATTTTTCTACTTTACCTCTACAAGTGTTCTTTGAAGTGGGACAAGTGAGAAAGGAGTGGTGAAGCTCTATCACAGGAGAGAGGAAACAAGCAAGGAGCCAAGCAAAAGACTGAGGTTGGTGCTCTCTACTTCTCTCTGATCTATCATCCATAAAGGAAAACACAAGTTTCTTTGAATTGTGTGTTTCTAAGATAGCTACCCATCTTAGTGGGACTAGAAGATCAAATAGCGACAATAGTTTTCTCATAAACAAAATGGCAACTCCACTGGGGAGCGAATAGTTTGTTTGTTTGTTACTGTTGTTTTCTTTATAAACTACAGACAGAGCCTGAAGTTAAGCCATCTAGCCTTGCAAACATAGCAAGTGCAAAGTAGATCAACGCTGCTTCAGTCAATCTCCAGGTTGGTTTATGAATTGGAAATATGACTTGCAAACATCCTAAGTGCCCTGGTGGTAGCTCAATAACCTCATAAGATCATACCCATATACTTTGTGTTTACTGTCTATCATAGCTTGACTGAAATAGTTGAACTTAGCTGCAAATTTTGAGCAAAAACCAAGCTCAATTTCATTCTTTGGACCATCGCACTATCTCTCATTGGCAGTCTCGATGCATCGCACCTCCCATGTGCTGCAGGTGAGATGCATCCTTGTTTCCCTTAAGGACAGGTGTGATGATTGATTGAGACTATTTCTCTCTCCAGAAATTGGTTTTTTCTTCGTTTTTTTCAACTCTATTCAGTAGTTTTGTAGCTTATGATCAGTTTATCATTGTTGAAACCTTCTTCCTTTACATTATTCATCATCCATTGATAAGGAATTGTGAATCTTTTTTATGTATTTTTCATCATTTATAGTCCTCCTTTGCAAATAGTAGCTTAATCGAACTGTTGTCTTTTGATTCCAAAGTGTCACAACTATCATTGTGAGTCGAAAAGAAGAGTGTCGTAAAGTCTTCCTCTTCTAGATATTCAATTGTAATTTTTCCATTGTATTTGAGTTGAATTTGTCAGTATTTTAAGTGTCCAAAGCAGTTTCCCATTCGAAATTGAAAATGTCGTCTTAGTATTCCTTTCATCTTTTGAAAAGAAATTGTTGAAGTGTCACTTTGAAGAAAGGTAGTTCAGATCTGTACTTAGTTTTCTTTTTGGCATTCTCACATTAAGGAAATGGAAAAAAAAATACATGCATTTGCATTTGCATTTAGACTACATGAAAAAATTGATTTAGGAAAGTGCATTTAGTGTCTGCTCTCTTCTCTCTGTTGAAAGAATCGTACTCTTCTTTCCTTAGTAGCTAGGATTTTCATTGCTAAAAGAAAACAAATGACTTTTTATAATTTTAGATTGCATATTTAGGAATTGTACATATACATCACACGGTGAACCTTGAAAGGAAACTTCTTAAGAAATATCAACTATAAAATAAACCTCAATGAACATAAAAATGCTTTGGAACCTAACGCACAACATCTAGAAGTCTAGGCTAGAGACGTATTCTGGCATCATAAAGCCTAGTAACTATCATTTTCATTGTAGGTTTGGTGATTCCTCCTCTTTAATACGACAAGTGCCAGTACAGACTTGTGCTCCCACGTACCGTCGAGTATATATTGGGAGACCACAATAGGTTGATATCCTTTATCCTTAGGAAGCCATGTCTGCCGCCCTATCAATCGCAATGCACTGAACACAACATTTAGGAAGATTGACTGCCGTACATAAAGTCCTTGGTAATTTCTCTTTAATTTACCACCGAGGTGTCTATTGCAGTTTTACGATTGGTTTGGTAATCCCTTTGTCTAGATTTCCAGAGTAGTCACTTTCGTTTCTTTTTGACTCCTCAAAACAAAAGGTCCATCTGAGCACTTGTCACTTCAGGCTCATTAAAAATCGAAGGTGACTAGAGTCACCTTTAGCTTTTTCTCGACTCTTAAAAATTGAAAAAGCAAGTTGTGTCAAAGCATCATAAAATCATTTAATTTAGAATAACTTTTTCCCCTTTTAATTTTAAGTTGATCAAGTAGTCCGCAATCGTGGAAGAAAGTCAATCAAAACCCCATCATTCACGGAGACTAATGAGTCAACTGTCTTTGACTCCGAAAGCGAAACCATTCCGAATGAAATGGTCTCATTTAGCTTGGGTCGAAATCCCCTGGTTTATTTGAAACTTGTATTTCAACATCAGCAGAGACTCCAGTTACTCCAAATATTTCCAGTACATCTGCCTCTACAGAATAATTTCCGCAGTTACAAGACGAAATTAGAATTGATCCTAGTGTAACAGTAGACACCTCAATACCTGAAACAGCTCCATCTAGAGTTGCGGTAGAAACTGAAGTTCACTCGCCTGAACATCTGGGAGTTGAGTTCCAGAATTCAAAAGGTGTCACCCCTCCAGTATCTGTTGTTGTAGAAACTATACCTTCTTTGGCCCTAGAAATATTTTATGGACCTGACGGTCTACCTCCTCCACCTGGACTAATTGTTATAGAAGAAGTTGTAGAGGATTTTTTGTCCAGTACTCCATTGCATTTTGGAGCTGGGATCCACTTATACCCTTGTATTCCTGAAGTTAGTTCTTTTAATCATTCTTCATCGCAAGTTCCTATCGAATCGCTAGGAGATATTTTGTATAGATTGAATATGTTTGAACAACCATCAACATCTAGGACTGTGTCTTCTGATACAGCTGCAGGAGAACCTCCTGCTTCCACTCCTACGATGTTTGTTGGTATACCATCCATCCCAACTAGTTATCAATCATTAGATGGAGTCCACCCAAGGACTATTTCAACAACATGGTCTGTTACCATTGGTTCTTCCAGGACCTTATGTTGAAGCTCAACAAATTGATCCTGCATACCAGTTTCAATTTGGACAACCTAGTCTTCAAAGACCCATTTATCCTTTGAGCACTGGATTTCCGCCATATGGGAGGTAGTATGCTTTTTCATTATTCCCTCCTGGAGAACAACCATATGAGAGCTCACAACAAAATTAGGCTCAAACTAAAATCACATCTGGTGGTTGGATACCAATATTGCCTCAACAACCAAGGGTTGTATATTCAATGCAACCAACCCTACCTGTGTCGAATATTACCACTACACCTGCTATTGTGACTGTGTCGCAAGTACAAGCACAACCTATTTTATGTCAACCTCAAATTACTCAAGTTGTAGTACAACAACCTATTGTCTCTACGGCTCTACCACAATCTCATATTAGTGCTTCCTTCACCGAAACAACTCAGGCTCAAACATGTGTTATGACTCCGCATCTTGGTCAATCATCCAGTATTGGGCAACAACAAATGGTTCAACAACCATGGCTGGTAAAATATCAACAACCCCAATTCCAGCAAGTTTACCGAGGACCTGAGCAACAAGGCACTTTAGGTAACGGACAACCGCATTGTCAAAATGGTTATCAACAACCATTCTATACTGGTTATGTCCATCAACCTTATCAAAGTTATCAACATCAGATACATTATGCTGGTATGCAAAGACCCACTGCTTAGTAAATCCCATCTTATCCTGGGTACGCTTTGCCAAACCTGAATCAATGAGTTGCCCTTCGTAGTAACTCTGGAATTACCAGATTTGAACAGGTTAACCAATGATCCAATTTCGTATGCACCTTGGTGGTCGGTGATTCCTCATAAACTTCCATTAGATATTCCTAAATTCAATGGAAATCTAGGTGAAGATCCATCGAATCATGTAATGACCTTTCATTTTGGGTGTTCATCCAACACCCGCAATGATGATTCGACTAGGCTTCGCCTTTTTTAGCGAACATTAACTGATCTGGCAACGAAATGGTACATCGAATTTCCTAGAGCATCATTTGATAAATTCAGCACCCTTTACACAACCTTTTTAACCCACTTTCAATTACCCATAAGGTATGAAACAAGAACAGAACTCCTTACCAATTTCACGCAGACAACTGCCACTCACATATCTAATCATATTCATGAGTGGCGACGTCGTCATCAAATGGTAAATACCTATGCTCCTGATCAGCTTCTAGCCGAGTGGTCTATTAATTCATTATTACCTTCTATTACAGAATATGTGGCGAAAGGAGGAGTTGCCACTGAAGAGCAAGTCATTGCTCGTGCACAATATTTGGACTTGATTTATACCCAGTCTGGCATGCTCTATGGCAAAATTCTTGATTCTCCTAGACTAGAATTTTCCATTCCTCCCCCTCCTAAATCAAATAGGGACTCTCATTCTGGTGATGGCGTGATTGGCACCTCAAGTATGCAAACTGAAAAGGCCCAAACTGGTAAACCCCTTGCAGTTTCTAGCAAAAAAACAAATGACAAACTTTCTGCCTCAGAGGTTAATGTCGTGTCATCCGACAAAGGCAAAGAATTGAAGCAACCAGGGGGCAAGAAGAAAAGCGAAAAGAAAAAGAAGAAACAGGAAGATTCGCCTCCTGAAAAATCTTCTAAAAACCCTACTAGGAAAAATAAACCAGGTCAACCATGTTTCATATGTAATGAAGAACATTAGACGAAATATTGTCTGCATCGAGCTGAGGTCAAGAAAGTTTTAAAATCTTCGAGCACCTCAACAATGTTGATTGATCCGTTTCCAAACCCAGAAACCAATCTGGTTGCTATCGATAATGCTTCCCCATCCCAAGTGCTTATGTTATCTGTGTCGAAGCAACAAAATGATGCTTTGATATCAACGAGGAACAAATATTATGGGAATCCACAAATGTAGAACAACAACAAGGCTGCTAATCAACCAAGTAGTTCAACAACAACTTCATCAGAAGTTGTGCCACCCATCATTCCTGAACTAACAATAAAGCCACCAAAGGGAGTAGTACACAAATCGACATGTAATCCTCATGCTCGAGCAGCACAGAATTATTATATAGTATAGGACCTAGCCCAATCGCCATCCGCTATGTCGACACTTGAAGTACTGCAGAATTGCCCCTCCCAAAAGCAAGATTTATTATCAGTAATAGGTGGGATTGACCCACTGGATTCTAATCTTGTGGCCTTTAATCACAAAGGATATGAACCTCAGTTACCGGTCCAAATCGCTTTCCTTATACAGGTAAAAGCCCTCAACGAAACTATTCATCGAACGATAATTGACGAGGGCGCATCTACTTGTATAATGTCAATGAGCTGCTGGAAAACTTTAGACCCACCACCCTTGTTGTAATCATCGATGACACTAAAAGCATTCAATGGAAGAACATACATGATGTATGGGATATTAAGTAACTTGCCAGTTGAACTGGGGGGAAAAACAGTAGAAATTGAAGTTGAAGTTATCGATGGAAACCTCGATTACAATATCCAACTCGGAAGGCCCTAGATTTATGCTATGGCTGCTATTGTGTCAACATACTTTAGAAATATTGCATTTCCCTTCCAAGGTGGAATTATAATCATTGACCAACTAACCTTTCTCCCCAACAGTTCACAAGTTACGAGAAGCATTCCAATGATCCATGGAAGTTCTCAATCACTTCAAAATGTCGAAGTAGGCCTCCTAAAAGACCCTTCCTTAATGGATACTTTTGCCCTACCACCTCTGAGTAATCTGGCAGAAGTGGCCACGGTGGGAACCTGTAATATGGTATCTTCTACATCAGCAAAGATTAAGAAGATTTCCGAACATTTTGTTAGCATGGATCATCACCAGGTATTTCCTCCAAGCCCCATAGAAATTTTGTAGCAACCAATTTTCTTGGCTTGGGTGGCAAACCCAAATCAATGCTCATCGAGTGTTTGGATAGATAGGTCTCAAGAATATGGCACCTCTTCAGATCCATGGTCACATGTAAATTCTACAGAAGAAGGAATCATTTAGTCAATGATGATAAGAGAGGCACCATGCGAATATTACCACCATCGTTCCCATCTTCAATATAACGACGAAGATTATTCCAGTGACCTTGAACATCCTTCAGTTTTTTATTTTCTATCGAATACTGTAAATACGGTGGATTATGAGCGAAATCTGTCTAATATTGAAGAAACTATCGCCATAAATATCTCGACCAAACCTGATGTTGTAGAGAATATTCATGTCGTCAAATCTTGCTCTTCTTCAGAACTGGAAATATACTCCACTCTCTTTCGTGAATTCAGAGATGTCTTTGCATGGTCATATGATGAAATGCCAGGCATTGACTTGAGAATCGTTGAACACAAAATCAAGATGTATCCAGATGTCAAACCAGTACGACAATGGCTTCGACAAGTTCACCCGAAGAAAGTCGCTTCCATCAAGGAAGAAGTTGAAAAACTTTTAGATGCTAGTTTCATTTACCTTGTTCCTCTAACTGATTGGGTATCGAATATTGTTCCTATGATGAAAAAATAAGGAACGATAAGAGTGTGTGTTGATTACAGGGATGTAAATCAAGCTTGTCCAAAGGAAAAAAACCCTACACCTTTCATCGACCAGATAATTGATGAATGAATCGGATGTGAAATATTTTCATTCATGGATGGATTTTCCGGATATAATCAGATAAACATCTGCCCATAGGACTAGTCGAAGACTACATTTATATGTAAATTTTTCAGATGACAATGAACTATGCCTTCCATGACATCAAACACATCGTTCAACCATATATCGATGATCTACTGGCTCATTCGCAAAAGCGGACTGATCATCCGCAACATTTGAGAGCTATATTTCTACGTTTCCGACACTACAAGATATGACTCAATCCACACAATTGTGTGTTTTGTGTCGGTTCTGGTTGTTTACTTGGTTTCGTAGTTTCTAAGGATGGAATTTGACTCAGCCCATGTAAGGTTCAGGCAATCATAGACATGCCTCCACCTTCAAATTTGCTTCAGATTCAAAAACTCCAAGGGGAAAGCAAACTTTCTAAGGAGGTTCATTCCAAATTACACCAAACTTGCTAAAGGTTATAAACATCTTTTGAAAAAATAAGTTCCCTTCAATTGGGATCAGGTTGCGCAAGCTTCCTTTAATGCTTTAAAGGATTCCCTAATAAAAGCATCATTAATGTATGCTCCTGACTATCAAAAAGACTTTAACCTGTATCTTGTAGCAGCAAATATGACCATCGCAATGGTTTTAGTACAAGAAGATGATGGAATTGAACATCCAGTCTATTATTTAAGTCGCAACTCAAATGATACAGAAAGAAAGTACTCCTATGTTGAAAAGCTAGCTCTAGCAGCTGTTCAAGCAGTACAGAGATTTTGACACTACATCCTCTTTCGCAAAACGAACATTCTGTCAGATTGCAACCCTATGACCTACATTCTGTCACATCAATTACTAGGGGTCGAATATTCAAAATGGATAGCCATTCTGCAAGAGTTTGATCTGGAATTCACAAAATCCAAATCAAAGAAATCTCTAGTTTTCGCAGAGTTACTACACAACCTCCCATCGTCATCCAACGATTCAACATCTAAAGCATCAATCGTGGATGAATCTTCATTTCTGATATCATCAAGTGATCCATGGTATGGAGATATATTAATCTATCTCCAAACCCAAACCTTTAGGCCTAATACCTCTTGCTCTGAACAATGACATACTCGATACCAAACAAAAGAATACATGATCTTTAGTGATAGCCTTTACCATCGTGGTGTCGATACAGTTTTACAAAGGTGCCTCACCCATGAGGAGGCCAAAAAATTCCTGAATGATTTTCATTCATGTGTGTGTGAGGGGCATCAATCTGGTTATGCTACGGCACAAAAGATCTTACGAGTAGGTTACTTATGGCCTACTATATTCAAAGATTGCATAATCACAGTCAGAAGTTGCCATGCCTGTCAGATCTTCGACCGCAAAACCCGACTACCACCCATACCTCTCCATCCAGTAGTTGTTGTTGGGCCATTCGCCAAATGGGGCATAGATTTCATGATATGTAACCCCACCTCGACCTGGGGGCATGGGTATATCATAGTCACAATCGACTATTGTACAAAATGGGCCGAGGCGATGCCTATATTAAACAATAGCAGTGAAATGACTGCTCTTTTCTTTTTCAAACATGTAGTCTCTAGATGTGGTGTTCCACAAGCTATAGTCACAAATCATGGATTACATTTTCGCAATCACATGATGGTTGAATTGGCTGCCAAATTAGGACCATCCCACGACAGTTCTACTCCGTATTATCCACAAGCTAACGAACAAGTTGAGGCCATCAACAAAGTCCTGAAGTGCATGCTGCAAAGGATGATTGGAGTCCACAAATGGAGTTGACACTTAATCCTATACTCAGCCTTGTGGGCATATAGGACATAGTTGAGAAATGCGACCGGGTTCACATCCTTTCAGCTGGTGTATGGCCTGGAAGTGGTCTTACCGATTCATTATGAAATTTCATCTCTCAAGCTAGCAATCAACCTAATCCCTGGAACTTTAGAGGAAGAGGCTTGTTTCTTGGAACTAATCCAATTGGACAAAACCCGTTGTGACACCACTTTAGCTAATGAAGCTCATTAGAAATGAGTCAAGGCACAATTTGACAAGAATGTCAAACCTAGTATATTCTCAGAAGGTGACCTGGTCTTACTTTTCGATCAGGAATCCGATAAATTGGGAGCAGGTATGTTCTAACCATTGTGGATGGGTCCCTACATTGTTAAATGAGTATCAGCAAAAGGAGCCTACGATCTAGTAGATTACGATGGGATTCCACTGTCGCAACCTCGAAACGGGTTGTACCTTAAGCGTTACTATGCTTGATTAAGTGTAGTAATCTCTTTATATGCTTTTGTTACGTTTTTGTTTTTGTTAAGAGTGATCATTTTGGTTAGGTAATCCACTTTGCATTTGTTGCAGATGTCGAACCTGTTGGAATCATTCATTGGATACACTGATGAAGCTAGTTGTAGTACATGTAATCTATCTTCTGTGGCCTGGGCCATCTTTGATCCAAGCGGCGAGTTAGTGAGTTTCAGAGGGATATGTATTGGTCGATCAATGAACAACATTGCTGAGTACAACACGTTGATGGAGCTTCTCTCTAATGCCATCGCACATGGCATATGCCGACTTGTTGTCAGGCTAGATTCACAACTCGTCATCCTACAACTTACTGGCATCTATTCTGTTCGGAATCCAGCTATCTATCATATGTTCCTAAGGGTCAGGATTTTGGAAAGGCAGTTTGATTCTATTCAATATCAACACATTTCCAGAAACTTAAACACATTAACTGATTCATTAGCAAATTATGTGTTAGATAGACATTTGCAGAATTTATAAAGGAAAAAGAATTTCAATCAACATTTGCATCAGGATCATATAACTTAACCAAAATAAAACTTTGAAAATCAAAAATATATATAACTGGTTATAGCTCTTACAAAGTGTTCTGTGTCCAGGACAAAATCATTCATATGACCCAAAAACTCAAAAATGCAGAAAAGCACCCTAGACTAATGGTGTTGGTGATAGCAAGTCACCGCCTGCATGATCATACGTAAAAGCGTAGTCCATCGACTCGGCACGCCAGTGGTATGGCATTGTAATCTTAAAGATAACTCGTTGGTCCTCACATCCTGAATACCAAGGGTGAGACCCTTGATTTGATTGTGCAATACTGCAAGCATCTCTGCTATGTCCAGATCGCGAAGGACAACCCTCCCTACAGCCTCTCCTGCTGGAATAGGAGATGTTACCCTCGGGCGCGCTGCTGGTCACACTGGTCCAATATCTGCACACACATATGAGTTTAATTAGTCTTGATAACCTTTAAAAACACAAGAACATTATAAAAACAATAAACAAAGATATAGTCAGCTCTTTTTACCTATAATACCCCACTACTCGCCCACTGGTAACACCAAATCCGGGTCACCTCAGAAATTCATTCCAACATATGGATACTCGGCAAAGACCATCTCCTGACAGTCGTACCACTCAAATAAGGCATCAGAGAATGGAATCTGTGACTAATGAACATGTCTAGCCATGAGATCACCCCATCTCTGCATCCGTGGTTCCCTCGGTGCTGGCATTCCGAGTGAAATGTATTGTGGCTGCATTAATGGAATCCTCTCCAAGGCGAAAGTAGTGAGAATGGAACCATAACCAAAGTTCTTAGATCTTCCTTTCTTCACCTTGGAAAGTTGTTCTTTTATAACCAGAAGTACTGCATCACACCAGTTGAATACCTTTGGTTCAAGGCATTCCAGAGCATATTGCATATAGGACCTATTGGCCAAATGAAGAGCCACGCTACCAACCAATCTAGCTAAGGTGAATAAAATAGTCCTCAAGGACCGGTCAGTGACATCTCGAATACTGATCTTACAATCCCTGCTCTGCTGAGATCCATCTCTACAAAATTGACGAATATAATCCCTAATGGATTCACCCCCACAGGCAGATCCTAATAGTGAGAGGGGTGCCATGCCTCGATAACCCAGTCAAAAAGTAGACATCTTCAACTGTCAAAGGGATGGATTTACCTCTAATTTGGAACACTTGGCTGGTAGGATCCCATGAATCGAGAAGATATTGCAACAAATTGATTTGTTGCCTCATGCCAGATATGCGGAAGAATTTGAGCAAAGCCACAATTTCGCAATGCAGTAACCGTACCCAGATCATGTAAGGCAATCATATCCTCTTCTTCATGCTTAAATTCATGCCATGTAAAGAACATCTTGATCCAATAAATCTCTGGAAGACAAACAAGAGAGAAATTAGGATCCTGATTTGGGAAAAAGCAGGAAAAATTTCCATGAAAGAACAGTGCATAAACTTCTCCTCCAGCGCCCATCGCACCTTGGCTGTGTACAAGGTGGGATGCATACTGACTGGCCAATGGCTAGCTCAGTATGCATCGCACTTTTTGATGCATACCAAGTTCGATGGGGAGAGAATGATTTGTTCAAACCCCTGACGCCCAGAAAAACAGGAAAAGTTATTCAGAATCAGAAAAGGAAAGAATGCAATTGAAGAGCTTAGGGTTAGCTCCTACCTAGTCCAGACATCGCAAAAAATAGTCCACTGAATCTCTTGGAATCAGTTGATGAAAATCGAGGGGGAAAACACCTCCAGAGCTCCAACAATCCCAAATTTGAATGAAATGGTAAAATTGAGAGGTAAAACTACTTTTATGTTATTGTTCACGTAATTCAAGTAAGATGTTGGTTTTTAACTCACTTTTCAAGAATGTATTTACATTTCTAATCAATTTGATGGAGCAATTGAACAGGTTGTACGATCACCAAAAGGACAAAGTTTTAATGGTAAATTGAACATCTCTAACTATTATAATGAGCAATGTTTCTGCAAAGTTCAAGCTCATTAAAAAATAAACCTAACAACGAGAAGTGTTACCGCAGGGTTCAATCTCGTTAAAAAATAAACCCACATCTAAGCATAGTTTCTAAAAGATTCAAGCTCATTAAAAAATGAATCCACCCTTGGTAAATAACCTTGTGATCACATTAGAATCAGCCTTTTGAGCCTTGATCATGTTCTTACCGTCACCTCCACGCTTTTAGCTGATCATACGACTCTACTTGATTGTTTAGCCTTTTGAAGAACATTTGCGACGAGTGATTCTATTAGCCATCCTCGTTACATTGTCATGTTTGAGAAGTTCCAAAATTACCTGGAATTAGTTGCTACCCAGATACATCACTCGTTCCTCAAAAATGAGTCTCTTTTAAGCTCTTTTTAGACTCGTAAAATATGAAAAGATTTCCGAGCCATTGGCCTTTCCAGCTTGTTAAAGTAAGGAGAAGCGCCATCCCTCCTCTATATTTAATACTTTTGGACCTGACGGATCATTACACAAAAAGATTGAGTGCCTGTCTTGTTCGGCTCACAAAAACTATTGAAAAGTCATCCCTTTCATATTATTTTATACTTCTTCAGACTTAAGGGATTACGCCATGAAAAAGGACTACGGGAGTTTCCTTTCCGTCTCTTTTCAAACTCTCTAAAATAGAGCAACAGGTTTGCCTGAAGGGAAAATTATAGAACAAGCATATGTTATCCTCCTCAAGCTTGACAAAAATAAAGAGGTACTGGTCAGCAATGACTAGGGAAAAAGGGAAGAAAACTTGAAGAACTTCATTGGTAGCAGGTCGCTCTTGAACATGACACCTTTACTCTATCACCATGATTAAGTCAGGTTGGGTTATTCTGTTCACCATCACCATTGGTCCTTCGTACCATCCATGGGGTTAATGCTACCGATCCATCACAGTGTCCCCAATATGTTCAAGAGAAGTCGCTCGGAGAATTCACCAACCTAGCTAATGCCTCATCCACTGCAATACCTTCACGCTACATTTTTCTTGACTGCCACCCTGAACCTTGTATCATCAGATTGTTTTCACCTCCACAAAATCATTTGCTTCATTTCATGTCGTAGATGTGGGATTCATTAAGGCCCTCCTATGATGGGTCACTTCTTGTCGACATCAACTCATTATCCAAGAAGTTGACTTAGGAACAACCCTTTCAGTACTTTGAATCTTGTATGCTTCAATGGCAAGTTTCTCACTTCTAGCAACAAGTTTCCATCAATGGCCTTCAATCGAAAGATTTTGCATGGTGTTCAACATCAGATCCTATATTCACACCACGTGAATTGTACTGTAGTACCTTGAGGGTCATTATCATTATCGGTGACTCCTCTTGCGCCTGATAACAACTTACATCATTGGCTGGTAATCAGGCGATGTCTTTCCATGTTCAACTTCAAGACATCTTTTCACATGGATCGACTTGTACATCGGGCGAAGATTGAACAAGTTTGAAGATCCCAAATCTAGTTTCATCCATTTGGGCTGCAGTATATTTAAGAAAATAAAGACATCAAATGTACACCATAGCTGCATAGGTGATCATCCAAGCTAAGGGATGATGGCTCCACCAGAATCATCAGTCTGCCACACAGACGGTTGTCTGTCCTATGTACATGAAAATGAATTTATAAAGTTGAGCATGGGAATGCCCGCCTCAACTAGATCATGAAATTAATATGAAGATAATGTATTTTATTTTATTTTATACAGGTCACCTTCTAGTGCAAAAAACCTCAGATCCTCATGATAAAGCATTTCACCTGACATCAGAAGATTTACAACCTCATGCTTTAGGGGGCAACTGTTATAGACATATTTGGGCACTGCAACCCCAATCACATATGTCGATAAACCAAGGGCTCTAAAACCCCTAAAAGTTTTGATTCACACCCTAAAAGATCAAGGTCAACTGATTACATCATTTCCCAGAAGTTCTTGCTGAAAAAATACTTAGAGCTGGTCAAAAATGGACCATATAGACTGATCCATGCTGAGGGTGCGATGCATCTCACCTATTGCACACAAGGGGTGCGATGCATACTAAAATTCTCTCATATAGGGTGTGATGAGTGAGAGAAGACAAATGGCAGAGGTAGTTTGCTAGGTGGAAACTCAGAGAATCTTCTAAAAACTGCTCATATGACACTTGCCTCTCTAAATTCGCCCAGGGATGAGTAAGAGATCATGAAATCTCCAAGTGGAACCAAGAACTATCAGTGAAATGACACTAATGAAAAACCCAGAAGCTGACTCACCCCTCTACAAATATCTATAAATGGATCCTGTTAGCGCTTGAAATTTCACCTCAGGCTGAGAAAGGTAAACCTCAAGGCTACATCAAACCATTTAGCCTCGTAGCTAGCCCTACGGGGCAGGAGAAGGCTCTCTCCGGTCAATCTCGGTAGATCTTCAAATGGAATGAGATGACCAACAAGGTAACACTACTATTAGGCTAGTAAACTCCTTAAAAAGGTTGATTTGGGGTTTTTTGGGTTTTTGGTGGCAATTTGAGGGAATGGCAATTTTGGGTGCGGGGATTGGACACAGTTTCAGCAGGGGATTCCTTGGGGCAGGGTAGGAAACAGTATTGATGCCTTTAACTGAGGTGGATGATCAAGAATGAAAGATGAGGAGCTAAAGAGAGCAAACAATGACTTTGAATTCCCTTTAGACAGTAGAAAACATGGAAATTAAACAAATTTAAAAGCAGAGCATGGCTAGCATGAATTCATACTTTAACACTTCATTTGTTTAATGTGCAGCAGTAAAGAAAGGAAATGAATCACATAACAAAGCTTACAAGAACATGAAGAAATGCACCATCAACACATGAGTCCACAAGAATCCCAAAGATGACTGCAAAACCCTGGTCTTCCTTAGCCAAAAATTGCAGAGATACAAGTGAAATAATACAATGATAGCTTCTCCCTCAAGAGTCCAACCATGAAAATGAGCAAGAAAGTACATAATATAGATGATCTAACCTCTTTCCCTTCCTCCATGGGTCGAGCTCACTATCCTAGGAGCTGTTTGAACCACTTCTAAACTAAGCACTACAAAATAGGTAGTCAAAACAACTTGCCTCTATAAACTTGGAGACAAGTTCATACATTCAATTTTTACCCTTTACATGAAAAAATCTTCTAGAAGTGTTAAACAAGAGTGAAAGTATCCAAAAAGTGTCACAATTACATCCAAGAGGATCATCATTAACCTCAGAAAGTCGAAAAGAGCCAAATCTGCATTTTCTAGGCTGAACTGGTCAAATCTGGCAAAATCTGCTCAACGGGTCACGCCCCTTTTCTCAACGGGTCGCACACTTTGGAGCTTTGTGTGGGGCACTTCCAGGTGTCAGAATTGGGTGCAGGATAGCTCGTTGGAAAGGTCTGCAAGTCTACTTTCGAACCCAACTAGAATTTTTGAATTTGGAGTTCATTTGCCTAGCCAAAACTCAATTCTCCCAAGACTGCTTCTGCAACTCAAAAAAGGGGCAGAAAGTCAAATTTTGCATGTATTTTGACCTTCTGGAGGCCCAAAACTACATAAAAACTCAAGTCCATTCATAGGCATATGTAACTTTGCATGAAAAATCTAGAAATTATGAGTTTTTGCAAAAACGAGCTGCCATGACAAAGGGTCTCACCGAGGGTGAGACCCGTTGAGGAGCCAAAACCTGTAAATTTCCAAAAAATGCCAAAATTACCCAAAATTCTCAAATTTTTTTGGGATTTGTGTTGTGGCTGAGCTAGTGAGTGCCATGATATTTGAGGGATGCCTCCGCCAAGATACGGAGTGGATTGGTCCTTTTCTTCCGCCTAAGAGTCTCGGACAACCTCCTTTGGAACATTTTCATTTTGGCCTTGCATACATGCATCCTTGCCCAATAGTGATTCTTCATGTTTCTCAGTAGCTTTTTCTCTTGGTTGGCCTTAGCCAACAACCTCTCCAAGTGGGCATTCTCCTGAATGAGCATTGACTCTCGGTCAGCAGGCAATGGATCACCGGGTCTTCTACGGTTCAAGACTCGGTCGCTACGAATCCTCCAAAGCTCATCAAGTGCTTTCTGCTCCTCTAACTGTTTGTTCCGCTGCTCCAGGTTTGTAATAGTCCATTGGGCACCCTCAAGTCTCCTCTGTAAAACATCATTTTCAGCCCTGAGATGCTGAATGATCTCCTTCGCCTCTTGTCTAGGAGAACTGGCCTTAAGATCAATCACCAGACCCTCATGAATCATGGGCTCTTTGCCCCTCTGTAGTACCTATGCTGGTGAAGAAAGCGAGGCCCCTTCCACCTGATGTGGAGATAACACTCGCTGAGCTGAAGATGAAGGCGAGACCCCTTCCACCTACTGTGGAGATAGTACTCGCCAAGCTGCCGCAAATAAGGCCCTCGGGCCTTTCTGATATGTGAGCTGAGGTGAAGAAACAACATGTCTAGTGACCGGAATATCAGGCTGCTGAGACGGTCCACCCTCCTCATGAATGACCTTGGGATGTGGCTGGGGTGGTGCTGTGAAAAACTCACGGGAGATGAACTCCTCCCATGAGATGCCCTGCTGAGTCAGCTGATGTGAGACTATGAGCTGAATAAAACCATAATGACATAAGCTCCTGTACTGCTGGGTCGGGGTCTTCTTCTGCAACATGGGCACCATCCTCTTAATGTTATGAAACAAGAAGACCGGGATGTTCATCATCCTCACTCGGGTGAAATGCATCAAAAGGCGAATGTGATATGAGTACACCTGTGAAAATCTGCCCTCACAGGTAAAATAATGCATAATAAGCCTCATGATGGGAGCATACTCGCTCCGGAGAAATCTGAATGGAAAAACACCCGTCAAAAGTCTCACGAATGGTGGCCGGACATAGGGCTCAAAGTGAACAAAATCTAGCAACCTGCGCTTAGGCCACACCTCACCCACATTCGGTATCCCTGTAGCCTGTGAGATCACCTCGGGTGTCAATGTAAAGTTCACCCCTGCCAGAGTGACATGTCCATCATGGAGGTGTAAAACAAACAAGCGGGCCAACTCTCTATGGTGCTGAATCCGGGAAATCCTCTCACAGAAATCATAACAAGACATATACTGAAAACAAGTCACTGCCATGGGACAAGCCTGTAATTCTGCCAAAGAGGTGGGCTCCTCTCGCTTATGATGTCCACCCTTACCACCCTTACGAGGCCTCCTCTGTACCTCAACCTATGTAGATGATGAATGGTCATCACTTTGCTCATAAGTTTCGGTTTCTGACATGGTTTAGGAGCAAAGTGGACAAATTGAACTGTTGTCTCTGCCTGCAAAAAGTGTTGAAATCTATGCTGTTTCAAGGGGAAAAAGACATGAGGGAAATGTTAGGGGAGGGATCTTTTAACAAGGAATTGGAATATATAAAGATAACAGGGAATTTCAAGGGAAATTTTGCAAATCATTATGCATATTAGAACACATATTTGTAATAGGGAAATCATTTGCAAAGATTATTGCATATGGGAAAAATATGCATGAAAGTAAACATGGGAATATATGTATACATGTTTAATAGGGGAAAAGGGGAAACCATGCACAAAACATGCTGACATGTTTACCAACAGGTTTTGTTATTTTGCACATGCATATGGTAGAGGGGAATTAGGGTTTTGAATTTTTGTTTTTTGATGCTTTGGGAAAGGGGTAGGGTTTTCAGTTTTAATGGCTAGGGATGGGGAAAGATTTGCATTTCATTTATAAGATAAAATGGGAAAAGAGATGAACATATAAATGTGAGTGATAGGGAAAGGAGGGAAGCCAACCCAAGGGAAAAGTAACTTGAAACAACACAAACCCTAGCACAATTTGGTCATGAACATTACAGCCATATAATGTCCTTTTACTTGCAAAATTTTGATCATAAAAGCATGCCCATGACATCCACCATTCATAACAGCAATTAATCTATGTTTAGAGCACCTACCTCGAGCAAATTCGGTGATTTGGAAGAAGATTAGGGAAATTTCCTTGAAGTTTGCAGCCAAGTGGTTCAACAGGTCGCGCAGGCTGCCCAACGGGTCGCGCCCCTCCCAACGGGTCGCGCACGTTGATTTTTTGAACTGCAGAAGGGCTCTAGACGGGTCGCGCACCTCTCTCGACGAGTCGCGCCCCTCTCAACTGCCCGAAATCGCTGTAATTTTGCTCCTTTCTCTCAATCACTCTCTCTATCTCTCTTGCAAACGTTAGAATGCACAATGAGAGTGAAAGGAGGGAATTTGGGCTTTTATAAGTCTCATTTGAAAAAATTTCATTTACAAACCCACTTTCTAATGTTTTTCTTTTGACACTTTATAACACTGATTTTTGGTTTCCTTTATCCTGAATTTGACTCATTGAGTGCTTTGACTTGATCCTTTTTGCAGGTAGATCATCTGAGGGACTTTGGCAAGGGGACCTGGGTTACTACTGCCCTTTTGAAGACTTTTTGGAATTTCATTCTTTTTACAAAAATTTAACATGACCTTGGCTTTAAATACAGAGTTTTTAAATCCAAGGTTAAAAAGGAGCTGTACATGATGAAAATATCAAAGAAACATGTTTACAATCCTCCCTCTGGCTTGCTGGGCACTCAAGGACTTTCAAAGACATGACCTTGCAGGGATAAATGACCAAAACCCTAGACCTAGGACCTTTGACCTTAAGACAAAACAAGACAAGCTTGAAAGAGCTTGATGACTGATATGACCTGATCCAACAAAACCAAGAGGGGTGCAAATAAACCAGCTCCTCCATCAGGGTTATGGCATGCCTACGGGATGCAAAATTTGACACTAATGAGACACCTACTAATGCAAATTCAAAGAGCTTTGATCACTGATGAATGGCTTTCAAGACCGACACTAACATTGGCTCCAATGGGGATGGTAGCTCCTTGGAGGTACCAAGAATCTCAGACCTCTGGGAGAGCAGACCAGTGCCTTTTTCATTGGGCAATGGAGTCAACTTATTCACATGTGACCAACTTGAAAACAACTTTATCTGACTTGGACAATTGACTGAAATTCTAGACTAACTTGGACACTAACTCACTTACTCTATACAGAATATGAACTGAGATGAAACAACTTGTAAAACTCACACCAACTAATCACCATTTTCAGAATTATAGCCTTCACCGTTGGCCCCAAACTGAAGATGGGAAATCAACTTCACACTTGCTGCAGAAAGAAAATGAAATGGTATTTACAATGAGAGTGATTAGAGCAGGAAATGCTGAAGCATGATACCTTTTGAGCAGCCGGCCATTCACCGACCCACCAAGACATTCATCACCGTTCATTTCTTTGAGAAGAAAAGCATTTGGACCACGATATGCTGCAATTTTGTAAGGACCCTTCCATAAGTTGTCAAATTTTCCATGCTTCCCTTTATCTTCATTGCGGGCATCCCACCATAACACAACATCATCAATCTGAAACTCATCTGCTTTGGCCTTTTTGTCATAGATTTTCTTTATGCGCTCCTGCAACTTAAGGGAATTCTGGTGAACCTCTTCTCGTGTCTGCTGTAAATGAATCATTTGACTGATCCGTCGTTGCATAGGATCCTCCTCACCACTAGCTTCTTGAAACAACTTGGCTACTGGGACACTAAGTGACGTAGGAAACACTGCATCTACTCCGTAAACAAGTTCAAAAGGTGACATACCAATTGACTTCTTTTGACTTACCCGATCAGCCCATAATGCATTTATTAACTTCTTATGCCAGCTCTTCTTATTTATTTCCAGCAATTTCTTTATAATGTTCACTAGAGATTTGTTTGAAGATTCAGCCAGCCCATTACCTTACGGATGATAAGCGGTTGAATGCCCCAAGCTGATGTTATATTTATAGCAAAAATCAACCAACTTCTTCAATTTGAATGCTGCTGCATTGTCTGTAATCAACTTTTGTGGACAACCGAAACGTGACAAGATATAATTTTCAAGAAAAGAAATAATTACCGAATCCGTAGCCTGTCGGGTGGGAATGGATTCAATCCACTTTGTGAAGTAATCTGTGGCGGTCAAGATCCATTGATGCTGCCTGGAAGATGCTGGGTGGATTTCGCCAATAAAATCCAAGCCCCATTGCTGAAATGGTGCGCTGATTTCAACCGGCTTGAGAGGCAATGGCTGTAATTTCTGTTTTCCCTGAAAAATTTGACATTCATGACAACTCTTACCGCTTTATACACATCAGAAAATAAAGAAGGCCAATAGAAACCAGCTCTCAAGATCTTATTAGCCGTGGTCTTCCAAAATAAATGACCCCCACGGTCAGCTTTATGGAAATCATCTACTGTTGTCTTTGCTTCCTCTTCAACCAAACAGTTCAGCAAGATGCCACCGGGATCTTTCCAATAAAGTGCAGATTTGATAATGCAAAATTTGGTGGCCTTTAGCTTCAATGTTCTAGCTTTGTTTCTAGGCATTCCAGGAGGAGAAGATAAGTTTTGTAGCACATAAACTATATCAGCATACCAAGGAGAAGACACAAAGATATCGGACACCTGTAGAACTGAATTTTCTTGATCTTCATCGGACAAGGCAACAATCAAATTTATATCAAGGATGTGAAGGTTTGCTTCAGCCATCAATTTAGCAAGACCCTGACCCCTAACCAACTTGGTAGGCTTAATTTCTACATCATATTCTAATATTGCAGCGATCCACTTACCCCTTCTTCCTTTTGGTTCCGTTTGTACTAAAACATCCTTCACAGCTGCATTAGGAACATATGCTAAAATATGAGAATTCAATATGTAAACCTGGAAATCTTTCAAAGCTTTGATCAACGCCAATGCTTGCTTTTCAATGATATTATAATTCAGCGCTCCGTCTCTTATGATGCGGCTGAAAAAAGCTATGGGCCTCTCAACTCCATCTCTCTTTTGCATTAACGCGGCTGCCAATGTATGCTCAGAGGCAAATGAAAACAAAATGAAATCCTGTGTATAATCCAGGCTAATCAAAGTTGGGGCTGAAGATAAGATTACCTTTATCAAATTAAAAGATTTCACCGCCTCTTTGGTCCATTTGAGCTCGCTGTCCTTCTTTAGCATACTTGTTATCTCTCTAAGATGTTCAGCAAGATTGGGAATGAAACGACGCAGAAAATTCAACTTACCATTGAAGGACTAAATTTCTTTCTTGCTACGGGACTGCTCCACTTGCTGAATTACTTTTACTCGTGCAGGATCTATATGAATGCCATCTTTAGAAATGATATGGCCCAGTAGCTTGACTTCGCTCATAGCAAAAAGACTCTTTTTCGGATTCAATGAGATGCCATATTTTCTGCACTTTTGAAACACCTTAGTCAAATGAAACAAATGTTCTTCATCTGATTTAGAAAACATGGTCAGATCATCAAGATAAACAACTAAAAAGACATCTTTCTCATTTGCAAAGGCCATGTCCATTGCACGCTGAAATGTGGCACCCGCGTTCTTCAGTCCAAACGACATCTTGGCATAATGAAATGTACCCCATGGAGTAGTAAATGCTGTCTTGTCACGATCATCTTCATGCACCAAAATATGATTATATCTGGAGTAACCATCAAGCAATGGCATTCTAGATGCCCCCACAACCCGCTGCAATATGTGGTCCATCTTGGGCAGTGGATAATTGCCCTTTAATGACACCTTGTTCAGATTTCTGAAGTCTATACACAAGCGAATCTCACCGGTTTTCTTCCTCACGGGCACCAAGTTTGAGATCCAATCGGAAAACCGGATTGGCACTATGATTCCGGACTTATACAACCTGTTGACTTCCTTCTCAATCAATGGCAGCAATTTAGGATTAATTCTTCTCAACTTTTGCCGGAAAGGCTTTTGATTTGGCTTTATGGGTATGGTATGCTGAATAATGCTGGTGTCATAAGTTTTCAAATCTGAATAGTCCCATGCAAAAACATTAGAATACAGAGACAATAATCTGATATACTCTTGCTTTACCTTAGGCGGCAATGCTTTTGAAAGCTTCACCATCTTTGGATTCGCAGCTGTCCCAAGGTTCACATCTTCAACTCCTTCGTCCGTTGGCCTCAAAGTTGGCTTGCGGGCCACATCATCTTGATCGAACAATTCTTCCAAAGGAATCAATCCTTTAGGAATGTAATTGTCCTTGAGCTGCAACACCTCCATCTGATTTACTCCTTCAGCTTCCGTGTCTATCGAAATATCTTCGAATTTACCCTCAATTTGCAGAAAATCTTTGATCTCCTCATCATCTTGGAAAACTTGCCAACACCTTTGATTATCTGGAACTGTAGGACGATGCTTCACATATATTTCAAACTTATTGCTGGAATTCATGGGAATTTTCAGATTACTCGCTGCCTTAGCCAATGCATCCGCAACACCATTTTGAATCTGGGGCACACATGTCAAAGTATGTTCAGAAAACCTCTTTAAAATATCCAAAACAGCATTCCTATATGCTCTCATGCGAGGATGTTTGGCCTGAAATTCACCTTTCACTTGCTTGATAACTAATTCGGAGTTGCCATATACCGCTATCTTCTTTGCCTTCAACTTCCTAAGGATTTTCAGACCAGCAATAAGAGCTTCATATTCTGCCTCATTATTTGAACAATCAAATGCCAATTTATAAGAACATACCCGTACCTTGCTTGGAACTTGATCTTGGGCTGAGAATGGGCTTCGGATCCACACACCTATACCAGCACCATTGCTGCCTACTGCACCGTCAAAATCCATGGTCCAAAGACCATCCTCATCATCTTCTAAGTGCTGAAAATTTGATTTTGATTCATGTTCTGCTTTCTGCCCATTTATTTCTGCAATTGGCCTTATGACAACAGACCTTTCTTCACTTTCCTTTCTCAAAACTTCCCTGAAATTTTCTGAAATATCTGGTATATCTTCTACTTGAACTAACTGACTATCTACCTCATTGAAATTTTCCGCAAACAAAACAAAAGATTCTAAATCTATTTGTACATAATTTACAGGATGATTTACGGACTTTTCCTTACTAGTGATCATGTATTTCATCTTTTGTTCCCGATATAACTTCCTCATTTGACTGAAAACTGGAATTGTAGCATATGAAAAATCAAGCTGAATTGTACCTTTGAGTTTAGCTCCCCATGATCTAGACAACAACATGCCAAACCGTGGAGGAATGTCCGCCACCACCACATCCATCAAAACATTCTTCGCTGGGATTTGATCTAGACTCACCACTAAGTCTTTGATCAAGCCAATACATCTTACCCGGCTGGAATCAAACGAATACAAATCATGATACTTTCTTGTGATGTCCAGTCCCAGCTTCTCCATGATTGTTTTCGGCATCAAATTATGTGAAGCCCCCGAGTCAAACATGGCATTGTGCAACACAAACTCATGCAAACGCAAACTGATATAAAATGGAGGAATATCACTTTCGGGGGACTCACCATTTAAAGCTGGCCCAAAGATTAACTCCGGCTGATCATCTTGTACATTCACCATGTCTAACATTGGATCAAAATTCAGTAACTTGGAAATTTGGCCACGGTAAGTGGTATTCTTCATGACCTCCGTCAAAGGAATAGATATCTTCAACTTTGCAATCTCATTCTCCAAACTGAAAACTGGAAGCTTCTCACCTTCTTTTGCCGGATTATCTCTTTTTTCAGCTTTATCCTTCGGTGCATTTGATGGCTAGTCAATCTTTGCTGCTGGTAATGTTTGAGTTGTTGATGGACCGACTATATCTTTACCTTTTGAGGAAACTGAATCATTCTTTGCTGCAATGTCTTTCCTTTTCTGCACGGGATTTATACGAATAGCTCGGCTTCTCAATTGCCTTTGTTGTCCTTGCTGAGCTGATAAAGCATTTAAGTATCGTCTTTGATATTCTTCAGATTCTTCTTCAAGTATTGTATCATTTGACAAAATATAATGCTCATCTTGGGGAAAGACAGAATTACTCACCAACTCATCTTCTTCCGTAATATATGTGGGCATATCATTAGGAGTGAAGAAATGATTTTCCTCACCAACATTATCACCTTCATCTTCAGATTCTTGGCTGACAAAATTCTGCTGAAAAGGAGGTTTCATTTGCTGCTGAGCTGCTGTGTCTTGTGCCTTTGTTTCGCGCTGCTTGATCCTATATTGTTGCTACTGTTGACCTCTGAAATTAGGATTACGAATCTGAGACTCCGGCTTGTCAAGAGTAATCTTTTCAAGTGCTCTCTTTATCTGTTCAACATCACGATGTAACTGATTTGAAGTGGATGCTTCCTCCTTAATTGTGACTCGCTTTTCTGCCTTCATCCTTGCTCTTTTATCATTCAAATTTGCCTCAACGCTGACAGCAATTTTCTGCATTTCCTCCAATGTAGGTGGATCTCTGTCTCTCAGTGAATAAGCCATCTCCGGATCAAAACCATCCGAGAACTTAAGAAGTGCTGATTTTCTAGATGGCCTCAAATCATCGGGAATAGCATTATAAACTGTATTGAATATGATTATGTAATCTTGAACAGACTCACCCGGATTATGTTTGAGGTTGTTGTATTCGGCATTAATTTGAAGTGGATCCTTTCTGATTTCCCATCGATCTAAAAACTGATTCTGAAGTGCTTCCAAAGTAGTAATGCTATTAGTTGTCAATCCTCTGAACCATTTTCTAACTTCACCTGCAAATGTTTGCACGAATAACTGCATGGTAACATCTTCTTCATCTAACTCATATAGATCAAAAAATGTGGTCATCTTGTCGATATGTTGCTGAGATGTAATACTTTGTGGAGTGCCATCAAACATGGGAATTTTACTTTGGTAATCAGCTGGCATATCATGAAGATTTGCAGGTAAAACCAATGGGGCAAACCGGGCAGCCATTGCTCTAGGTGGAGGAGTAGGATGAGTATGAGGTGGAGGAGCTGTGATAGCATGGATTATAACAAGAGGAGGTGTAGTTTGTGGAGTTGGGGGAGTCGGAGGTGTAGGAGAAGAAGGAGGAGAACCGACGGCTGATTCGGGATAGGTAATTATAGGTGAAACTGAAACATAAGGAGGGTAAGATTCTTCGTGAGCCGTGATAGTTGATCCAATATGATCAGAAATATTCTCAACAAAATCAGCAAGGGTAGTAGCTTGAATACGTGACTGAAGATGTCTTAAGATGAAATTTTCAACCAATTTATTATGTCTCTCAAACTCAATAGCAGCTGCAAAATCAGGGTCAAGAACTAGAGAATCGAGCGCACTTTCAGACTTAGCTTTAAACAGAGACAACTCAAAGCTTTCGTCAAAATCTAAATCTTCAAGATAATCAAAAATAGCTGGGCATGAATGAGATCTGAAAATGGGTCTAGGATCTGTAGCCAGCTTGTTTTCTCAAAATGACTAGGAAAGAAAAAGCATTAAGCCTGTGAAAACTCTCAACCTATCATCCACGGCTCAGAGTTAACAATTACACGGGGATAAGATGTCAATGAAGCGCTATGTTCACAAGCTCACGGAGATTGACTGAAGCAACGTTTATCTACTTGCGCTGATGTAAAACAAGAGCTTTTTCGAAGGCTACCTGGCGTAACTTCAGGCTCCGTCTAAGACCTATGAAATAACACATCAATGAGCAAAGGATTAGATGTTCTCCCCAGTATGGTCGCCAGTATGTTAATGCTTGAAATTTCACCTTAGGCTGAGAAAGGTAAACCTCAAGGCTACATCAAACCATTTAGCCTCGTAGCTAGCCCTACGGGGCAGGGGAAGGCTCTCTCCGGTCAATCTCGGTAGATCTTCAAATGGAATGAGATGACCAACAAGGTAACACTGATATTAGACTAGTAAACTGATTAAAAAGGTTAATTTGGGGTTTTTTTGGGTTTTTGGTGGCAATTTGAGGGAATGGCAATTTTGGGTGCGGGGATTGGACACAGTTTCTATAGGGGATTCCTTGGGGAAGGGTAGGAAAGAGTATTGATGCCTTTAACTGAGGTGGCTGATCAAGAATGAAAGATGAAGAGCTAAAGAGAGCAAAAAATGACTTTGAATTCCCTTTAGACAGTAGAAAACATGGAAATTAAACAAATTTAAAAGCAAAGCATGGCTAGCATGAATTCATACTTTAACACTTCATTTGTTTAATGTGCAGCAGTAAAGAAAGGAAATGAATCACATAACAAAGCTTACAAGAACATGAAGAAACACACCATCAACACATGAGTCCACAAGAATCCCAAAGATGACTGCAAAACCCTGGTCTTCCTTAGCCAAAAATTGCAGAGATACAAGTGAAATAATACAATGATAGCTTCTCCCTCAAGAGTCCAACCATGAAAATGAGCAAGAAAGTACATAATATAGATGATCTAACCTATTTCCCTTCCTCCATGGGTCGAGCTCACTATCCTAGGAGCTGTTTGAACCACTTCTAAACTAAGCACTACAAAATAGGTAGTCAAAACAACTTGCCTCTATAAACTTGGAAACCAGTTCATACATTCAATTTTTACCCTTTACATGAAAAAATCTTCTAGAAGTGTTAAAAAAGAGTGAAAGTATCCAAAAAGTGTGACAATTACATCCAAGAGGACCATCATTAACCTCATAAAGTCGAAAAGAGTCAAATCTGCATTTTCTGGGCTGAACTGGTCAAATCTGGCAAAATTTGCTCAACGGGTCGCGCCCCTTTTCTCAACGGGTCGCACATTTTGGAGCTCTGTGTGGGGCACTTCCAGGTCTCAGACTTGGGTACAGGATAGCTCGTTGGAAAGGTCTGCAAGTCTACTTTCCGACCCAACTAGAATTTTTGAATTTGGAGTTCATTTGCCTAGTCAAAACTCAATTCTCCCAAGACTGCTTCTGCAACTCAAAAAAGGGGCAGAAAGTCAAATGTTGCATGTATTTTGACCTTCTGGAGGCCCAAAACTCCATAAAAACTCAAGTCCATCCATAGGCATATGTAACTTTGCATGAAAAATCTAGAAATTCTGAGTTTTTGCAAAAAGGAGTTGCCATGACAAAGGGTCTCACAGGGGGTGAGACCCGTTGAGGAGCCAAAACCTGTAAATTTCCAAAAAATGCCAAAATTACCCAAAATTCTCAAAATTTTTTGGGATTTGTGTTGTGGCTGAGCTAGTGAGTGCCATGATCTTTGAGGGATGCCTCCGCCAAGATACGGAGTGGATTGGTCCTTCTCTTCCGCCTAAGAGCCTCAGACAACCTCCTTTGGAACATTTTCATTTTGGCCTTGCATACATGCATCCTTGCCCAATAGTGATTCTTCATGTTTCTCAACAGCTTTTTCTTTTGGTTGGCCTTAGCCAACAGCCTCTCCAAGTGGGCATTCTCCTGAATGAGCATTGACTCTCAGTCAGCAGGAAATGGATCACCGGGTCTTCTATGGTTCAAGACTCGGTCGCTACGAATCCTCCAAAGCTCATCAAGTGCTTTCTCCTCCTCTAACTGTTTGTTCCGCTGCTCTAGGTAAGTAATAGTCCATTGGGCACCCTCAAGTCTCCTCTGTAAAACATCATTTTCAGCCCTGAGATGCTGAATGATCTCCTTCGCCTCTTGGCTAGGAGAACTGGCCTCAAGATCAATCATCGGACCCTCATGAATCATGGGCTCTTTGCCCCTCTGTAGTACCTGTGCTGGTGAAGAAAGCGAGGCCCCTTCCACTTGATGTGGAGATAACATTCGCTGAGCTGAAGATGAAGGCGAGACCCCTTCCACCTGTTGTGGAGATAGTACTCGCCTAGCTGCTGCAAATAAGGCCCTCGGGCCTTTCTGATATGTGAGCTGAGGTGAAGAAACAACATGTCTAGTGACCGGAATATCAGGCTGCTGAGACGGTCCACCCTCCTCATGAATGACCTCGGGATGTGGCTGGGGTGGTGCTGTGAAAAACTCACGGGAGATGAACTCTTGCCATGAGATGCCCTACTGAGTCAACTGATGTGAGACTATGAGCTGAATCAAACCATAATGACATAAGCTCCTGTACTGCTGGGTCGGGGTCTTCTTCTGCAACATGGGCACCATCCTCTGGATGTTATGAAACAAGAAGACTGGGATGTTCATCATCCTCACTCGGGTGAAATGCATCAAAAGGCGAATGTGATATGAGTACACCTATGAAAATCTGCCCTCACAGGTAAAATAATGCATAATAAGCCTCATGATGGGAGCATACTCACTCCGGAGAAATCTGAATGGAAAAACACCCGTCAAAAGTCTCACGAATGGTGGCCGGACATAGGGCTCAAAGTGAACAAAATCTAGCAACCTGCGCTTAGGCCACACCTCACCCACATTCGATATCCCTGTAGCCCGTGAGATCACCTCGGGTGTCAATGTAAAGTTCACCCCTGCCAGAGTGACATGTCCATCATGGAGGTGTAAAACAAACAAGCGGGCCAACTCTCTATGGTGCTGAATCCGGGAAATCCTCTCACAGAAATCATAACAAGACATATACAGAAAACAAGTCACTGCCATGAGACAAGCCTGTAATTCTGCCAAAGAGGTGGGCTGCTCTCGCTTATGATGTCCACCCTTACCACCCTTACGAGGCCTCCTCTGTACCTCAACCTCTGTAGATGATGAATGGTCATCACTTTGCTCATAAGTTTCGGTTTCTGACATGGTTTAGGAGCAAAGTGGACAAATTGAACTGTTGTCTCTGCCTGCAAAAAGTGCTGAAATCTATGCTGTTTCAAGGGGAAAAAGACATGAGGGAAATGTTAGGGGAGGGATCTTTTAACAAGGAATGGGAATATATAAAGATAACAGGGAATTTCAAGGGAAATTTCGCAAATCATTATGCATATTAGAACACATATTTGTAATAGGGAAATCATTTGCAAAGATTATTGCATATGGGAAAAATATGCATGAAAGTAAACATGGGAATATATGTATACATGTTTAATAGGGGAAAAAGGGAAACCATGCACAAAACATGCTGACATGTTTACCAACAGTTATTGTTATTTTGCACACGCATATGGTAGAGGGGAATTAGGGTTTTGAATTTTTGTTTTTTGATGCTTTGGGAAAGGGGTACGGTTTTCAGTTTTAATGGCTAGGGATGGGGAAAGATTTGCATTTCATTTATAAGATAAAATGGGAAAAGAGATGAACATATAAATGTGAGTGATAGGGAAAGGAGGGAAGCCAACCCAAGGGAAAAGTAACTTGAAACAACACAAACCCTAGCACAATTTGGTCATGAACATTGCAGCCATATAATGTCCTTTTACTTGCAAAATTTTGATCATAAAAGCATGCCCATGACATCCACCATTCATAATAGCAATTAATCCTTGTTTAGAGCACCTACCTCGAGCAAATTCGGTGATTTGGAAGAAGATTAGGGAAATTTCCTTGAAGTTTGCAACCAAGCGGTTCAACGGGTCGCGCCCCTCCCAACGGGTCGCGCACATTGATTTTTTGAACTGCAGAAGGGCTTTGGACGGGTCGCGCACCACCCAACAGGTCGCGCTCCTTTCTCTCAATCACTCTCTCTATCTCTCTTGCAAGCGTTAGAATGCACAATGAGAGTGAAAGGAGAGAATTTGGGCTTTTATAAGTCTCATTTGAAAAAATTTCATTTACAAACCCACTTTCTAATGTTTTTCTTTTGACACTTTATAACACTGATTTTTGGTTTCCTTTATCCTGAATTTGACTCATTGAGTGCTTTGACTTGATTCTTTTTGCAGGTAGATCATCTGAGGGACTTTGGCAAGGGGACCTGGGTTACTGCTGCCCTTTTGAAGACTTTTTGGAATTTCATTCTTTTTACAAAAATTTAACATGACCTTGGCTTTAAAAACAGAGTTTTTAAATCCAAGGTTAAAAATGAACTGTACATGATGAAAATATCAAAGAAACATGTTTACAATCCTCCCTCTGGCTTGCTGGGCACTCAAGGACTTTCAAAGACATGACCTTGCAGGGATAAATGACCAAAACCCTAGACCTAGGACCTTTGACCTTAAGACAAAACAAGACAAGCTTGAAAGAGCTTGATGACTGATATGACCTGATCCAGCAAAACCAAGAGGGGTGCAAATAAACCAGCTCCTCCATCAGGGTTATGGCATGCCTAACGGGATGCAAAATTTGACACTGATGAGACACCTACTAATGCAAATGCAAAGAGCTTTGATCACTGATGAAGGGCTTTCAAGACCGACACTAACAGATCCCTCATCCCAGAGATCCAAAGGCTGGAATTTTGTAATTTGTAAGGAAGTGTTGTTGGTTTCTCTTTGAGACATTGTATTGTTGGGTGATCTTTCTTTTCATGAGGTGAAGAGGGCTTTCATGCTTGGAGGATGATGTTGGATCAGACAGCTGGGTTGTAATCCTCTCTTCTACTTCTACTATCAATAAAGCTATTTGAGCTTTCCTCCATATACTTGTGTACTTGTAAATCTTGTATTTGTGAATGCAATTGTATGGTTAATGTACATATGATTCTACATTGTTTATGGCATTATAGATCTCTATGCTTTGATGGTATTTTGCTTCTTTACCTCTATAGGTGTTCTTTGAAGTGGGACAAGTGAGAAAGGAGTTCGAAGCTCTATCAAAGGAGAGAGGAAACGAGAAAGGATCCAAACGAAAGACTGAGGTTGGTGCTCTTTGCTTCTCTCTCATCTATCATCCATAAAGGAAAACACAAGTTGCTTTGAATTGTTTGTTTCTAAGATAGCTACCCGTCTTAGTGGGACTAGTAGATCAAATAGCGACACTAGTTTTCCCGGAAACAATATCTTACTGATGAGAAGGCTAAAGTTAAGAGATTTTTCGATGGTTTTCCATTAGCATTTAGAGATCGAATTGAGTATGATGAACCTCGTCACTTGAGGAAGTCATTGGGAAATTGAAGCATTTCCATGAGCAGTCAAAGCGTGAGAATGAATCTCAGCATGGATGGAAAGGAAAGGTTAAAGGTAGAGGTAAATGGGAGCCTAGGAGAATGAGGACTCAGAATGCAGATTAGAAAGAAAATGTGGCGCCACAAAAGAGATTTAATGCAACTAGACAAGGACATGGGTCACAACAGCAGAAACAACAACATATAGGTGAGGACATTGGTCAGTTGGAGTGTTGGACATGTGATGAGGAGCACCTTAGGATAGATTGTCAGTAACATCAGTGGTGGGCCTAATATATATAATGCACAGAAAGCGCAGACTATTGGGGATGTTGTTCAAAGTATCCCACATATCTAAGCAGCAACAATAAGAAGGAAAAACATCAGGCATCTATCATTGAGATGGATGGTAAGCTTTGAAATAAAGTTATTTCTATTTTTATTGACCCTAGATCTAATTATATCTATGTTAGTCCTCACATGGTTGATAAGTATGGTTTGAATAAGGAATTACATGCAGAGTCTTGGTTAGTGCATTTGGCTACAGGTATAAAGAAATGAGTTCATCATCGGGTAGGTGATCTAGGTGGATGTTGGTGGCCACCCAACTATCCCATTTGGACCCCCACAACTATCTCTCTCAGTTTTTTATTTTCCTAAATTGTAGCACAGTTTACTATTTTTAGCAGTTTTTCGGGTCCTGAACTTCCAGAGCCATTTTGAGGCCCTAAATGACGTCTTTTGTGAAATCCGGGGGAAACATTGATTCATGGACCGATGTTTCCCATCCCAAAGTTGTAGTGCTCGGATAGATCTTTCTAACAAGCTATTGTATGCATCAAATGAGGATTGTATGCCAAAGTTACGACCCCAGGAAATTGATGCACAAATTTACCCAAACGGGGCCCACAATTTGGCGTTTCATCTTCTAGGGTTAGGTTTTGGTATGTGAAGGGTTTTACATTGTTTCTCAACAACAAATAGGCATTCAAGCCTCATTGTAACATAGTTCAAAGGCATGTAGTCGCCACATCTCTTCTCAGAGATAAGCTACCATCGCCCCAGCTGGTTTCTTTCCATTTCTATTTGTAAGCATATTTCAGTATTTTATAGTAATGAAATGAAGTATTATTTCCACTGCATATATGTATTTATGGTTATCTCTGTAATTTGTTGCATTCCTATTTAAATCCGGATCAGTGGTATCAGAGCGGTCTGCTTTTTCTCTTTTTTTCTTTTCACGTCCCGAATGAGGTTGGGATATAAGGAGTTAGGGCTTGAACTAGTCAAACCTTTGCAAGACCAACCTCGCAAAATCCGACAGCCTCCCACGGCGGATGAGAAGAAAGATGAGGGGGCAGGAGATCCTATCAAAATCATGCTCAAAGAAGCCCTCAAGCGGAAAAGGAATGCGATGATGGATAGCTTTGCATAGATCCTTCAGCGGCTACCCAGAGGCGACACATCGACTTCCAACAACTACTTTGGAAACACCACACCGTTCAAGGTACAAGTTAATTTTGAAATCCCCATATTCGAGGGTCAAATAGAGGCAGATGTTGTAGATAAATGGTTAAATCTACTAGATGGGTATTTTTTTGTTCATGAATTTTCGAGTCGGGAAAAGATTTTTTTCGCTCTTCTCAAAGCAGACCCCCACATCAAGAACTGGTGGGAAACCTACTACGAGTAGAAGAATGAAAGTACGGGCTCACTTTTTTCAGCCACACCCACTTGGGATTCATTCCGGGATGCTGCTAAGGAGTAGTACTACCCTGTCAAAAGCTATGATGACAAATACATCAAATGGACCATGCTGCGACAGGGAAGGGACCAAGATGTGCCAGAGTTAACCAACATTTTTCATACCCTTCGCACATAGTTGGGTATCAAAGATTCTGATCTGCATCTGGTACTCAAATACCACTGCTGCCTACACATATACATCCAGGAATAGATGGAGTTCCTAATCATCTCCTCGCTTGGAACGACATACTAATACACTGTCAAAATCGAGCAAAAGTTCAAACACAAGAAGCGAGACTTTGGATCTGCAAATCCAAAGACCAAAGAACAAATCCAAGGTGGGGTGACCCAAGACAACCCATCAAAGCCACAAGAAAAAAACAACACCATGAAGTCGAAGAAGGACACAAGAAAGTGGTGTGAGTTCCACAAGAGTCCCACTCATAACACAAGTGATTGTCGGACCAAGCAGTCGTTGGTGGTCGAGTTGAAGGCTTTAGAAATAGATGCATGTTCCCACCCTGAGCCACAACCCGAAAAGGAGAATGGCAAAGGGAAGCAAATCATTGATGCAGATCCCAGTGCCACTATTGCCACTACTAAGATCTAGAAAAATGAGCCTAAAGATCCAGAGGAGGGGGAACGTCTTTTCCACTCACAGATGTGGGTGAAGGGTTCGCCACTGCAATTCATTGTCGACATTGGTAGCCAAAAGAACCTTATTTCAGGAGAGGTCATGAAGCGGTTGGGTCTACCGAATACACCACACCCATAGCCATACAGTATCGGGTGGCTTCATGAAGGACGAGATCTCAAAGTTCGCCAGCAGTGCCACCTTCCCTACAACATCAAGCCCTTCGCAGACGAGGTATTATGTGATGTTACACCTCAGGATGTTTGTGATGTACTATTAGGCCAACCATACTTGTGGAGGTGACATGTTGTGTATGAGTCAAGGCCTTTCATTTTCATTATTTATTTGGGTAATTCATTATACAGGATACTAGAGGTAGCCCCACCGACTACCACCTCTTTGATCACTGCTAAGAAAGGCAGCAAGCTCATCTCCCAGACTAGAAAATTCATTTTCTATCTAGTTTGCTCCGAAAGTAAGGGGAAGATCGTCACCACATCCATGACCCCGGTGAAGGGTTCCTCCACGTAGCAGCAGCAGCAACAAAGGAATACGGTCATGACAGAACACAAGAACAACTTCTCCTCACCCACAGGGGTACCACACAAGCTTCAAGTGGGCAACAAATTCTGGTTGCATTTGCAGAAAGAACGCCTTATAAGAGCCCATCAAAAGCTCTGACCACGTCGACATGGTCCTTACACCATTACTAAGGCCATGGGAAATAATGCTTTGGAGCACAAAATTCCTCCATTCCTTCGCCTGCACCAAGTATTCAATATGTACTACCCTTGACCATGCTTCCCACTATTATTGGACACATCTGAGATTGCAGAACAGTTCACTAGGGAGAGGAACTCAATGCAATGGGGACCATTGCTTCCTAAGGGGGGAGGAATGATCTAGGTGGATGTTGGTGGCCACCCACCTATCCCATTTGGACCCCCACAACTGTCTCTCTTAGTTTTTCAGTTTTCTAAGTTGTAGCACAATTTAATATTTTTAGCAGTTTTTCGGGTGCTGAACTTCCAAAGCCATTTTGAGGCCCTAAACGACTTTTTTTTGGGAAATATGGTGGCAAAATGAGTCCATGGACTGATGTTTCCCTTCCCAGAGTTGTAGTGCTCTGATAGATCTTTCTGACTAGCTATTGTACGCGTCAAATGGAGATCATATGCCAAATTTACGACCCCGGGAAATTGATGTACCAATTTAACCAAACGGGGCCCGCAATTTGGCATTTCATCTTCTAGGGTTATGTTTTGGGATGTGAAGGGTTTTACATTGTTTCTCAATAATAAATATTAATTCAAGCCTCATTGTCACACAGTTCAGAGGCATGTAGCCACCACATCTCTTCTCAGAGATAAGTTACCATCACCCTAGCTAGTTTCTTTCCATTTTTGTTTGTAAGAATATTTCAATATTTTACAGTAATGAAATGAAGTATTATTTCTACTACATATATGTATTTATGGTTATCTCTATAATTTGTTGCATTCCTGTTTAAATTCGGATCCGTAGGAGCTTGCACATTTGACTTAAATGGTATGCCTACCACAACACATTTGAATGTATTACCATTGGGTTCATATAGTATGTTGTTGGGCATAGATTGGTTGTATCTTCATAGAACCAAGATAGACTTCTATGACAAAGCCATTGAGTGTGTTCATGAAAATGGGGAACCAAGAGTTTTACAGGGTAGGAAGAAAGCCACATCAGTTAGGATGGTGAAATTTATACAACCAAAGTGTAGCCACAGAAAAGGGTGCAAGCTATTTATAGTATATGTTTCTAGTGATAAGGGTAGGGAGTCTAAGGATGCATATGTGTTGAACAGGTGTCCAATTTTGCAGCAGTTTCAGGATGTATTCCCTAAGGAAATTACAAAGTTTCCACCTCATAGGGAGGTAGACTTTTCTATTCAGTTAATGCCAAGGCAACTCCAGCATCGAAAGCACCTTACAATATGAGCACACCTAAGTTGGTTGAATTAAATTTACAGTTGAAGGAAATGTTGGACAATGGATACATTAGGTTAAGTGTATCACCTTGGGGCACACCAGTATTGTTCATAAAAAACAAAGATGGTACTCTCATAGTATGCATTGTTATAGGTAGTTAAACAAAATGACTATCAAGAACAGGTACCCTTTTCTAAAGATTGATGACTTGTTCAATCAACTGAAGGGAGCATAAATGTTCTCGAAGATGGACTTGAGATCCAAATACCATTAGGTATGCATCAAAGAGGAGGACATTTATAAGATTTCATTCAGGAACACATATAGGCATTATGAGTTTGTTGTTGTTCCATTTGGCTTAACTAATGCTCTAGCTACATTCATGTGTTTGATGAATAGTGTGTTGCACCCATATTTGGATAAGTTTGTCATTGTGTTCATTGATGATATACTGGTATATTCTAAAAATAAGGAAGAGCATGTCGAGCATTTAGTAGCAATGTTGAGATTGTTGAGGGAGCATTAGTTGTATGCTAAGTTTAGCAAGTTTAGTTTCATTTAGAGTGAGGTACACTACTTGGGGATGATTGTCTCCAAGGAGGCAATTACAGTAGATCTAGAGAAGGTAAGGGCCATCATGGAGTGGGTATCTCCTAAGAGTGTGGATGAGATAAGATATTTCATGGCTCTGGAAGGCTATAATAGGAGGTTCATCAGGAACTTCTCACAGATTTCTTATCCTATCACATCATTGAAAAGGAAATCTAAGAAGTTCGAATAAACAGAGGAGTTTGAAGCTATCTTTGAACAACTTAAGCAATTTTTGACACATGTGCCATTGTTACAGATTGCATATTCAGACAAAGAGTTTGTGGTATGCAAAAAAATATTGCAAGAGAGGGCTTGGTGGAGTCCTTATGTAAGATGGATAGGTGGTATGTTTTGACTCCTGGAAACTAAGCGAGCACAAGCAGAACTACTCAACACATGATCTTGAGTTGCCAATGATCATACATGCATTGAATATGAGGATACACTATCTTCTTGGCAAGAGGTTTGTACTTATGAGTGATCACATTGGGTTGAGTTATTTGTTTGACCAGTCAAATCTGAATGTCAGGAAAGCAAGATGGTTGGCCAAGATCAACGAGTCTGTTTTTGAGATCAAGTACATCAATGGTAAAGAGAATAGGGTGGCAGATTCTCTCAGTATACCAGTATAGGTACATCACTTGGTAGCTATGAGCTCCTATGGGACAAACTTCAGGATAGAATCTTGTAGGAAGATCAGCAGGATGTCGAGTAGATGGATATTGTGCACAGGTTGCAACTAGGTATAGGTGATAGTACAACTACAGGTGATAATATAGGTACAGGTACAGGTGAAACTATAGATATAGGTAGTGGTATAGGTATAGGTTACAGTATAAGTACAGGTACACGTGCAGGTGCATAGGGTATTGATTATTATCTTACAGTGGATGGATTGGTCAGGTTCTGAGACAAGATATACTTACCAGATAACAATGAGCTCAAGACGGTGATCTTGAGGGAGTTTCATGCAAAACCATATTCGGGTCACCCAGGTTATCAAAAAACATTAACAGTGGTGAAGATATTTTATTATTCGCTAAACTTGAAGAGGGATGTAGCAGAGTTTGTGGTTAGATGTTTTGATTGTCAACGAGTGAAAGTAGAGTGTAAACATGCAGGTGGACTAATACAGTCGATTGCAATTCTAGAGTGGAAATGGGAGGTTATTTCCATGGATTTCATCATAGGGTTACTGAATACATTGAGACAACATGATTCCATCATGGTCATTGTGGACAGTTTAACCAAGGTTGCACACTTCATTCTAGTGAAGTCTATGTTCTCATCTAGCGATGTGGCATAGGTATTTATCAGAGATGTGGTTAGGCTACACGGTGTTCTGAAGAAGATTATGTGATACAGGGATGTGAAGTTTACTTCAAAGTTTTGGAAGGATTTATTTGCAAGTTTGGGTATAGATGGACAAACAGAGAGGGTAAATAGGACATTGGATGACATGTTGAGAATTTATGTGATTCATCAGCAGAAGAAGTGGGAATGGTATCTCCTTTTGGTAGAGTTCGCGTACAATAATGGTTATTAGGAGTCATTGAGGATGATTCCTTTTGAGGCATTGTATGGGCGGAGTTGTAACACTTCCATCAGCTGGAGTGATTTGGTGAGGAGGGTCTTGAGTGGACCAAATATGTTGGCAGGAATGGAATAGGAAATGTAGGTAATACAGAAGAATCTAAAGGCATCATAGGATAGGTAGAAGAGTTATGCACATAGGAACAGGTTGTTCAAGGAGTTCCATATTGGCGAACATTTGTACTTGTGCATTAAACCAAAGAAGAGCTCCTTACGGATTGGATCATGTTCCAAGTTGGCACCATGGTTTTGTAGACCTTTCAATATCATTGAGAGGATTAGGCTAGTAGCATATCATCTTGCACTTCCTATGACAGTGAAATTCCATGATGTTTTCCAAGTATCATTGCTTAAGAAATATCTTAAGGATGTTGATCATGTTATTGATTGGCCTGTATTGTAGGTGGAACCAGATGGAGATTTATAGGTGCAGCCTAGTGTATATTGCAAGAAAAAGGTGCTCATTAGGGAAAATTTTAAGAACCCCCCCTAAATTTACATGTATAATAAATGGGCGAATCTCCATGGTATATAGGAAAAATGGAAGGCGATTTTATCAATAATATGACATGTATATATAATTTTTTGGCGAATCTCTCACCAGGCATGGCGAATATTTTACTCAATTATAAAATCTTGTGTTTATTAAATACACAAATGAAATCATTGCATTTCTTTAAAATATTTTTTGAAATCAAAATTACATATCGATAACCTAGTGGATGTAGGATAAAATTCACTCGTGCCATTCACAGAAAGCATGACAAAAAACCTAATACTATATATAAAACCAAGAAAAATTCAAATTCATCATTTCTAGGGACCTTGGAACCACCCTACCAATACACAAGTATGTTCCTGTTTACAATTAGAAAAATTACCCAAATCACAATCTGTTTACTCCAGCATATGTTAAGCTATAGAAGGATGACTAATGCAATCAATCCATTCCTTTTAGCCCTGGATTTGTTTTAGTTTAAAACAAAAGTATACAAATATACTTGTCCAATGTCTATGCTTTAACCATTCACCTTAAGATGTTTTTACAATATAATTTCCTAAGTCTATTTAATATCTTCATTATCATAAAAACCAACCTATATCCATCTTAACTCCACATCTACCACTCTTAGGGGGATGAAATCTATTTGTCCCTTTGAGCACTTGGTAGACCCGGAATTAAGATGTATCTAAGATGATAGAATTTCCCCTTTAAATAGTCTATGCTCACATGAATACCATGGTATTACCATTGGTCAATACCATGGGTTATCATAAACCTGGAGCTTAAAAATTACTATTAGTAATTTATAAAAATTAATAAAATTAATAGTTGATTTTTATTTTATTTTTTATTTTAACCAAACTAAAATGTTTAACATACATTAAATTACAACATCCATTTTTACTCTTGATTAGATCAAATATTTTTTCACTCTATGCTAGTTTGCATATCACGATATTTGATACCTCTCGGGGGTTAGTAGATCTAGAGTAAAAATGGATCTATGCTAGTTTAATTCCCCATTTAAATAGGCTACATTCCAGGTGAATACCATGGGTCAATACCATGTGCCATTTTGGTGAATACCATGAGTCAATACCATGTAACATTTTTATTTTTATTAATACTAATATTAGGGTTAATAATTTTTTTTTGCATGGTATTAATAACAATCTAGTCCATGGTATTTGTCCCATACTATTTTGCCCATAGGTTTCACCTAAATATAATGCATTTTTGAGTGTTCGTAAATATAAGGTGACTTATGGAGTAAATATAAAAAAATATTTTATTATTTACCATACCTCTCATTTATTTATATTTTTATTAATTTACCATACCTCTTTTACAAATATGGTATTTGGCCCATAGGATTCACTTAAATAAAACCTCTTTCTTGAGCCTTCATAAATAGAACGAGGGTTATGGACTAAATATAAAAAGAGGTTTTATTTATTTACCACGCATCTAGTTTATTTATATTTTTATTTATTTACCATAGCTTTTGAGTAAGTATAAAAAGACGTTTTATTTATTTACCATACCTCCACTTTACTTATATTTTTATTTGTTTACACCCTTGCATGTATATATGGTGACTTATGGAGTAAATATAAAAAATGTTTTATTTCTTTACCATACCTCTCATTTATTTATATTTTTATTAATTTACCATACCTCTTTTATAAATATGGTATTTGGGCCTTTGGCCCATAGGATTCACTTAAATAAAACCTATTCTTGAAAATGGGCGAATGGATTCACTTAAATAAAGCCTATTCTTGAAAATGGGCGAATGGAAGGTTGTAACTCCTAATTTCAAGGGCTAAATTTACCTTTTTTACCCTCTCCCTTAAACTAAGGTGGGCTATTTGAGGTGATTTGTAAAAATGTACTATGATACAAAATATTCGTCCACTAAAAATTTAAAGCCCCTTAATTTCGCCAAAGGGCGAACATTCGCCCCTAAAATTTTCTATGGTGCTCATGCTCCAAAACTAAGCAATTGAGAAAGTTAAAGTGAAATGGAAGCACTTTGGGCCCGATGAAGCTACATGGGAGATGACGGATCATATGCGGGCTACATCTCCTTGTTTTCCAGTTCAGGCAAAGTAGCTTCGATATGATGGTGTGGTATATGATTTATGGTGATTTGGTATATTCTCTATGGTGGTTTGGTATATGATTTATGGTGGTTTGATATATGATTCATGATGGTTTGGTATATTCTTTCATATGATGTTTTGCTATATGGTTAGATATGGTGTTTAGTATATGTTTTAATATATGTTTTCGTATATGATTGGTATATGTTTTTGGTGATGATGTTGTTATATGTACATATGTGTATGGATGTAAATACCACCATGAGCTATATTATAAAGCTCCACTAAGTGGTATGGGTGTCATGTCATTATGATTATGTTGTTCTGTTACTATGATATCATGTTGTTATGTTATTATAATGTTATGATGTCATATGGGTTGGCACTCAGCAAGATAATCATTGTAAATATCATAATGAGTTGTGTTATAAAGCTTCACTATGTGGTATGTTGTTATGTTATCATGATGTTATTAGAGGAAATTTCAGCTTAAATGTGGCCTCCTAAGGAAAAATAATAAAATAAGAGTTATGAATTTTTGAGGGAAAATAAGAAAATTACTTTTTTTTAATTGTATTTTTATCTTATCTCCTTATAGGTTTACTAAAATTTCAAGTGTAGACACTCGTTGGATATGGAATTAAATTTCGCATCCAATGAGTACCCATTATGCACACTTTTGAGAAGAAATGCATTGATGAAAATTGAAGATACATTAAAATAGTGTGTTGAACACACTTTTTTAATGTATCCTCAATTTTTATCAATGTTAGTCTTCTCAAAAGTATGCATAATGGGTAACCATTGGATGTGGAATTTAATTCTGCATCCAATGAGTGTCTACACTTGAAATTTGAGTAGACCTATAACGAGATAAGCTAAAAATATAATTAAAAAATAGTTTTTCTTATTTTCCCTCCAAAATATTTATAGGTACCTCTTTTTAAATTTAAAGGATTTTGATTGGTTTACATATTATGACATGGACATTACGTGAAATTTTCATGGGCATTTCGAGGCTAAAATTTCCTCTAATGTTTTCTTTTGAGCAGATCTTTCATTGTAAATATTGCATTGAGCTATGTTATAAAGATCCATGAGTAGTATGTCTACTTTTAGCAGGTTGTTTATGTAAATGTGTGATTGAACACTGAGGATGGTATCCCCCAAGGGGGAGGGTTCTATAACAACCCTAGTGAAAATTCCATGTAATAAAAGTTAAAAACAATAACCATAGTCGATGGGACACTTATTCCAAGCTGAATATTGGGCAAGACATCCTAGGGGATTTTCATTTGGCTATTTATGGCTAAGGAAATTTGCAAATTAAATGGCTAATGCTTTGGAAAGGAAAACTAAAAATTTTGGCACAATTATTTATGAAAATAATGGAAATTAGGAGAAAAAGGAGGTGAAAGGTCATAGGTTGCATGTGAGGAGCAAAATGAAGGAAAAAATAGGGGCCTCATTCATAAAAAGGCTTTTGAGGATTAGTTGATAACCTTTTGTTAGCTCATTTGTTGGAGATCTCTTATTATTCTATCTCTCTCTCCCCCCCATACTCTTGGATACCTAGAGTTTTCTTGGAGCATGTTGGCATTGGAGAAAGAAACCCAAAGAAGGCAAGAGGAAGTAGAGATCAAGCAAGGAAAGGCAGGATCAAGAAGATACAATAGGCTTCATTGCAAGTATCAACTTGCATGTGTGATTTGGCATGCATGGGATTTGATGTGGTTCTCTTATATCATGGCATGGATTTTTCTATTGGAAATAATACTGAGAGGGGGGTGAATTAGTATTAGCAAGTCAATAATTTTTCATTTCTCTAATCAGATTCATATACACCACTTAAGTTAATGGAACTTGTGTGTATACGCAACCGTGGTTAAGGAAACTAGTCTATATCCTGCAAACTTATGATTCAGTTAATTCATCATATGTTGATCCTTAATCAGTGCATCCGAACCATATAAACAGTAACCAGGTGTAGTAAAATCAGAATAGACAATCACACACATGAACACAAGATATAAGGTGGAAACCTAATATGGGTGAAAACCACGTGCTGCAATCGTCTCTATCTTCATTTTAATAATAAGAAACTTATTTTTACAATTTTTGTACTACTGCAGTCTTATACCAGCATGCAAGCTTCTACCTGTAGAAGGTTACAACCTTCTCTTGTTCTCCAGCTTATCCTGGAAGGGAGCTACAACCCCCTTGCTCTTGTACTAGCTGATATGTTTACTAGTATGTAGGTGCCCGCCTAAAGAAGGCTACAACCTTCTCTTTTCTTCCTACGACCACGTTTCATAAATTTTCAGACTGGATCCATCAACGAAATCATTCAATCATCAAATATATCTGCATCAACCAATCTCCTATTGAACCAACCACAACCAAGTCAATCAACCACTTTGACAACCCATTAATCTGATCTATCAGAATACTGTCACCAGAATACAGTAACCACAACCCAAGCCAAAACCCAGAACACTGCAACAGCAAGCAGAAGAAGCTAAAACATATTTTATAAGGTATAAGCTACTTCCATGTCTCGAACCTGCGTGCATATGCTCTTTTCTCAAGGTGAACCTGCATACAAATTTGCAAATCAAATTTAAGATGTATATGTTGTTTTGATATGCAGAACCAACGTGTATACGTGCCTTTTCTAAATTGAACATGCGTACACATCTGCAAATGATGATTTAAACATTACAACAATTCCAGACTTAGGTTATACATGGATCATAATATTTACAGACTACAACATGTGCCAACTATTTAGATAAATGATCAAACCACATAAAGATACTTCACTTCAAGCCTTAAGATCTTGACCCATCATTAGATCTTATCTTTCATCAAGCGCTAAGGTTCATCCTTGGTTCAGATCCAACTATGCAACATAACCCAATAACCTGTATACTAGATCTTGCTCTTCATCAGATATTCAATACTTGAGTGCCTTGGCCTAATGATCTTCCCCTCCTTTTATATTCTTAGACCTTACTCAATACCATGGACCAAACCCACTTAGGACTAATACCTTTGACCCAATACCATGGATCAAAATACCATAGACTAAATAGCTTGGACCAAAACTTAGCTTTCCAAAATATATGTGCCTTGCATTCTATGAAAGTGTGTGTGTACATATACGCAACTTGTATATAGTGAACCCACGTGTATACACAGCTTAGCCAATGGTGAACCTGCATATACCTCTCTTCTTTTCTTCTGCTTTGAACTTTGTATTGTTAACCTACTGAACTGTGATCTGTCATCTGAGTGAGTTTCCATCAAGGACAACACCTGTGTCATAATGCCAACAATCTCCCCCTTTGGACTTGATGTCCCCCTTTGTCATCAAAGGCAAAGGGTCATGCTCCCCCTAAGCACAAGCAAGGTCTGCAAAAAGATATTATGACTCTATACATACATCACCAATGACCTTCCTATCACCAAAGACCCAGACATACATCCATCTCCCAATCAAATGGGGATATACCAAATTTGACTCATCCACCCAACCAAGTGGGGATATACAATTGTTTATACTTGTTGAAATCTCTGATATGATGAGATGTTGATTGTGAGAATAATTTCAGCAAAATCACATAGAGAATCATTTGTCGACGCGTTTCGAACCAACTAGTGTGGTTCATCGTCCGGACAAGTTGAGGAACAAATCCAAGCGATCAGTTAAATAGTGTATGCAGGTCCTCCAATGGCTATATTTGACCAGACAATAGTTAAAATGACTCTTAATGGCTATATTAGATTAGGGCTTAGGGGAAAGGGTCAAGGTTAGTTAAAATAATCAAATAATATTACAATTTTTCATCTTATTATCACAATTATTAACTTCTCAAATAAATATTATTAGATTATTAATCTAATAATGGACTAAATTTTATCTTATTTAATTAATTAATTAATTTAGCGATATTTTTTTTTTTTAAATTATTATTATTAATTTATTGTATTAACCTTAAGTTAATAGTAATATTATTAAATTAACTTTAGGTTAATAGTAATATTATTATATTAATTTCAAATTGATAATATTAATAATATTAGCGTAGCGTAAATTTTATTTTATTTTTATTTATTTATTATTTTTATTTTAATTGTTTTTATTTTTATTTTTATAATATTATCAATAGCAATATTATTATATTAATACCAAATTTTATATTAAATTATTATTAAATAGTAATATTATTATACTAACTTTAGGTGCATAGTAATATTATTATATTAATTTCAAATTAATATTATTAATAACATTAGCCTAGGGTAAATTTTTTATATATGAGTAACTAGAATAACATTACAATTGCTACTATTTTACTTGTCGTTACATGATACTAGTCGTTACATGATACTAGTTATATTTAGAGAGACTTAATTACTAAATAACAATAATATTTTACTTAAAACTAATAATATTGGTTTAGAGTGAATAATTAAAGATTATTAATTAATAAAGTGACTAATGATATTAAAAGAATGAGACTATAATTACTAAACTAAGAAAATAGCGGAAAGCTAAACAAATAGAGAGGGGTCATGAGAAGAAGAGGCTAAGACAGAAGTACTGGGATCCAGCAACTACTAATCTTCCAGCCGTCATCCCTATTGAGATTCACAGGTCTTTTCTCGATCTCAAGGGCTTGCCTAGATTTACGATGGTGAAACTGCATAACTCTAGCGATAACTTGAGCCTCTTCGATACAGACATGATGTTTAGTTTTCTCGGCATGCTCTGCTAGGTCTGAGGACTTAGCCCTTCCATGCTTCAAGTCTGTTGAGTGCTCACTTATCCTCTAATTAATAGAACGACCAGTTTCCCCAATGTATGGGGCCCCACAGGAAAAGGGAATGACATAGACACAATTCATGTCTTTAGGGTCGACAGGATCTTTAACAGAATGAAGAGAGCTAAGGATGGTGTTAAGAGGTCTAAAGGTTGAGGGAATATTGTGCTTCTTAAGAATCCTAGCGATCTTATCAGTGGTTCCTTGGATGTAGGGGAGGTGTACCCCCAGGATCTGGTCTTTAGGATCTTTATGGACAGAGGGCTCCTTACGTGCCTTGAGGAAGGCTTTTTGACCTAGGTGTCTACTATAACCATTTTTAGCAAAGACATCTAGGAGATGAGCCTTCTCCTTTGCCAATTTTTTCTCATCAGAGATTCTTAATGCATGAGTAACAAGTGTGTTGAGAACGCCTAGCTTCTGAGTAGGGAAATGATGAGAACTGGCGTGGAGATATTGATCGGTGTGAGTCTTTTTTCGAAAAACCTAGTGGGAGAAGGAACCATCATTACTCTTAGAGATGAGAACATCAAGGAAGGGAAGACAACCATTGAATTCCTTTTCCATAGTGAACTTAATGGTGGAGGATTGTTCATTGAGATGACTGAAGAAGAGATCTAACTCATCATGACCATGAGACCAAACGACGCCAGTGTCATCTACAAATCTCTTCCAAAGATTCGGTAAGAGACGGGTCGAGGACAAAGCTCTGGACTCAAAATCCTCCATATAAAGATTAGCGATGATCGAGGATAGGAGGAAGCCCATGGCCACCCCACAGGTTTGCTCATAGAATTCTCCTTCGAAGCTGAAAAAGGTAGAAGTAAGGCACAACTCAACTAACCAAGTGGTATCTGGGTCAGTGAGCCTGTAGATAACCTCCATGGCCTCATTGATGGGAATACAAGTATAAAGGGAGACCACGTCAAAACTCACCAGAATATCATTGGGGTCAAGCTTTACCCTCTTAAGATCATCAATAAATGATGTAGAGTCTTTGACGAAGGACTCCGTGCGGCCAACCAAGGGTCTAAGCTTTAAGGCAAGGAATTTAGCAAGAAGGTAAGTAGGACCACCGATGGTATTAACAATAGGTCTTAAGGGAACCCCCTCTTTGTGGATCTTTGGAAGGCCATAGATCCTAGGGGTGATGGGGTTGCTTTCTATGAGTTTCTGGGATAAAGAATTAGTAGAATTACATGACTTGATAGCAAGAGCAACCACCCTCGAAACCTTCTTTAAAGGATTCTTGGAAAGTTTTTTGTAGCTTCCACTATTGCAGAGATGATCCAACATCTTGGAGCGGTAATCATCCCTGTTAAGGATGACTACAGCCCCTCCTTTATCGGCTTTAAGGACAACAATATCGCAATTCTAGTTTAAGATTTTTAGAGCCTTAAACTCAGCTTTGTTGATATTACTTCAGGGCGGTCTTGCCTTCTTAAGGGCCACGACACAATCTTGCCTAATTGTGTCCTTAGTTTTATTAGGAAGGCTCTTAATACCAAATTCCACACTATAGATGATGTCTTCAACCAGAATTTTCTTAGGAGCTAAGGCAAAATTAAGACCCTTACTTAAGAGATGGAAAACAGACGGGGGAAAGGAAAAGCTAGATACATTGACCACTTTATTGCTAGGAGGCAGAGGGCGAGAATTACTCCCCGGATCAAGGTTATTATTATTATTATCGATATTAATATTATTATTAATATTATTCTTTGTTCCACTATTATTATTAATAACGATATAACTATTTAGATTCTGGTGTATATTATTATTATTATTATTATTATTATTATTATTATTATTATTATTATTATTATTATTATTATTATTATTAATATCGTTATTTTCAATGCTATTACTTTTATTACCATCATTATTCCCGTCCAGGTTTATACCGTGCATCCTACTGCAAACCAAGTCCTAGTTTATATCGCCTACATTGCTGCAAACTATATTATTACCATACGAACTTGAAACACCACTCAAAGAATGTACGCATAAGGGATTCTCACTTGGAGGCTTATCATAAACTATTGCATCTGCACGAGCCAGCAAGCTCTCACCGCTCTTCCATTGCCGAGAAGGAGACATAGCAACCAAGGTCAGTCCAGTGCCAGGACGAGACAATGGCCAACCTGGGACGCTGCTAGAAACATTCCAATCCATGTTGGTGGGCTGGGATGGAGAATCAACCTCCAGAAAGAATCCCAAATTGCTGGGATCTTGCGAATCCAAGTAGAACTTTAGGGGAAAGCCCGAAACCCGAGAACTGAGTGGAAGAACCTAGTTCATCGAAACATGGATGGAGGATTAAAACCCTGGGGCGAAGCGTAACATCTGGAGAGTTTGAGAAATTTAGTAGATTTCCGCTGCTTGAGTAGCTCCTCCAAGCGCTGAGATTTCAAAGCAAAAACAAGAATCGATTCTTGCCCAGAGGGATGTGGGGAAAAAATTAGACAGCTCTAAATGTGAAGCCAGAAGGAACCGGGACAGCTGGTCGAGACTTTTTCTTACTTTACAAATCTCAGTTCTAACTAACGCTAAACTGGCTTTGAGAAAAATGCCAAGATTACTGGGGATATTAAGGTTATGCTTAATCCGAGAAAATGCTGGAATAACCGAGGAATCCCTGCATCGCTTTAGAAACACTATGCGTGGTATAAACCTGGATGGGAATAATTATGGTAATAAAAGTAATAGCATTGATAATAATAATAATAATAATAATATGTACCGTAATAATAATCATAATAATATTAATATTAATACATATAATATATACCAGAATCTAAAGAATGATAGCGTTATTAATAAAAATAGGGGAATAAAGAATAATATTAATAATAATAATAACCTTGATCCAGGGAGTAATTCTCGCCCTCTACCTCCTAGCAATAAAGTGGTCAATTTCTCTAGCTTTTCCTTTTCCTTTCCCCTTGAGATCGAGAAAAGACCTGTGAATCTCAATAGGGATGACGGCTGGAAGATTAGTAGTTGTTGGATCTTAGTGCTTCTATCTTAGCCTCTTCTTCTCATGACCCCTCTCTGTTTGTTTAGCTGTCCGTTGTTTTCTTAGTTTAGTAATAATAGTCTCATTCTTTTAATATCATTAGTCACTTTATTAATTAACAATCTTTAATTATTCACCCTAAACCAATATTATTAGTTTTAAGTAAAATATTATTGTTATTTAGTAATTAAGGCTCTCTAAATATAACTAGTATCATGTAACGACAAGTAAAATAGTAGCAATTGTAATATTATATATAAAAAATTTACCCTAGGCTAATGTTATTAATAATATTAATTTGAAATTAATATAATAATATTAACCTGAAGTTAATATAATAATATACAATAATATTACTATTGATAATAATTTAATATAAATTTGTTATTAATATAATAATATTGCTATTCATAATATTATAAAAATAAAAATAAAAACAATTAAAATAAAAATAAATAAATAAACAAATAAAAATAAAATAAAATTTACGCTAGGCTAATATTATTAATAATATCAATTTGAAATTAATATAATAATATTACTATTAACTTAAGGTTAATACAATAAATTAATAATAATAATTAAAAAAAAATTAATATTGCTAAATTACTTAATTAATTAATTAAGAAAGATAAAATTTAGTCTATTATTAGGTTAATAATATTTATTTGACAAGTTAATAATTATGATAATAAGATGAAAAATTGTAATATTATTTGATTATTTTAACTAACCTTGACCCTTTCCCCTAGGCCCTGATCTAATATAGTCGTTAAGAGTCTTGTTAACTATGGCCCATTCAAATATAGTCATTGGAGGACTTGCATACACTATTTAACTGATCACTCGGATTTGTTCCTCAACTTGTCCGGATGATGAACCACACTAGTTGGTTCGAAACGCGTCGACAAATGATTCTCTATGTGATTTTGCCGAAATTATTCTCACAATCAAAGTATCGATCACAGAAGTCTAAAATCTTTAATGATGAAATGTTGATTGAGCTCCTATGATCGAGTCCATGCTCCCCCTGAGCACAAGCAAGGTCTGCAAAAAGATAATATGACTCTATACATACATCACCAATGACCTTCCTATTACCAAAGACCCATACATACATCCATCTCCCAATCAAATGGGGATATACCAAATTTGACTCATCCACCCAACCAAGTGGGGAAATACAATTGTTTATACATGTCAAAACACAAACATTACATCATCCATCCCATGTATAGTGGGGTTACAAACTAGGTCATTTCAAGACATTTACATTAAAAGATGTACATGACTTATATAATAGAGACAAAATATCTTAAACAAGACCATGATAGGCATTAGCAACTATCATTAGCAGCATCTATCAATCAGCATCTAGACTAGCAACCATGTTCTCCCCCTGAACTTGTTCCACCTAGATAAAAAACAACTGTAAATCTGTACCAAGATCTTCTAAGACAATGCCAACAATGCATTATTAGAAGCATATGATCCCCCTGAACCTGTGCCAGATGATCACTGTCAGATATGATCATAATAGAAGAGTTATCAAGTCATCATTATCAATCAGATATACATCAAGTTATCAACCACTTATGAGAGCCAACATATTTCCACATGTCATCCATAGACTGTAACCATCATCAAGCAGAGAAGATAATTCACTGAACCATATTAGACCCCTTTCTTCCTATGTCTGGCCCACTACTTTTCTTCAAACCAACATATATGTGACTGTATCCACAGAAACCAGTGTATGTACGTGACTACGCTTCATGAAACTCGTGTATAACCACCTTTCTCTGAAACAAATAGGATTTAACAGCAGAATGATGCATCACTTACTCCCAACTTTTGTATAAAACATTCAAATGTCTCTCTGGGCAGTGGTTTGGTGAATATATCAGCAACCTATTCTTTGGAGGGAACATACTCCAATTTGACCTTTTGTTCAAGCACTTGTTCATGTAGAAAATGATATTTGATGGGTATGTACTTGGTCTTGGAATGCATGACTAGATTTTTTGAAATACCGATAGCACTTGTATTATCACATATAATGGAGATGGGTGGAGTACATGTGATTTGAATGTCTTGCAATGTTTGCATCATCCAAAGGAGTTGTGTGTAGTAAGATGCAGCAGCCACATATTCTGCTTCAGCTGTAGATAATGCAATTTAACTTTGTTTCTTGCTGAACCAAGACACTAATCTAGAACCCATATAGAATGCACCACCACTAATGCTTTTTTCTTCATCAATGCTTCCTACCCAATCTGCATCTGTATATGCATGAAGTGTAAGATCTGTATCTCTAGGATACCATAAAACAAAATTCTGTGTTCCTTGAAGATATTTGAAAATCCTTTTAACCACCTGAAAGTGTGATTCCTTGAGATTTTCTTGGAATCCTCTAGCTATTCCTATTGCATGCATGATGTATGGTCTGCTACCTGTAAGATAAAGCAGACTAACAATCATGGATCTGTAAGTTATTTGATGTACTGCTACTGACTCATCATTTTGGCCGAGACTACATCCTGTTACCGTTGGGGTACATATTGGTTTAGAATCTTCCATGCCGTATCTTTTCAAGATCTGTTTGAGATATTTTGTTTGTGACAGAAAAATACCATCTTTATTTTGTTGAACTTGTAGACCAAGAAAATATGTAAGCTCACCAATCAGATACATTTCAAATTCTTGCTGCATTACTGAAGCAAAATTCTGACTCATGGCTTCTTCATTGCTACCAAAAATGATATCATCAACATACACAACAAGTATTAGCAATTTATTATTTTCAATCTTTGTATATAGATTGTGTTGGAAATAATACTGAGAGGGGGGGTGAATCAGTATTATCACATCAATAAAACTTTTTCATTTCCATATTCAGATTCATATATGCTACTTCCATAACTTCTTATGATTCAATTAGTTGATCCTTAATGAGTGCATTAGAACATTATCAACCATATTAACAGTAAACAGGTGCAGTAAAATAGAACAAATCATCACACATAAGCCACACACATAAACACCATGATATAAGGTGGAAACCCAATGTGGGAGAAAACCACCTGCTGCAAGTCATCTCAATCTTCTTCTTAATAAGAAAATTTTTTTACAATATTTCTGTACTTGTGCAGTCTTATACCAGTACGCAGGCTTCTACCTGTAGAGAGCTACAACCCCCATAGTTCTTGTACTAGCCGATCCATTTACTAGTACGCAGGCTGTTACCTGCTACAATGCTCCAAAGTTTTCAACTGCTACTGGAAGGGAGCTACCAGCCCCGTAGCTTTTGTACTAGCTAAGATACTAGTACGTAGGCACCGGCCTACAATCTTCTCTCCTCCGGGTACCACGTTTCATACATTTTCAGACTGGATACACCTGAAGCACAACACATAATCTGAAAGGCCACGTTTCATCCAATTTTCATACTGGACCCACAAATATCATTGAAGCACATAATCAATCAATCTTCTGAATCACCCAATCACCAGATCAATGCATATACAAGGATAATATGAGTGTTAGCAACCCGATCTAGTCCATTAGATCCATTACTAGATCGCATCCATCAACACAATCAATCAAACTGAATATGTAGAATACTGACACCATTAAACAATCATCAGAACACATCAACAACCTGAACCACCTGTAACTTTAAACATCATAGCTCAAATGGTATATGCTACTACAATGAACCAAACCTGCGTACATACGTGCTTTCACCAAAGTCAACCCGCGTACAGATCTATAAATATTCAATCATGACTTGCAGCGATTTCAAACTTAAGTTATACCCAATTCAGATCATTACAAGCGTCAGTATACAGATCTAGAATAAGCATAATCAACTATATAGAGATAGTTCATTTCAAACCATTTGATCCCGATCTATCCTTAGATCTTGTTCTCCATCAACTGGTGAGATCCCTCTTTAGCTCAGATCCAGATCTGCACCATAACCCAATCACAGTATTCCAGATCTAGATATTCAATAATTCAGATGATGCTTTGAAAAATGATCTCCTTCCCCTTTTATAGTCTTAGGCCTTTCACAATACCACGGTCCAAAACCATAATAACACAATACCACGGACCCAATACTTGGGATCAACAATTTTGGATGCAATACCACGAACCAAAACCATAGGATCAAAAACTGTCGGAATAATACCATGAACCAACCATGAAAGTGCGTGAGATCAACACTTTTGGATGCAATACCACGGACCAAAACCATAGGATCAAAAACTGTCGGACTAATACCATGAACCAACCATGAAAGTGCGTGAACTTTTCTCTTGGATGAAGGGAACTTTTCTCTGCATGAAAGTGCGTGAACATTTCTCTACATGAAATAAACTCTTCTCTGCATAAAAGTGCGTGAACTTTTCTCTACATGAAATAAACTTTTCTCTGCATAAAAGTGCGTGAATTTTTCTCTACATGAAATAAACTTTTCTCTGCATAAAAGTGCGTGAACTTTTCTCCACATGGATTAAACGTCTCTCTGCATAAAAGTGCGTGAAATTTTCTCTACATGGAATAAAATTTTCTCTGCATAAAAGTGCGTGAAATTTTCCCTACATGGAATAAACTTTTCTCTGCATAAAAGTGCGTGAACTTTTCTCTACATGGAATAAACTTTTCTCTGCATAAAAGTGCGTGAACTTTTCTCTACATGAAGGAAACTTTGTTGCACTATAATTTATCAAATAAATTTGTTGCACTATAATTTATCATTTGTGTGATTTTCCATCAAGGACAACACTTATCTCATAATGCCAACAATCTCCCCCTTTGGACTTGTCATACTGAGAATTGTCATCTGATATCTCTTCCGTAGATTCATCTAGATATATATAAGTGAGTTCATCTTCTATGAGTTGTTTGCCATCAAGTACAACACATGCATCATAATGCCAACAATCTCCCCCTTTGGACTTGATGGCAACAATACCAAACCACTCTCCCCCTTTGACATCAAGGGCAAAGGGCGGACCAAGATATTCTCTTCCTTTGCTGTCCATACTCCCTCTGAGTACCTGTTGAAATCTCTAAATGAGCTCCCCTTTTGTATATGCCATGGTGCACCAATCTATCCATGCTGAAATCTATGCTCTGCTGAAATATGTTGTTCATGCTCCCCCTGACTATAAGCAAGGTCTGCAAAAAGATGTTCTACAAGAAGAACATGACTCTATACATCATAAATGACCTTCCTATCACCAAAGACTCATACATACATCTATCTCCCATCACAATGGTGATATACCAAAAGTTTACATATGATAACATAAGAGAATAACATCATTCATCCCAGGCATAGTGGGGAAACCAACATAGGTCGTTACATGACCTGAAGAGATCTCATCAAATGACTACAATAAGTAGAGACACACTATTACATCATGAGTCTTGATATGAACTTTACATCGAATGATATACATGACATTTATAACAAAGACCAAACACCTAAATAAGATCATGATAAACATCAGCAACAACCCTGTATGATATGCTCCATAGCATCTGTCAACAGCAACTAGACCAGCAACTTGTATTAGTGCATGAATCATCAAGGTATGTCTGTATCAACTCATCCTTTTGAACAGAATTCTGTATATACAGAATCATTCACATTCTATCATATGTGAGAAACGCCATAGCCATCCAGATCTGCATGAACCAAGTATCATCAATTGGGAATATCTGCATCAATCAACATATGAAACAACCTATCATCATATAGGTAAGAACTCATCATCATCATGTCTCTAACAATTTAACTTTGAATAATCATCCATGTATCCAACCAACAATCCTCATCCATATATGTGCTAAGAACAATAGGAATCCTGCATCATAACTGTAGTATATGATCTTTATGCATATGACGACAATAGCATATGAGTGACTCATCACCAAGTAAAGAAGATGTGAATTATGTACTGCTCCTTATCCTTATGAAGATCACCATGTAAGCACCATTAGAGAATCAACGACAAATCTGATCTAAATATCAACTATGTAACCCCAAGAATCATCTGAACAACTCATAACCATATCATAGCAAGATGAATAATTTATCCATATAAGCATCATCACCAAGGACTATTAACCATAATGCCAACAATGCATTAAGAGCATATGCTCCCCCTAAACCTGTGCCATTTGTCAGATCTGATCATGCATATTAATAAGAAGTATCAAGACATCAACAATATCAAGTTAGAACCAAAATACTTCTAACCATCATATCCACACATCATTAGCAAAATGCAACCATTATCAATTAGATAAAACTGATCCTTTTCTTGAATCTGTCCCTACTGCCTTTCTTCAAACAATCATATACGCGACTGTGCAGTAACAACTTCGCGTATATATGCAACTTCCCTTTATCAAGCTTGCGTAGGAGATTGAAGTTTTACACTTCCGGCTCCCTCTATTATGTCTGTATAATGTGTTGTGCCGCCACTTTCTGACTGAACTTCCTTTTTCTTCCATATCTTCAAGTGTGATGATGTTTTCTCCTTTTGGTGTGATGTCCGTGCTTTGTTCCTGCATTCCTTTGCTATATGTCCAAGCTTGTTACATGCATAACATCTTACATGTTTCATATTCCTTTTGTAGCAATCAGCAGCTTTGTGACCAAACATATTGCAAGCAAAGCAATATCCATTAAAGTACCTTGACTGAGATGATCTGTTTGTTTGATGATCTTGAACCCTTCTTCTTCTACATCTGGCTGCAACATGTCCAAGGTTATGACATACATAACATTCAACATTATTCATAGGAGGAGTAAAAGATTTTCTTTGAAGAATTTCTTTCCTTGGTTGATGATGAGATTGACCTTTCATCTCTCTTATCTCCTTGTTGATCATTTTAGATTTCTCTTTAGAGCTCCTTGCCTCACCTTGTGAACTAGATTCACCTTCAACAGATTCATGAAAGCCAAGACCAGTTTTGATAGCAGGAGATCTTTGACTATTAAGAATATCATCCATGACTTTAGTACTATCTTGCAGTAGGTGGTTTTCTACCTGCAGAGAGCTACAACCCCCATAGTTCTTGTACTAGCCGATCCATTTACTAGTACGCAGGCTGCTACCTGCTACAATGCTGCAAAGTTTTCAACTGCTACTGGAAGGGAGCTACCACCCCCGTAGCTCTTGTACTAGCTAAGATACTAGTATGTAAGCTCCGGCCTACAATCTTCTCTCCTCCGGGTATCACGTTTCATACATTTTCAGACTGGATATACCTGAAGCACAACACATAATCTGAAAGGCCACGTTTCATCCAATTTTCATACTGGACCCATAAATATCATTGAAGCACATAATCAATCAATCTTCTGAATCACCCAATCACCAGATCAATGCATATACAAGGATAATATGAGTGTTAGCAACCCGATCTAGTCCATTAGATCCATTACTAGATCTCATCCATCAACACAATCAATCAAACTGAATATGTAGAATACTGACACCATTAAACAGTCATCAAAACACATCAACAACCTGAACCACCTGTAACTTTAAACATCATAGCTCAAATGGTATATGCTACTACAATGAACCAAACCTATGTACATACGTGCTTTCACCAAAGCCAACCCGCGTACATATCTATAAATATTCAATCATGACTTGCAGCGATTTCAAACTTAAGTTATACCCAGTTCAGATCATTACAAGCGTCAGTATATAGATCTAGAATAAGCATAATCAACTATATAGAGATAGTTCATTTCAAACAATTTGATCCCGATCTATCCTTAGATCTTGTTCTCCATCAACCGGTGAGATCCCTCTTTAGCTCAGATCCAGATTTGCACCATAACCCAATCACAGTATTCCATATCTAGATATTCAATAATTCAGATGATGCTTTGCCAAATGATCTCCTTCCTCTTTTATAGTCTTAGGCCTTTCACAATACCACGGTCCAAAACCATAATAACACAATACCACGGACCCAATACTTGGGATCAACAATTTTGGATGCAATACCACGGACCAAAACCATAGGATCAAAAACTGTCAGAATAATACCATGAACCAACCATGAAAGTGTGTGAGATCAACACTTTTGGATGCAATACCACAGACCAAAACCATAGGATCAAAAACTGTCGGACTAATACCATGAACCAACCATGAAAGTGCGTGAACTTTTCTCTTGCATGAAGGAACTTTTCTCTGCATGAAAGTGCGTGAACATTTCTCTACATGAAATAAACTCTTCTCTGCATAAAAGTGCGTGAACTTTTCTCTACATGAAATACACTTTTCTCTGCATAAAAGTGCGTGAACTTTTCTCTGCAGAAATAAACTTTTCTCTGCATAAAAGTGTGTGAACTTTTCTCTACATGGAATAAACATTTCTCTGCATAAAAGTGCGTGAACTATTCTCTACATGGAATAAACTTTTCTCTGCATAAAAGTGCGTGAACTTTTCTCTACATGGAATAAAATTTTCTCTGCATAAAAGTGCGTGAACTTTTCTCTACATGGAATAAACTTTTCTCTGCATAAAAGTGCGTGAACTTTTCTCTACATGAAGGAAACTTTGTTGCACTATAATTTATCAAATAAATTTGCTGCACTATAATTTATCATTTGTGTGATTTGCCATCAAGGACAACACTTGTCTCATAATGCCAACAATCTCCCCCTTTGGACTTGTCATACTGAGAATTGTCATCTGATATCTCTTCCGTAGATTCATCTAGATATATATAAGTGAGTTGATCTTCTATGAGTTGTTTGCCATCAAGTACAACACATGCATCATAAAGCCAACAGATTGTTATCAGCTGATCCCTTTGAAAAACCTTGTTGATATAGATATTTGTCAAGACAGTAATACCAGGCCCTTGGAGCTTGTTTTAGACCATAGAGAGGATTTTTGAGTCTGCATACAAGTTTTGCATCATTTCCAAGAATGAATCCATCTGGTTTCTCAATATAGACTTCTTCTTCTAAGTCTCCATTAAGAAAGGAAAATTTTACATCCATTTGGTATACTTTGAATTTCTGAAAGCTAGAAAGAGCAAGGAACATTCTTATGGCTTCAAGTCTAGCAACAGGTGCAAAAGTTTCTTCAAAATCTATACCTTCTTGTTGAGCATATCTTTTACAAACAAGTCTGGACTTGTTTCTAATAACTTCTCCTTTTTCATTCAACTTGTTTTTGAATATCCTTTTAGTTCGTATGATATTCTTATCATGAGGTCTAGGAACTAATTCCCAAGTATTATTCTTTTCAATTTGCTCAAGTTCTTCATTCATGGCCTTGACCCAACATTCATCTTTGCATGCTTTATTTACATTTTGAGGTTCGGTGGAGGATAGCAATGTTATATAGCTTGAAGCTTTTGTAATAGTTCTTCTTGTCTGCACACCTGCCTCTTTCTGTCCCAAAATTTGAGTTTTTGGATGATTTTTCTGGACATACCTGGACAGAGTCTTTTCTTCTACCGTTATCTCTTTTTGTGGTGCTTCATTGGTTTCTTCTTTAGAATTAGTCTAATTTGATGTGGGAGGATAATCCTCATCTTCTTCATAATCTTCGGTTTTTATTTGTTTTGGATTTTTGCATGCTTCATCAACAACAACATCAATACTTTCAATAATTTTCCCAAGTATTTTATTATAACATTTATATCCTTTACTTCGGGAAGAGTAACCAAGGGGAATACCTTCATCTGCTCTGGGTTCAAACTTACCAGGTTTTTCATCAGCCCTTTTGATGTAACATTTGCTTCCAAAAACTTTGAAGTATTTTACAATAGGATTCTTACCATGCCGAAGTTCATGTGGAGTTTGAGTGTTGTTTACCCGAACATTTTCTTGGTTGAGAATAGTGACGGAAACAAATGTAGCTTCACCCCAGAAGGTTGCAGGAGTTCCATACTCATCTATCATAGCAAAGCCATTTGTTGAATATTTATGGTCATCCTTTCTACCACTCCATTTTTCTGAGGAGTCCTTGCTATGGAGAATTTCCCTTTTATTCCATGTTCTTCACAAAAGTCAAAGAATTCATCCGAGGTAAATTCCCCTCCTCTATCAGATCTAAGGCATTTGATTTTGTGATCTAATTCATTTTCAACCAAAGCCTTGAAGGCTTTGAACTTTTCAAATGCTTCATATTTATGCTTTAGAATTCCTATCCAACACATTCTGGAAAAATCATTAATGAACAATATAAATCATTCTTCTCCACAAGGTGACTTTTTCCTTGATGGTCCACATAAATTAGTATGAACAAGTTCAAGAGGCTTACTAGATGATCCTTCCTTTTCAGGGAAGTGTGATCTGGTTTTCTTACCAAATTGACATGCTTTTCATATTGTATTTTCTGGAATGTTGATATCAGGAAGATCACGAACAACCTGGAATCTGCATGCTTTTCTTATTTGAGAGAAGCTTAGATGCCCCAATCTTCTGTGCCATAGCCATTGTTCATCATTTTTGCTTATATAGCACTGTTGTTGTCCTCCCTTGACTTTGTATAAGTTGTTTGGAGTTCTTATACCTTTGATCATGGTTTCTCCTGTATCAAGCTCATGAAAAACACATCCATTTGATCGAAATACTACTTCATTTCCTTGATCACACATTTGAATGAAACTCAATAGGTTATGCTTTAGACCATCAACATAAATAACATTCCCAACTTTAACTTTTTCTTTTAAGAGAACAGAGCCTTTACCTTTTATGATAGCAGGAGTGTCATTTCCAAATGAGACCTTCTTTTCCCTTTCTAAAGTATTACATGAGTGAAGTTTTTCTTTGTCACTTGTCATGTTTTGAGCATCCACTGTCGATGTACCACTGATTTTCTTGTCCTTCTACATACAAGGCTATACCACATCTTTTTGTTTGCGGTTCTTTCTTTCTCCATATTTTGGGACTTAATTGAGTTTGCTCCTTCTGAGATGTTTGCTGAAATTTACTCCTTCATTCAGATTCCTCATGACTGAAGTTGTTGCAGATAGAGCATTCTATTTCATTTTCAAGAAAATAAAAGTTATTGTAGGACCTTTTCATGATCCATGTCACATTCTTTTGATTTTGTGCTTCTTTAGTCATGATGGTCTTCTAAGAAACACATTGAGCAGCTTTCTGTCCAAAGTTATGACATGAAAAACATTGGCCATTAAAGAAGTTCCTGTGATTATAGAATCTACTGACTTAGTGATGGTAGTTTCTATTGATATTCATTCTTGAAGTAGATTGAGTATGATTTACTCGAGGTTGGTTGTAGCTTATGTTCATCCTTGAAGTAAATTGAGCCTCATCTACCTAGTTATCTGCTTTATGCCTTTGCTGACGATTGTCAAAATTGTTCACTGCTCTTTGTTGCATCAAGATAGCTTTTAGTGGAGGTTGATGACTTATGTGCTTGAGATAGTTCTTCAGTATATCCAAGACCTATCTTTATCAGAGGAGAAATCTGCACTTTGATAATTTCATTTAAGGTTTCTGATCCTTTAGCAAATATAAGATTGAGAGCTTTTGTTTTCTCAATATCCTTTCTTAGACCCACAATTTCACATTCTAGTTTTTCATTGTTTTTTTCTCTTTCAGCAAGTTGGAATGTCAAAGTATCTATAATCATATTCTTTTCTTCAAAATAGATTTTGAGTTTAGAGATTTCTTCATAAACGCATTCTTCATCTAAAGCATCCAAGAAATCATCGTCTTCAAAAGCCATCAGAAGTCTATAGTCATTATTATTTTCATCTTCATCACTAATTGATAAACCATCACTATCTTCATGTATATAGTAGCTCTTCTTACTTATACTTTCTTTTCTATTCCATTTTGCAGATTCCTTACCTTTATCAAACTTATCTTTATGAGGACATTTGGTAGCATAATGACCTACTCTTCCACAAGCAAAACATTTGAAAGGTAGTTTACCTCTTAATCTTCCGGAACCTCGTTGAAGGTTCTTGACAAATTTTACTTTTTCTTCTCCTTCTGAAATATGTCATGATTCATTGAGTTCTTCTTTTCCTGAAGCTTTAAATGCATCTTCTCTTATATCTGATGGACCTCCTTTTCTCATCTCGAAAGAAGTTAAGATTCCGTGCAGCTGTGTCATAGTAATAGTCTGAAGATCCAGCTTTTCTTCTATGGCAGATACTTTTGATTCAAACTTAGCATACAAGGATCTTAAAACCTTTTCAACTAAAGTAACTTCTTTTATTTCTTCACCCAAATTCTTCATGCAATTAACAATCTCATCTATACATAAGAAGTAACTAGCTATACTTTCATCATTGTGCATTTTGAGAGTTTCATATTGAATTCTGAGAGTTTGAAATTTTGCACATTTTACCTAAGAGTGTCCTTCATAGCTTAGAAAGATTTTGTCCCATATTTCTTTGGTAGATTTGAGCTGCATAACTTTGACAAATTCTAATTATGATAGACTTCCCAATAATGTATTGACAACCTTGGCATTGGTTTCATATTACTTTTTACCTTCTGCATCTGTAGGAATTTCTGATGGAAATGTATATCCTCCCTCCATGATTTCCCAGACATCTATTCCAAGAGATTGAAGATAGGCTATGGTTCTTACCTTCCAATAAACGAAGTTTCTTCCATCAAAGATTGGTGGTCTGATGGATCTTCCTTCAAGTGATCAAGCTTCGTTTGAAGGACCTACTCTGATCCCAATTGTTGGAAATAATACTAAGAGGGGGGGGTGAATTAGTATTAGCAAGTCAATAATTTTTCATCTCCATAACAAGATTCATATATGCCACTTAAGTTATTGGAACTCGTGTGTATACGCAAATATGGTTAAGGAAACTAGAATATATCCTGCAAACTTATGATTCAGTTAATTCATAATATGTTGATCTTTAATCAGTGCATCAGTACCATATAAACAGTAACCAGGTGCAGTAAAAATAGAATAGACAATCACACACATGAACACAAGATATAAGGTGGAAAGCCAATGTGGGTGAAAACCACCTGCCGCAATCATCTCTATCTTCTTTTTAATAAGAAGAAACTTCTTTTTAATAAGAAGAAACTTCTTTTTACAATTTTTGTACTGGTATAGTCTTATACCAGTACACAGACTTCTAGCTGTAGAAGGCTACAACCTTCTCTCGTTCTTCAACTTCTCCTAGAAGGGAGATACAACCCCCTAGCTCTTGTACTAGATGATATGTTTACTAGTACGTAGGTGCCCGCATATAGAAGGCTACAACCTTCTCTTTTCTTCTAGGGACCACATTTCATAAATTTTCAGACTGGATCCATCAACAACATCATTCAATCATCAAATATATCTGCATCAACCAATCTCCTATTGAACCAACCACAACCATGTCAATCAACCACTTTGACAACCCGTCAATCTGATCTATCAGAATACTGTCACCAGAATACCGTAAACAGAACCCAGAACACTGCAACAGCAAACAAAAGCAGCTAAAACATATTTTATAAGTTATATGCTACTGGCATGTTTTGAACCTACGTGCATACGCTCTTTTCTCAAGGTGAACCTGCGTCCAGAATTGCAAATCAAATTTAATATGTATACACTATTTTGATATGCAGAACCAACGTGTATATGTGCCTTTTCTAAAGTGAACCTGCGTACAGATCTATAAATGATGATTTAAACATTACAACAATTCCAGACTTTAGTTATACCCAGATCATCATAATTACAGACAACAACATGCGCCAGTTATTTAGATAAATGATTAAACCACATAAAGATACTTCACTTCAAGCCTTAAGATCTTGACCCATCATTAGATCTTATCTTTCATCAAGCGCTAAGGTTCATCCTTGGTTCAGATCCAGCTATGCACCATAACCCAATAACCTGTATACTAGATCTTTCTCTTCATTAGATATTCAATACTTGAGTGCCTTGGCCTAATGATCTTCCCCTCCTTTTATAGTCTTAGGCCTTACATAATACCATGGGCCAAAACCACTTAGGACCAATACCTTGGACCCAATACCATGGATCAAAATACCATGGACCAAATACCTTGGACCAAAACTTAGTTTTCCAAGATATGCGTGCCTTGCATTCTTTGAAACTGTTTGTGTACATATACATGACTTGTATATAGTGAACCCACATCTATACGTGGCTTGGCCAATGGTGAACCTGTGTATACCTCTCTTATTTTATTCTGATCTGAACTTTGTGTTGTTAACCTACTGAACTGTGATATGTCATCTGAGTGAGTTTCCATCAAGGACAACACCTATGTCATAATGCCAACATTTTCCAAGTGTCAGACTATTTTCGTCCTATCCTTGTCATTTCCTTATAGCTTTGATGAGACGAGTTTTACATTTAGTTTATGTGGGATGACTGATTTGGATTCGAAGTTGAGTGGGGTGGATATTCAAATTGACAATCACATGGTCTAAGTGGTCCCTGAATTAGATTGTGGATCACAAAGCCACTAGCCTAGTAACCCCTGAACCAAATTGTGGGTTGCAGTAAATCCATATTGTGTGCCTCAGTGGGCCTAGGAATCTGTGCCAATGAATGGTGTGATATACAGTAAAGCCAAGAGGTGTGATTTCTCTCTATTGGGCCTAATGGTCCCAGGATGGGATGCACGGTAAAGCCTAAAGTGTATGTCTTGATGTAGGTCCTAGTGATCCCTGAATTAGACTTTGGATTGCGGTAAATCCTGAGAGACTAAGAGGCACTCGAATTCCTCATGGTGTAGGCAGAGAACTCCAGTGGCATCCATATTGATTAGTGTTTTTGATGTGTTCTATGAGTCCCAAACTCATGCTTGGAATATGGCACGGGGGTGATTGGCTGAAGAGAGTATTGGCTCAGCCAATCTGTGGTAGGGTGGAATGTGGTAGTCCCATCTCTGGTTGGTTCATTACATTCATTAATGAGAAATTCATTCCCTTGATTTTCATATGTAAATGTATTGATGTATATGTGGATTTTGATGGGTGATATGTTTATGGTATTTCTGTTCCTATTATGTCAGTTGTATGTATATTTTATGACAGTAACCATGTATGTCTCTAAGTATGTTTTTATTTCTACATGAAAGGATAATGTGTCTATGACCTAATATATGATAATGCAACAAATGAAATGAGGGAACAATGGTTCATAGTGATTCTCAAACAAGTATGAGATCCCGACACTTACTTTTGTTATTTACACCTATAGGTTACATGTTGATGAAATGTTTGACGAAATTCCTGTCATGGCTAGTACGGGTCTGGTTATGGTCTTGTTCAGCTTATTGCTTTTGCATCATTGTTTCCTTGTACTTTTTTACCGATTTCAAGTTGTCACTCCATTTTGGGAAGTGACCTAGGCTCTGGGCCTAAAAAAATGGCTTAAATCCCACAGTCGCTGCCACAAAACTAGAAACTATGGTCTCTATTCGCTGATAGGCAAGCTTGTCAGAGCGACTTTGGGTTTTTGGTCATTCCCTTGCCCATAGCATGAGAGAAACTTTGGCCTAAGAGATCAAAAATAATAGTGGGACCCAAGGATGGGTTGTTTGACTGGCTGACATGTCTCATGAGGGTTTTGTTGCTAATGTTAGATGATTGTGTGTGATGTTTTGTCGATTCCACTTCCTTAAGGACACAGAGGAGGTCAAATCTGATCATAGTAGCCTCTTGTCTCATGTTTACCCTGGTGAGCATGGTTACTTGGGTAGATGTGGGAGGGGGGTGTTACAGTTATGGGACACGTATTCCAAGATAAATGGTGGGAAAACCATCCTAGTGCAGGTGCCATTTTGTTTTATTATGACAAAGGGAATAGGAAAAGGCAATGGAAAAGAGGCATTAATGACATTTTATTTATGAAAATAACATAAATTTGGAGAAAAGGAAGGTGAAAGGTAACAGGTTGCATGTGAGGAGGAAAATGAAGTAAAAACAATGGAAAATGAAGAAAATAGAGGCCTCATTAATAAAACGTCTTATGAGGATTAGTTCATGTACTTTTGTCAGTTTAGTTTTGGAGCTCTCTCTCTATTCTCTCTCTCATGCTCTTGGACACAATTTTTTCTTGGATCTCTTCAGCATTGGATCAAGAAAAGCAAAGAAGGCAAAGGAAATAAAGAATCAAGAAAATAAGAGAAGGATCAAGTAACTATAGTGGATTTATATGTAGCTATTGATTTGCACGTATGATTTCCTCGCTAGATTTGGCATGCATTGTTTTGCATGTGTGTTCTTGGTTCTCTTGTTGTCATTAGCATGGGTTTCTCTAGGTGTGACAGTGTTTTCAGTCTAACCATGACATTTCTTAATAGCCATGGTGTGATGGGGTTCTCTTGCTTTTGTTGAGCTGGATCTCCAAACGGATTCGAAATTAAGTGAGGTGGTCTCTGAAAGAAAAGAATGCATGGCATAGTGATCCCTGAACTAAACTATGGATTGCAGTAAATCCACTAGTCTAGCAATCCCTAAATTAGACTGTGGATTGCAATAAAGCCGAGTATTGTGTGCCTCAATGGGCCTAGGAATCCTTGACTAGTGAATGGTGGGATATATGGTAAATCCTAGAGGTGGGTACTCCCTATCAGGCATAGGAATCATGGGATGCGATGTATGGTAAATCCTGGAGGGTGTAGTCTTAGTTAGGGCACAACGATCCAATGTGGATTACGATAAAGCCCAGAGTCTAGTGTCTCATTTATGGCCTAGTGATCCTTGAATACAAGTGTGGATTATGGTAAATCTTAAATACTAGGATATGGGATAATTCCTCACAGTATAGATGGATAAATCAGGTAGCATCCATGCTTTTTTATGGCCTAGTGATCTAGTGGGGATTATGGTAAATCCTAGTATTGTATGTTTATTGTTTGGGCTTAGTGATCTGGTGAGTATTTTGGTAAAAATTGGTTCTATTGATGAGGGTGAGGTCATGTAGCCTTAGGAAGCCTTGGTCGAGTTTTGGTTATGAGCCCCACATTCATGCTTGGAATACAGCACGGGCCTGATTGGCTGAAATAAAAATTTGGTTCAACCAATCTATAGTCGGGTGGTTCATGTGTTGGCATTATGAGATAAGTGTTGTCCTTGATGGAAAACCACACTGATGACAAATCATAGTACAGAAGGTCAGCAGCAAGGAATTGATGATCAGACTATAAGAAGAAGAGAAAGTTCATACACGCAGGTTCATTAAGCCCAAGTCGCATATACAAGCAGGTTCAATATATACCAAGTCGCGTATACACAGGTTCACTATATACCAAGTCGCATGTACACGCAGGTTGGCTTCAGTAAAAGCACGTGTATGTGGAAAACTTATCTTTGGTCCACGGCGGTTATTCCTTGGAAGTTGTGCCTATGGTTTTGGGCCTTGGTGTCTCAACGGACGTGTTGATCCCTAGTTTTGAAGTTTATGGTATTGGATTTCTATGGTTTTGGCTCTTAGTATTGAACAAGGCCTAAGGCTATATAAGGAGAAGGAAATCTTTAGGCAAGAGTATCTGAAATGTCTTGAATATCTGATGAAGTATTAGATCCAGTATGCAGGTTGTTGGTTGATGGTGTATTGCTTGATCTGAGCTAAGGAGAGATCTCATCGGTTGATGGGGAACAAGATCTAAGGAGAGATCGGGATCAAATGGTTTGAAATGAACTATCTTTATATGGTTGATTATGCGAATTTCTAGATCTGCATACTGACGCAATGTTATGTTCTAGGTATAACTGAAATCTGGTACAGCTGCAAGTTATGAAAAATTATTTTTAGATCTGTACGCAGGTTGTCTTCGGTAAAACCGCGTGTATACGCGGGTTGCCTTCATAGTAATAGCGTATATCTTTTGGAGCTTGATTTTTGGGTTGCAGTTGGATCTGACTGTTATTGCAGAGTTCTGTAGTCTGCTCTGTGTTCTGGTGACTGGGTTTGACAGGGTTTCAGTGGTTCAGTGATTCAAAGATTGATGATGCTAGTATTGGTTGTTTTATATGATTTGTGAATGAATCATGGTATTCAGATTGTAATGTTGTGCTTCAGGAATATCCAGTCTGAAAATTGATGAAAAGTGGTACCTGAAGGAAAGAAGATTGTAGGCCAGCACCTACGTACTAGTATCTTAGCTAGTACAAGAGCAAAGGGGGTTGGAGCTCCCTTCCAAGGAAGTTTGGAGAACGAGAGAAGGTTGAAGCCTTCTGCAGGTTGTAGCCTGCATACTGGTATAAGGCTGCACCAGTACAAAAGATTGTAAACTGAAATTCTTATTAAAGAAAGATAGAGACGACTTGCAGCAGGTGGTTTTCACCCACATTGGGTTTCCACCTTATATCATGGTGTTCATGTGTGTGGCTTTTGTGTGATGATCTGTTCTGTTATACTGCATCTGTTTACTCTTAATATGGTGAATAATGACCTGATGCACTTAACTGAAGATAAACTAACTGAATTATAAGTTTTCTGGTTATACGCTGTTTTTCTTAGACGCAGTAGCGTGTACACGCTGGTTCACTTAACTGAAGTAGCGTATATGTTTCTGAGCATTGAAAAAGTTTTATTGATCTAATAATACTGATTCACCCCCCCTCTCAGTATTATTTCCAACAATTGGTATCAGAGCAGGTCCTTCAGAGAAGCTTGATCGCTTGAAGGTAGATCGTTCATCATGAGCAACTACGAGAGAGAAGCATCAATCAGGCCACCGGTTTTTGATGGGACAAACTTCAATTATTGGAAGGTAAGAGTTACTGCCTATCTTCAATCTCTTGGTACAGAAGTTTGGGACATCGTAGAAACAGGCTACACTTTTCCTTTAGCTACTCCTACAGATGCAGCTGAGAAAAAGAAGTATGAAACAAATGCAAAAGCAGTCAGTACCCTATTAGGATGTATATCTCAAACGGAATTCATGAAGGTAATGCACTACAAATCCGCAAAAGAGATATGGGACAAAATTGTCACGAGCTATGAAGGAGATGAACAGGTAAAGCGTGCTAAACTTCAAACTCTCAGGATTCAATATGAGACTCTCAAGATGTATAATGATGAAAGTGTGGCTAACTATTTTCTTCGGGTAGATGAGATTGTTAATTGTATGAAAAATTTGGGTGAAGAAATAAAAGAGGCTATAGTGGTTGAAAAGGTTCTAAGATCATTGTCCCCCAAGTTTGAATCTAAAGTATCTGCAATAGAAGAAAAGGAAAATCTACGAATTCTTACTATGTCTCAGCTACATGGAATTCTAACTGCTTATGAAATGAGAAAGGGAGGTCCATCAGACAGAAGAGAAGCTGCTTTCAAGGCATCAGGCAAAGAAGATTATTATGAAGCAAGCCACATCCCAGAAGTAGAGGAAGAAGAATCAAATTTTGTCAGAAATCTTCAAAGGGGTTCTGGAAGGTTCAGAGGTAAGTTACCTTTTAAATGCTTTGCTTGTGGAAGAGCAGGTCATTATGCTGCAAAATGCCCTTATAAGGATAAAGGAAAGGAACCTGCTAGATGGAACAAGAAACAGAGTGCAAATAAGAAAAGCTACTACACTAATGAAGATAGTGATGGTCTATCGAATAGTGATGAAGATGAACGAGGTAATGAATATAAGTTGTTAATGGCATTTGAAGATGATGATTATATGGATGCTATAGATGTGGATAATCTTTATGATGAAATTACTAGACTCAAGAGATGTATAAAAGAAAAGAATATGATCATTGATACTCTACAATTTCAAATTGATGAAAAGGAAAAACATCTTGAAAAACTAGAAGGTGAAATTGTTGGTCTTAGAAAAGAGATTGAGAAAACAAAAGCTATTAATCTTAAATTTGTTAAAGGATCTGAAACCTTGGATGAGATTATCAATGTGCAGCGATCTCCTCTGATCAAGATAGGTCTTGGATATCATGGAGAAACATCTCAAGCCTCTACCTCTAAAAGTTACCTTGATGCAGCAAGGAAAAGCGAGCAAAGGCCAAATAAAAGTAATCAGGTGAATCAGGGACAGTTTACCTCAAGAACAAATAAAGACCATCAAGAAATTTGGGGACAAACTGCCTTAAGGACAAACAGAAGCTACAATCAGCCACGGGTAAAATCTTCCCAATTTGCTCCAAGAATAAACAGAAGCTACAATTGGTTGGATGATAGATCTGATTATCGCAGAATTTTCTTTAATGGCCAATGCTTTTCTTGCCATAACTTTGGTCACAAAGCAGCTCAATGTGTTGCATACAAGACAATCATGACTAGAGAAGCTCAAAAGTAAGGGAGAATGACTGAAACCATGAAAAGGACTTATAACAACTTTTCGGTTCTTGAAAATGAAGTTGAATGCTCTATTTGTAATAACTTTGGTCATGAAGACTCTGAGTACAGGAGCAGGTTCCGGAAGACAATTCAGAAGGAGCAAAACTCAAATGTTAGAACATGGAGAATAAAGGAACCACAACCAGAAAGATGTGGGATAGCCTTTTATGCAGAAGGTCAAGAAAGTCTATGGTACATTGACAGCGGATGTTCGAAGCATATGACAGGGGACAAAGAAAAGCTTGAGTCATATACCGCATTAGAAAAAGGGAAGAAAGTTTCTTTTGGAAACGATATCTCTGCAGCCATAAAAGGAAAAGGTGTGGCTCCATTGAAAGAGAAGGTCAAAGCTGGAAATGTTTTGTATGTTGATGGATTGAAGCATAATCTTCTGAGTGTCAGTCAGATGTGCGATCAAGGAACAGAGGTAATATTTAGATCAAATGGATGTTGTGTTCGTGATCTTGATATAGGTAAAACAGTGATCAAAGGAAGAAGGACTCCAAATAATCTATACATATTTGAAGAAGGACCACAACAATGCTATTTGAGCAAGGATGATGAACACTGGCTATGGCATCGAAGGTTGGGGCATCTAAGCTTTTCACAAATAAGGAAAGCATGCAAATATCAGGCAGTTCGTGGTCTTCCAGATATCAAAATTCCAGACAACACTATATGCAAATCTTGTCAATTTGGAAAGCAAACCAGAACTAACTTTCCAGAGAAGGAAGGATCAGCTAGCATGCCTCTTGAGCTAGTACATACAGATACATGTGGTCCATTCAGAAAAAGAACACCTCGAGGAGAAGAATACTTGATACTATTCATTGACGATTTCTCCAGGTTTGTCTAGTTAGGACTTATGAAGCACAAAGATGAAGCATTCGAAAAATTCAAATCCTTCAAAGCCTTGGTTCAAAATGAATCAGGACACAAAATTAAGTGCCTCAGATCTGACAGAGGTGGGGAGTTTACCTCAAACGAATTTTTCGATTTCTGTGAAGAACATGGGATAAGAAGAGAATTCTCTACAGCTAGAACTCCTTAGCAAAATGGGGTGGTGGAAAGAATGAACAGAAAAATCCAACAAATGGCCCGTGCTATGCTTGATGAATCAGGTACTCCCGCAACTTTCTGGGGTGAAGCTGCACATGCTGCGGTTATTATTCTTAACAAAACAAATGTCCGAGTAAACAGCACTCAAACACCTCATGAGCTCTGGAGTGGTGAGACTCCTTCGGTGAAGCACTTCAAAATATTTGGGAGCAAATGTTATATTAAGAATACTGATGAGCAACTTGGAAAACTTGAACCAAGAGCAGATGAAGGCATTCTTCTTGGTTATTCTCCATATAGCAAAGCATACAAGTGCTACAATAAAAGACTTGGCAGAATTGTTGACAGCATTGATGTAGTGGTTGATGAGAAGGGATATATTCCTAGGCAAGTTCATCATGAAGACATTGAAGAAGATGAAGGCTACACTCAAAGGCAGAATGATGAAGAAGAAGAACCTCAAGAAGAACCAGAGGAGCAGGCAAGAATAGAAGAGAAGACTCCATCCAGATATGTTCAAAAGAATCATCCAGAATCTCAGATTGTGCGGCAGAAAGAAGCAGGAATACAAACAAGAAGAAGAATTGCAGAAGCCTCAAGCTATTTGGCATTACTCTCTTCCACTGAACCACAAAATGTGAAAGAGGCATGCAAAGATGAATGTTGGGTCAAAGCAATGGATGAAGAACTTGAGCAGATCGAAAAGAACAACACTTGGGAACTGGTTCCTAGACCAAAAGATAAGAATGTCATAGGGACAAAATGGGTCTTCAAGAATAAATTGAATGAAAATGGAGAAGTAATTAGAAACAAAGCTAGACTTGTTTGTAAAGGGTATGCGCAGCAAGAAGGGATAGATTTTGAAGAGACCTTTGCTCCTGTAGCAAGACTTGAGGCCATCCGAATGTTCCTTGCTCTTTCAAGCTTTCAAAACTTCAAGGTATTTCAAATGGACGTGAAATCAGCCTTTCTGAATGGAGACTTAGAAGAAGAAGTATATATTGAGCAGCCAGATGGTTTCATTCTTGGGAATGATCCAAACCTTGTATGCAAATTAAAAAAGGCTCTCTATGGTCTCAAACAAGCTCCAAGGGCTTGGTACTATCGATTGGACAAATATCTTCACCAACAAGGCTTTTCGAAAGGATCAGCAGATAGCAATCTCTATATAAAAATTGAAAATAACAAATTGCTAATACTTGTTGTTTATGTAGATGATATTATCTTTGGTAGCAATGAAGAGACTATGAGTCAAAACTTTGCCTTGGTTATGCAAAAAGAATTCGAAATGTCACTACTTGGAGAATTGACATACTTTCTTGGATTACAAATCCAACAAAATGAAGGAGGCATCTTCTTGTCTCAAACCAAGTACCTCAAGCAGATCTTGAAGAAGTATGGCATGGAAGATTCAAAGCCAGTATGTACACCCATGGTTACAGGATGCAGCCTCAGTGCAAATGATGAATCAACAGCAGTTCATCAACCAACTTATAGATCCATGATTGGGAGTTTGCTTTATTTGACAGGTACCCGACTAGACATCATGCATGCAGTCGGAATAGTTGGGAGATTTCAGGCAAATCCAAAGGAGACTCATCTTCAGGCAGTAAAGAGAATCTTCAAATATCTTCAAGGGACACAAAATTATGGATTATGGTATCCTAGAGATACAGATCTCACACTTTATGCTTATACAAATGTAGATTGGGCCGGAAGCGTGGATGACAGGAAGAGCACAAGTAGTGGTGCATTCTTTATGGGTTCCAGATTAGTATCTTGGTTCAGCAAGAAACAGAGTTCGATTGCCTTATCTACAGCTGAAGCAGAATATGTGGCTGCGGCATCTTGTTGCACACAACTTCTTTGGATGATGCAGACCTTGCAGGATTTTCAAATCACTTGCACTTCACCAGTCTCTATCGTATGTGATAATACAAGTGCAATCAGCATTTCAAAGAATTCAGTCATGCACTCAAAGACCAAGCACATACCAATCACGTACCATTTTCTTCGGGAACAAGTGCTTGAGCAGAAGGTCAAGTTGGAGTATGTTCCTTCTAAGGAACAAGTTGCTGATATTCTCACAAAACCACTGCCCAGGGAAACTTTTGAATATCTCAAACAAAAGCTTGGAGTAGTTGATGCTTCATCCTGCTGTTGAAGCTTATCTGTTCTACAAAAAATTTGGTATACGCAAGTTACGTAAGGGATATCCGCGTATATACGCCGATCTATACTGGGAAAATCACGTGTATGGGGTACGTGTGTTGCAGAAAGCATATCCGTGTGCATACGCCGTTTTCTGTAGGAGAAGTCGCGTATATAGAGTTCTGAACAGCAAGGGCAGACTCTGGTCGGAAAAGGTCTGAGATGGGTATGCCAGAATTCTTCAGGCACAGGTTCAGGGGGAGCAACAGGCACAGGTTTAGGGGGAGCAGATTAAAGTTTCATAAAGCATTGTTGGCATTTAGATGCTTTTGGTTCTAGTACACAACTGTTGTTGGTTTCAGGAGAAGGAGCTCAGAAGGAAATATTGGATGCTGATCTAAAAGATTTGTTTGCTGCTTGTGACTTTCATAAGTCTTGGTCTAGATTTGTTGTCTCTATGTCATGTATCTCTTCTGTGATATCTCTTTTATGGTGTCAAGGTCATGTAACGGCCTATGTTGGTTTCCCCACTATGCCTGGGATGAATGATGTAATATAATTGGTTGTTTCTAATGTATCCCCTCTTGGTTGGGAGTATGGATGTCTGTATTGAGTCTTTTGGTAATAGGAAGGTCCCTTATGGTGTATCAGTCTTGGTTCCTTTGAAGAACATATTTTGCAGATCTTGCCTACAGCCAGAGGAAGCATGTTCCAGCACAGCCAAGCAAAGATATCAGCATGTACTCAGGGGGAGCACAGCCCTTTGCCCTTGATGTCAAAGGGGGAGAGTGATTTGGTGTTGTTGCCATCAAGTCCAAAGGGGGAGATTGTTGGCATTATGAGATAAGTGTTGTCCTTGATGGCAAACCACACTGATGACAAATCATAGTACAGAAGGTCAGCAGCAAGGAATTGATGATCATACTATAAGAAGAAGAGAAAGTTCATACACACAGGTTCATTAAGCCCAAGTCGCGTATACAAGCAGGTTCACTATATACCAAGTCGCGTATACGCGGGTTCACTATATACCAAGTCGCGTGTACACGCAGGTTGGCTTCAGTAAAAGCGCGTGTATGTGGAAAACTTATCTTTGGTCCACGGCGGTTATTCCTTGGAAGTTGTGCCTATGGTTTTGGACCTTGGTGTCTCGACGGACGTGTTGATCCCTAGTTTTGAAGTTGATGGTATTGGATTTCTATGGTTTTGGCTCTTGGTATTGAACAAGGCCTAAGGCTATATAAGGAGAAGGAAATCTTTAGGCAAGAGTATCTGAAATGTCTTGAATATCTGATGAAGTATTAGATCCAGTATACAGGTTATTGGTTGATGGTGTATTGCTTGATCTGAGCTAAGGAGAGATCTCATCGGTTGATGGGGAACAAGATCTAAGGAGAGATCGGGATCAAATGGTTTGAAATGAACTATCTTTATATGGTTGATTATGCGAATTTCTAGATCTGCATACTGACACAATGTTATGTTCTGGGTATAACTGAAATTTGGTACAGCTGCAAGTTATGAAAAATTATTTTTAGATCTGTACGCAGGTTGTCTTCGGTAAAACCGCGTGTATACGCGGGTTGCCTTCATAGTAATAGCGTATATCTTTTGGAGCTTGATTTTTGGGTTGCAGTTGGATCTGACTGTTATTGCAAAGTTCTGTAGTCTACTCTGTCTTCTGGTGACTGGGTTTGACAGGGTTTCAGTGGTTCAGTGATTCAAAGATTGATGATGCTAGTATTGGTTGTTTTATATGATTTGTGAATGAATCATGGTATTCAGATTGTAATGTTGTGCTTCAGGAATATCCAGTCTGAAAATTGATGAAAAGTGGTACCTGAAGGAAAGAAGATTGTAGGCCAGCACCTACGTACTAGTATCTTAGCTAGTACAAGAGAAAAGGGGGTTGGAGCTCCCTTCCAAGGAAGTTTGGAGAACGAGAGAAGGTTGAAGCCTTCTGCAGGTTGTAGCCTGCGTACTGGTATAAGGCTGCACCAGTACAAAATATTGTAAACTGAAATTCTTATTAAAGAAAGATAGAGACGACTTGTAGCAGGTGGTTTTCACCCACATTGGGTTTCCACCTTATATCATGGTGTTCATGTGTGTGGCTTTTGTGTGATGATCTGTTCTGTTATACTGCATCTGTTTACTCTTAATATGGTGAATAATGACCTGATGCACTTAACTGAAGATAAACTAACTGAATTATAAGTTTTCTGGTTATACGATGTTTTTCTTAGACACAGTAGCGTGTACACGCTGGTTCACTTAACTGAAGTAGCGTATATGTTTCTGAGCATTGAAAAAGTTTTATTGATCTAATAATACTGGTTCACCCCCCCTCTCAGTATTATTTCCAACATCATGGAAGTCCTATACTCGGTTGGATTTTGCTTTCATTACTAAGAGTTCCTTATCCTTAGTATCTCATGTGTAAATGTGTTCATTAGAATGTGGTATTTATTGTTGTTGTATCCTTGTTATTTCTATTGGTTATATGTTGGTTATGACCATGTTTTATGACAGTTATGATGTATGGATCTCATCATGTTTTGGTTGATAAATGAATGAACAATGAATATATAACCTAATATATGATAATGTAGCTAATTTGATAAGGCATCAATGCTTCCTTATGAATCTCAGATAAGTATGAGAGTCTTGTGCTCAAATCTGTTGTTATGACCTATAGATTACATATGAAAAATGTGTTTGATGAAATGTATTTCATGGTTAGGCTTGGTTAGGTCAAGTACTTGATAAATTTTGTGTTAGAGGCTTTTTATTGGTGTCATTTATTGTATTGGAAAGTCTCATCAAGTTTTGGGCAGTGGTTTGGAGACTAGCCTTGAAAAAGTGGCTTAAATATCGTAGACTCTGGTACATAACTGACTGAAAAAGACTGCAGTCTCTCCCTTGCAAGCATTGTAGGAGTGAATTGAGGGTCCCAGTCACATGCATGCCCATGTCATGGGATTGACCGGGAGTTTAATTCATAGAAATGCTCGGTTAACTAAGGGGTTTGGAACCTTGAGTGGTAGATTAGCTCATGGGGGTCCTGTAGCACCTGAGGGAGGTATGTAAAGTGTTGGTTTGTCAGTTCCACTTCCTTAACTTCACTTGGGGAGATGAATCATATTATAGTAACTCTTTATCACATTTTTACCCTTGTGGACTAATTAGTTTGGGTAAATGTGAGAGGAGGGTGTTACAGAGTGGTATCAGAGCATGCTTCAACACTTGGAATGGATGGGTGGAATATGCTTGTCATGCATACATGTCATTTGCATATATTTTATTTATGTTTGTGTACTATTTTCTTGTTTTTTATGCATGGTAGTGGTCATTGTTTTCATTATGTCACCATGTGGAAGTTGATGATGTTGTTGTTGGGATGCATTGGTTATGAATGCATGTTGGTTGTATATGCATTTGTTATGCATGCCAATGTCTATATGTTGTTATGCATGCATTTTCGTGGTTATATTTTTCATCCATGAGGTCATTATAGGAATTTTAGGTCGTCATGGTGCTCTTGGTATGTTATGATGCTAATGTGTAGGTTGATACAGAGAAGGAGATGCAGATCATCAAAGAGAGGTTGCAACACTAGACTTCAAGGTAAGAGCAGATCATCATACAGGATTGTATGTTTGGCATGCAAGGATGTGGTTATTAGTTGTTATAAGAATTAGGGTTACTTATATACTTGTAATTTTATTGTTGTTATGGTTACATGTATGATAGATGTTAGTTAATAAGTATAGTCATATGCACATGTGTCAAAGTGTCATGAATGATAGTAACTTGTTGTTATATGCATTGTGGTCATATGCATGATGATTATGTTCATATCACCTAAGGTATTGATGTTATATGTATCAGACTAATTTGTATTGGCCTATGTGGATGGTTATGGTTACGATATTCAGGTATGAACCAACATATTTGTTACATTGTCTTGTACTAATGTAGACTGATTATACATATGTGATTGTTATCCATAAATGACACTTATTTATGAGTTTATTATTTAATGATGTTAGCTAGTTATTGTTATGGATATCATGACCATATTTATGTTTGAGTTGATATGTTGTGAATTTATATCGTGCTAATCTAGATTGATTGTGCACACAAGGTAACCTCCCCTAAGATTCATTAAGGTATGAGTTTGCTTATGTTGTCTACTAGGTTGTTAAATGTTTGATTATGTTGTTTATTTATTATTTGAATATTTACTTAATTTCATGACATGAGTATGTGTCTATAATATTTCATCAAGAGATGATTCTTGTTTTATGATGGTTTTACTAATACATATGTGTTGAGACAACTGATACCGTGTACTTGAGTTTGAGTAGGTGATAGTTGTAGCATTATGTATTATGATTGATGAATGTGATTTGATTGTTGAGTATCACATGGTTGTTAGACTTGGTAAATGTTGATTTCAAATTGATAGACATGATTCCTTGATTTGTGGAACATGTGACTAACAACCAAGTGATACTCAACAGTTGCTGGGAAACATGTTTGGCATTAGCATGATAAGGTAATAGTTGAATTTTTTATATAATTAATAGCAAGGTGATGTGATAGTACATAGTAAGACTTAATTGCAGCAAGGTAAAAAGGTAAAAGAAGGGAATTGGGTGAGGATTCCTTTGGCTATGTTTAGAAATTTCAATTCCAAACGAATGAATCCTTTGAATACGTGAAGTCTTCTTAATATATATTTTTTCTGACATTATGTGGATATAAGTTATATTCCTGAACATGTATTTGACAGATATATTAGCTAGTTTCTAGTTATAGTTGGGTTCGTCAAGTGAATTGGAATACCTTGAGAAATGATATTTTTAGGTGTACAAAGTGGCAATGTGCTTGGCACAACAAGGTAAGATAATTGGTATATTGTTATGTTTACTTATGCACTGACATTTGTGTGTTTATGGAAGTATGATGCAGAGGATTGCATGGCAAAACAAACTTCCATGAAATATTAAGGAAGGCTCAGGTTCAATTTCCCTTAGATGGATTGGGAACCCATGGGGTTGAGTCAGGGTGTTTGGTGGGTGTTTTTTATCTTTGGTAATTTGTGATTTGTTTGAGCTTGATTTATGGGTTTTGATTTCATTTGATGCAAGGCCTTGACACTTTGTTTGTGATGTTGTATTGTTATTGGTTTTCATGGTTTTATCTTGTTTTCTTCTTGGTCTTGCATTTTATAATTGAGAGTCTCGGGAATTGGTTGGGAAAGATGAAAGTTAATGGAGCTCAGGAAGAGCTTAATGGAACTAAACAGGTGATGTAATTCTCGGATGAAGCTTGGTCCATATGATAAGGCCAGTTGAAGGCAAGAATATGATAGTCGATTGGACTGGTTGGGTCCATTCTGGAAAATGGATGATGGCAGTACAAACATGAGAAAAGTAATCAGGAAAGGTAAGTAAATGGATTTGAGGCAGCAGATGCCTTGGTTATGTTGGGATTCGTTGTTCTCAATGTTCTCCATGTTGTGAATAGATAAAAGGAGTTATGTTAACCTTGACATTATGGTATCTAGTAATTATGTTGCGATCATGATTGTGTCGATGTGTGTGTGTGTGTGTGTGTATATATATATATATATATATATATATATATGTATGTATGTATGTATGTATGTATGTATGTATGTATGTATGTATGTATGTATGTATGTATGTATGTATGTATGTATGTATGTATGTATGTATGTATGTATGTATGTATGTATGTATGTATGTATGTATATGTATATATCTATATATTTATCTATGTCGCTGTTTGATAGGGTTATTAGGGATCATTCTTGTGGAGGGATGATTGCTTATGTAGGTTAATGGCAAGAAGAGGTTCTTGGTTTATGAGGAATCTGTTGGGAAGAGTAACCTTGACATATTTACAAGTCCATTATCATTTTGATATGAATTGATATTATATGTTTGTAATATGCTTATGTTTGTGTTATGGACAGGCAATGTTGCGGGATACATCAACATAATGGAAGCAGTGCGATTGGTGGCATGTTGGAACATGCATGAATAGTAAAGGGACCCTAGAAGCAAGGTTGCTTCATAGTGTCAATGTGTGGCTTATGGGTGTGTGGTACTACTATTGTGCATATGTTGTACATGTTGCATATGTGATGTTGTGCATATGCAGTGTTGTGTATATATAGTGTCTATACATGTCGTTTATGCAATGTTTTGTATAGGGTGGTACAAATAGTGTTTTGTACATGTTGTTTATGAAGTGCTATGTACAAATGGTATTGTTTTCATGTTGGATATGTGGTGATGTGTACATATGGTGTTGTGTGCATATTGTACATTTGGTGTTGCCTATACAATTGTACATATAATGTTGTGTGCATATGGTATCGTGTACATGTTGTATAAGGGGTGTTGTATTCATGTGGTGTTGTGTATATGTTGTGCATGTGGTTCTGTGTACATGTGGTTGTAACACCCTCCTTCCACATATACCCAATTAATTGTCCAATTGAAGTAAACATGTGATGAGAAGTTACTATGATATGATTTTACCTACCAAGTCACCTTAAGGAAGTGGAACCAATGGAAATATACCATACATACCTTCCACATCAACAACATGACTCCTAGGAACCATCCCAACCTTTCTTGTAACCAACGCCTGGGTCCCACTGAGATTTTAGACCACTTAACCCCGGGCCGCTCCCATGATATGGGCATGAAAGCATCTAGAAGGCTTTGAACGCTCCCACAGCATGGCATGCTAGTGTCCAGAAAGCTCTTGACACTCCCACAGCATGGCATGCCAGCATCCAGTGACTATTTTTCTCAGCGTTGTGCCAACATCCACGGTATTTGAGCGACTTTATTAGGCTCAGAGCCCAAGTCACTGCCCAGAATTAAATGAAACCTTGAGAAAAAAAAAAGATAACAAGGAAATGATGATAAAAATGAAATTACTCGAATAAGTCCTTGATTGTACCCCTACTAGCCATGACAGGCATTTCGTCAAAAATGTCATGAATATGTAATCTACAGCTGTAAATAAAATATCTAAGAATAGGGGTCTTATACTTATCTGGGAATCACTAAGAAGCATTTTTCCCCTATGTCATTAGTTGTATTATCATCTCTTAGGTCATATATAAATTTTTTATCCATTTACAAGTAAAAACATGATGAGAGCCATACATAGATATTCTCATAATACGTGATCATAACCAATATAACAACAATAGAAATACCAAAGAAACAACAACCATATGATCCATATATAAACCAGTACAATACTCATAAAATAACAAGGATAAATAACCTCATATTAATGATGAAAAGGTCAACTAGTTGTGGGAATTCCTCGAACCACCCAACCGTAGACATGGCTGATCCAAAACTCTCTTTAGCTAGCCACTCTCATGCCATATTCCAAGCATGAATGTGGGATCGCATAAAACACATCAATACAAAACCATCCAAGGCTTCGAGAGGCCAACCACCTCAACCCATCAAACAATGATTCCACCTCACGATTGTACATCATAAAACCATCATCAAATTGGTCTCTAACCAAGCCTTTTAGGGCTCTAGAGTGTTTTTTCCAACCAAGGATTCCAAGAATAGTAACTCAACCCACAGCTATTGCTAGGCTTCTAGAGTGTTCGTCCAACTAGGGCTTCCAGCACTAGTAACTCAACCCACTAAGGGATTCCAGATTCTTTTTCCATCCAAGGTTTCTAGTATTAGTAACTCAACCTAAGCTGTTAGAGGGGTTGTATAGAATTTTTCCAACAAGAGTTTCCAGGAACTACTAACTCAACCCAAGCTAAGGAAAAATGAGAACCAACTAGAAAACAAGGAAATAACCCCACAACACCATGGATATTGTAACACCCTCCTCCCACATCCACCCAAGTAACCATGCCAAGTAGGTAAACATGAGACAAGAGGCTACTTTGATCAGATTAGACCTCCTATGTCACTCTAAGGAAGTGTAATCGATGGAAACATCACACAGTCATCCAACATCATCAACAAAACCCTCACGAGACAAGTCAACCACTTAGACAACTCATACCTAGGTCCCACTGTTGTTATAGATCTCTTAGACCATAGTATCTCTCATGTTATGGGCAAGGAAGCGACCAACAACCTAAAGTTTCTCTCACAGGCTTGCCTGCCAGCAACCAGGGACCAAAATTGCTAGTACTATGACAATGACCTTGGGATTTAAGCTACTTTTTCATGCCCATAGCCCAGGCCATTGCCTAGAATTGGGTGATAGGTTGAAATCATTAAAAATATAGGGAAAAAATGATGCAAAATTAATAAGTTAAACAAGACCATAACTAGACCCCTACTAGCCATGCCAGGAATTTCATCAAACATATCATCAACATGTAACCTACAAGTGTAAACAATAGAATTAAGTATAGGGATCTCATACTTATCTAAGAATCACTATGAACCATTGTTCTCTCATGTCATTTGTTGCATCATCATCTATTAGGTCATAGATACACTATCCATTCATTTACAAGTAAAAACATGTTGAGAACCATACATAGTTGTTGGCATAAAATATACATATAACCAGCATAATAGGAACAAGAATACCATAAACATATCAGCCATCAAAATCCACATATACATCAATACATTTGCACATGAAAATCAAGGGAATGAATTTCTCATTAATGAATGTAATCAACCAACAAGAGATTGACTACCATGTTCCACCCGACCATAGAATGGTTGAGCCAAATATCACTTCATCCATTCACCCCCATGCCATATTCCAAGCATGAATTTGGGACTCAAACCAAAAGAAATAATAAAGGCATACCGAAGCTAAACCACCTCACCCTCATCGATAGAGACCAGGATTTACCATAACCCATCCCGTATCACTTGGACAACAAATGAACACATCATAACAAGATTTACTATGATCTCCACCTAATCACTAGGCCAAACAATCCACCTACACCAAGAGGAATTTTCATGTCTCCTAGTCTCTCAAGCTGTATTACAATCCAAACCTAGATCACTTTGCCCTACACAGAGACCCCAGACTCTCCAAATTTACCGCAATCCAAAGTAGATCACTAGGCCCTAAATTGAGATGCACTCTCCAATATTTATCGCATATCCCAACTCGAGATTACTAGCCACAATGGAGAGAAACCCACCTCTAGGCTTTATCGTATATCTTGCCATTCACCAACAAGGATTCCTAGGCCATCTGAGCCAACACAAAATCCAACTTTACCGCAACCCACAATCATGTTTAGGGGTTACTAGGCCATGTGCTCTATCATTTCAGAGATCCACCTCACTCAGCTTTGAATCCATCCAGAAATCCATCTCAACCAAAAAAATGAGAACCCCATCACACCATGGGCACTATCCGAAAATGGAAAGATTAGGTCAAAAACACCATCACACCTGGAAAAGCCCATGCCATGATATAAAAGAACCACATGAAATTCCATGCATGTCAAATCTATCAAGGAAAATACACATGCAAGTTGATACCTACAATGAAGCCTATTGTAGCTGCTTGATCCTAAATTTCCCAACTTTATCTTTGCTTCCTCTTGCCTTCTTTTGCTTTCTTGCTCCAATGCCAAAATGCTCCAAGAAAACTCTGAGTGTCCAAGAGTATGAGAGAGAGAGAGAGAGATAATAATGAGAGAGCTCCAAAACTCATCTGACAAAATGTTACACTGACCAAGCTTTCTAATTGATCCTGAGAAGCCTTTTTATGAATGAGGCCTCTATTTTCTTCATTTTCCATAATTTTCCTTCACTTTCTTCCTCACATGCAACATGTGACCTTTCACCTTCCTTTTCTCCTAATTTCATTTATTTCATTAAAAAATGTGCCAAAAATGCCATTTTACCTTTCCAAATCCTTAGCCTTTGCCTTTGCCAATTTCCTTAGCCATAAATAACAAAATGAACACCCACTAGGATGTTTCCCCCATCATTTAGCTTGGAATATATGTCCCATCAACCGTGATCTTATATATTTTTACAAGGAATTTTTAACAGGGATGTTATAGAACTCTCCCCCCTGGGGGGAACCATCCTCGGTGTTCAATGACACCTATAACCAACAACACTACTGAAAACAAAACATACTTCCCATGGATCTTTATAACATAGCTTGATGCAGTATTTACAATGATCAACCTGCTCAAAAGTAAAACATCATGACAACATGACCAGATAAAAACCATACTAGATATTGGAGCTTTGTAACACAACTCATTACAATATTTACAATAACCACATATACACACATGCAAATTTGCTAAACCAAAAAATAAAAGGATATGATGTTTGTATCAATCAACAAGGGAATCCATAGGATAACACCTCCGCCCTCAAATTTATATCAAGATTCCCATCCTTCCCAGGAAGTCTGGAATCCACTGTCACAGTCAAAGCCGCATCCAATGTGCATCGCTACAATCCCGCACCACTTATCATCTCAGTGAACTCTTACAAACTCATTGTTCCAAGGCACACTCACAATGTGAATATGATTCCATCTAGTGATTCTAATGACCAAAAAAAACATATCCGCGACCTTCCCTTCTCTGCTACACAGTCCCTTGGGAAATCTGGTCAACCCCTTTAATGCAGTCACTCTCATTCCAAGCTCCACTGGCACCCCCATCCTAAGAAGTATATCCCTTAGCAAGGCTTCCTTACATCAAAAGGTTAATAACCAAGGCATATACCTACCTCAAAACCATCATACCAGTCATAGAATGCTCATGGAAATCAATGAACACTATTGGGTACTAGTGTCTCACAATGGTCCTACTTCTGAAGCACTCTATGAGCATATTGTTGCATGGTCCATTTTCTTTTGATGTTTCTTCCAATTCTTATAGCAATTTTGGCCACTCAACCAGGCACATTCATGCATTCCTGTTCCAATCACATAATTTCCATTAATTGAAATAACTTTAAATCATACATCATCGGTAGCTTGTCAATAAGGTACACTTGCAATCTTGTTTACTTCCTTTCACAATAAGTCAAGCTAGCATCTTTGATCAAATCATCATGTATAAACATATCACATCAGGTTAGCTCAAAACACAACCATCATAGATCAAAATCACAATTCACATGTAACCATCATAAACCATAATCATAGATCACATGTAATCATGATAAACCATAATCATAAATCACATGCACAGTAAAATTGGAATAATATACCAATACTTATCCTTTAATCGATCCTTATTTCTACCTTGTTTCTTTATGTACACACAGGATCGATTGCAGCATCTAATGACACTTAGTTCCCTCTCCTCAACCATATGCACACACATGTAGTGTACATCTCACCCATACAATTCACACACGACATACAACACCATGCATTCACACCTGACATACAACACATACACTCACACCCAGTGCATAACACGAAACATACACCTACACCCAAGGCATAACACAACACAATACATACTCCTACATTCGTATGACATGGAACAACAAATATAAGTACATCACAAGAAATACATCTGAACACAACGTGAGATGCCACAAAATGCATACACATACACCTGATATACAACATAACTCATGCATCTATACCCGATGTACAATGCCACACAATACATATACCTACACCTGGCGTACAACACAATGAATACACATGTCATGATACCATGACTACGTAATGCACATGCGTAGTACCACATGCTCACATTGTAGCATGTACGACATGCACTTGACCCCAAATGTACACCAGTGCCACATGTACCAGGCACCACTTGCATAACGAATGCACAACATCACATGTACATGGCACCACCAGCACAATGTGTGTACAACATCACATGTACATGGGGCTAGCTGCATAACGTGTACACAACGCCACATGTGCATAGTACCACATGCTTCACATGTATGTGACACCACATATACATAGTGCCACATGAACGACATGTACAAAACACCACCTACACACAATGCCACTTGTACAACATGTACACAATACCACATGCATACAACAACACTTATGCAATCATGCACACAACACCATATGTACGTAGCCCCACATGTACAATATGCATGCAATACCACCTATACATAGCATTTCATATCTAACATGTACATACTATCAATCGTAGATAGCACTGCATATTCATCATGCACATAGAACCATATGCACAATGTCGGATATACATCATGCACAACAATAGTACCACACATCCAAAACCATATTGTCCATACCAAGCGACCTTGTTTCCATGTCTTATCCATGCTTGTCCCAACATGCCGCAAACCAAACTACTTCGTTTCGCTGATGTATCTTTCCACATTTCTTATCATAACATATACATAGGCATAATACAAGCATATAATATCAATTCATAATTGCATGATATTGACCTCGTATATTTTTCATGACTAGTCTTCCAACTTGATTTCTCATGAACGAGGAATCTCTTCAGGCCATTTGCATGCATAAGGAATCATTCCTCCATAAGAACGATCCCTGAAAACACTATCATACAGTGACGTAGATACATATATACATATATAAACATCAACATAATCATGATCATAACATAATTACCAAATATCAAGGTCAAGGTTAAGAGAACTCCCTTTATCCATGAACATCATGCACAACATTGAGAACAACCGTTCCCAACATAACCAAGGCATCTAATATCTCAGATCAATTCACTTCACCTTTACTATTACCTTTCTCATGAATGTACTGCCACTATCCATTTACACCAATGGACTGAACCAATTTAATTGATTTCCATAGTCTTACCTTCTGTTGTGCTTACTCATGCACAAAGATTCATCTAAATCTCACATTACCTATTGGGTACCACATAGTTCTCCCTGAGCTCCATCAACTTTCCTCTTTCCCGACCAATTCCCAAGACTCAAAACTTTAAATTCAAGCACAAGAAATAAGCAAGAATAAAACCATGAAAACCAAAATCAATATGAAACCACAAAAACGTGGCATGATCATACACTAGACATAACAAAACTAAAAATAAAGCGCAAGAAAATCACAAAGACCAAAAGAAAAAGACTAAAAGCAGACACCATGACTCAATCCCCATGGTTCCCAAGGAAAGCTCAACCTGATCCTTCTTCAATATTTCATGGTAGTCTCCTGCCATGAAATCCCCTCCATCATACTACCATAAACACTTAACTGCCAGTGCACAAACATACATAACAACATACTAATTACCTTACCTTATTGTGCCAAGAACATTTCTTGAAACTGAACACATCCACGCCATCTCTCAAGGGACTCGAACCCTTTGACGAATACACCTAGAACTAAATACTAGCTAATATACCTGTCAAGTACATGTTCATGAATCTAGCACATATCCACATAGTGTTAGATGAGATCAAGGTTAAGAAGAATCCCTATATGAAAAGCACTCATTTGTTTGGAATTAGGGTTTCCAAACATAGCCAAAGGAAATCTTCCCCAATTCCTTTCTTTTTCCCTTTTTCCTTGTTGCAATTGAGGCTTACTATGCATTGTCACATCACCCAACTGTTAGTTATATAAACACATCAGCTACTACCTTGTAACACTAATACCAAGCATGTTTCCTACAACTGCTAACACATGTGAACCATATGTTCCAAACATCAAGACAATCATATATATCGATTTGAAATCAACCTTTACTAAGACTAACAATCATGTCATAATCCATAGTTAACTCATAGTCATTAGACATAATGCTACAACTATCAACTACTTACACTCAAGTACATATCAACTGTCTCAACACATATGTGTTAGTACAATCCTCTTAAAACAAGATCATTGGAGCACATACTCATATTATTCAATTTATCAATCATTCAAATAGCTTGCAAACATACCATGTCAACTAAATAAGCTAGATGATGTAATCAAACACTCAAACATAAAATAGATGACATAAGCATACTCATATCTTAATATATCTCAGGGGAGGCCATCTTGTTTGCACAATCAATCTAGTTAGCATGATATAACTTCTCAAGACATCAACTTAAACATAAATAAAATCATGTTATCCATAGCAATCACTAACTAACATGTTCAAATCCTAACTCATAAACATTGGTCATTCATACATATAAATCACATATGCAAAGTAAATTTGGATTAGTACAACACCATATCACAAATATGTCGACTCATACCTGAATATTGCAACCATAACCATCTGCATAGGTCAAGCTAGGTTAACATAATATATATAACATCAATACTTTCAATGCAATGAACAAAACCATCATGCATATGACCAATCCAATTTACAACATCAAGATCTCAATGAAATAACCCTAATCATCAAACTCATTATCATTTAAAAATAACAAGCTAACCTATAAGAGACTACATCAATAACATATAACATAATCATCGGGTTATCTAATATAAAACAACAATAGCAATGCATAAGCCTACAGGTACTATCATTTTCGACTATTTGACACACGTTCATATAACTACACTGGTCGACTAATATCCGTCATGAATGTTATCATAACGTTAAAAGCATGTACATAAACCTAACGTATATAAAAATCCTTAATCTACATACCTGCATGCCAAACATACAATACTTGTATGATGATTAGCTCTTACCCCAAGGTCTAATGCTATGACTTCACTTTAATGATCTGGATCTCCTGTTCTATCTCAACTAACACATTAGCATCATAACATACCAATATCAACCTGATGACCTAAATTTCATACCATGAATTCACAAGGCATATTTGACCTACTATTCATGCATAACTATAACCAAGACCATTCATGCATAACAACTACGTATAGAGATATAACACATTAGTACCAAACGATATACACCTCATTCTAGCTAGAGTCCAGTCATCAACGCATGACCATATCAACTTCACAAACCATGACCTCATGCATGAAAACCACCATTAATCCATTGTATGCATTTCCACATGTAACCATCAGCACGCATAAGCAATGCATAATCAACTACACATATGCATTAATTCATGTAGTCAAGCATAAGTGATCAATTCTTGTGACCAACCAACAAGACTGATGCATGTAATCAAACATGCAAGAATGCAACCTAACATACAAGGATGTAATCAAGCGACATACATACAGCAACATGTAAGTGACATATAACGATATGTAACCAGTCATATACTCATGGAGATGCATTCCACGAAATCAACATCAAGTTCCTCATGAAAACTTTACTATAACCATGATAAATATTATGCAATGCAACAAGCACATGGAATGCAATGTACGAGACACACATGCATTCATGACCAAAACACACTACCCATCCAGTCCGAGAGTTGAACCATGCTCTGGTACCACTCTATAACACCCTCATCCCACATCCACCCAAGTAACCATGCAAACCAGGTAAACATGAGACGAGAGGCTACTGTGATCAAATTTGACCTCCTATGTGACTTAAGGGAAGTGGAATCGACAGAAACATCACATACACTCATCCAACATCATCAATAGAACCCTACAGAGGTAAGTCAACCACTTAGACAATATATCCCGAGGTCGCATTGTTGTTCTGGATCTCTTAGGCCATAGTCGCTCTCATGCTATTGGCAAGGGAGAAAATAAAAACCTAAAGTCACTCTCATAGGGTTGCCTGCCAGCGACTAGGGACAAAAATTTCTAGTTTTTTGCCACTAACCCAGGGATTTAAGCCACTTTTTCAAGCCCAGAGCCCAGGCCACTTCCCAGAATGGAGTGATAGCTTGAAATCATTAAAAATACTAGGAAACAATGATGTGAATGAAATAAGCTAAAGAAGACCATAACCAAACCCCTACTAGCCATGTTAGGCATTTCATCAAACATATCATCAGCATGTAACCTACAGGTATAAATAACATAATTAAGTGTAGGGTTCTCATACTATCTAAGAATCATTATGAACCATTCTTACCTCATGTCATTTGCTTCATTATCATATATTAGGTTGTAGATACATTATTCATTCATTTATAAGTAAAAACATGTTGAGAGCCATACATAGTTTTTGTCATAAAATATACATATAACCTGCATAATAGGAACAGAAATACCATAAACATATCAACCATCAAAACCCACATATACATCAATACATTTTCACATTGAAATCAAGGGAATGAATTTCTCGTTAATGAATGCAATGAACCAACTAGTGATGGGACTTCCATGTTCCACCCAACCATAAAATGGTTGAGCCAAATATTTCTTCATTCATTCACCCTCATGCCATATTCCAAGCATGAATGTGGGACTCAAACCAAAAGAACCAACCAAGGCATACCAAGGCTAAACCACCTCACCCTCATTAATAGCAACCAGGTTTTACCGTAATCCATCTTGAATCTCTAGGCCAACACAACAAACACATCATAATAGGCTTTACCATGATCTCCACCTGATCACTAGGCCAAATAAGCATGGATACCACTAGATTTCTCCACCTACACCATGATGAATTTTCTTGTCTCCTTGTCTCTCAAGATTTACCACAATCCAAACTCAGATCACTAGGCCCTACACCAAGACCCCAGTGTCTCAAGTTTTACCACAGTCTACACCTGATCACTAGGCCCTAAACTGAGACCCACTCTCTAGGCTTTATTGCATATCCCAACTCGAGATTACTAGGCCCAACAGAGAGAAAACCACCTCTAGGCTTTACATATATCCAGCCATTCACCAGCAAAGATTCTTGGCCATCCAAGGAAACACAAAATTCAGCTTTACAACAACCCACAGTCCAGTTCAGGGGTTACTACGCCATGTGTTCTATCATTATGAGGATCCACCTCACTCAGCTTCGAATCCATTCGGTAATCCAGCTCAACGAAAACACAAGAACCCCATCACACAATGGCTATCTAGAAATGACAAGGCTAGGCTAAAAATAGTGTCACGCCTAGCAAATCCAATGCCATGATAGAAAAGAACCACATGCAATGCCATGCGTGCCAAATATAGCAAGGAAAATACACATGCAAGTTGATACCTGTAATGAAGCTTGTTGTAACTACTTGATCCTTCCTTTCCTTCCTTGATCTTTACCTCCTCTTGACTTCTTTGTCTTTCTTGCTCCAATGCCAAAATGCTTTGGAAGAAAACTCTAAGTGTCCAAGATTATGTGAGAGAGAGAGAGAATAATGAGAAAGCTCCAAAGATCAACTGACAAAAGGTTACACTGACCAAGCTTGCCAACTAATCCTCATAAGCCTTGTTATAAATGAGGCCTCTATTTTTTTCAGTTTCCATTATTTTCCTTCAATTTCCCCCTCACATGCAACTTGTGACATTTCACCTTCCTTTTCTCTTAATTTCCTTTATTTCATAAATAAATGTGCTAAAAATCATTTTTCCTTTCCAAATCCTTTGCCTTTGCCAATTTCCTTAGCCATAAATAACCAAATGAACACCCACTAGGAAGTTTCCCCCAGTATTCATCTTGGAATACGTGTCCCATCAACTGTGGTCTTATATACTTTTACATGGAATTTTTACTAGGGTTGTTACAGATATCCAAGAAATGGCAAGGATAAGAAAATCCACTGTCAATCCATGGAGTCCTCCATGCCAGTGATAGATCATGACCAATAATCCAAATGAATATGTCATGGATACCAGCACTAGTGAGGAAAACATACATGCAACTCAGTTCCTGCAAGAAAAACCCATTGTAGATATTGATTCTGATGTCATCTTATGATTTCATGCTCTTGTTTTTCCTTATTTCTCCATAAATCCAAGTATGCCACACTCCTCCAGGAGTGCTCCAAGAAAACTTTGTGTCTAAGAATGAGAGAGAGAGAATAGAGGGAGAGCTCCAAAACTAAACTGACAAAATTCTGTGTACTTATCCTCAGAAGATTTTTTATTAATGATGCTTCTATTTTCTTCATTTTCCATTATTTTCATAAGTAAATGTGAAAAAAATGTCATTTTCCTTTCCAAATCCTTAGCCATTTCCTTAGCCTAATAAACCAAATGAACACCCATACTAGGATGTCTTGCCCAACATTCAACTTTGAATAAGTGTCCCATCAACCATGGTTACTATTTTTCCTTTATTAACTTTTATTACATTAAAATTTCACTAGGGTTGTTAGAGTGGTGTTGTGTATAGTTGGTATTGTGTATATGTTGTACATGTGGTATTGTGTATGTGAATGTGTATTTGTTGTGTTTTACTTTGTGTATGTATTTTGTCGTGTTGTACACCAGATGTAGGTGTATGTATTGTGACATGTTGTACACCGGATGTAGGTGTATGTATTATGGCATGTTGTACACTGGCTGTATGTGTATGTGTTGTATTTCAAGTGTAGGTGCATGTATTGTATAGTGTTGTATGTCATGTGTGGTTGTATGCATGTGGTGCACAGTGTGTGTATGTGCATGTGGTTGAAGAGAAGGAAATGGGTGTTTGTCAGGTATGAAAACCGATTCGGTGTGCATATGGAAAGGGCTGATTAAAGGATAAGTATCAGTATTTTATTTCAATTTTAATTATGCATGTGATCTATTATTTTGGTTTAGGATGGTTACATGTGATCTATGATTATGGTTTATCATGGTTACATGTGATCTATGATTCTGATTTATGATGATTGCATGTGATTCATGATTTTTATTTATGATGGTTGTGTTTTGAGCTAACCAGATGTGATATGTATATAAATGAAGATTTTGTCAAAGATTCTAGGCCGACTTGTTGTGACAGGAAGTAAATAGGATTTCAAGTGTACCTTATTAACGAACGACCGATGAGGTATGATTTGAGTTTATTTCAATTTGTTTTAGATCTAATGGAAATTATGTGCTTGGTACAAGGAAACATGAAAATGATTGGTTGGGTGGTTGAAACCGACTACAAGAACTAGAAGCAGCGAAAAATAAATTGAAACAAGCAGCAATATGATGGTAAAGCATTTTAGGAGTGGGGCCATTATGGGACATTCATACCCAATAGTGTCCATTGATTGTCATGAGCATGTTATGATTAGTATTATGGTTTTGAGACAAGTATATGACTTGGTTGTTTGACCTTCTGATGTGAGGAAGCCTTTCCAAGGGATGGGTCACCTGAGATAGGGTATGATGGGGAACTTGGGAGGTAAGTGATTTCACAAAATGGGATGACCGAATTTCTCAAGGGACTATGTAGCAGAGAATAGAATTCTGAGGAATACATTCTTTTTTGTTCATTAGAAAGTGTAGATGGAATCATATGCACATTGGAAGTGTGCCCTAGAACAATAAGTGTGTAACTATTCACTGAGGGGAAAATTGGTGCGGGATTGTAACATTAGACATTAGATGCAAGTGGATTTTTGACTTTGTGGGGAGGAGGTGAATCCTGGTATTACTTTTTATGGTGGAGGTATGAGCCTCTAGATTCCCTTGTTGTGGATGTAGGAACTGTATCCTTTTATTTGCTGGTTGAGAAAATGTGCATGTGTGTGTGTGTGTGTGTGTGTGGATGTAAATACCACCATTTGTTGTGTTATAAAGCTATAATTAGTGGTCTGGGTTTCATGTCATTATGGTTATCATGTTGTTTTGTTTTCATGTTGGTTTTGTTTTTAACAAGTTGAATATTGTAAATATTGCATCGAGCTAAGTTATAAAGCTCCATGGGAAATATGTTTTTCTTTTAGCGTATTTGTTGGTTTTAGGTGCCTTGAACACTAAGGACGATGTTCCCCAAAGGGGAGGGTTCTGTAACATCCCTGGTTAAAAATCCATGTAAAAATATATATGACCATGATCATGGGACAAGTATTCCTAGTTAAATGGTGGGAAAAACATCCTAGTGTAGGTGTCATTTTGGTTTACTATGGGTAAGGAAATTGGCAAATGCAGTGGAAAAGGAATTTAAAAAGGAAAAGAGGCATTATTGACATTTTATTTATGAAAATAATGGAAATTAGGAGAAAAGTAAGGTGAAAGGTCATATGTTGCATGTGAGGAGGAAAATGAAGGAAAAATATGGAAAATGAAGAAAATAGAGGACTCATTGATAAAAGGTCTTCTAAGGATTAGTTCGTGGACCTTTTTCAGTTCTATTTTGGATATTTCTCTCTATTCTCTCTCTCAAACTCTTGGAAACTTAGATTTTTCTTGGAGCACTTCAACATTGCATAAAGAAAATTAAAGAAAGGAACGGAAAGGTAGGATCAAGCAAGGAAGAGCAGGATCAAGCAGGTACAACGGGGAAATCTGGAGGTATGAATTTGCATGTGTGATTTCCTTGCTAGATTTGGCATGCATGGTTTTACATGTGTGTTCTAGGTTCTCTTGTTGTCATTGGCATGGGTTTTCCTAGGCGTGAGAATGTTTTCAGCCTAGCATTTTCATTTCTGAATATCCATGGTGTGATAGGGTTTTTTTGATGCTGTTGGACCCACCAACATGTCATGGGATCTCCCCGGTAAGAAGTCCCAACTAGACCTCTGACTGTTTGGAGTAGGAGTCCTAGCAGTGGGTAATATGGTATCGCCTTGACTGTGGTTGCGCGCAGAGGTAAGTAAGATGTCCTTGTTGGTAGCAAGGGTGTGACCTTTGCAACAAGTCAAGGACAGTGCATGAAAGGCTTGAACGCACGTAATGGGGGATAAGTTTCCCCTTAGAAACTTGTTATAGCACGCAACTTGAAGGGGAACACACGAGCAGAAAGACCTCACAAGCTGGAAAACATGATAGCCGACGATCCAAAGTGATGGTTATACCAACAACACATTTCAATAAGATTCATGCAAACATATGCATAATATTCCATACATACATGCATAAATAACAAATACGTATATCATCAGGGTAACCAGGATAGCAAAACTACAATAACATATGCATGAAATGTGATGGCTCTATTATATTAAAAGAGTGAAAGATCCAATCATACATACAACCATGACCAACCACTATTCCCTGTTGGGTGTAGGAATTGCAATTAAGTAAGCTCCTTCAACACTTAATTCTCAACCTGGGGGTTTTGTAAACATAGAGACCAAGCACAAGCAATTCCAGAAGTGGTATGAACTTTTCCTATTCCTATTCTTACTTCTCAATTGAAAATTTGTAGAATTAAACAGAAAAATCTCAAAGGCAATTAACACCAAAGTAATTCTAGTGTTGGAATGTAAAAGAATGCATTTGCGAAGAAACCAAATAAAGGAACTTTCAAATTGCTGTAAACTATCTTAATCGCTGAAGTGAAACTCTACATCTATCCTAAGTACAGGTGTTAGCAATTTAACAAGTGGGCCCTTGAAAAGATTTTCTTCTCAATGATTTTCCTTCTCACACTAAGCGATCATTCCTGTACTCTTGCAATCTACTTGCACTAGTGCAGGTATAGAACTTATGTGAGAAGTATAACTTGTACTTATACTGAAGACTTATATTTTCTGTAGGGGCTCTAAGCCTCAAGACTTGGAGCACTTCTATTCCTGTAGCAAGACACCAATCCTTGTACCAAAACAAAGCTTCCTACACCAAATATTCCAAGTTACTTTTGGGAAGATAAAAGAGCATGTTAATTATGAAAGGAATTGCAAGTGCGAGTAGAATCTGAAATAATCTTGCACACAAAAAGAATGCTTTAATCGACTGAATCTTACAAATAGAAAGAAACTCTTAAGATAAAAACAATCTTCGAAAGTAAAGAAAACTTTCTTCAGTCAAAGGAGTTTTGCATGTAAACAAATATAACTCGAAATGATTCATTGTAATATTCCAAATTACTTCTAGTCTTTTTCCTTAAATTGTGAAGTGAAAATACAAATCGAGATATGCAACAATGTTCTCTTCTATTTCCTGAAGTTATCTTTAATCTTTAAGGATTCAACTTTCAGTATTAGAGACAAACACTTGCTTTGCAGAAATAGATTAAATCATGTAAAAGGAAAAGAATGAAACATTCACTATAAACAAACTAGCGAACTAGAGTGCAAGATCCTACATGCATTAGTGCAGGAAGGATCTCATCTGCATGATCCAAGCAAAACAAAAAAAACAAAAAAATTATATGAAAAGATTTAATTTAACTTCCACACAATAGATCTGTTCACACTTGAATACTTAATGGAATAAATCAGAGTTCATAGGCAAGCACAAATTTGAGATTCAAATCACAATACTATAAATGAATAAAGTTAACACACCTTTTAAGATAACAAGGAAGAGGGTAAATGAGTTGGGTTGGCTGGGCCTTAGCCAACCATCTCGTTTCCCTTTTTAGGAAATGAAAGCCTTGAGCACGTTATCGATACATAACGCCATACATAAAGTCATGGCGCATCTCCTTATATTAATTTTGATTTGCAAATTTACACGAGAGTTCAAGTCTAACCCAGAATGAGGGTGACAACGAAATTACAAATAAACCACAAATTACAATGATCTACTATCGCTGTCGCTTTCTATCTAGTTCTATCTAAAATCCACATTTTATACAACCCTTCGGTTTGCGTCCATAACAAAAAATTATATTCATTCCAAATCAAGCCTTTCAGCTGAAACAAAAATAACAAACAAAATTACAACTTAAGCCGATGGCTATAATAAAGTGCGAACTATTCGTGGTCGTAGACTGATCTTCGGCCATATCCCTGATTGTCCTCCGCTTTAATTTCAACTCTAGATAACCACAACTGAACTGGATGATGTGGACCAAGATGCTCGCGTGGAGTGATCGACTGTTACGGAGATCACGGAATGGATAGTTGTTGGTAGTGCAGGAATCTTCCTGCACTAGATCAAGCTAGCATAATGATTAATACTTTAGCTTTATCAAATAATTTAGGAAAGTAAATATAAATTACAAGAAATATTAAAAGGCACGAAATTTACTTAAAATGATTAATTAAGCACTTAATAATCCTTAAACATGAAATATGACTTTAAACATGAAATAAGTTAATAATATTGTTAGCTTGTTTTTTTTTTTAATTATTTAAAATTGTTTAGATTTTTTTGATATTTTTTGGTTTAATTTTCTAGTTTTTTTTAATTGTTTTCTAAAATTGTTGTATTTTTATTTATTTATTTTTATAGTTTTTATAAATTTTATTTTTTTTACATTTTTTTGTGTTTTTTTTTTAACATGTATTTGTTATTATTTATTTCTTTTTATTTCTTTAATTTTTTAATTCTTATTTTTATTGGTTAATTTCATCTTTTGTTTTTTTATATTTGATTTTTTTGTTGTCATTTTTTATTTTTATGGTTTTTTTTAAATATATATTTTTATTTACTTTTTATTATTTATTTTTTTTTACTTTTTATTGTTTTCATTTTTTATTGTTTTTAATTTTTATTTTATTTTTAGATTTATGTTTTCATTATTCTTTTGAAATTTTAATGTTTTCTGGAATAGTGATAAAAAAATTATGCCATTTTTTCAAAATGTTGAAAAAAAAAATTATTTCAACATCAACACACAATTCTTTTCATTTTCAGGGTGTTTTTTGCACAATTTTTGCACAAAAAGTTGATTGTCACTACCCTTTTTAAAACATGATGAAAATTAACCCTAAAAAAAAAAGTCGAGTTGATTTTTCACGTTTTTGAGGGATTTTTTGGCTAGAGTTCCCGTTTTGAGTTTATAGTTCCCATTTCAAAGTTTACATTGTTTATTTCTTTCAATTTACACTTGTATCTAGACTTGTGATTGTAGAACAACAAATTGAGAAGATGTTCTACTTGTTAGACCTATATTTTCAACCACCTGATATAAGTTCTACATGCCTACAAGTGAGTATACTACACTAGAACATGATATATTCAAATTTAAATTAATTTAGAGTCGCAATTTTATTGTTATAATGGATATCATTTTATTTTTTGGCTCTTTAAATAATCAAATAATTTTTTGGAATTTTTTTAATTAAATAAACATAACTCAAAAGTCTAAAATGAATTTCCTACTAGCTCGAAATTGCATTTTCGGTCAAAATTTAGTAGATTGTGTTATAGCATCTTTTTCCACTCTTTTTCATCATATGCTCATATTGGCCAGGGAAGATCACATATTGGCCAAGGAAGATCCCTTTTCCCTTTCTAACATATTATTATTTAAAAAAAAATATTTTTCGAAATATATACACACATTGCCCATTGCAAAAACATATATATGTACACGGTTCCCCTGAAAACGTCCCATGCACAACTTTTTAAAATTTGAAAAATTATATAATTCAATTATTTTTCAGGCAAGGTTTATAGATTAGACTACAAACACACCTACAGGATCCCATGACATAACCAATCCAACTCATTTATGATCATGGAAAATTTTAGGGGCTAATATTCAGCCATGGGCTAATTTTCTATACTTTTTCCAAAAAAAAGATTCACTAATTACCATTTTTTTGTAAAAATGATTCGCCCAAATTTTATCAAATGAAATTATTTTACCCTAAAAATCACCAAAAAATTAAATATTGACTATATAAAAATATTATAAATTTTAATATTTTTACAAAAATTCTCCAAACATTTTATAGATTTCATGTTATGGACTAGTGGGATTCACCAAGGTTTCTAAACTTTAAGATAGATTTCCATGCTTAAAATCCCCTATTTATGATGGTATAAATACACCCTACAGGTTTCCCGCATATGCATCCTAATGGTTGGCATCATATCCCCCAGATTATGTATGCACTATCTCATGCTATCTACACTTGCTCATCTCTAGGAAACCCTATTTTCCTTGCATTGATGTTGAGTTCTCATATCTTACATCTCATTCCTACTATTGGAGAGGAAGTCTTCATTGTCCTAGGTAGTAAGGATCTAGAGAAAGGTTTCATAAGTGCCAATAGTAAGGATTAGGTTGTATCATAACTAACCCTTTGTTATTTTTTGTTTCAATAAAGAAACCCATATCATGTTCCCATATTCATTGTGTATTTCTTAAAAATGAGAATCTATGATTGATATATTTATGAATCAACTTGTTTATCTGCATGTATACTTTGAATGTTGTGATTCATTCTTGGCTTCTTGTCCATCTTTTAAGTTTGCAAATTTAGGAGGAGAAGCTAGGGTTTGGACCCTATAGGATCATCATCAACCATAGTACCTACATGGGAGTACATCATACATACTTTTGTAAAGTCAAGTTGTATAGATGCTTGTTTGAGTCATTCTATTAAATTCAATGTTATACTCTCTAGCCATTCCAAATTTTAGAGTAACTCCCTAAGCATGTTTTTCACACAATGGATTGGTAGATGGAATAAAATAGGTTTTTGTCCTTATGCTTTTACACGGGTAATGTACTATCTCATACATGAAAACAACTTACTTTCACTTGTAACTTCTTCTATAGAATTCATAACTTATAAATAATTATATATTTAGTTATGGTAAATTTAGTGGACCAAAATCCATACGTCATATCTCATATCTTTGAGATGTTTTTGCTACTGACATTTGTTGTTAGAAATTTTCATTGCTTTTAGCATCGTTTTTATGCAAGATAGATAGATCAAGTGCACCTCACACCATCGACTCCATATAAGAGACTAGACCTAAACCAGAGTTGTTAGAGAATATTTAGGGACTCCTCTCTTGATTTTTTAGTGGGTGTTGGACCTAAATGGTTGGCCTCGGGTTGAGGTGAAAGTGAGTGGATTCCCTCTATGTATCTAGTAAGATGACACATTTTTTTTATTAGCTCACTTATCAAAAAAAACCAATTGTATAATACGAAAGTATAAACAAAGGTCTATACATTTTAAAATAATAGATTAGCTATGTTAAAATCGTGAAACACAATTTTAACATATCACTTTATAACTAGAAGCCAGCTTTACTATATATTAAAATATGAACGTAACTTATAAATTATATTTTACAATAAATTTGACATATTAATATTAAAATAATATCATTTTTTAATTATATTAATTATTTATAAATGTAATGGTTATTTTTTAAATTTTAAATTTAATTATTTAACTAAGCACCCTTACCTCTACCTTAAAGTAGGTAGCAAAAGATAAATAATAGCCTAAATGACAAGAATCTAAACCATTACAACAATAAACTTGATATAAATTCAACACGACACTTACAAAAATGGGGAAATGTTAATTAATACTCTCATAAATAAAATTTATATATTTGAAAAGGCAATTTAGTTTCATAAAAAAATTTCAGCAACATATATGTAAACATTTCCGCAACATCTATATATTTTTGTAAGTTTTACTAGTGAGACATGTGTGGGGGTTGAATTTCGAATCACTTAGAATTATAGGGGCTTCCCAACATGTTTTTGGCCAAATATACTGTCACCTACATATTTTTAGCAACATAATTTAATACAAATTCATATATGGTTTTTTTATAATTTTTTTTGAGTTAATATAGTGTTTATTTCTCTAAATCTAAATTATCATTAAATTTTTAATACAAATTATTAATTTATATCCCTATTTACTTGTAAATAAAATGATTTAAAATGACAATAATAATTAAATAAATTAAAATTGTGCCCAAAAAAATAGGCTTTATATTATATTAATTCTTTCATAAAAACTTATTTGTTTTGAATGAACCTTAAATATATTTGATTGAAAATTTCATTTTTATTCACCCCTCTAGTTTTCCAAATTTTACACTTAATAAAAAATTTCACCCAAAATTAAAATAAATCTATTTTGTTTTTTTAACTAAATTCAATTACATAATTTGATATTTTCTAATAAAAATGAAAATTTAAATCGTATCATTGACCCTATTAAATCCTATAACAATAAAATACTTTATAAATATTAAGAACTTTATAACAATAAAATACTTTAGCAATAAAATACTTTATAAATATTAAGAACTTTATAACAATAAAATACTTTAGCAGTATTAAGAACTTTATAGCATGCATTAAAATAATAGATCTACGAACAACTTAACTCCACTTCTTTCTTACCGAGCAAGTATTCCATTATGTACATTTAAATGAAGAGAATTAAATACTTTTACTCACTCTAAAACAATGTCGAGCAGGCCAGCAGATTGATCCTGAAAATAAAGAACAAATTTATCTTAAAAATTGGAAGGACTCTTAATTATCTGTTTGAAAGATAAAGTTGTTTCCTAAAGAAAGAGGAAATTATTTGGTGTTTGTAATTAATTGAAATTGAATATATTAACATTTCTATGTTTATTAAAAACAAACAAATTCACATGAACGCATCCATGAAAAAATCTCACAAACACTAATTCGTTATTGTTTAAAGGCATGAAACTATAATACAACATGTATGTGGACTGAAAGAAAACATAAAATTATCCTCTTAATGTGGCTAGTGGTTGACATACTTACAACAACTTACAACAAGAGATTTTTGGGCCACAAAGGTGGAGGAATTGATCTATTAATGTTGTAACTGGGACAGAAGAAAGGGTGTTGTAATGCTTTTATGGCTTTGCGTCTCTTCTTGGGATCCCAAGATAACAAATGTTTGATTAGGTCAATGGCTTCAACACTTACTGTTGCCAAGAGCCTGAAAAAAACATTTAGTACAATATATGCTGGTAAACTCTTTTGGGAAACTATAATTCAAGGTAGAAGCAAGTTCTAATCCTCTAGGCCAAGTGTGGTTATTAGGAGATCCAATCACAGAGTATATTTTATAAAGCTGAGTGACCACATTAAATCCATTGAATAATGGGTAACGAGTGAAAATTTGTAGCATAATAGCACCCACTACCCAAATATTGATTGCAAAGTCATAATTTGTGGATCCCAGTAGGAGTTTTGGTGCTTGATATGGACGTGTCACAACATAAGATGGAAGTGGCCTTCAGCTTCATCTGGTGTATTGATAGCCAACCCAAAATCCATAATTTTAATATAATCTCCACTCATTAACGAATTCTCTAGCTTCAAATCTCAGTGACAATACCCTTTGTTGTGCATGTATGTCAGTGCTTTGAAAAGCTAGAAGGAAATTGTGTGCACTTCCTCCTCTGAGAATGGTACGCCTTTGTTTCTGATAATTTTTGATAGGTTTCTTTCCATCCACTCAAGTACTAAATACAATTTTTTTTCTCTCCATCATGGTTTGTACATGGTAATTATGTTTGGATGCACCAATTCCTGCAAACATTTCACCTCTGTCATATCCACATGGTTCTATGGATATGGTAAAGGTGAAATGATTGCAGAATTTGGTGCATCCAAACATAATTACCATGCACAAAGCCATGTTGGAAAACAACACATTGTATTTAGTACTTGTATGGAAAGCAACCTATCAAAAATTATCATAAACAAAGGTAGACAATTCTTAGAGGGGAAGTGCCCAACATTTCCTTCCATTTTTTCAAAGCACTTGCATGCATGCACAAAGAAGGGTACTGTCACCAAGATTTGAAGCTAGATAATTTGTTAATGAGTGGAGATGTTATTAAAATTGTGGATTTTGGGTTGGCTATCAACATACCAGAGGAACCTGGGAGGCCACTTCAATCTTATGTTGTGATGCATCCATATGGAGCACTAGAACTCCTACTCGAATACACAAATTATGACTTCACAATCGATATTTGGGTGGTGGGTGCTATTATGCTGCAATCTTTCACTCGTTACCTATTCTTCAATGGCTATATCGTGGTCACTCATCTTTATAAGATTTTCTCTATGATTGGATCTCCTAATAGCCACACTTGTCCTGAAGGATTAGGACTTGCTTCCACCTTGATTTACAATTTCTCAAAAGTGTTTACCATCATAGATTGTACTAAACATTTTTCTAAGCTCTTGGCAAGAGTAAGTCTCAAAGCCATTAACCTAATTAAACATTTTTTATCTTAGGATCCTAAGAATAGACCCAAATCCATAGAAGCATTGCAACATCCTTTCCTTTTCCTAGTTACAACATTAATAGATCAATTCCTCCACCTCCACTGCCCAAAAATATCTTGTTGTAAGTTTTGTATACTATGAAAATTGTATACTTAAAGTTTTTCATACTATGTCTAATATCCTACTTATTTTTTCAGTTTTAGTTGTCTGGCTCAAAATATAAGGTGTAGACTATTGGCTTTCTAGTTAACCTCTACCACCTTTGGTGGTTTGGAATTATTCTAAGTGGAGGGACAATATCTACACTCTATCAACCTTACATATAAACCAATCATTTTCATCACCCTCTCATTCCCAAGTATTGGAGCAAGTTGCATTCCAGTGGCTTTATGGGTGTCCAACATCTCATGTAGATTTCTTCCTTGGTGGTCTCATGGGTTTTTTCCCTAAGTTCTATCAGTTCTCACCCTAATCTTTGGTTTACCTATTCACTAAAGAGTTATACCATGGGACGTCAGAGTGGCCAAGAAGCTACGGGGATTGGTGAGAGGGGAAAGTCAATTAGACTATTAATATTGTTGCCATTGATGCTAAAAGTTTACGAAGAGTAGTACATGTAACTTGACAATAGAAGAAGTGACTTGAAATCTGAATAATAAGTGACTCGACAATAGATTAAACTTGGACAACCAATGTTTTCATAAACAATGTGTGTTTCATGAACAATTTTTGTGATGGTATTTTTCTTATAAACAATGTACATACATGCCACATGATAACTTGAGAAAAAGGTATGGAGGAATTGATATTTCCATTGAACATGAATATTATCATCATTGTACATAATGTTATATTTTGAATTTACATTTCCAAGAATTGCACTATCAAGGCTTATATCTAAGCCATGAAATCCCTTATTTGTATCAAAGTACAAGATCAGTAAATATAACATGCATGTAAATTCAAATCACGACATAAGAAACAACACATAGACACACACACACACACCATGGATTTTAGGTAGAAACCCTCAAGAGTAGAAAAGCCAATGTACTATTTCCCTATGTATCTTCTTCTTATTAATATTCAAATTTATTTTACATAGATTTGTTAGCCACTACAAACTAGGAAACCCCAACTCCCTCTTTAGCAAGCCCCAAATTGCCAAAGGCCCCAACCTCCACACATAATTCTATTGGCCACAACCAACAAGGAAGCCCCAACTCCTTATCCAGTAGGCCATAACTTGTCAAAGGCCCCAATCTCCTCAAATACTTTGGACCACCCTTTCATTCATTTTAAAATTGGGTCCTCTTTTACAAAAATAACTCAACAAGGACCTTCCTACAGACAACACAATCAACAACAATATATCTCCATCATAACAACACAGTACAAACCCTCACTCAGTTACATCACATAATCATAAGTTGTAATGTAATACAAGGCAAGCTCATGATACATGGAATCTACAACAATGCACAAAACCTCTGCAACAATCACCTAAAATATGATCACTACTATAGGTATAATATCATCTTTGTTATCCACAACAACTAAATCAAGTTTCAAAAATGGCATGACATATTTATATAACTTGTTTCCTCATTGATTTGGCTCTAATCAATGCATCATTTACATTCCATTTGTCTTGATGACCATAACAAATGCGTAACAGATTGGAATAAATCAACACATTAATTATATTCCATTTTTATTGGTGACCATATTAAATGAAATCAATTAATGTGTTTACTCCTTATTTTTGGTGATCAATTGTCAAGTAATATGTTTACTCTTTACTTTAGGTGATCGAATAAAGGATTGGTTGTATTTCATTACTCTTAATGACCAAATCAAATGTGAGTATATAAAACCATTACCAGTCGTCAACCATCATGCATGAGAACATAGTTGTTGTCATTAAAGGACAAGTTGGATCACTACTCACTACTGACAGCCATGCCAAAACCATGCTGCTAGCAATCTCCCCATTTGGCATAGATACCAACCTATTGAACATTTTTAACCTATCCTTGAACTTGAATCTAACCTTTGAAGTTCATTTCCTCACTCTTTATCCCTATGAAATCAATGAAAAAGGGTTATCATAACTCGTTGACCATCTGTTTGATAAAACAATGATCCAATACCTCCTACAATAGCTTTGTGCCTACAAGATAATGTGATATCAATGTCAACCAGTGCCTTCAAACCCTAATACTATTTTTAAAAATATGATTCCTTATCTTTGACATCAGCAACACAACAATATCAAGGAGGTTCAACACATATCAATCTAGCCTCACAATTACACCTATCATTTAGTATTCTTGAGTAACACCTCCTCCATGATACAAAAAGTGTGATTTGGATCATACAATCTTCAACATAAATAATTTGCAACCAAACAACCTAGGTCAACCATAAGAAATAGATGAAAACATTTTACACATCGAAGAAATAGTTGGAGCATACAACTTTCACACATATATTTTCTTATATCAGTAACTCATTATAGCATCCCTTTCAATAGTCTGAAATGTAATATTGTTCTAACCTTTTTTTGTAGAATTCCAGACACATTGTTAACTAGGGAAACAAATCAGAGTGGGCATATATTGCAGTCTTGATTAATCCATGTGCACCAAATCAGGGTGAGTAATCATCATTATACACCTACATAATCACTACTAGAAAAATATTATTTCAACACCAAATTAAATAAGAGGAGACCAAAAGGTCATGGCAAACATTGATCGTACTCATATGTCAACATATCAATATATAAAGTCCTCTGCATCGTCTCTAGATATAACCAAGGCATAACATGTTTTTGTTGCCTTCGCATAGTTATGCAATTTAGCCATACATTCATTGCACCCGTTCTCAGTCAACCACATGCATAATCTCTAAAAATTATAATTTATTTTTCACTTCCTCCTCTTCAACAACTACATATGTACAATGTCCAAACTCAAATACCATCCATCACACTTCATCCTCTTATCACAGCTACATATGCACTGGATTCAAACTCAAAATCCATGCATCACACTTTTTCCTATTCACACAACTACATACGCACTATAGCCAATCTAGAAAACCATCCTTTGACCAAGATGAGTGCTCCATAACTCAATCAACCAATTCAACAATTGTTAAATTCTTTCATTTTTTTCCAACACATTTTGGAAGACTAAATCAACCATTAAGTCAACTAGATCAATGCATCCATAGCAGAGAGATTTTGACCAAATCAAATTGGCTTAATCATCATGACTAAATAAAATTATTTAATGCATTCCACAATTTTTTAGGGACTAGGTCATCAATATATCTAGGTCCAATTCATTCACCATTCTCATACATCATTCCAACCACCACCATTCACACCTCTTGGACTATATCAAAGTACAAGATAATTATATGACATTTCACCTTCATCAATTTGATTACATGGTGTATTGGTGACAAAATCAATTGTTTTCAATGCCCTCCTCTTCACCTTGATGGTTGAATCAAGTCAGCTAAGTGATACCATATCAAATCATTACATGTCCAGACCATATCAACTACATTAGTTTCTCTCCACTATGGTGCATTCATATTCCTATTGAAGACCAAATAAAACTCTCTGGAATACTACATTTGATCCACAATATGCATTGGCTTTGTGTGCACAATAACTTAATACACAACACATGCATCGTGATATCTTATTAAATCATCAAATAGCTTCAATTGATTTTCTACCATATTAAAACAATTAACTCAGGCCATATCAACCACCGATTGCATGACCAAATCAAACTTATATTATTTGCCACTATGCCCTTAAATACCATATTGGTTCATTGAAAGAATGACCATATTGAAAACTTATTTTTTCATTGCATACACACTCTTAGAGACCATTCTATTACCACATATTCCATACATGACACATCTTGACATATTGAACTAGACCTTAGACATAAGAAACACAATCAAAGGAGCCATAACACTGGAATCTACATGTCAAACTAGCACACTTTTCAAACCCATAACTAGGTTTAGTTCCAAAATTAAAAAATCTCAACAAGGCAAATGAAATTACCTCAGTGATATATTAGAATTAAGATAAACTCACCACACCATACTCTTGATCATGGTAGAAAATTATATCATATGATCAAAATTGGAAGGAGCTTGATTTACTAGAGTTGGACAATTAAAATGTCATGTTATGATACTGTGGTCACCATCATATGCACCACATCACAACAATTTTTATCTCAAAAGCAACAAAATATAACGATTCCTAGATTGCTAGCACAACACTTCTCATATCATCTTTGAACAAGAGAAAACCAATCAATTATTTCATAATGTAGGTTAGATTATAATCAATTAAACATATAATGGAATTAGGGCTTTTAAATCACATTCTCTACCCATGATGCATTACAATAAAGTGAGATTGATATATGGAAAAAAAATGAAAATCAAACCTCAAACTCCATGTGTAGCTCCTCCTAAGCTCATGCGCCTTCTTCTACAACTTTATTTTAAATTCTTCCTCATGCTACTTAAGAAGCTACTACATGCTCCCTTAAATCCAAGTTGGCTTCGATTTTTCTTTAAATTTACTTCCTCCTCTTTCCTTTTTCGAATTCTAGTAGGCTAACCTCTAATGTGCACATCCTTTTCTAGCTTCTTGTCTAATCGACTTTGAATTAATTTCTCCTTTCCATTGGATTCCTTAAGAAACTTGGTCAACTTGCAATCCTTAGCCATATGGCCAAGATTATCACAAGTAAAACATATTATGTGATTAAAGAAAGGGGGAAAAGACTCAAAAATCCTATTGATTTGCCTTAGAATACCACTCCTCTTTGCATTAGACCTAAAATCAATAACGTTATGCCCAAAAACATTGCATATGTAACAATAACCATAAAATAAACTTTTACACTTGAGGATAGATGATGATCTTCTTTGATTGCTAGGTTGAGAAGGCTTCCTTTTTTGCTTCATCTCTAGCTTGCCTATTCTACTGATAAGAATTGGTCATTCTACATTTATGATCAACAACTATATGTATAGAACTATGGCATCTGAAGAAATTGATATCCTCCATTGATGAAGCAAAAGGTATTCTAACTAAGAATCCTTTTCTTGACTCTTTTCTTGGTTGCTAATTTAATTGTTGGCTTCCTTTCTTGTTGGGGTATTTTTCCTTGATAGTCCTTCTAGATGTTTCCTTGGAACTAGATACGTTAGGGGCGTTTTGAGGTATAAAATAGTCCTCCTAAGGAAATTATAAAATAATAGTGGAAATAATAAAATAAGATTATATTACATCATCAAATTTTAGAGGGAAAAGAAGAAAAAACTATTTTTTCAACTCGTATTTTCAACTTATCTCCCTATGGGTTTACTCAAATTTTGAGAAGAAACACTCATTGGATGCAAAATTTGATTCCTCATCCAAGGAGTACCCAAGTTCCATACTTTCGATGGACCCTACTACATGAAAAATGTGAAATACATGAAAATTGTTATTGCAATCATGCTTTTTCATGTAGCAGGGTCCATCCAAAGTATGCAACATGGGTACTCCTTGGATGAGGAATTAAATTTTGCATCCAAGTATTGTCACTCAAAATTTGAGTAAAACCTTAGGCAGATAATTTGAAAATACGAGTTGAAAAAATTGTTTTATTGTTTTATTTTATTTTAATCTTTTTACTTTTTTACTTCAAAAATGGTGAATCATCCCCCATGATTGACATCATCATATTGAATCCTATTGGTTCTTATAAAGTTTATTTCGATTGTATATTTTCTTAGGAGGCCCATTTTAGACCTCAAAATTCCCCTAATGCTCCTTCCAACTGATTGTTCTTCTTCTTTAAATCATTTCTCATTGAAACCACTTCAACTTCTAAACTTACACATTCATTTTCCTTTTATTTAAACTTATTTCTCATTCCTTCATCAATCTTCCTTCCCTCTTATATTTTGGCTTTCAAACACTAGTAGAAAATGGTGAAATTAGTGAATAGGTGACTAAAAAATTTAGTCACCACAACTTTTCCAAGTGAAATACTACCAAAAATTAGGAATATTAAGAGACCCAACTAAAAACGACTAACATAAATGACTATTTTAGTCACCAGTTAAAATACGACTAGCTAATAAGTAATACTACTAAAAATGACTAACATAAATGACTAATTTAGTCTAGGAAAAAAAATATGACTACCTAACAAAAAATACAACAATATGAATTAGTCGTTTGTGTTAGTAATTTTAATTATGTCACTTCAACAATCTAAACTTACAAGTCATAGGGGATTCAAAGGTTGTTTTAGATTCAGTGAAAGGTTATACTTACTTGTAGACTTCTTTATTGGATCAAAAGATGATTAAAATTATGGAGCTTATTAGAATCTTTAGGGTCATATCATTGATCACATTTTTAGGGAATCAAATTAAAAATTTGACAAATTATCAAAAAGGGGAGTGGGCCAACACCTCCTTTTGCAACACAATATGACCACCTATATATGTTGCAACAACCTTTCCAACTTATTTAGTTGGTTGCACGTATATTTCACATTTCTTCTTCGTCTTGAAAAGTGGTAGTGCTAAGGAGAGGGTATGAAATTTGACCAAGGAATGTTCACTTAGTACAACTACCAAATTTCCTTCATGCAACTTGCATGATGATAAATGGATGACATTTTAATGTTACAAACATGTAAGTAGTCCACATTCAACTTTGTTGTCTTCATTTTCCTTAGTAACAATGACAAGTTTGAATATTTCCTTTATTTATCATCGCAAACACATAACTCTTTGTTGTCCCAAACATAGTTAATATTTTTGGTGTATGATCTATTAATTGTGGAATGGTCTCTTGATGATGATAACAAATTCTCAATCTCGAATTCTCATGAATACGATGAATGAATGATCTAATGCCTTACTTGTATAGACTATTTATGATTCATTTTCTATTTTTATTGTGCCATTATATATACATTTCACTAGCATCTCATGCTATATGGTTAATTGAACAAGCTTTATCTTTCATTTTTCAAGTATAATTTGGTTGCATGAATAAGCATAGTTGTGTAATTAAAATCATTCAAAATTTGTTAATAATTCATGGTTTATTTGACTATTCCAACACTTTTCCCTGACCTTTTACTTTGAGAGTGAGTAGTGTCAAATCACTAATCTTCATTAAGGAACTTCCTTTCATTACTCAATGACCTAGCTTAGCTCAATATTTAAGGATTCCCCTATAGATAAGGATATCCGTCTTGTAGTCTAAAGAGTAAGAGAAGGCCACCAAGGTGACATTGGGTGGCTTGCTTGATGGGTGGGGTCAAGACATCTTTTTCTATGAGATTGTTTGAGTGGAGATACAATTTAGAAAATTCTTACAAGAAAATTAGTTTCCTTTATTTCCATCACCTAAACTACTTCCAATAAAATCAAGTGCTTTGAATAAAATCTAATTTTGATAAATAATTAATTCGATAAAATTAAAAAAATAAGATTATTATTATTATTGTTCTCTTTTTGTATATGAGAGAATAAACAACTATAACATGTTTGTACTTAAGAATCAATTCTATCCACTGCCACAATCACCTCAAGTGTACCCACATTACCTCACATGTGACACAGTGAGCTAATTGAAGTTTAAACCAATAACATCATAAGAAATGCCTTAACAACCCATTCTATCATCAACTAATCTACACCATGGGGTAAATTAAAAATAACTTTTAATATTAGAAAATATAGCCAATTTATTTTATTTGAAAATCAATTTTAACATCTAATTTGAGGAAACTCCGTAAAATAAAATTTAATGTGAAAAATGTTAAGAAAACTAAAGTTGGAGTAAATTGTAAAAATAAAAATAAGTAAAGTGAAATCACAATATTAATATTCCCTAACTTGGTGAATATATATTAAATGGGTGAATATGTATTAATGGATCATAATGGTTGTACTGGCTATGAAGACATCAATTTTCACTTCACTTGGTTCATTATTTCTCGGAGAGTGATGGGGGTTGTTGGAGCAGAAAGTTGTCTAGATATAAATGGAAGTCGTGCCAATGTGAACGTTGAACTCATTTCCACCAGAAAGGATCTCATTAATGATGTTTTTATGTCACAGGGAAGCAGTTACACATTTACAAATATTACTCCAAGGAAATATAGGTTGGTTTCTTCCCATCATTAATACATAAACTTCATCAATCCTCGAGAAGTATACAAATATCAGGTCATATCAAATCCTACTACATTTTTTTCAAAAAGGAAACCATGATATTTTTCTCTCTTTTCCTTCGTTTGATACACAAAATAAGTTTGGAGATTCCTTAAGGATGAGTTTCCAGAGGATACAGTAGCCCTCCATGAAATCAAACATGAGGAAGTGGAAAGATCGGGCTCTATGAGCCAATTGTTAAATAGAGGAAGAAGATACAAGGTCATACCTAATGTTGATCCTAGATAGGATGGTGCTATGCATGAGGTACAAGGATTGAGGTTTATAGAGTATATTTTCTATAATAGTATCTTTCAAATACTTGATTCTCATGTTTTCTTAACAATTGTCCAAAGAGGCTCTCCAGAGATGGAGTTGGGCTTTGGAAATCTAGTAGTAGATGAAATCTTTTATATCCCAAGTTATGATATGGATGGCTTATTTGTTTCTCAGGGTAACCCTATTTTAGGTGTTCATGTATACCTTTATTCAAATGATGTCCATGAGGTGAAGTGCCCTCAAAGAAGTTCCTTGGCCGAATCAAGCACTTTATCATGCAATATCTGATGCATATGGGAAATTTGCTTTTAATTTTATTCCATGAGGAAAATAAAGGTTGTTTCCATTCTACAAGGGTGAGAATACAATATTTGATGTTTCACTTCCATCTATAGAGGTTCTTGTTGAGCACTATCATGTTAATATATCTTAGCCATTTTAGGTCACAGGTTTCTCAGTTGGAGGACTTGTGGTGACTCCTGAAGGATTCCATTTTTAAGGTGTTAATATATTAGTTGATGGATGAGAAAGAGCTACAACAGTTGTCCAAGGATATTACAAACTTGATCATGCAACATCAACACACTACACAATCAAGGCTGAGAAGGATCACTTTGGTTTTAGCAGTTTGGAGAATTTCATGGTTGTGCCAAACATGGCTTTAATCCCAAAGATAGAAGCAACATATTATAATATTTGTGGTTCCATAAAATTAGTGACAAATGGCTATTATGGCAAGCGTCAAGTTGGCTTGACACATGCTCCAAACAATGTTAAGCCTCAACTAAAGAGGATTGATGATATGGGAAACTTCTGCTTTGAGGTTCAACCATGTTAATATCAAATATCCCCACTGACCACAACAACAGGACATGATTCTAGTCTTCAATTTTCACCATCACATATTGATGTGACAATAACTAGACCAATGTTTGGCATTGAATTTATAAATACGCTTGTTGATATATATGGATTGGTGATATGAAAGGAAGGATGTGACTCCTCGGTTTCTATATCACTTACTTCTCTGGTTGTTGAACTCTAGGTTCAGAGAATCTTAAATCTTTAAGTTTAACAAATGAGACCAGTGACTTCATATTTGAGAAAGTCCTACCCGATGCATTTTATCTTGAGGTAAAACATGGACCTTCATCTAATTTGTTAGATTGGGATGATGACTAGTGTTGGGAGAGAAAGGTTATTGATGTCAATGTTGGTGTTTCTAATCATTCAAAGATAGTGTTTATACAAAAAGGCTATTGGTTTTGTATTATGTCTACTCATCCTATGGCTTCTTACATCATACAAAAAACAAAGAACCAATAAATTTATTGATTGAGAAAGGATGGTAGAAAATATACGTAAAAGCTTCTCATGTGCACATGCTTCCTTTCTTGAACTTGTGCATTTTCTTTGGAACGTCTTCATTAGAATTCAATGTATTGAACCATAAGACTATATATTTGACTCGTGAAAAATATCTACTTAGTGGTGAAATATCTACATGTTGATTCAAGTTCTTGTCCCAAAGAAATTGAGTTGTCTCGAAGCATTATCGTGGGCATATGGCAAAAGGAGGGTGCATTTATAGATATGATCAATAATGTCAAACTTGTTTCAAGTGTTAATGGACCAAGCAACATTGTTGTATATCAGTACACTCATTGGGCCAATCTTGAAGATGAAATGGTCTTTATTCTGAGAGATAAAAGGAATTCTAGTGAGAAAAATAGTTTTGAAAAGGTCTTGTTTTATCCAAGAAGTTGGCACATTGTTGTTAAAATTGATGGGTGCCAACCTGATATTCCTTCTTTTGTGGGGTGCCTAGGAAATTACATTTAGGGTCAGTGCTGCCAGCAATCCTAGGTGTTGACATTAAAATAATTTCTCAAAATGACAGTAGCAATGGTCTTCTAAAAAAGGGTGACTTAGTTCTTCAAACTTCAATAGGATCACATGGTCTATTTTGGGGTGGTCCTTTGTATGATCTTACTGAGTACTATGTTGAAGCTTCCAAGGGATATCATTTAAAATCACTTGCATAGGACCCATTTTGAAGCTTAGTTGTATGCTCATCCAATTTGATCAAACACCCCACTTGACTAGCCAAACCATAAAGAATATTTGATCGTCAATATTCAACCTTTTGTACACTCCCTGCATTTGTGGTCCTCAGTAGAGGAATCATTAAATTTGCGTCAAACAGTCGCTAGATATGGACAAAACCTCTTCAATCGCATTGCTTCAAACTACAACCAAGTAAGTCTGGTTTTTACTATTACTTTCAACGTTTTACAATGAAACCAATGTAAATGCAGGTTGTATGTGGATAAAATATAAACCACTGTAAATGTAGGTTGTCTTGTATGTGTATTCAGGGGAATAAATGATAAAATATTTAAGAGTGAATGGGATACTGTTTCAAGAGCTTTCATGCTCTATCTTGAGACTCAATATGCAACGTGGAAGTTATTTGACCTTACTGGAAATGGACTCATATCCCGATAATACATACAATTTCTTTGTGGACATATTGATTGAGATAATGGGGAGCTTAAATCATTAAAGGAGATGGTCATATGTGTTGTGCCTTTTCTTAAAAACATATTTGTATTCTCAATATTTTTTTCGAGAGGCTTCCTAATCTCCAATTTTTTTTAATGGGTGACAACTTTATCTCGGTAAAAACAAAATTTCTTCGTTTCTTTTACATGTGCAATGAACAACATGTTTCAATGTTTAAAAACGTTTGCATTTTCTACTTAGTTGTCATGTATAGCATAAAAAAAATTATACAAATCATATATTGATGTAGCTTAGGTTGACTATTATGTTTTTGTCCATTATTATACCATGTTTGCAAATTCAGTATATCCAATAGATATGAAACAAAACTAAGTAATGACTTTGTTTCATATCTATTACTTAATGAAAATATACACTACCTAAATTAAAAAATATTACCTGCTATAAGATGTGACAAGACCATAAAATTCTTCCAAGGTTTTTTTCCATGATATTCAGAATGAATATTTATGTCTTTTACCTCGTAGATGAGTGCAGAGTTGGCTTATTCTGGTTTTGAAATGCAATGCAGGAACTTTCAAAATATCCCATACCTCGATGTCTCAAATCCCCACTCTCTCATCTTTGTATATACAGGTTTATGTAGACATAACTGAATTTCATGATAGGGAAATCAATGTATTAGGTTGCTTTCTTCAGAGCACCCCTACTCTAGAGATGATAGAACTCAGTTTAATTGATGACTTGAATTATGGTGATCCATGATATATAACTTTTTTGGAGGAAGTGATGTATTAGAATAGAGTTTCAAAGCAAGCAAGGATATTGGTATGAGAATCTTCTTTTTAAATACACGCTTCAAAATCTTTAAACTATTGACCAATAAAAAGGCTTTCGGGGTTCATTTTCTTTCATTTTTTTCTTTATGGAAGGGTATGACCAATGCAGGTTGTATGTGGATACAAGGATGAATTCTACTGTGGGTATAAGGATATGGACACCAGTGGAATGACCTGCTTAGTCTTGGGCAACGTCGAGTATGGAAGCAGATGGAAGTCACATGGAGTGGGTATGCGACATTTTTCCCCCCTTTTCATTTTTTTTATCATTCATTGTTTGTGCTAGTTCTAGTAGTCAGTTTTAATTATTTATCTTTTTGTCATTTATATCATTAACATTCCATGTTTCCCAGGAAAGATAACATCTTCAGTTGCTTTATATGAGAAACGTGTAGGATTAGGATGTTCCCAATGAGTTTTGAACATTTGTCCAATATGTCTTGTCAATTTTGGTTTGTCATTGCAAGTTATCTCTTTAATTTTTATCTGATTTGACATTTGATTGACAATGAAATTCCATGCTTTTATAAATTATTTGTACGTTAATTTTTAAAAGTATTTAAGAAATTTGTCTTCAATAGCCACACTTCAAAAAATGGATTTCACACTACTAGGTTTAAGGTTTGGGTTATGTATTTGGTTAAAATTTCCCAAGATTTATATCATATCTCAAGTGTTAGGTTTGAGTTATTTATTTGGTCAAAATTTCCCAAGATTTATATCATATCTCAACCTTTTGAAATTCATGCATTCATGCCATTCAAATGTAACACATCACGACAAGGATGAGCCCTATTAATCTCACCAAATCTGTTATGATGCTTCACGAATCATAATTAAAATGGACTTTGAATTTGGTTCTTTTCCTTGAGTAAACAGTATTAAGAAAAATCCTCTCATTCAAACTCAACCCCAAGTCATACTCAAAATTTTGACTTGTGAATAACAATGGCTCAACAGCAAGTTTGACACCCAATTCCTTGCAAGTCAAACAATACTATCCATTAAAAAAAAATTGATCATATCCTTAAATTGTTAGCCCTTGGACTCGTTCATTAAAGAAATATCATTCTATGATCTTGATAATTGGCCTATCAAAATGTGGATGGGGCGCAATATGAGTTAAGGAGTAGAGAAAGAAATTTTCCTTGACATTGCCTAAAATATTTTGAACTTTTGGGGCACATTACGTGACACTACCATCACGACACCAACATTTGTTGGTAAAGTTCCACCGCAAGAGGCATCCATCGATTCACATTCCTCAACCCGTGACTATAAAGATGATTCTTCCTGAACATTTTTCCTAGATTATGATAATGATATATAGTATTTATCATCATAAAGTATGGATTTTCTTTCTTCACCCATGCTCCACCTTCCCCCTCCCAATTATATATAAGCATTAGTTTCTCTTGCATGCTTCCCTCCGATTGCAAAGTTATACCCATACCTGAAATACTGTCTTGATCTTGGTCCTTATGCTTTTATTCTTCTTCTAAGCTAAGAAATCAGAAAAACATTACCTCCTTACCACCACAAATAGTTAAACCATTTTTCCTACACTATCTTTCAAGCCCCACAAGAGGAATACTAAACAATTCTCGAGTTGTTGCTCCCTCTCCAATCACCATAGAAACATCTTGATTTGGACCGGATCCATCTTTTATGTCTATAATATTGGATTCAGAACTATCAATGTCGTTCAATGGTTGGGGATCTCCACATATTCAATGAAAGGGAGGGACACCTGAAATTTTTCCAAATTGAAGAAAGGTAGCTCTCCATCCATTCACATAAGCATATGAAAGGAGAAATCAGTCTGACCAAACCTGGAGAGATTTCATCACTCTCTCCTGCAAGGACACCATAATATAAATGTAAAGAAAATTCACAAAAACATCCACACATTCATTACACTAATTATGATATTTTTTTACAAGTAAAAACTCTCAGCCGCCTTGCTAATTGATGACCAAAAAGGGGCTTGACCTCAATAAATGATCTATTTTAATCATTACTATCCTCAACTTGTTCTATTATTTAGAGTGAGATTTCGTGAATTGGCAGGTGTGTTCTTCCACATTTCTGCTTTTATATCCCGCACAATTGGAATCCTGCTACATTTGGCTTCCTCTACTTCCCAGGCTACATGTGTTAAAAAGGGTACAACTCACTAATGATAGGTTCCTTTACCATAAGTTCTTCTCATTTTTTGGATGAATTCTATGGAAATTTTATTCATGCCAATTATGTGGTAGGAAATAATGTTCCATTATTCTTTTTTATCATCTCTTGTTTATGAGTTAGCATGCTTCTATTGTACTAGTTCATTACGACTATGTCATGTAAAGATCAAGTTGAGTGGGTTTTACATTTGATTTCCATTGTAGTCAACAACTGAATATATAAGTTTTATATTAGGTTGAATGATGGGACAACACACTTTGATTTCCACTAGTGCTCTCTTTTTCATATACTATCACAAGTGCACAAATACAAACTCACTTTTCATTTTACCTAGATAAGAAAATGATGACAACTTTGTGTTTTGTAGTGAAAAGGGTAATTATGTAATGGAGATAGACCTTGAGCCCTACAATTCATCCTTTCCTTACCCAACACGACCATCTCTATTGGTAAAGAAGTTCAATTTCTGAACCAACATTTGTCTTCAATACTATTTTGGCATAAGGAAAGAACATAACCATTGTTGGATTTCCTTCGAGCACACAAATACCAAAGCCATGTCATTTTTCTTTCCTTGGTTAATATATTGCATCATTTTGTTTGATAGCTAATTCATTATTATTCTATGCCAATAAATATCTATCAAATAGCATAGAAGGATGACCAAACTAAAATAGAGAAGGTTGTTTTAGAGATATATAATATGAATTAATTAAAAAATCACAGGGTTACTTCGATTCTCATCTTTCTATTTCACTTCTTTAGAGAAAAATATATTTCCAAATACCAACTCAACTCAAACCAAACTAAAATAGAGAATCCTAGTTATGAAGATGTTTCTCACTCCATACCTTATAATGACATTATTTTTTTGAATTATACTTGAATTTCACTGATAATAACCTAAATTTATATATTTCTTTTAGCACCAAATTGAAATCATGGTAAAAATACGAATATCCCATTAAATGTGACCTAAAGATGACTCAAAGAATATCACCTTTAGTCTGAGAAAGTGGCAAAGTAATTTTTGAGGTGTGAAGTTTTATTATAGGCACTGTTTGTTTATTTGTTTTGGTTAGAAAATGGTTTTCTCTTGCTTTTATGTGACTTTCAGTATTATCATATCTAGCATGTTGAGAAATGGGAAAGAATAATGTGTGACATTTATCTTGTAGAAATTGATGTTGAATGAAAGGATAAAGAGTTTAACCAAGATACAATCCTCTTTGGTAAAGGTAGAGGGACATATTAAAAATTTACCTAAGAATAGACCATATACATAGTTTGAACATAAGTAATATATGGCTTTTTTTGTTTACAGATATGTTCTTTTTTCTATCCAAGATATCACAACAAGACAAATATTGATATTGTTATAATTTTTGGAGGACCTCATTGAGTTCAATTTTTATGATGTTCTACTTGATTGATACATTCTCATGATAGGAAGGCTTTAAATACGAATTAATATGTTACCAAAAAAATTTATATTCGAAGTTTATATGTATAAAAGATAAAAAAAAATGTCAATTCCTTCGTTTGATGGGTAGGTTACATGAAATGTGATTGGAAAAAGGATGAGGAGACAATATAGAGATCATGTCTTGGATATGATTCATTTGTTGTTGGAGATCCTTTAGGCACTTCAGCCATCAACTTTGAAAATGTTTCTAGTAAGTATTCCTATGGCTTTTAATATTGTGATTCTTCCACCTCATGGTTATTTTGGGAAAGCAAATGTTTTAGGAGTGTGTGATAAGATATCGATGGACAGGTAAACAATTTGTTTATAATTGCAATGTCCATTCCACGATATCCTCTCTTTATTTTTTGATTGTATTTTGAACATTTATTTCGGTTTTTCTTTAAAAAACGACCAAAGATTTGAAGATAAAATTAATATTACACGATATTGATTGAAATCCTTTTAATTGTTTTGTATTGAAATATTTTTATGATTATTAGAAAAGTTTACTTTCATGTTTTTATTTGAGAACAAGTTGTTTATATATTTGACCAAGTTCATGCATTAGACAAGAAATTGTTGTTGTGAATAAAATGACAAGGATTAGATATCACACCTCAGATTATTTGTTTTAATGAGTTATTTACAGCTTAAGCTTTTTAGCATGTAACTTAGTTGGCTTGATTGTGCCTAAGCTTTCCCTGAAGGTTGAATACTAAGTTACTAAGGTGTTCTTTTCTATGGTGACTTTAATTTCCTTATATAGGTCATCTGGATACATAGTGGCCACTATTGCTCAACTGAAGAAGACTTGTTCAAGTTTCTTTCTCTTTTAGGGAAGAATGGCTTTAACATTCTTGATGTTGAGGTATACGTAATATAAATCCTTTATAGTCTACTTTCATTTATATTATATTTTTCATCGTCTTTCATGTCTTACACTCTACATTCTAGGTTCTTTTGTTTTTAGAAAAGGAACTCAGTATTGATGGTAAGCAGCATGATTTGAAGAAAGAGGAGAACACTAACACTGGAGCGACAAATGCAAAAAGAGAAAGAAGAGAACCAGTCTAGTAGTACCCTTAAAGCCAATATCCCACATAATACACACACATAGAGACTGATGTTTAAGTCTTCATAGTTGGAAAATTTCCCTACAATGACTTGACAACACAATGATAATATTTTATAGTGATGAAACAACATTTCATGTGTAAATTGTAGTTCAACCAATGTTAATTTGGAAACTCATATTGTAATACTCGACATTTCATATAATATATTTTTGTGGTTGAAATATTTATAGTTGCACTTGATATTGTTTAGTAATTTAACTAACATATGTAATTTTGAATTTTCATATTAGATGAACCAATTCACATTGTATGATGTTTTTTTAGTTTAGTCGCAAAATCATACTAAATAATCTATGTTGATTAATAATGAACACATAAAATCAATCTAAAAATACTAAATTAGTAGTTTATATTGATTAATGATGAACATAAATAAAATGAATATATGACTAAATTAGTCATTTATAATCATTATTAATGAAAATAAATGAAATGATTATAAATTAGTAAATTAGTCGTTTATATAATGAATAGGAAACTACAAAAAAAATATAAATGACTACAACAAATGATTAATTTTTCATTACAAATAACAACTAAATTTTGCATATATATGATTATTAGTAGCTAATCTACAGTATCTTATAATACGAAAAAAATTTAGCCATATTTCTTTGGTCATTAATTGGTTTCAAACGACAATTAAAATTTGCATATACATGACTATTAGTAGCTAATTAACAGTATCTTATAACACGACCAACATTTGGTCATATTTCTTTGATCATTAATTGGTTTTCTAAGATGATCATATCGTAATATATTTTTTTGTATATTTGGTCATTAATTGTGGCAATTAATGACTAAATCAATAAATAAATTAATAATCAAATTTATGACTAAATATACTACTAGATGATAAAATTGAGACAATCAATTAATGACTAAGCTAAACACGACTAAAAGTTGGTCACGTTATAAGATATTATAAATTAGCTACTACTAGTCACCGACTGAAAAATAATCATTTATATGCAAATTTTAGTCATTGTTTTAGTAACTAATTAGCCATTTTGTACTAGTGAAATTAATAATTTTTTCCTTAGAAACTTGCTCTCCCTCTTCAATTATTTGAAGAAACTTATTCAGATCTCTCTTTTTTGTTGAGAGATTTTCTATTTCAGACACTATTGAGCTAATTTGAGCTTGATATTTAAATTATTTTTGTTCTTGACAATGAACCACTTTAATGTTGGGAGAGTAGAACTCATTTGGCGAATCACTCTCCTTTCGAGGGGATTTTTTCTTCTTCTTATTTCTCTTTTCTTTATCTCCACAAGTGCTCTTGGTTTCTTCTTCATGCAAGGCCTGCAATGTTTTCCAAATATCATTTTCATTCTTGTGATCCATGACTTTCTCAAGATCAAAATTATGAAAATCATCGTAAATTGCAAACTTTGCTATATCATTCCATTGTTGAACTTGTTTTGAAGGGGTTCTTTGTAGAAATTACTTGTAGATTCAAACTGCATATTATAACATGCTAAAACAAGTGACTTGGATCTACTCTACTCATCAATGGAAACAATAAAGGATCAATGAAATCACGAAGCATAAAATAGAAAGAATTCAATCAAGCATAACACAATAAGTTTATGGGGAAATCCATAGTTAAAAACCCTTGCTATCTGTATATTCCATTAATAAAAAAATATGAGAAGATTACAATTCCTTGCTCAAGCCTGAGCAATGTGTGCACTATCTCAATCTATCTCACTACTTCCCAGAGAATCTCAAGCCAATACTTGGTCAATTCCACTGCCTTCCAAGCTCCTATTTCCTCATGTTGTTCCCTTGGGAATTAGCCCATATTTAATTGGGAAATTCTAAAAATATGAATTGTGCAATCCTCATAGGCCTTCCTTTGGTTTCATGCACCACCTATACTATTCAAATGATTATACAATTGATAGTACACTGTCCCTGAACTCCAATCTCAAATAGGTCTTTCTCTGATCTGACATGCATGAGCTGATTATCAGTGAATCTTTAGTTTACTAGTTGATCAGTGTTTGTTACACCCCACTACTTACGTTACACCCCACTACTGGATCGCCCACTAATTCCTCCATTAGTTGGAACTAGTTTATCTAAATTAAATAATTACAACTCAGAATAAACTCAACCACATCTCCTAAAAAGTAGGAGACACTCTACATGAATCTAGTTAGACCCTTAACTCGAATTAACTGAGCCAACTACGTCAAATTAAATTAGTTAACTATTACAAGTTTTCATGAGATGTTGAATTACAATTTAATTCAAGGACAAAATTAAATTAGGACTTTCTTGTTGTATTTTTCAACACTTCCTCTCAACAAGAAAGAGATTATCTGCTACCGTGATCTTGCCTCTATGAAAAATGAATTTTCATCTTGGCAATGCCTTTGCCAAAATATTTGTATCTTGTTCTTCTATAGGAATGTATTCCAACAACATGATTCTCCTCTACACACAATCTCGTAGATGGTGATACTGGATGTCAATATGCTTGTACCGATCATGAAAAACTAGATTCTCCAAGAGTTTAACACAACTCTAATTGTCACAATAAATCATGGTAGGATCCATATGCTGACCAAATAATATAACAAGGATCTCCCTCATCCAGATAGCCTCATAAGTTGCTTGACTAGCAGCAATGTGCTCTGCTTCTGTTGAACTGAGTGCAATTGATCTATGCTTCCTACTGCACCAACAAATAATTGTTAACCCAATACTAAAGATTCCACCTGATGTGCTCTTTCTATCATATGGAATCCCTACCCAATTTTCATCTATCATGCCTTGAAGCCTCACTCCCTCTATCTATATGTACCAAAAACCGAACTGAGTGGTGCCTCTAAGTTATCTCAACACATGTTTATTTTCCTTCCGATAGAGTTTGTTTGGATTAGCCACTGCTTGACTAATATGGTTAACTACAAAATACATGTTCAATCATGTGTTCACAAAATACATAAGTGAACCCACAAGTTGTCTACAAATAGTATCCTCCACTACTTCACCTGAAATCACATCTTCCTTCCTCCAATTACTTGCTAGAGGAGTCTCCATGGGTTTGTTGCTCTCCATATGGAACTTGTTCAATATCTCATTGGCATACTTTCCCTAAGCGAAATAGTTCCTCGTCTCCTTGTCATATTTCCATACCAAGAAAGTAATGCATGAGCCCCAGGTCCTTCATCTCGAATTCTCTTGCAAGATCCTCTTTGCAATATTTTATCAACTTCTCATCATATGTGAGAATCAAATCATTGACATATAATACTATAATAAAAATTTTACCTTCAACCATGATATGGTAAATGTTTGCATCAACTTCACTTTTGGTGAAGCCCAACCCTATGAAATAATTTTCAATTCTAATGTACCAAGCACAAGGTGCTTGTTTTAGTCCATACAGCACTGGCTTGAGTATGCACACATGCTACTCTCTGTTGAAGGTCTTAAATCCTTCCATCTGCTTAATATACACCTCTTCCTTAATCATATCATTAAGGAATGTTGAGTTCACATCCATCTGATGTATCTTCCATCCCATCTGTGCTAACAATGCTAGAATAGATTTGATTGATGAGTACCTTCATACTGGAGAAAAGGTCTCATCATAATCAATTCCCTCCACCTGAGAGAACCCTCTGACCAAAAATTTTGCCATGTGTATCTCCACACTCTCATCTATTTCATGTTTTACCTTGTAAATCCATCTAGAACTCACTGTTGACTTGTTCGTTGGTCTTGGGACCACTTCCCAAACACTTTTTCTGATATTGTAGACATACTCCTAAACCATGGCATCAAACCATACTAGTTGCTACACTACTTCCTTGAACGAGGATGGCTCAACCTCTACACTCTTTCTCGTCAGATCCATGTATCCAGTGTACCGATATGGTGACCTCCTCTACCTATGTTGTGATTTGGGTGCTCCCATATTTTCTCTAGCATCATGCATCAATATGTCAGCCTCTCTGGTGTGCTTCCTTCCATCTCTGGAAGTCTCCACATAAGTGGGTGCTTCCACTCTCTTCTCCTCTACATGTGGTTGCTCCACATCATCTTGAGATTCCCCCTTTAGAGCTAAAAGCTCCTAATATGCATGTATCTGAAGCTCCCTCTCAAGGTAACAACTCATGGCCTTCTCTTCCTTGAACTTCACATCTCTATGAATGATTGTCATCCTGTTGGATGGCAGGTACACCCCATAGTTTTGAGGTGTATCAGTGTGCCCCATAAATATTCCCAACTCAGATGTTGGCTCTAGATTTTTCTGTGCATCCTTGGTAACATGATAGTAGACTGATGAACCAAATATCATGAAGTGTGCCACATCTAGTTTCTTACCTAAAAAATCTTCTTCTAGTGTACTCATCCCGAGAATTCAATGAGGGCTTCTATTCTGCAAATAAAGAGTTGTATTACATGCTTCAACCCAAAAGTGTAATGGTAGGCCCTGATCATATAACATCACCCATGAAGCTCCCACAATACTTCTATTCTTCTTTTCAGCCACCCCATTATGTTGTGGGTTATGAGGTGATTGTTGGCTATCACTTTTTGGTGTTTTATCTTCGCCACATAAGCCATTTTTGTCTTCATTTTCATTTTTCCACTTCCATATTCATCCATACAATCCTTAAAATTAATTAATTTAGGTACAATTTTCATTTACATTGAATGATTTAAATTTTGATGAAGTTTGCTTTAAAACTAAAAGTTTAGCAGTAATTAGGGGATGTTACAACTTCCCGTAATAGCTTTATGTATTCATATATGTAGGAGAGTTGGGAAAAATCTGAAAGTTTTTGGGTAGTACTCATTGTACATGGATGGTGAAACTCCTATTTTTTTACCGAAAAGGTTCATGGAGGTGCCTAGTCGATGCTAGTCAAACTAGGCTAGTTATGCACGAAATCCCCTGTTTTGAGCACAAAATTAGGGCAGTTTTATATTTTGAGGGATTTCTCCCAAATTTTACTGACAAGAATGATGAATTCGACATTTTCACCTTCATTGTTTATTTTCATAGATATATTTGATTTTTTTTGTCATTTGATTCCAAAAACTCTTGTATAAATATGTAGGATTTGAGGACATATTATGTTATGTTATGTTTGGTGAAGTATTGCCATTTGGTTGAAGTAAATTGATTAAGTTTTCTCATGTTTTCATTGTGCTTAATGGATTATTATTAACCTATTCTTCAAGTTATTTTAGTTCGTTCTCACTTATGTGTGCAACCAAAGCATGGAGGGCCCATGTTGGGAAGCCTTTGCACTTGTTTTTCATTGTATGGTATAATCTTTTAGTTTGTTGCAATTTCATTTTGTTAATTTGTTTTTAATTTCAGTATTATTTGAAAACATTGAATTTTTTATTCTTGAAAATAAATATTATGAATTGACCTTATGTAAAGGAGCTTGATATTCCTTTCATTCTCAATATTTAAACTTGTCATAATTTCTTATTTCTGTCAAATTGCTTATATGTGATTGGATTGATTCAATTTTGTTAATTAATTATTTGATTGAAATTAAGTTATGATATAAAGGTATTGATTTTGTCAATGGAATCTTTTTGAATCCATCTCCTGTAAGGGAGATTGAAGTTTTCTTGATAACAATGCTTAAGATCTCAAGCTAATTAAAGTGTTAATCTTTTAGAATTAGTCTCTAAACCATAGATTTTGGTGTGCTTCTAAGTTCACGAATTCTGGATTGATAATAAAATTGATGATCTAATTTATACCCTTAAATTAGACTGACAATGTTATTAACTCCCATCGAATGCCTTCTGATGCACAGAAATTCTTGAATTCATTTTACACATATTCTCCACCATTATCACTTCTAAGATTTTTAACTTTCCTGCCAGTATCTTTCTCGACAAGTGCTTTAAATTCATAAAATTTAGTGAACATCTGATATTTCTTCTGCATGAATAAAATACATTGCTTATGAGAAAAATCATCAACAAAGATTACATAATAACTATGCCTGGTCATGGAGGTTGTTGAGAACAGTCCACACACATCCCAGTGAACTTTATCAAGGATCACTTGTGCTTGAATTTCTTTATCATGAAAGGAATCTTTGGTGTACTTCCCTAATGTACACCCTTTGCATGTGTCTCTCTGCTTTAATGCACCCTTGAGAAGTCCTATATAAATTTTTTGCATGACCTTCAAAGATCCGTGGTGAAAGTGACCCAATGTTCTATGCCACAAATCACTAATGTCTTGAATCTACATCTTCTTCTTTTGTTCTCAAAGCAACACAATCTTCTACATCCAATTTGTAGAGGTTCTTCACCCAAACCCCTATCTGCTTCACCTCTCCTGAGGTTATGTGACAAAGGAAAGCTTTTCCTTGCTAAATATCACATCATAGCCATGGTCCTTTAACATGGAATCTGAAACCAAATTCTTCTTCAAACCTAGAACATACATGACATCTTTTAATGTGAGTGGAGAATCAAACTCTTTCTGAAAGGTAACAGTATTGATGTCAGTTTTGTTATACCTCCCATCATCTCCCATCTCAATGTGCATATGGAGGTCCTTATCCTCCAAGTCACTGAAGAACTCTTTGTTATTAGTCATATCAAATAAGGTTCCATTATCTAGGTACCACACACTTCCCATCATCGATGTCACCATGCAAGCGATGAGGGTGAAATCCAACTTGAATTTTGAATCAAGAGCTTCCCCTTCCACTCCTCATAAGGGATTTTTACCCGCCTTCTTGTGTGGACACTTTGTGGCATAGTGTCCCAGCTCGTGATAGTGAAAACATTTAATATTTGACATGTTCTTCTTATCGCCTTGACTAGAATCTGATTTGGAATGGGATGAATTCCCCTTCCCTTCTTCACCTTTCCATCTAAGGCAAAGTTCTCCTCATCATCATGCTTGGATGAGGATCCATATATAGTGTTCTACCAAATCTCTTCTTGTACCAAGTCAAAACACAATCACTCCCACTTTGGTATCTTCTCCCTCCCATTAACTGAGTCTTGGTAACTATGCCAAATTGTGGGAAGGCCTTTAAGTGTTAGGCTCACTAGAGCGTCTTCATAAACTATAACACTGACACTTCCCAACTCATCCCAATATTGGTTGAACTTTGTCAAGTACTTCGGTATTAAGTCTCCTTTCTCCATCTTGATCTTTCTGAGCTTTTCCTTCAGTGACAGCTTCCTATGGTCACTATTGTTTTGAAACATGCATGCCAAGGCCTTCCACATTGCAAATGGAGTTTCCTTACTGTGGAGGTTCGATACAATATGATCACAAACTCCTTCTAGGATAGTCCTTCTCACCTTTTCCACACACTTTCTCCACTCTGCCAAATGTTGAGCATCAACTGGCTTAGGAATATATTTGTTAATGAATTCCTTAAGCTCATTGTCTTCCAACACTTCCTCCATATTTTCCTTCCAAGAAATATAGTTTGGACTACCCTTAAGGGCATATTCGAGTCTCAATCCGTAGAATGAAATCCTGATTACTCAGAAGTATGATACTACAAATTTGATTTCTCCTGCAGAAGACAAACTCGTATTCTATTCTATAGTGATTTTACCTCTGATACCATATAGAAATTATTCATAGATTCAAACTACAAATTCTGATATGTTAAAATAATTGACTTGAATCTACAGTGGAAACAATAAACAACCAATGAAATAACGAAGCTTAAAAGATAAATAATTCAATGACACATAAAACAATATTTTTTTGTGGAAAGACATATCTAAAAACACCTTCTATCTATGTATTGTAGTAATAAAAAAATATGAGAAGAGTACAATGCCTTTCTCAAGATCGAGCAACCTCTGCACTATCTCAATCTATCTCACTACTTCTCAGACAAGCTCAAGCCAATACTTAGTCAATGTTTCTGCCTTCCAAGCTCCTATTTCCTTGCGTTGTTCCCTTAGGAATTAGCCCATATTTAATAGGGAAATTTCACAAATATGGATTGTGTAATCCTCATAGGCCTTCCTCTAATTTCATGCACCACTTGTACAATTCAGATGATTATACAATATAACTGATAGTACACTATCCCTCAACTCCAATCTCAACTAGGTCTTTCTCTGATCTAACATGCATGAGTTAATTATGAGTGAATCTTCATTTTAATGGTTGATCAGTGTTGGTTACACCCCACTACTGGATCTCTTACTAATTCCTCCATTAGTTGGAACTAGTTTAACTAACTTTAACTTAGTTAAACTAAATTAAATAATTACAACTCAAAATAAGCTCAACTAGGGTTCCTAAAAAGTAGGGGACACTCTACATGACTCTAGTTAGACCATCAACTCGAAATAATTGACCCAAATAAGTTAAATTAACTTAGTTAACTATTACAAGTTATCATGAGATGTGGAATTACAATTTAATTCTTAATTTAATTCAAGGACAAAATTAAATTAGGATTTTCTTATTGCATTTTTCAACATTATTTTCCATAACCTTTCATCGATGCATTCCATATTAGATTCAAGCGTAGCTAATTTGGATTTAAAATTCTCTCTCCATTCCTAAAAGTTTATAGGACTAAGTAATGAATCTCTTTGATAACCCATGTTTCCCATAGATCTACCTTCTAAAAATTAAGATGCAATAGATGGCACCTACTCAGATACCAATTGTTGGAAATTTAGTTATACTGAGAGGGGGGTGAATCAGTATAATGTTGATTCAAACAATATAACAAATTTTCCCCAATCAATTAAAAACCTAAAAAACCAGTAGAAAAGTACAATATCAATAAATTTAACGTCCATGCAAATTAAAATCACAACATAAGAAACAACGCACATAGACACCATGGAGTTTAGGTGGAAACCCTCAAGGGGAGAAAACCCATTGTAATGCTACTCTGCCTATCTTCTTCTCATTAATATTCAAATTTATTTTAGATATATTTTGTAGCCATTACTAGCTACAATGCCCCAACTTTTTGGAGGCCCCAACCTCCATTAATACCTTTGCTTTCCATAAACAACAAGAAAGACCCAACTCCCTAACTAGTAAGCCATAACTTATAGGACGACCAAACCTCCTCAAATACTTTAGACTACCCTTTCCTTCAGGTTTAAATTGGGCCCTCTTTTGCAACAATAACTCAACAACAACCTTCCTGGAAATTACACAATCATCAAAAATATATCTCCATCATAAAAATAGCAGCAGAAACCCTCACTCGATCCTATTATCGCCAAATAGGGGTTTATATTGTTCTTAGTTATGGCCTTAGATTAGTGTCAAGTCACCCTATGTTTTAATGGGTAGGTGGTAGGTTAGGAGTCCCAAAGTTTTCATTTTTCATATCCAAATAAAAGTCTAACATCCTTTTTCCATGTTTCATAAGTCTTACATTCTTTTTAGAAACTCATAGCTTAAGCCATTTTGAGCATTTTTGGAATTAGCCCCGAAACCACGTTTTCGTAGCGCAAATAGTGTAAAATGTCTGTTTTGCGCTATGAAAACACTGCTCTTTTCGTAGCGCTTTTCCCTGCACGCTCTGAAAGCGGGAATTCATAGAATAGTCTTGTCAAACATCAATCCATTAATATTCTATTATAATTTTCATTACTAGGTGTCAGCTAGGAGTCAATCCTTAGGTATGCCACCATCCAAACACATCATTTTGAATTTAGGGTTCATTATGAAAGATAATTTCAAATTCAAAAGGTTTGGCTAGTCTCATCATTTTATATTGCATGCAAACCCTCAAACATAAGTTTTTCGAACAATAAGCTTTGGTAATTTTCCATCGAGGTTTTCCTCATCCACAATTCAAGCAAGGCTGACCACCATTGGCAAGCAAGGCTAATCAACAAAATTTCAAAAGAAGTCGGTTTTTTCACAGGAATTCAGAAGGAAAGATGACAGAGGAGAAGAAAAGTCACAGGTCTGGTCATTGCTTAAGAACAGAGCTTGAAAGCACTAAGGACTTGATCAGAGATAAAGCAGTTGTAGAAGCTTTCAAGAAAGCAGGATGCTGGAAGTTTTGTAAGAAATTGCAGGGAGGAGATACTCAGGTGACAAAGGAGTTTGCACTCCATTTCATTGGCACCAGCACAAAGGTCAGAATGTTGAACTTGCAAATTTCCCCAAAGGTCATAGCATTGGTGACAGAAATTCCTAGGGGGCAAGAGACATGGTTCAAAAACTTTAGATTCGACATGGAACCATGTAAGGTGTTCCTAAAGCCAGAGTTTTCAGAAACCGACTTAACCAAGGCAGTTCCTAAAGACTACATCAAGAACAACTATACCAACTTTCTCTTCAACATTCAATGTTATTTCACCTGTGAAGGTAGATATCAAAAGGTTTATTCATATCATTTTAAACTCCTGTTACATTTTACTGGTATGATTTCTCTAGATTTTCCTTACTTCTTATTTCGAAGTGTAGCTAAGATGGCACATAAAGTATAGTTGAAATCTCAAGGATGTGAAACTTACATGTTTCATCATGGTCTAATTAAACTGATAGTTCTACATGAACTCAAGAGGATCAACAAAGATTGGTATTCGTTTTTGTTTTTATGTGACTTTGGAGTAGAAAAACAAGGTGTAGACATTAGCCCTAGGATTAAAGGAACTCCATCAGCAGAAACCAGCAAGTCTGTAATATCCCAAGAAAAAAGGTATGTTACATTGAAACCTAAGAAGCGAGTGAAAGAACAAGTAAGCAAAGCACCAGTAGATCCTTGAAACTCCTAAATCTACAAAGGAAAAGATGCCCAACGTTAAGGGAATGACACAAGAATAGTCAACCAGCAAACCAGTTCAAAAGAGATTGACTAGAAGTCAAATTACAAATGAGAAAGGTAAAATAATGATCTCAAGAGAAGGTTCCAGCTTGAAGGGTGATTTAAATGATATTTTGAAAGCCATTAATATTGAAAAAACCCCTTTGGCATAGGCAGATATGATAAAATTTGATCAAGAAAAGTCAAAGAAAATGAAACCCTCCAAGAAATTGGAATTTGAGGATGATGTCACAACATTTGTTTTCAAACCCAGAAACCCTTAACCAGGCAATCCAAGAAGATGCAAGAGCCCAATATTGAGCTAGGGAGAATAGAAGAAACATCTGTTGTTCAAGAAGAGTTGATTGACATTCCATCTCCAAGACCTGAAGGTGACAAAAGCATAGTTCCTACCACTCAAACAGAAAAAGCCAGTTATGAGGTTATGGAAGAAAGGTTAAAAGTTTCCAACAATGAAATTGCTAGACTAAGAGTGAGAGAAAGAGAGCATGCTGCTGAAAGGACAAATTTAAAAAGGATGAAGGCTCTCTAGGAAGATGAAAAGGTGTCCAAACTAGAAATAGTAAATAGTGAAAGTCAATACTTTCGCTGGACTATTCCTACAAGCAAAGAAGCCAGATTTGTAAGGAAGATTAATGCTCAGCTGAGAACTACAAACAGGAGATTGAGGATGAAAATTGAAGACATATAAATACAACTAACCCCATCTGGAAAAGGGTCTATAGCAATAATGAAATAGGGTGTTGAAAAGGGGCAGTGAAGGAGATATATTAAAACAGTTTTGGCACATAGAAAGAGTTTTGGCATATAAAAGGAAGAACAGTTGTGAAGAAGAACATCTATAAGGGTAGGTGATTTTGGTTTTTGGTTGATCATATCAATCTTCATGGAATTTTTAAAAACTCCCAAACTACATATTTTTGAAGGCTGTGTTGAAAAAGAGCATACACAATAGTTTCATAGCGCGCTACGAAACTGTTGAAGATGATCATTTAGAACTTATGGATGCTTTCCAGAGGTAAGGTTTGATTAGTTCCAGATTTTGAAGTTGCTGGTAGACATGGGATCATCTATGAAGTCTCGGATGGTAGTAGTGTAGAAAGAAAAGTCCCACGAAGTATTTCATAAATGATATAAAAGTTGTGCTACGAAAATAGAGTATTTTTGTAGCACAGTCATGTTTTGTCTTTCCTCCATATTTTCGAGTTTCCTTTTCTTTGCATAGGTGGAAAATGAAATGTTAATGGGTTATCAGTGCATGCCACATGTATACCAGCAAAACTACTCGAAGATAAGCAGAAGGGATTAAGGGCCTTAAAAGGAGGAACTTTGTCTCCTAGTTTTCAGGACAGTTAGGTCATGACTCAGCAGGTTTTGCAACAGTAATGTAGACATCATCAAGCTCGAAAACATGGTTAGCAACTGATTAAAGAATGCATTGAAGACATAGATAAGGTTGTTAGAAGCATGTTTTAGGATTTTCACTCCTATTTGTATTAGGACTCTTAAAGACAGCTAGTTGTTAAGTTGTAATTAAGTAGTTTGTTTTATGAAAAGATAGGTGTCTAAGTTAGGAATTTGAATTCCTCTAAAGATGGATCATAGTATCCAAGGTTGTAAAACTCTATATAAAGCTTGAGAATTGAATTCCTCGGGCTTCGTAATTTCATTAGCAAAAGAAATTTGTGTTATTGTAAGAAACTGTGATTTTTCATACTTAATACAGAGATCAGTTTGACTACTCAAGATTCACAAGGAGTTTATGTGTCTGATGTTCTTATGGCCTTGTTAAATTACTTATTTGCAATGGTATAAGCTTGTGATACTTAGAATTCATTGGAAAATGCTCTAACTTCATTCACATGCTTGTAAACTGTGTTGATTCATTGTGTTACTATTTTATTTATAAACCTAAACTCTAAGTGCCTTGACTTACATGTTTTTTGATCATGTTGTTTTGTTGAAGACTATCTTGACTCCATAGCCCAAAAGATATTTGCTAGTCTTTGATTCAACCAGTCAACCAGTTATACATTTGTCCATTTTGTTCCTAGAGTTAGCCATCTAATCATTAATCAAAAATCTTAAACCTATTGAGAGAGCCCTCTCAGGTTGAGGAGGCTAAACCTCAACCAAAAGATTGGTTTGAAAGAGTTACTCAGAGTCTACTTGATCAACATCCTATCAAGGCCGGATTTTGTGATAACATTTTGGTGCATCTACCGGGAGCCTGAAGATTACTCATTCCCGAAATCAAGAAGCTAAACTTCTAAAGGTAGTAGGAGCTCAGAAAGTTTCTCGAGGCTGAAATCTACCTTGGTGACTCCATATATTTTCAAAGATTTAAAGGTGACTTCGAGAAGGAGATACACATAGAGCAATCCTGATCCCAATCCACCTACCATTGGAGACAATCCAAACACTGTTTCAAGAGTCAATCAAATATTTTCAAAAATTTCAGGTACTCCATCTTATTCAAAATCTTTGCTCTCTGAATTCTCAGGAAGTCCTGAAGACAAAAACGTTGAGGATAAAATTCATGAAGTGTTGTTTAGATAACTGTTGTTTAGATCATAAAATGAAGAGGAGCTCATTGGTATTATCTTAGACCTGCAAAAGAGAAGAATTGACACCTCAGCCCTAGTATCACAAGAAGACAAAGAAGAGTTTTGGGAAGTTGTTACCTCTGAGCTATTGTTAGAAAAAGAAGCTTTAGATAAATTGAAAGAACTTGACCCTTTCGAAGTCTTGCTGAAATCTAAATTTGGTTTACCTCTTCCAAATTGGAGTTCATTTGTTAGTGGTTTACAGAATCCAAGTAGTCCTCCTCATATCAGATTTTCATCTTCTGGCATTCCTAGTATCTTACACAAACCAAGCAATCCTCCTCATATCAGTTCTTCGTCTTCTGTTCTTGTTATTCTTACAACTATTGTTCCTCCTTTAATCATGGTTTCACCTATTGGGTATGCACCACTCATACTCCCTACTTTTTTGCATGACCTTCCTAGTAAATATGCTGCTAGGATCCCTACTTGGGGTGGTGATGAAGAAATTACAGCAGAAGAACATGTAGACAGATTTAATGATTTTTCTGAAAGAGAAGAAGTCGATGACGAAGATGTGAAGCTAAGACTATTTGCACAGACCTTTATTTGTGAAGTTAGAAAATGGTTTAAAGCTCTTACAGCAGGAAGCATTCGAAACTGGGTAGAATTTGAAGACAATTTTCTAAGAAAATGGGGAAACATAACTAGTCTAGTTCAAGCACTTACTGAATATAACAACCTTAGAAGGGCACCTGATGAAACTGTTCAAAATTTTTCAAAAAGATTCAATAAAGCATTTAACTCAATTCTAGCTCGGTTGAAACCTCCAGAGGCCCTTGCACAAATGAGATATGCTGAAGCATTTGATTATGACTTTTTCCTTTTGTTGAGAGAAAGAGAATCACCTACACTTTCTGAAATGCAGAGTAATGTAGTAAAGGTGGAGGTAAACATGATAGCTACTAAAAATTCAAAAATGGGAAAAACCAAATTGAAAGAAGAAGATAAACCTTCCTCTTCAACTCCTGAAGATAAATTAGACTCAATGATGAAAACCATGGAGAAGTTGATGGATAGGTTAGCTCTTGGAAACACTTCTGCTCCTCCTGTGCAACATGAACCTCAATTTAGAAACCCTCAATTCAGGAGACCTCAAAACCAACAAAGACCAAGAGAAAATAGAAATCAGCAACCTGACCCTCCAGTGAGACCTCCTTTTCAGCAGAATTTGGTTGATGAAGAAGATGATCCTAAAATTCCTGAAGAATCTATCCATTGTCTTGATGAAGAGATGTCAGGAATTTTCTTGACTAAAGAAGAGCATGATGAGTCAGATTTGGTTAATCAAGGAGAAGAACCTTCAAATTATCTTAAAGGGTATTAGCATGCTATCTTTGAAATGCAAAAACAATACAATCTTAGAAACAGAAATGTGTCAATTATTGCAAACAAAGCGCAACCTAAGAAAGATGTTTCAAAGGTTGCTAAAGCCAAAAATGATACCCCAAATGTTGTTAAAGGTAAGAAAGACTCTCCACCTAGTAGAAAAGACACTCAACTTCCTCAACCTATCAAAGAAGCTAAAAATTCTGTTTTTGTTTCCAACCTTGAGAATGAAATCTCAAAGATTAAAATATCAGTCCCTTTTAGTGAGATTCTCAAGGTAAATCAATATAGAAGCAAGATTGTTGAGATGTTGAATTCACAACTAGGAGTTGTTGATATTTTAAATGTCCAAGAAGATAATCCTACAATATATTTTCATTCAAGGTTAGAAGATTATCAAAATGAAGATTTTCTCCTTTCTATGTAAGCATTAGTATTCATGATATGACTTTACATAATGCTATGTTGGATTCAGGAGCTTCTCACAATTGCATGCCCAAAGTAATTATGGAAAGGTTAGGGTTATAGGTAACAAGACAATATAAATATTTGTTTTCTTTTGACTCAAAAAGAGTTCAATGTATTGGTTTAATCAAAGATGTTGTTGTTGGTCTAACACAAATCCCAACAAAGACAATTTTTATGGACATTGTTCTGGCTGATATTTCACCAAAGTTTGGGATGTTGCTATCAAGATGAAGGGCACCAAAAATTAAAGGCACAATGCAGATGGACCTTACTTATGCCACAATTCTTGTTTTTTCTGAACAAAGGAGATTGTTTGGGGAGACTAGAATGGCTTATATGGTAAGCAGCAAAGATAAACCACAAAATTTTCCTATTTATCCATTTGATACTGAACTTGTATCTGCTATTCTTCTCAATGAGTCAGTTGATAGTGGTCTGGAAGAAATGAAAGCAAAAAATCAGCACTCAGAAAATCAGTAAGTAAATGACAAAGAGATGGAGGGATGGTGGTCATTATACTTTGATGGATCAGCAGGAAAAGAAGGGGTAGGAGCAGGAATTTGGATTACAAGTCCAAGTGATGAGAGTAAGATTTACTCTTACAAACTAAATTTTGATTGCACAAATAACATGGCTGAATATGAATCTTTTATTTTGGGTTTAGATGTTTTAATAAGAATGAAGGCTCAGAATATTTCTGCTTTTGGAGATTCTAAATTGGTTATTAGAAAAGTTGAAAGTGTCTATCAAACAAAGGATGTAAGAATGATAGCCTACAAAAATCTAGTTTTAGACATGTTGGAGAATTTTCAAGCCTATTCTTTCATTGTCAAAACTAGAGATCAAAATTCCATTGGTGATTCTCTTGCTGTTTCAGCAAGTCTTTTTGTCATTCCTACCCATTCTTTTGAGAAATATGAAATTGAAGTTCGTCATAGACTAGCTATACCAGATAATATCATCAATTGGCAAGTTTTTGAAGATGATAGGCAGGTAAAGAATTTTATTGAGTTGAAAGAAGAATTTGAAAGTACTCAAGTAGATCAACAAAACATTCTTGTTGAGTCTAAAGAAAATTCTGAAGTCTTGCAATTAAATAATAATTCAATACCCAAGGGTCTTATTCCTCTTGAGAAGATTTTTTATCAAAATGATGTGTTCGAATCACCAAAGATACAAGCTGATGAAGAGTAAGTAGAAAGTTGTAATCTGGGTACATCAGCTTTGCCTAAAGTGATGAAAATTTCAAAGTTTCCTTCAGTTGATATGAAATTCAAATATATTGAGATGATGAAGATGTTTGTTGATGTTTTTTCTTGGAGTTATGTTGACTTAAAACAGTATGATCCTTCCATTATTCAGCATACCATTCCTATTAAACAAAATGAGAAACCATTCAAACAGAAATTGAGAAGAATTAATCCCCTTCTCATGCCATTGATTGAAAAGGAGATTGAGAAGCTTTTTGATGCTAAAATCATTGTCCCGATCATATTCTCAAATTGCCTTGCAAATTTGGTTTCGGTTAGAAAGAAGAGTGGAGAAATCGGAATTTGTATTGATTTCAGGAATTTGAATAAGGCTTCATTAAAGGACAACTATCCTCTTTCCAAGATGGATTCAATTCTGAAAAATATTGTTAGTTCACAAAGAATGTATATGCTTGATGGCTTCTCAGTGTACAATCAGATTCTTGTGCATCCGGATGATCAGGAGAAAATAGCTTTCACAACACCATGGGGCACATTCATGTACGTTAAGATGCCTTCTGGTCTCATGAATGCGGAAGCTACTTTTAAAAGAGCAACGAACATTTCTTTTTCTGAATAAAAGGATAAGACGGTGGTTGTTTATCTTCATGATATAATAGTCTTTTCAAAGAAAGAGGAAGATCATCTGAAACACCTAGAAAATATTCTGCTGAAATGTAGAAGGTTTGGTATCTCTCTTAATCCTACTAAAAGCATATTTTCTTTAACTACAGGAAAATTACCTGGTCATATTATTTCTGACGATGGAATTAGAATTTATCCTAACAGAGCTAATGCAATTCAAAAAGTAGATTTTCCAAAAAGTAGGAAAGAGATTCAATCATTTCTTGGGAAAGTGAATTTTGTTAGGTGCTTCATTCCTAATTTTGCTGAGATTGTCAAAGATATAACAAGGATGTTAAAGAAGGGAGTTGATATTAAATGGATAGCTAAGGCAAAGAATTCTTTTAAGAAAATTAATAAGGCACTCACATAAGCATCGATACTCATCAGTTCAGATTTCTCAAAAGAATTTCTGGTGTTTACATTTTCTTCCGAAAATACAATTGCTAGAGTTTTGCTTCAAAAGGGAAAGCAAGGTACTGAACAACCTATCTCTTTCTTTAGTATAACATTAGCTAATGTTGAATTGAAGTATAATGTTCTAGAAAAACAAGCCTATGCTTTGGTGAAAGCTATTGAAGATTTCAGAATTTACATTCTGCATTCTCACATTGTGCCATATGTTCCAAGTATTGTGGTGAAAGACATTCTAACTCAGGCAGATCCTAATGGTAAGAGGGGTAAATGGATCACAAAATTGTAGGAATATGATATAGACATCAAACCAACCAAATTGTTGAAGGGACACGGGTTGGAAAAGTTAATGACTCAGTCAAACTTGGATTGTCTTGACATAAATCTGAATGCAGAAATATCATAAATTTCTGATGATGAAGAAGAATTGGTTTCAATTGATGAGAAATATCTTGTTTCAAATTGGTACAAAGACGTGGTATTTGTTTTACAACATCACAAAGCTCCCGCTGATCTAACAAAATCAAAAGCAAGGTTTGTTAAGCTGAAATCTTTGAGATATTTTATATTTGACAGAAATCTGTTTTGGAAAGATACAGGAGGAATTTTGTTGAATTGTTTACTTGAAGAAGAGGCTGAAAAGGTCATTGAAGAATTCCATAAAGGTGATTGCGGAGGACACCATTATTGGAAGGCTACAACAAATAAGATTCTAAGAGCAGGATATTTTTGGCCAACAATGTTTAAAGACATTTACAAAAGAGTTGTTGCATGTCATGAATGCCAAATTTTTGAAGGAAGAAGAAAACTTGTACCTCTACCTTTGGTTCCTATCTATGTGGAAGCACCCTTCCAGTAGTGGGGGTTAGAATTTATTGGAGAAATACATCCATCATCATTAGGACAACATCGCTAGACTCTCACAGCAACGGACTACTTCCCCAAATGGATAGAGGCAATCCCAACAAGGCAACCTAATGATTCTATAATTATTTCTTTTCTAGAGAATAATATATTGTCTCGATTTGGCTGCCCCATGAAGATTATAACAGATAATGCTCAAGCTTTCAAGTCTAAGAAAATGATTAATTTCTGTCATCAATATCACATCACTCTTGGACACTCTACAACATACTATCCGCAAGGAAATGGTCTTGTTGAATCATCAAATAAGAGCATTATAAGAATCATCAAAAAGGTATTGCATGAGAACAAGAAATCTTGGCACTTAAAGTTGAAGTACGCCTTATGGGCTGATAGGATATGTACAAAGAGATCAATTGGGACTTCACCGTATGAATTAGTTTATGGTGCTGAAGCTATTTTTCCGACATCACTAGGATTACCAGTCATGAAACTAATTCAAGGACTTTAAGAAGAAACAAATGCCATACAAAGGAGGATAAACCAGCTGATAGCTTTGTAGGAAAAGAGGAATGAAGTCTTTGACAACCATCAGCATGCTCAAAACAGAATTAAAAATACATTTGATAGGAAGATTAAAGAAGACAGTTTCCAAATACAAGACAAAGTGCTGAAATGGGAGGCCAAAATTGAGGAAAAGGGAAAGCATGGTAAGTTTGAAAATTTATGGAAGGGTCCTTTTAAGATTGTTGATTTTCACGGGAAAGACACTTATATATTGCAGGAAATTGATGGAGGATCATATGCTAGAGGACCTATCAATGGTAGGTTCCTAAAGCATTATACTTGCTGAAGTTTCATCAACCACTCATGCATTGTATATATTCCATTTTTGTCGGTTTTATTGCTAATAATGACAAGCTAAAACAGAGAGCTTAAGCCCGTGTTGTAGACCTAACAGTTTGAAGAAGATGCTTGTCAAATAAAATAAGAGTATTTTTGTTTTATTTAAAAAAAAATGGATAGCACTGGATCTACGAGTTCTTAGTGTGCCACAGGGGTACACTATCCCAAGTGGAGCCACTATTATCACCAAATAGGGGTTTATATTATTCCTAGTCATGGTCTTAGATTAGTGTCAAGCCACCCTATGTCTTAATGGGTAGGTGGTAGGTTAGGAGTCCCAAAGTTTTCATTTTTCATATCCAAATAAAAGTCTAACATCCTTTTTCCATGTTTCATAAGTCTTACATTCTTTTTAGAAACTCATAACTTAAGCCATTTTGGAAATTTTTGGAATTAGCCCCGAAAACATGTTTTTGTAGTGCAGACAGTGTAAAATGTCTATTTTGCATTATGAAAATGCTACTCTTTTGGTAGCGCTTTTCCCTGCACGCTAAAAAAGTGGGAATTCGTAAAACAGTCTTGTCAAACATCAATCCGTTAATATTTCGTTATAATTTACATTACTAGGTGTCAGCTAGGAGTCAATCCTTAAGCATCCCACCATCCAAACCCATCATTTTGAATTTAGGGTTCATTATGAAAGATAATTTAAAATTCGAAAGGGTTGGCTAGTCTCATCATTTTAGATTGCATGAAAACCCTCAAACAGAAGTTTTTTGAACAGTAAGCTTTGGTAATTTTCCACAAAGGTTTTCCTCATCCACAATTTAGGTGAGGCTGACCACCATTGGCAAGCTAGGCTGATCAACAGAATTTTAAAAGAGGTCGGTTTTGTCACAAGAATTCAGAAGGAAAGATGACAGAGGAGAAGAAACATCACAAGTCTGGTCATTGCTTGAGAACAGAGCCTGAAAGCACTGAGGTCTTGATCAAAGACAAAGCAATTGTAGAAGCCTTCAAGAAAGTAGGATGCTAGAAGTTTTGTAAGAAATTTCATGGAAGACATACTCAGGTGACAAAGGAGTTTGCACTACATTTCACTGGCTCCAACACAAAGGTCGGAATGTTGAACTTGCAATTTCCCCAAAGGTCATAACATTGGTGACAGAAATTCCTAGGGGGCAAGAGACACGGTTCAAAAAATTCAAATTCAACATGGAACCATGTAAGGTGTTCCTAAAGCTAGAGTTTTTAGAAACCGACTTAACCAAGGCAGTTCCCAAAGACTACATCAAGAACAACTACACCAACTTGCTCTTCAACATTCAACGTTATTTCACCTGTGAAGGCAGATATCAAAAGGTTTATTCATATAATTTTAAACTCCTGTTACATTTTACTGGTATGATTTCTCTAGATTTGTCTTACTTCTTATTTTGAAGTGTAGCTAAGATGGCAGATAAAATACGTTTGAAATATCAACGATTTGAAACTTCCTTGTTTCATCATGGTATAATTAAACTGATAGTTCTACATGAACTCAAGAGGATCAACAAAGAATGGTCTTCGTTTTTATTTTTATGTGACATTGGAGAAGAAAAACAAGGTGTAGACATTAGCCCTAGGGTTAAAGGAACTCCATCAACAGAAACCAGCAAGTCTGTAATGTCCAGGGCATAAAGGTATGTTAAGTTGAAACCTAGGAAGCAGGTGAAAGAACAAGTAATCAAAGCACCAGTAGTAATCCTTGAAACTCCTAAATCTACAAAGGAAAAGATGCCCAAGGTTAAGGGAATGACACAAGAAAAGTCAACCAACGAACCAGTTCAAAAGAGATTGACTAGAAGTTAAATTACAAAGGAGAAAGTTAAAACAGTGATCTCGAGAGAAGGTTCTAGCTTGAACAGTGATTTAAATGATATTTTAAAAGCCATTGATATTGTAGAATCCCCTTTGGTGCAGGCAGATGTGATAAAATATAATCAAGGACAGTCAAAGAAAATGAAACTCTCCAAGAAGTTGGAATTTGAGGTTGATGTCACAACATTTGTTTTCAAACCTAGAAAACCCTTAACCAGGCAATCCAAGAAGATGCAAGAGCCTAATATTGAGCTAGGAAGAATAGAAGAAACATCTATTGTTCAAGAAGAGTTGATTGACATTCGGTCTCCAAGACTTGAAGGTGACAATAGCACAGTTCCTACCACTCAAACAGAAAAATCCAATTATGAGGTTATGGAAGAAAGGTTAAAAGCTACCAACACTGAAATTGCTAGACTAAGAGTGAGAGCAAGAGAGCATGCTGCTGAAAGGACAAATTTCAAAAGGATGAAGGCTCTCTGGGAAGTTGAAAAGGTATCCAAACCAAAAATAGTAAACAGTGAATCTCAATACTTTACTTGGACAGTTCCTACAATCAAAGAAGACAGATTTGTAAGGAAGATTAATGCTCAACCGAGAACTACAAACAGGAGATTGAAGAGGCAAATTGAAGACCTAGAAATACAACTAACCCAATCTAGAAAAGCGCATATAGCAATAATGAAATAAGGTGTTGAAAAGGGGTAGTGAAGGAGATATATTAAAACAGTTTTGGCACATAAAAAGAGTTTTGGCATATAAAAGGAAGAATAGTTGTGAAGAAGAACATCTATAAGGGTAAGTGATTTTGATTTTAGGTTGATCATATTAGTCTTCATGGAATTTTGAAAAATTCCCAAACTACAGATTTTTGAAGGCCATGTTGAAAAATAGCATACACAGTAGTTTCGTAGCGCGCTACAAAACTACTGAAGATGATCATTTAGCACTTATCGATGCTTTGTAGAGGTAAGGTTTGATTAGTTCCAAATTGTGAAGTTGCTGGTAGACATGGGATCATGTATGAAGTCTCAGATGGCAATGGTGTAGAAAGCAAAGTCTAAGGAAGTATTTCATAAATGATATAAAAGTTGTGCTACAAAAACAGAGTATTTTCGTAGCACAGTCATGTTTTGTATTTCCTCCATATTTGTGAGTTTCCTTTTCTTTACACAAGTGGAAAATGAATTAATGGGTTATCAGTGCATGCCACATGTATACCAGCAAAACTACCTGAAGATAATTCGAAGGGATTAAGGGCCTTAAAGGGAGGAACTCTGTCTCCTAGTTTTCAGGACAGTTAGGTTATCACTCAGCAGGTTTTGCAATAGCAATGTAGACATCATCAAGCTCGAAGACATGGTTAGCAGCTGATTAAAGAATGTATTAAAGACATAGATAAGGTTGTTAGAAGCATGTTTTAGCAGTTTCACTCTTATTTGTATTAGGACTCTTAAAGACAGCTGCTGTCAAGTTGTAATTAAGTACTTTGTTTTATGAAAAGATAGGTGTCTAAGTTAGGAATTCGAATTGCTCTAAAGATGGATCATAGTATCCAAGGTTGTAAAACTCTATATAAAGATTGAGAATCGAATTCCTTGGGGTTGGTAATTTCATTAGCAAAAGAAAGTTGTGTTATTGTAAGAAATTGTGGTTTTTCATACTTAATACAGAGATAAGTTTGACTACTCAAGATTAAGGAGTTTATGTGTCTGATGTTCTTATGGCCTTGTTCAATTACTTATTTGCAGTGGTATGATCTTTTGATACTTAGAATTCATTGGAAAATGCTCTAACTTCCTTCACATTCTTGTAAACTGTGTTGATTCATTGTATTACTATTTTATTTATAAACCTAAACTCTAAGTGCCTTAACTTCCATGTTTTCTGATCATGTTGTTTTGTTGAAGACTATCTTGACTCCATAGCCCAATAGATATTTGTTAATCTTTGATTCAACTAGTCAACCAGTTATACATTTGTCCATTTTGTTCCTAGAGTTAGCCATCCAAACATTAATCAAAAATCTTAAACCTATTGAGAGAGCCCTCTCAGGTTGAGGAGGCTAAGCCTCAACCAAAAGATTGGTTTGAAAGAGTTACTCAGAGTCTACCTGATCAGCAACCTATCAAGGTTGGATTTTGTGATAAAAGGTCGCATCACATAATCATCAGTTATAGTGTTAAACAAGGAAATATCATGATACATGGCATCTATAATGATGGAAAAAACCTCTCTAGCATTCACCTCAAATCAGGTAACTACTACAGGTATAATATCAACTTCACTATGCACAAAAACCAATCCAAGTTCCAACAACGATGTGATATATTTATAAAACTTTTTCTCTAATCAATTTAGACCTAATCATCACATTAATTACATTCCATTTGTCTTTATGATCATATCAAATTGGGACAAATCAACATATTAATTATATTCCATTTATCTTGATGACCATATCAAATCAAATCAATTAATGCCTTTTCTCCTTACTTTTGGTGATCAAATATCAATTAATGTGTTTACTCCTTACTTTTGGTGATCAAATCAAGGATTGATTACATTCCATTAATCTTGATTACCAAATCGAATATGACTAGGACCAAATCATTACCACTCATCAAACATCATGCATGAGCACACAACTATTGTCATTAATGCACAAGTTGGATCACTCTTCATTGTTGACTTTAATTCCAACACCATGCTACCAATAAAAGATACATTTTCAAATGATAACGGCTAGAGAATTGGATTATGTGTGAACAAGCTTAGGAATTATATGGTAACAATATTAAGATATAGATTAGAAGTGAAGCATAATTAAGGAAGAGGGCTAGAGGAAATTAAAAGACGAAAAGAGGATAGAGACATACTTCAAAACAAAGACAAAGACCAAGTAAACCAAAAAAGTGATTTTTTCAGTGTATTGGTGTCTCCTTTCAAGCAATAGCCCGAAAAAGAGTTGGTTCTCCTAACAATTTGTAACTTCAAAAATAAAATCGATGTAAAAGCCTCATATTGGTTGCAGCCTACAGAAATTTGATGTAAATGAGGGTATGGGTTCTTGCCTTTACATCATAACAACCAAAATTCATGGTTTTTCCCTTTATGGTTTTCCACTTATATTTGGTGTCTCAATGTGTTACATGATACACTTGAAAGTTTTCCTATGAATTTATGGTTAATTGTTGAACACATATATGAATATGCTAATACATTATTTAAGAAATAATTAAAAGGTTGGCAAAATAATTTAAAATTGGTCATTTAATTACCCAATACTGATTCAACCCTCCCTCTTCATAATTGATTAGTTTTCAACATTTTCTATCAAAATTGGTTCCTTCAGGTATATCTTGACCATTTACCTAGTTGAATCATGGATCATCAAGGTTTCTTATCCTCAATAAAACAAATTTTCATAAATGGAGAGAAAAGGCATAATCTAAATTAATTTGTGATAGATCTAAAATTTGGAATTTAGTTATTGATGGTTATGGTGAAGATCCCCCTTCAAAAAAAAAAATCAATAGTGGAATCCCTAAGCTAAATATACAATTTATAAAAAACTTCACAATATAGATCTTGAGATTATAATATATGTCAAATCTACAAAAGAAATATGGAATAGTTTGTAGTTTATGCATGGAAGAAACACCAGCAGCAATAGTAGAGAAAAATAAAAGAAAAATAAGAAGAAGAAAAAGGCCTCATAAAAAGAAATTGTTCAGTCGAATGAGATCCATTTCTTCTAGTGTGAGAGTAGCTTATTCTCACGAGGAGAAGAAAAATGAAGGACAAACTAATATTAACTCAGCCTTGGTTGAGATAGAAATACTCTCTATGGAAAGAAGATATTAGAAGAAACTTCTTCATATACTTGAATAAAGAGAGAAAGAGTTTAAAGAAGAAATTGTAAGCCCAAAAACGCAATTATAAAATGAAAGGAGAGTCGAAGATGTAATGAGCAGTTAGTTGAAGGAAAGAAAGGAAGAATGTGATATATTATAAGTTGTGGTAGTTTCAGCGAGAAATGAGCTAGAAAATAAGAGAGATTACTAAAAGTCAACCAAATGAGATAATAAAGTAGCAACCAAAAGGCCTACAAGAAAAGTTAGCAAAATCATGATCAGAAATAAGGCAGGTAGCAAAACCAGCACCCAAGGAATGAGTGAGGAAAATTTCTTTTATCGAGGAGATCCTTTTCTCTCTTATTATAAGATGTCAAGTGCTTCTCTTTCCAAAACCTCAAGCATGTTGTAGTTTATTGTAGGAGAAATCAAATAAATTTCTATCCATAGAATATATAGCAAAGGATGCAGTAGAAAACTAAGATCTCTCAACCAAGAAAATAAGGATGATTGTCCCCGACATGAATATCATCTACCATAAAGTACACATATTCTTTTTATGGCTATTATTATTCATGTAATTATTTTTTCCATAAGGCTACTAATTGCAAATACTATGCAAAAAAGAGTAGTAGTGCATTGTATGTAAAGCAAAGGTCCTATGTGGATAACAACATGAGAAGACACAAGTTCCTTCATCCCTTTATAGGTCACATAAGATTCTATAGATGTGAGGTTATTTTCCGCATGGTCAAATATTGAAAATTTCCCAATTCTTTAAAGCAAACTAGATAAATGAAGGCCATTCATAGGAGATCAAATAATAACCCAAAAGGAGACACACAAATTAGAATGAATCCCACCAAAATTTGGAAGAATAAGAAATAATAACATGTGACTTCAATGAAAAATTGATGTCAACATAGCCTTAGGGGGAGATAGTCAAGTAAATTAAGGAAATCATGTTAACGGCACAAGCAGAACCTGCATAAAAGACAAATGATTTAATCAAGGCATATGTAGATATATTACCACCTTGGATTGTAGTTCATTTACATGAATTCAAGGCACTTGTGGCATCATATTGGGCACAACATGGATAACCTATCGTTAACCTTTTGGTAGAGAAGGTTTGAGAAAAGTTTATTTCTACAAAAAAATAGGAAAATCTACATTTTGATAACTATTGAATCATGCAAAAATGGGAATATACTATGAAGAAACAATGGAAACAACTTATAATTCTTGCATCTCCACATATAAAAAGTATAAAAGCTAGGTGCATCAAGATATTTGAAATTTTATTGAATGTTGTTTGTCCTCACCTAATCATGGGTCAAGAATTTGTATAACCTCATGCAAAAATGGTAAGGAAGCATGTATAGTACTCTTTCAAAGCAATCAAGTGATAGGAAAGGAATGCATGGACATAGTTGAAAGTTCTATGAGTGGAATGTTTTTTGTACCTATAGTAATTGTCAAAATTTGTAAAATTGTAGTTTTATTTCGATAATGGGCTCTTCCAGGAAAAGATTATGGTCATCAATATTATTTTAGTCTTTATATTAATGGACAAATGAGGTAGAGAATGAAGAAATTTCTGAATTCCAAAATTGCTCAACTTCCTTGACATGCATGTTTCAAAACCCAACAACAAACTTCAAACTAGCCTACATGACTTAATAACATCTCAGTATCATCAATTTGAGTGAAAACAATGTAAATTATTGTCTTTGTGAGATTAGAATCAATAAATTTGAGGTTTCAAATATCCAATGGTGTTTCTTGATCAGTTTGAAGAGTTGACTTCAATTACATTTTCTTGGTGGCTATCATCTAGTGGATATTATAGAGGAGAAGAAATTGATTTAAATATTCACAACATGTTGATGGAAGAAATTAAATACATGTCACAAGCTATCACATCTTTACAAGATGCAACAAATCTTTAGAAAAAGGAATCAGGTGATGAAAACACAAATATTGAAAATGTTAATGCCAGAATTTGTGAACCGAAGAAAAAGGTAGAGATCCTCAATGGATCTATTAGAAACCAAAAGTAAGAACTTGATTCTTTGATGTTGTGAGAAATGAGGAAACAAAGGAAAGCACACGATCAATTATCTACATATGAAAATTTAAAAAAATTATTTCTAAATGTTAGATACTTATTCGACAAATAGAATAGGCTCTCTGTATAGTTGTAGCAATTCACATGAAAATAATATAGAAATACATAGAAATTACAATTTGAGAATGGATATCATTGTAGAAAAGAAAATGATTGAATTAATTATTTGGTAGCCACAATGAATAAATAGAAATGGGAGAGATTCTCCTCTCATGCCATGATTAATACACATATAAAGACAGTGGACACACCCTCCTTATGCTTCTAAAGGGTATATAGAAATTTCTCATCTATCTATGGCTAAAAATTTGAATCAATTTAGGAATATTGAGCCATGAAGAATGGGTCAATTTCATCACACAAAAAATATGAATTTGACTCAACCATTAGAAACATCAATTTTATAGGATCCAAGTGATAAAAAGATATTATGTGGTCTTGGTACAAATCTTGCATAACAATGGTATTAGTTACAAGAGGAAGAGGAATCTCATACCTATGGCATATGTTATGTGTTAATTTTTTACTAACATACATGCATAGGCTTCTACAAATTCCAAAAGAGTTATGGTCAGGGGAAGGTTAACATGATTGTGGAGGGACATATGTTAGCAGATATAATTATGACATATTGGCTAAACTATCATGTGTTACAATGGAAAATTACCTATATACATTACATAGATTGTTCAGACAATGCATTACACAAATTCCCGAACTCAAAGTGCAAAACTATTATCACTCATAGTGCATAAGTGTTACCTAGCCATGGGGAATGGAACGTTACAAGATAGAAGAAATGACAAGGAAAAAGACTTTTGAATGCTAGATTCATATACGCTATAAAATATTAAGTTAGATGTCTCTAGATATATGCATTAAAGAAGTATGTCGATCATAGTTATAACTAAGAAAATTACATACATGCATTATATAGATATCTAAATAGTTATAGTTATGCCATAAATATGCATTAATTATTCTTCATATGTGTTGAGGAAGTCTTCATTATGCCAAAGGTATGTCTTTCCAAAGGTATGATAGGTGAATGAACAAGTGAAATCTTAGTGTGGATTATTGAGATTCATATATTGCATCATTTGTAACCATAAGTTCAATCCAAATGATTAATAATGCCTTGTCACCCCTCCTCCATTTGACAATAATTTATCATCACTATGTAAATCAACCAAAAGTTCAGCTAATGAAAGAAAGATTCAAGGATGTATTGTGTGTGCATAAATCCTATTAAAAAACTCCAACATAAACCCCAACATATTTTATGTGTGTAGGACAACTCCAACATAAACCCCAACATATTTTATGTGTGTAGGAAATATTAAAAATTCCTATGATATGTAAATAGAAGAAATAAATTTCTCCAACATATGTAGACATAAGAATATGCTTCAGATTGTTACATTTTTCTAGTGTCAATGTAAATATTTAGATTTCAAACATTCAATGGAGGACCAACGATTGAAATGTATTTTTTAACATAATGAGTATGGGTTCATTTGTAATTAGAATCATGAGATAAATTTCATAGATTGATTTTGCAATGATTGGTTGCTAGTGTTTTGGCAATGTTGATGGTTGTAGATGTGGACAATCACTTGTTGTTTGAAAATCACTTCTTGTTTGAAGCCTTGAAAAAATCAACATTGATGTTAATTGCTATTTTTTATTGAGATATTTTGAGTTGTTGAGGTTCATATTGAGAAACGAGTTGTTTAAGATCAAATATGTCCAAAGACAAAGAATGTTTATTTTCAGAGGTAAAAATAGAAGCAATGTTAAGGATATCAAAATTAATTTATATTTATTCTTGATTTGGCTCTATTAACTCCCATCGCTAGTATTTAATAGGTATATCTCTCATTTAAACTCAAGGCTATGATAAAAGGATAAGAGCTATGATATCTAAACCATGAACTTATTCCTTGACATTATTGTGGTCTATTATAGAGCTGGAGATGATCATAAATTTAGTTCCATGAATGTTCAATGCTCTATCATGCTTGTCTATAATATAGAGATACATACAACAATGGGTTGTCATGTTTATGCAAACAATAATGTTTATGGTCTTCTTCATCATCACCAATGTCAAGATAGACCTCTCTTTATTTGTTTTAGTTACAAACCAAATCCATTTCCATTAATTTCAAAGGGGGATGTTAGAAAAAATAAGGAGATTCTGAAGGAGGTAAGGAGAGAGAAGGAGGAATGCTCTCATGACAAAAAAGGGGGAAGACAAACTCAGTTTTTCCATCAATACCAAAGGGGGGATAATCTTAGTAGTGTTGGCATTGATGTCAAAAGGTTATGAAATACAATACATGTAAATTAACTATGGAATAAGTGACTTGAAAATAGAAGAAGAATTATCTTGACAACAGATTAAACTCAGACTAGAAATGCTTCATAAGCATTATTTTAATAAACAATGTATGTTTCATGAACAATGTTTATGATGGTGTTTGTCTTATAAACAAATTAAATATGTGACACATGAGAACTTGAGAAAAAGGTCTAGAGAACTTGATATTTCCATTGAACGTGAATATTATCATCAGTGTACAAAATATTATTGTTGAGTTTAAATCTCCAAGAAGTGCACTCTCTTGGCTTATATCCAAGCCATGAAATATCTTATTTGTATCCATGTTGCAATCTAATTCACATGATAAATTGTTGGTTTTGAAGGTGTTTCATAGGAACTTGAAGATTTTTGGTGAAAAGAAAGAGTGGATGGTGTCCCTAAGGAGAATTTCATGCAAAAATCACAATGAAACAAAATATACACATCTTTTAAATTAACATCACACACACACACATAACATACAAATTTTTATTAAAGAAAAGATATATATATATATATATATATATATATATATATATATATATATATATAGATATAGATATAGATATAGATATTTATATAGATATAGATATTCTTTAATAAAAAATTGTAAGCATGCTATAGGATGGATAAAGAAATTATTCAATCATTGATGTTGTCTTATGATACTTCAATTTTTTTAATAGTATAAATCCATTTGTCTTGACTTGACCTTTAAATTTGAAAATGAGGAGGTAGAATACAAAGAGTCCTAGAATACAAAGAGGCATCCCTTCACTTTAGATTCCTTCATTGGAATACAAACAGGTAGCAATCTTTGCATATAAAAAGATGCATTTTCAAATGACAAAGGCTAGAGAATTGAACTATGTGAGAACAAGTTCATGAATTTCCTATTAGCAGGAGTAAGAGAAAGAGGAGCAAAAGTGAAGTTATAGAATTGAGAAAGAGGAGTAGAGGATATAAACAACGAAAAAGAGGGTAGAGACAACATACATAACAAATACAAGGATATGGTAAAACAACAAAGTAAATTTGTAATATTATAAGGGTATTGGTGTCTCCATTTAGGTAGTATATTTTAAAAGAGTATTTTATAGCATGTATAAGAGGGGGTAGGTGCTTTTAGCAATTTGCAAGAAGTGGGTGCTTTCATTTACATCACAACAACAAAATTTGTGGTTTTCCCTTTTTGGTTTTCAACTAACATCTACTGTCTCCATTTGTTGTTTTTATGTGTTGATTCTTGTGTTGTGGTTAAATGTTGTTTATATGTTAAATTTGTTATTCATATCATGTATTATTTCTCATTTAATAATAGAAGAGTAGAAATTGTAAATTTGATGACCATGAATACACTATATTGATTCACCCCCCTTCTCAGTATAGTCATGTTTCCAACATAGACCTCGTTTGGGGTCTCAGGCCTAGGTAGAGGCAGCGGCGTCTCACCTAGTCAATTATCATAGCCTATAGGAGAACACTCAAAACATAGAGAATTCTTTCTTCAACCATAGACAACTCAAAAAAAAATTGGAACAAGTTCTCCAAGACAAGCATGAGGATCGAAATGAAATTATTTCTTTATGAATGATCTTCAATGGAATCAATGGCACATGTAGGATATCTTGTTTCATATTCAGTGGATAATATGGTGCATCTAAGAAAGCCTAGACTATCTATATGGTCAATCGGCCCATATGTAAAAGAATTTGCATTGTGAATTTTGGCCTCTAGCCCCCTCACTCATGACCAATGAATCATGCTATGGTAGCTTCATCATAATCCTAATGGCTCTTTGTTGTGTATTGATATTGATGGGTTTTTTGTTTTGTGTTCCTCTCTAGTTATTGATTACAAACTCCTTTCAGCATGGTGTAATAATTTTTGGAAACTACCTATAGGCCAAAAAAAAAAATTAAGAGTGAGGTGAGTAGGATTTTGAATAGTAGTGGGAAACAATGTAATATTTTAGCATAAATGAAAATCCTTGACATACAAATAAAAAAAATAAATAACCTATTCATTCATTTAATTATGGCGATTGGCCATAAATGATCACAAATGATTATTAACATAATTTCAACACTCTTCCTTAATCTTAGCTTTGAAACATGAAGAATGTTTATAAACTAAAAAAAATAGTGGGTATATTTATCTAAATAGAGATGTAATCATAAAAAAATATAACTATAGTGAGTATGAGATGAATCCACTAAAACAAAAGGATGGATGGGTATATGAAGTCCCAACCATAATTATAAAATTTCTTGGATATTGAGGAAATTCCACCACTAAATTTCTTATACATCAGATGTACATGACACTTTATTAGCTATTTATGAAGAAAGTGTTAAAAGAAGAGAAATGTGGATGATAGAGTAGAGGTAGAAAAAGGAATATCATAATCTAATGAGTAGTCCATTATATTTGAAATAATAGACAGTGGTTATATAATGATTCAAATCAATATAAAAGTGGACTTAATAATTTTATCAAATCATATCACCAAAGCACCTAACTAATGTATAAAAATGTCCATTAGCTACTCATTTAATGGAGAGTGGTGGAAAGATTATATATATATATATATATATATATATATATATATATATATATATATATATAAAATAGTATATGCTCAATGGGAGTGTGGTACTATGGGATTTCTCATCTAAAGAATGTTTATTCTAAATAATATCATATATAAAAGTGAAGCATATCCCCTAATATGTTAAACCAGTGGAAAAAATATCCCACAAACATGCTCACCTAATGGAGCGAGGTGGGAAGGCATATCACTACCATATTTTTCATATACTAGGATACAAATACTACTAAATTATTCATCTAAATATGTTCCATAAGAGACAACAATGAGATGAGCACAACAACTGATTTAATCATATAATTGAAAAAATCATTATTCACATACTCTTCTAAAGGATGAGAGTGGGGAGATGTATCCCTACCATATTATCCATATACGGAGAGTATTAATGTAGTTTCCATTTGAAGAGATGTTATAATAAAAATCTTATAATAGAGGATGTAATAGTACCCACCTCATATAAAATCAACAATAAATGATGGGAGAGTGATATGATCCAACTCCATATATCTAAATGACCTTGAGGATGAAAAAGCATACGCAAATACAATGTGTGTGGTTTAATGGATACCAAATAGAGACACGTTTTACAGGGTGAATCTCATACAAATCTCTTAAAAATTGGTCATGACAAAAATAAAAAATATATAAGAAATTGGATATACGTGAGAGTTGGTTTGAAAATAAGAAACTATAAGCATGGAAAATTTTAGGGGCGAATGTTCGCCCTTTGGGGAAATTAAGGGGTTATAAATTTTTAGTGGGCGAATATTTTGTATCATAGTACATTTTTAGAAATCACCTCAAATATCCCACCTTATTTTAAGGGAGAAGCTAAAAAAGGTAAATTTAGCCCTTAAAATTAGGAGCTACAACCTTCCATTCACCCTAATTTTCAAGAATAGGCTTTATTTAAGTGAATCCTATGGGCCAAATACCATATTTATAAAATAGGTATGGTAAATTAATAAAAATATAAATAAATGAGAGGTATGGTAAATAAATAAAGCTTTTTTTATACTTACTCCATAAATCACCTTATATACATGCAAGGGTGTAAACAAATAAAAATATAAATAAAGTGGAGGTATGGTGTAGTGTTCTAGCTAGGGTACTAGGCTAGACTCTATATTTAATATCGACCAAGGTGCGTAAGCTTAGAGGATGGTCTAAAATATATAGACATAAAGGATTGTTGACCAAGTGATTATGATGTAGGTTACAAGGCTTCTTTACGGAAGGTTGGGATATGTCACCTATCATTCAAACACTCATATTACCTTACTAATATACCTGATTACAATGCTTATCATTAAATGCATTTACCAAATTAAACCCTGAACCTAAGCACTGTGTATGACTGTGCAAACCTAAGCATTGCGTATGACTGTAACAATGATTTTAATCTCCTTACAAAGATATTACCCAGAAAACCCTTGTTCAGTAAACACACAGCATTCAATGATATTTACACTATATCAAACTATATAGAGAGCATAAATGAATTGTGGAATAAAAACAGAGTTTATGATGGTGCTTTTACAAGACACACAGGGATCGAATCCCTTACAGGATGCACTTCCAAATCTCAGTGATGACTGTGTAGCATAACCATAAACGCAAACCAACCATAAGCACAAACCATATACATTCAATGGAAATCGAAAGATATGGAAATCGAAAGATATGGAAATCGAAAGCTATGTAATTGTAACTATTATGCAAACCATATAAAACCTATTGAAATCAAAATCCAATCATTGTGCAAACCATACGATAACCGAAATGTAAATGAAATAAATGGACAGTATACCGATTGAACGCAGGGCCCGTCTGCGTTCCAAGGGTACACTGGCTTATAATCGACCGGCTGCCAAATCAATGCACGAGATACACAAGTCGTAACTGTGAATAGGTCTTAGTATTAAACTTAAAAACACTGTTCTGGAACGATCCAACGATTAAACATTAACCATTAACCGGACTGTATTTACATATGTATATCCACAGCCATGTCATTGCTACAATGATTGTACATTCGGCTATTTCCGCTTTTATTGCATCGAGCCTTTTCAAAATGTTTCTATCCTAAGTGTTTTCAAAAAGAACAAAAACCAAATAAAAATAGAACAAGCTGTTGTTGCTGCTTTTGTCTGCCAGGTGCCATGCTTTGACTTGAGTTGATCGCGCATATAGGAGGATCGATTCGGCTGGGAGATAGGTGTTTGTCCATGCTTGGACATTCTGCTTTTCGTCCATGCCTTTCGTTCTAGCCCAACTGCTGCGCCACATGTCAAACGATAAGCTTATTACAGGATGTGGGAACTTCCTGTAACCATTTCATCAAAAACTTCTAATTCTTCAACATAAAACCCCTAAATCAATTTCTATGCAATTTAATAACTATAAGACTATTAATAATCAATTTTCAAGGATTCTAAGGGATATATGATGAAAGTGAATGGATAAATGATATGTTTTTGGGAGGAAAAAGGGGTCTTGGGATGATACCAACATCTCTCCCTGACTTAAGGATTAGCATGTCCTCATGCTACCCCCGAAGTGCTTCCCTTGAACTCTGTCCCTGCCTGGATCTCTGCTGCCTTGAGCAAGGTGTCTACATTCTTTTTCACCAGGTTATCTTTCTATCCCTTGAGCTCCTACTTTAACTTTTTATATTTTTCTTTAAGGGTCTTCTTCTGATTGTACCACTTAGTGGCCCAGTTAGAAATATCAGTTTGCTCAGTCTCCAATTCACAGATTCTTTCCTTTAACTTTTCATTTTTCTTCTGAGTTTCTTTGCTTTGCTCCCGGAGCATTTCATTTTCTCTTCTAATAACTTTTTCCAACATGTTAGCTTCCATGAGCTCTTCCTTCAATTTTTCAATTTGTTTCTCTAACTTCTTCTATCTTTTGATGGGAGGTGGTGAACATTTTTCCTGTTTATTATTACTTTCTACCTCCATGTCAACTTCTGGTGCTGGTAGTGAATGGTCACCACTCTCAACATCCATTTGTGCAGGTGCATGAGATTCAAACTGGTCTTCTTGCAACTGGGCTTTTGGTGTCCGCCTTGTTCTTCGTGAGTAAGTGGTAAAATATTTGTCTTTTTCGGCCCTCTTAGCATCTCCTTTTTGCATGTTCCTGGTCCTTATGCTGCCCACAGGTAGAGGTGCTTTGCTGGCTTTGGATACTGGAATTTCTTCATCAATGTCCTTCATAAACCCTGAGTCCTCTTGCACTTCTTCTTTTTCTTCCTCATCTCTAATTTGATTGACAGCTAGGAATTCTTTCCATGGTTTCCCTCTTTTCTGTAATTCATTATCAATGAGGATTTTAATTAAGCCAAAATGGTACAAGCTCTTGTCTTCATTCCCCTTCTGCTTCTGGATAGTCTTGGACATCTTAGTTAAGCTTTGTAGCAGAAAATATGGCACACTGATTACACATTGTTTCTTCAAATGGAGGAGTAGTTTGATGTGGTATAGATAAACAATATTGTACCTACCTTCACAGGTTATGAATTTTTGAAGGATGTAAACCATTTCATCCCAAGGATGAACTAACCAGCTTCTTGGAACACCCTTCTTCCAGTTTACTGAGGAGACTCTAGATCTAGACATGAACTGTGTCCATGATTTCTCTTTAAATTGCTTGGTTTTAAAGTACTTCTCCCCTTCTGGACTAATCCCTATTGCTGAGCTATAGTAACCTCTAAAATTATGAAGGAGAAGTTACCTATTAGGGCCTTTTCTCCATTAAAGGTGAAGGCAAATTGCTTGGTAACTTCCTCATTACTTCCATGGAATTTTTCTAGAAATGGTAACCACTATATTTCTCTGAGAATTTCAATGCAATCCTCATGGTATTGTGAACTGTCGAACACACTCGGTTCAACCCTATTAGTCATGGTGGTGGCAGAGGGTCATGCTTCTAACCCTTCTCTGTCTATATTCTTACAATTTTAACAAAGAAATTTCGAGTTGGTTACCTGATGTATCGCTTCCTTCAGTCTTCAATATGATGCTCGGCCGGTCGATATGACTGTGATGGGAGTCAAAATAGAATGGTGATAGTTTCCTCTTTCGGCACTCACTGGTTTCAATCTTCACTGTGTAAATCGACCCAAACGGTAATACTCCCTTCGGCGCTCCTTGCTTCTGATTCCACTGTGTAAATCTACCCAAATGATAATACTCTCTTCGGTGCTCCTTGCTTCTGGTTCTCACTTTGGAAGTTATGGGAATCGAAGGTGGAAATGATGGTGAGATAACCCTGTACTCACTTCACAACGTAACCATTCATTTAAGAAAAAAAAAACCGAGGAGTGTTGTACGCTTGCATGGATGTCACAACAAGGGCGTTGGTAGCGTATCTATAATGCTAGGTATGATTTCGGGGAGCCCCTTTTGATCATTGGGTACGTTGGGTGGTGAAGTTATGATTTGGCTGTGTGGAGTGAAATATATATAGGCCGCTTTACATATGTCTCTTCCTTTGTATTTAAAAACACAACTCACCACGTGCCCTTTTCAGTTGGTATTCGGTCGTATAGAGGATGTTGGTATGACTGTAGGATATATGACAAGGTGGATGTGTTGGTAATGGGTTTTAGGGATATGAATAGGTTGATGTATGGGAATGATGAGAATTGGTGGGATAAGGGGTGATAGGAGATTGATGTAGGTGTCCTTGAAACTAATCATAACAGTTCATAGTCATCAAAGTTACATTAAAAATCAATCTAGGAAATTAAATATTTAAGAACAAAAACACATTACTCTTTTGTTGATCGTTATTGTATTGACATGCTGAGTAGCTAGTCCCTTTTTGGACTGTTCTTTTGCTTGTTGTAACAGGTCCTCTGAGGAAGATTGAATGCACAGGTCCTTTGAGAAAAATTGAAGATGTAACAGGTCCCTTAGAAAATTTTGAAGATGTAACAGGTCCCTCAGAAATTTTTTGAAAATGTTCGCGCAGCTCCTTATATTGTTACAGGTTCACTGAGCTTGGAATTTGATGGAGTGTTGGTGCCCAAATCCTTGTAGAAGCTTGATGAAATTCTGTTGAAGTAGCCCTTGGTGTCAATTTCTTTAACAGGTCCCTTCTGAATGTCTTAAAACAGGTCCCATTACTGCTGGTGTTGGTAGCGTAGATATCTGAACAGAACAGGTCCCCCTGCAAAATGTTTATAACCAGGTCCCTCTGAAATAAAATCATGAAAAAACAGCTTATTTATTGAAGTCTGGAATGTTGGAACAAGCTGTTGTTGGAAATTTACAGTGAAAATATAGAATAAGAAATCTTGAAGAATTTACAAGGGAGAGATAAAAGTAACAGAACAGAATGTTGATGCCTCTCTCCCCGACTTAAAGTTTGACTTGTCCTCAAGTCATGATTCAGCTGAGAAATTAAACAGTGAACAAAAGAAAGATAATTCATACCCGCCAACGAATTGGTTTTCAAGTAGGAATTCGGGGTTAGGTTGTGCCAGATACTGGTTTTCACATCTAACCCATTATTTATTTATTTATTTTTTAGTTTTTTTTTTATATTTTTTTTTTATTATTTTTTCTTTTTGACGTTGAAATTGAAAGGAAATGAAACTAAGGCAGTGATACTGCAGCTGAGGGCTGCAGTATCTCAACCTCTCTTTGTTGAGATAGTGTATGGAGAAAATCTTGCTTGCTGATGGCCTTGGTGTACAGTTTCAGGCGATGACCATTGACTGTGAAGGAGTGACCTTCGCCATCAATAGTTTTGAGCTTAACTGAACCATTGTCATAAGCCTGAATAATTTCATAGGGGCCCATCCAATGGGTGGTGAACTTGGCTTTATGATCCTTGAATTTTAAATCAAAAAGTAAAGCCCAGTCACCTTCCTTGAAGTGCTTCTTCTTAATGTGTGAATCATGCCATTGCTTCCTGTGTTTTTGCATGAGGATGGTGGTTTGTTCTGCTTGCTGCCTCATCTCATCCAGCTGGTTCAACTGCTGGATTCTTTCTTTTTGTGCTTGGTCCAAATCAATTTGTAAATCTGCAGCCAGTTTAAAAGTGTGAATTTGTAATTCAATAAGAAGCATGACCTCCTTACCGTACACCAATTGGTATGGTGTAAATCCTGTGGTATCTTTCCAAGTAATCCTGTAAGCCCAGAGTGCCTCTTTGAGCTTTTCTTCCCAATTTTTCCTGTTCGTTGCAACAGTTTTGGTAATGATCCCCTCCAAAGTTTTGTTTGTTGATTCCACCTGCCCATTGGCCTGTGGATGATAAGGGGTACTTTTTCTATGCTTTATTTGGCACTTGTCTGTGATGTCCTTCATGAGCTTTGAGGTGAATTGAGTACCTTGATCAGTTACAATTTCCCTTGGTACTCCATACCTCACAAAGATCTCAAAAAGGAAATTGACTACTGTGTGTTCGGTTGCTCTCACCAGTTCTTTTGCTTCTGCCCACTTTGTGACGTAATCAGTACATACTAAGATGTACTTCTTACCATTGGAGGCTGGGTTAATAGGTCCTATAAAGTCCAGAGCCCACTTATCAAATGGCTCTAAGTGAACTTGGGGCTGAAGGGGCATCTCATCGGTAGCTGTTGGTCTGCCCATTCTTTGGCAGCTATCACAACTCTTTACATACTTCTTGGCATCCTTGAAAATGGATGGCCAGTAATATCCAAGAGTAAGAACTTTGAAGGTTGTCCGCTTCGCTGCAAAATGCCCACCACACGGTTCATCATGGCAAGATTTTAAAATGTCAATTACCTCATCATTTCTTACACATCTCCTAATGATCATATCAAAACCAGTATAAAATAGATCGCCATTAAGCCATGAATATCTAGCACTTTGTTTGATTAGTCTTTTCCTTTCCTTTGCAGTGAAGTGTGGAGGTGTCCTTCCTGTAGACAAGTAATTAGCCAAATCAACATACCAAGGAGTTACTATGGAAATTTCAAATAAGTGTTCATCCGGAAAAGAATCTTCAACTGAAACAACCTCACCTGGATTTTGCAGTCTAAAGAGAAAATCAGCCACCTGGTTCTCTTTCCTTGGTCTATCTAACACTGTGATGTTAAATTCCTGTAACAATAGTAACCATCTGGTAACTCTGCCACTAGTTATTGGTTTATTCATGAGATGTCTAATGGCAGAATGATCAGTATGTACAAAGACTTCATAACCAGTTATGTAATGTCGGAATTTATTCACAGCATAAATGATGGCAAGCGTTTCCTTTTTTGTAACTGTATAGTTTAGCTCTGCAAGTGTTAGATTTTTACTAATGAAATAAATGGCATAAGTACAAGATTCCTCTTTTTGGCCTAATGCACCTACTGCAGTGTCAGATGCATCGGTAAAAATATGAAATGGTAAACTCCAATTAGGCCCTCTCAAGACTGGTGCGGTAGATAGTTTCTTTTTGAGTTGTTCGAATGCATGTTGACAGTTCTCAGTCCAGTTGAAAAGTACATCTTTGGTTAGAAGTTTAAACAAAGGTAAATATATCTTGCTAAAATGTTCAATGAATCTGCGGTAATAGCTTGCATACCCAAGAAAACTTCTTACCTCTCTCTGATTTTGTGGAATAGGCAAATCGGCAATAATCTGGATCTTGGCTGGGTCAACCTGGATGCCTTGAAAAGAGATATAATGGCCCAACACTATCCCTTCATTTAAAATCATAAAGCACTTTTCATTGCTGAGGGACAGGTTAGCTTCAATACACCTTTTCAAAACTCTCTCAAGATTTTCTAATGCATGTTCAAATGAATTGCCATATACTGAAAAATCATCCATATACACTTCAACACAATCATGAATTAAATCAGCGAAAATAGCTAACACAGCTCGCTGAAATGTAGCTAGAGCGTTACAAAGTCCAAATGGCAAAACATTGTAGGCATAGGTGCCCCAAGGACAGGTGAATGTGGTTTTGTCCTGGTCTTCAGAGGCAATCCTGATCTGGTTGTAGCCACTGAAACCATCAAGAAAAGAAAATGATGATTTGCCAGCTAGGGTGTATAACACTTGGTCAATAAATGGCAGTGGGAAGTAATCTTTGAGCATTGCTTTATTCAGCTGTCTGTAATCAACACAGATGCGCCACTTACCATTTTTCTTGGGCACGATAACCAATGGGGATACCCACTGACTGTCAGAAATAGGATATATAAAGTTGACTCTCAAAAGTTTTTGCAATTCCTCTCTGACAATGTCTTGGAGCATGGGGTTCATTCTTCTTTGTGGTTGCCTCACTGGTTTAATGGTGCTATCTGTGTAGATATGGTGAGTGCATGTGTCGGGGTGAATCCCATGCATGTCAGTGTAATCCCAAGCAAAGGCTTTTTGGTACTTCTTCAAGAGTCTAATCAATTTCTCTTGCTGAGATGAGTCTAGGTGGTTGCCTATGTTCAAAGTTTTCCCTGGACTGATCTCTATGACCTGAATATGTGTATTGGTGATGGATGGAACTGGAAAGATGTCATGAAATGTAGATTGCAAAGAGTGGATATTGCATGTTTCTTGAAAGTTTTGAGCCAAAAGTACATCTGCAGCATTATATTGTTCATTTCTCAAATTTTCAGATACATCGGGTTGAGAAAGAAATAATTCTACCAAATCATTATTGTCTTCATGGAAATCATAGATCTGGTCAATGCTAAAAAGCGATTGTACTTCTTCTTTATCATTAAATTTATCATCAAGCCACAAGTTATGTGTTACTGCTGGTGATTGTGCCGATGGACAGAGGGTGAGTTGTTTTCTTTCGGTCCCTCCGGAAATAATTATGTTGCCTGATCGGCATCCAATGAATGCATCAGCAGTCGCTAACCATGGTCTACCTAGGATGATAGGGTGTCCTCCTAAATTGGATTTGGGTTGAAGGACTAGGAAATCCATTGGATACTCCCAAGAGTCCAGTGAGACAATGATGTCTTCCAAAATCCCTTCAGGAATGACTTTGGACCTATCAGCTAGTTCAAGAACAATAGTGGTATGTTGCGAATTCATGAGCTGGAGTGTTCTCATGGTTTCAAGGGTCATGAAATTGATTGCGGCTCCAAGATCTATCAAAGTGTTTGGAATCCGTATGTTGTTAATGATGGTGGTCACTTTGGGAATGCCAGGATCAACATACTTCTCCATGGAGATGGTATTGGTCATAAGGCCTGCTAAATTTCCTAAAACATGAATGGTCTGAGGATCAATCCTTTTCCTAGCAGGCTTCTTGAGACACATGTCTTTGATGGCTTTGGTATAGATAGGAATGTCCTTTATAGCTTGCAGCAGTGGGATTTTTATGTAGACATTTTTAAGTTCATCCAAGACATCAAATTGTGGTGGAGGCAGTGGTGGTTTTACTTGGACCAATCGGTCTGGAAAAGGTGGATGCAGTGATTGCATCTGTTTATCTTTAGTATCACTGCTTGGTTTTGTTTGAGTTGTCATTTCATTGTCTTTTTCTGAGTTTTCTTCTTGCTGATCTGTTATTGGAGAATCCTTCTGGAGCACCCTACCAGACCTCAGATTAATGTTTTGCAAAGGCAGTGTGGAGTATGAAGTTCCTTCCTCTACATTATAAGCTGGCCTCTCTGCTCTATTATTCAGATTTGGGACAGTTTGAGCAGGTATTTGAGTGGTTCTGCGAGGTTGTGGGTTAGTTGGAAATTGCAGTTGTGGTACATTTATTGGTGGAGGAGCAGGCAGTGCTTGTTGAGAAGGTTGGGGCTGATAAACAACTTGCTGAGGGTGCTGCTGATATGTTTGAGAATGTGATGGATATGGCTGTTGGTACTGTTGATATGGCTGTGAGTAAGGTGGGTATGATTGAGGATATGGATGATAAAATTGTGAGTATTGTTGAGACGGTCTCCATTGATTTTGTGGTTGGTTTCCATGCTGCCATGGCATGGGTACATTCCATGAGTTTTGTGCATACATCTGATCATTCATAGGAAATTGCAGATTTTGATTAGGAAACATACCTTGGGGTGCTTGCCTTAGCTGCCATGGTCGCTTTGCGCCCATGTAATACATGTTTTCCATCTTTGTACCGGCTGCCATGTTACAGTTCTGCAAAATTTTCACTTTAGGACAGTTAAACATATCATGATGTTCAGTACAAAAAGCACAAACTTGGATATTTTCTAGAGGGCAGTCTTTTAATGCATGTTTCTTGCGGAATTTGGGGCAGAAAATAGCCATGATATTATATTCTTCTTCCTGCTTCTTTTTGGCCTTTAAGGTATCAATTTGGTTCCCTAGAGTGCTCAACAAATCTGTTTTAAACTCTTCTAAAATATTACCAATTTCAGCCCGAGTGACACTAGCAGAGGCAGTTTTTGTGACCCTTGATGACAAGGTTCTCTTTCCCATTTTAGCTTTACTCCTTGAATATTTTTCACACAGCTCAGCTATTTCTTCAAAGGGTAAGGCAGAAATGTCACCTTTGCCCATTAAGTTGAGATCATCCATGTATTCTTCTCGGGTACCTTTCAAGAATATTGTGCGGACCAGATCAGGAGGCATTGTTCGGTGTTTAGATTTTTGCAAGTTGTAGACAAACCGTTCTAAATATTCTTCTAAGGTTTCATCCTCCTGCTGACTCATTCTAAAGATGTCATCTTTAGAGTCTTTGGATCTGCAATAAGGCTGATATTTCCTTAGAAATATTCTCCTCATGCCATCCCAATCAACTATGGCATGCTCACCTAGCCCCATAAACCATTTCAAGGTTGTTGCCTTTAATGTGGCTGGAAACAATCTAAGCCTATGAGCATCATTTGTATAGCCATAAGTTCGACATACAATGTCAAACTCGAATAAGAATGAGTCCGGATCCTCTGAAGCCATACCATAGAAATTGGGTAGCACGGATGGGGGTATATTTTTCATTTTGATCTCCTCATCCTCCTGTGGTTCTTGTATAGGGAACTTAAAAGTTGACTCCTCCTCCTCTTGGTGGGGAACTGATCCAGATCCCTCCTCAACCATTCTAATTGGTCTCTTTGTGTCAGTGTCACTTGGTGGAAAAGAGAGAAAGGAGGATTGCTTGGTAATTGTACTACTTTTCCCTTATGTAGAAGATCTAGGAAAGGGTTTCTGCTGTGATTTATGTGCAAATAGAGTTTCTCTCTCAGCAAGAGTAATTTGCTGTCCTGAATAAAATCTTTCTTCCAATGTTTGGATATCCTCCTCAGCTGGTGTTTTATTCCCTAGAGAGTCTGCTCCTGATGATGATGGGTTAGTTTTTAGATGGTGGGGGGTTTTTACAAATCTCCCTTGATTGTCTCTAAGTCTAGGCATAAATGAGCATGATTTCTAACTTTGTTTTTGTTTATTTTTTTGTGTATTGAATTTTTTTTTCTTTTTGTTTGAATCCTTTAAGTACGCCTCCCCGGCAACGGCACCAAAATGTAGTGTTCTAGCTAGGGTACTAGGCTAGACTCTATATTTAATATCGACCAAGGTGCGTAAGCTTAGAGGCATGGTCTAAAATATATAGACATAAAGGATTGTTGGCCAAGTGATTATGATGTAGGTTACAAGGCTTCTTTACGGAAGGTTGGGATATGTCACCTATCATTCAAACACTCAGATTACCTTACTAATATACCTGATTACAATGCTTATCATTAAATGCATTTACCAAATTAAACCCTGAACCTAAGCACTGTGTATGATTGTGCAAACCTAAGCACTGCGTATGACTGTAACAATGATTTTAATCTCCTTACAAAGATATTACCCAGAAAACCTTTGTTCAGTAAACACACAGCATTCAATGATATTTACACTATATCAAACTATATAGAGAGCATAAATGAATTGTGGAATAAAAACAGAGTTTATGATGGTGCTTTTACAAGACACACAGGGATCGAATCCCTTACAGGACGCACTTCCAAATCTCAGTGATGACTGTGTAGCATAACCATAAACGCAAACCAACCATAAGCGCAAACCATATACATTCAATGGAAATCGAAAGCTATGGAAATCGAAAGCTATGTAATTGTAACTGTTATGCAAACCATATAAAACCTATTGAAATCTAAATCCAATCACTATGCAAACCATACGATAACCGAAATGTAAATGAAATAAATGGACAGTATACCGATTGAACGCAGGGCCCGTCCGCGTTCCAAGGGTACACTGGCTTATAATCGACCGGCTACCAAATCAATGCACGAGATACACAAGTCGTAACTGTGAATAGGTCTTAGTATTAAACTTAAAAACTCTGTTCTGGAACGATTCAACGATTAAACATTAACCATTAACCGGATTGTATTTACATATGTATATCCACAGCCATGTCATTGCTACAATGAATGTACATTCGGCTATTGCCGCTTTTATTGCAACGAGCCTTTTCAAAATGTTTCTATCCTAAGTGTTTTCAAAAAGAACAAAAACCAAATAAAAATAGAACGAGCTGTTGTTGCTGCTTTTGTCTGCCATGTGCCATGCTTTGACTTGAGTTGACCACGCATATAGGAGGATCGATTCGGCTGGGAGATAGGTGTTTTTCCATGCTTGGACATTCTGCTTTTCGTCCATGCCTTTCGTTCTAGCCCAACTGCTGCGCCACATGTCAAACGATAAGCTTATTACAGGATGTGGGAACTTCCTGTAACCATTTCATCAACAACTTCTAATTCTTCAACATAAAACCCCTAAATCAATTTCTATGCAATTTAATAACTATAAGACTATTAATAATCAATTTTCAAGGATTCTAAGGGATATATGATGAAAATGAATGGATAAATGATATGTTTTTGGGAGGAAAAAGGGGTCTTGGGATGATACCAACATATGGTAAATAAATAAAACCTCTTTTTATATTTAGTCCATAACCCCCTTTCTATTTATGAAGGCTCAAAAAAGAGGGGCCAAATACCATATTTGTAAAAGAGGTATGGTAAATTAATAAAAATATAAATAAACAAGAAGTATGGTAAACAAATAAACCATTTTTTTTATATTTACTCCATAAGTCACCTTATATTTACGAACACTCAAAAATGCGTTATATTTAGGTGAAACCTATGGGAAAAATACTATGGGCCAAATACCATGGGCTAGATTATTATTAATACCATGCAAAAAAACATTATTAACCCTAATATTAGTATTAATAAAAATAAAAATGGCACATGGTATTGACCCATGGTATTCATTTGGAATGTAGCTTATTTAAATGGGGGAAGTAAACAATGGATGTTGTAATTTAATGTATGTTAAACATTTTAACTTGGTTAAAATAAAAATCAATTATTAATTTTATTAATTTTTATAAATTATTAATACTCATTTTTAAGCTCCAAGTTTATGATAACCCATGTTATTAACCCATGGTAATACCATGGTATTCATGTGAGCATAGACTATTTAAAGGGGAAATTCCATCATCTTAGATCCATCTTAATTTTGGGTCTACCAAGTGCTCAGAGGGATAAATAGATTTCATCCACCTAAGAGTGGTAGATGTGGAGTTAAGATGGATATAGGTTGGTTTTTATGAAAATGAAGATATTAAATAGACTTTGGAAATTATATTGTAAAAACATCTTACTGTGAATGGTCAAAGCTACATTTAGTCACTTCACGAAATTTAGTAAAAAATACCAATATCTCCATTAATATTGGTTTTTAACTTTTTCTAATTTAACAAAAAAAATTCAAAACAATTGAATCTTATCACTCTTTCCGCATCACCCTTTCTCACCATTTTTCAAACATTCTCGATATGATATCATCATGAAAAAGTTTAGGTACTGATGTTGGATTAGTTGTTTGAAAAATAAGTTGGTTTGTACAACCTTTCATCTTCTGTGTTATTCTTAGTTTGTCCTAATGATCTGTAGGGGCTGGAGCCATTGCACCATAGTTTCCTAAAAGGTGGAGATTGTTCACCAAAAAGGAAATTAATCTACATGTTACAACACTGTTAAAAAATTCAAGACCTATGAAGGTAGTGAATTATGCTAATAAGCAATTTAGATTGGGAGAGACGTAATTAAATTTTATTATTTAATTGAAGATTTCCAATTAAAATAATAATAAATCTACATTTATATATTCATATATTGATTGGAAGGATTCTCACAATGGTCATTTCTTTCAATTAGATCTCCTTCAAGCCCTTGAGATACCTAATACTTTCTTATATAATATAGTTAGGGCTTGCTACTTGTTGGTGTGTTGGGGTAAACAAACTTGAGGTGTTTTTTTCATCTCGCAGTTGAAGTCTATGGAATAAGAAAGAAATTTGATAACTTGAAAAAAGTGGTAGCTTGACAAAAGTTGTAGAGAAAATATTAATATCTCCTACCTTGACAGAACTCGTTGTCAATATCAACACCTACAAGAACATTTTTGTGGAATATTATCAAAACTAATAGAAGGATATGAAAGAGTGTATTGTAAGAACCTTGACAAACATGGCCACTGAAACTTGGAACATTGTTTGTAGGAAGAGAAAATTATGTTTCTTTTTCCAAACATATGTGTTAGTATATTACAGTTTAATGAATATGTTTTCTTATTATCATATATGGTTTCATACTTTAACAAAACATTCGCCAAGACTTCACAATGTTTTATTATTCAGTAAAAGATTTGCCAAGATCTTACAAGATTTTATAATTCAGTGAAAGATTCTCCATCACTATACAAGATAATATAATCTGGTGAGAGATTCGCCAAAAAAATTATATATACATATTATATTATTGATAAAATCGCCTCCCATTTTTCCTATGTATCATGGGGATTAGCCCATTTATTATACATATAAATTTAGGGTGGTTCTTAAAATTTTCCCTGACTATAAGTATGGTCAATTGTAACTAAAATAAAGAAATGAATGGGTTAATGGATACATGTCTTGATATTGGTAATTCAACTCTATTCTTGAAATTATTTATAAATATGCATGAGACATTAGGAATAAGTAGTATTGTCTGGAACATCCCCTCCATATTATTGAAAATGGGTTATCTAAAAATATATCCTCCTTAAAACACCATAGTATCAACACCAACATGGTTCCCAAAGCAAGCAATGGGGGTTTTTGGGAAACCACAACATAATGCATCTACAGGAATCTTTAACATTGGAGTTGAATATGGGAATCATCATTAGGTATTAGGAAACATGGTTAGGTTTTGGCTCTATGTCCATAGTCAAGGGATGGAAATAATAACTTTTATCCCTAAACCTTCCCTATTATTCTCAATCATAATGGAAAATTCCTTAGACATCCAAATATTGATCAAAAAATCACCTTTGATGATACCTTGGGCACTATGGTTACATTATTTATGCATTAGGAATATGTCTAGAGGTATCTCTAATGTCACATGAGAAGAATAATTAGCCTTCTACTCAAAACGAAGCCTTTGAAGCTCAATTTCCATGAATAATGCTTACTAGGTCCACAAATCTTCTATGGATATAGTGATGAATTCATATTTGAATGACCACTTAAGACCCCTATATCGTATTTCTAACACATCATAGGGATAGATTTGTAATTATTAAACCAAAAACCATGCTATAAATGAGCATTTGTCTTGATATCATACTATGAATGTTTTTTTATCCATATTTAGGGTTATTTAGAATCTAAGTGGGATATAGATGTCATGAGTATGTATTATGCACTATAAATGTTTTTAGAGGTCTAGATATGGTCACGATGAAAAAGGCGATTTTTCCTTAAATGAGCGTTTTCTAACTAACTCTAGAATTATGGTTAGAAAAGGAAAATAATTATGCTTAAAGCAATAGATGCAACTTATGCACTTAAATTCCATGAAGGAAACCCATAAAATAAAACACAATATCTCTTTCCAATGGGTATTTAGAGTAAAAGTTGGATATGGATATCATTAACATCTTTTTCATGATGAGTATGGGTTGTAGGGCCTTGCATATAGTCGAAAAATGAAAACAAGTTCCTTAAGATGTTATTGAATCTTCTCAAGTTCAACCTTAAACAAGTCATCATACAAACACATGTGTCCTTTGTAGGGATTCTTTGTAATCCTTCAAGTGGTACATTGGTGTCATCAGTAGTTATTATGTAGTAAAAAAGAGTTTAGATTATGTCACATGTTTAAGGGGTAAACAAGGGCTCTGTGTAATAATGAACCTTCTCAAGGCTAAGCACCACGAACAAGGCCTAGATGTAATGACAAAATCCCTCAATAGGGGACCTTTTCCTAAGAGTTAGATACCAATGCCATTTAGATCTGTCATACATTATGGATGGATATCATGGCCTAGAACATATCCATGGTATGGAAACAACATCATTAGGTCCTTGATATTAGCTGAGGGAGGGAAAGTAGAGGCTATGGACCTAAACATAGCTTCTCAAGTTGATGTTCCATGAACATGCCTCTGAAAACCACATAAGAACATGGAAGGTATTTTTGGCCTCAGTCATTATAAAAGAAAAAAATAATCTTATAATATTACTAAAGCTTCTTCGAATCAAGATCCTTGAACAAGTATGCAAACCAACACATGCTAACTTACAGGTGATATTTAGCCTTCAGGTAAGATACAGGCATGATGAGTAGCATTTTAACAATGGAAATTATTCTCAAGGAATAAATATGGACATCGAAACAATGACCTTAATCCTTATCAAATTTTCTCAAATTATCATAAAAAAACCTACAAGTTATAATATAATCCATATCTAGGTAGTCCTTAACATTCAAAATGAATACACGATTTCTTATAAGGTCTCAAGCATAATAAATGGGTCTTGATACCATTATCATAATCATAAGAGAAAATAAAGAGTCTATAGACATAAAACTTTGTTTCCTAGGCAGAAGCCCCATGCTTAAGTTCTTAAAATCCATAATTGACATCCATTAGCTAGGTATCACGTTTGAAGGTACTACAGATACCATCATTAAGTTAATTGTGCATTAAGAATCTATCTAAAGGTATACCAAAAGGAAATTAAAGGATAATAATGGAATTTGTGCCCTAAATCACCATGAAAAACACTTGTTTTCCACAAAACCTCTATGTTTATGATAATGATTACATGCTCAAACAATCACATAAGACCATTCTACAATATCTCTAGCCTCTTTGATGGATACAACCATCATGATTAAGAAAGAACACGTGCCTTGGATGAGAATATGTGAAGCCACATGATGGACCATTATTTGGGTCATGGTAAACATTCTTCAACATTCAAGTGGTTATGGTGCTATGAGTAGGTTTCTTACATTGGAAATGGTCTTTGAGGTATGAACATAACTGCAAAAAAATGAGAGATTGTGGCACTAACTAAAAGTATTCTAGAGCTTTATCGTTATGGCTAGGGGAAGAAAGCACTTGAGCCTAAGGGATGGATACCACTTATTGATTTGAATCACCATGAATGGCATCTTCAAACCACTACAAAAGCAATCTCATGGGATTATTTTTTAATCAGGGTTGGATATGGATGCCTTTAAAACCTCTTACATACTAGGAATGGATTGTAGGGAATTAGACATGGTCAATGAAGGGGAAACATTTCCTTGGCATATTGTTGAATCATTTTTGGCTCAAGAGCCTTCAACAAGCCCTTGTACCAACACACGGGTCCTTTGTGTGAGATATGAGATATGGTTTCCATTAATTGATTTGGGAGTTATTAATTGGTGTAGGTTCTCAATGGTTGAAAAGTAAAAAAATATCCTCACATGAGAAAATGGACATTCTATGCCTTGAGAACTATCAAGAATTCCCACAACTATGACATATGCCCTTTCTATGGGACCTTTGATCCCTAGTAGTACTTTATGTGGAATTAGGTGGTTTTGTACAAAGAGGATGAACCTAGTAGGAATACGAAGATTTGCAAATTTATTAATATAAGTTATAACATATATATAGATTTAACATGTACATGTTCCTATAAATTCAAAAAAATTGATAAGAGTTAAATGTTTGATGAGTTGATTACTTTAATTTTAGCTTTAGAATGACAAATCTAATATTTTAGGTTGCGTAAATAAAAACACATTCAAATTTCCCAACTCCCTATTCATATACTTATTTTTCACCCTAATTTCAAATATAATTCACATATTCGCTATTAATAAAACTACAAATACCTATAAAACTTTATATATAAATTTTAAATACAAATTTTCAAAAAAAATTACTTTCTATTTTTATATTTTTATTTATACATATATCATCATTCTAAATTCCATAAATCTGTTATTTCTAACCTAACTGGTTATTTCCTTTCCCATCTAAAAACACAAATTGTATAGTGCACAAGTATAGGCCTATGCACTTAGGTAAAATAAATTAATCATGTTAAAGTCTTTATATATTTTTTAAAAATATAATCGAAAAAGATCGAAAGAAGTAATAGTAATCATCGTTATTTTAGAGTGTACAAGTTCATTTTACAAAATTTTATCTTTAATATTTTAATAAAGACATATATATTATATATTTTTGGAAAAATATAAAATTGATATTAAAAAAAATAAATTTACAATTAAAAGTATATATATATATATATATATATATTTTGCAATAACGTTAATTTTTTTATAAATAAATATGATATATTCTCAAACTTATTTGAATTTTAATTTTTCAAATTTTAATGTATATTCTGTTTTATTTTTTATAATTAATAAACTATCATTTTGTAAATTGTCTTTATTATTAAAATGGTACTTAAAAAACATTAAATTATACCAACCCTTGTACATTTTTTTTAAATTTAAAAATATAAAAAATTCAAATTCAAAAAATGAAGAGGAAAAACAAAACATTCATTCATATCGAACGAATTGATTTTTCTGTCCGGATAAAAGCAAGAAATTTAGAAATCTTGAATACATGTACGTAATCATCATTTACCATTTCTCATTCAATCACAATTTACTAATACGGAAGGGGAGACGTATACACTATATCTTTCTGTCGGATCTCATCAACATTATAATTTCCTCACAACCGATGAAATCTGCACAGAGCTTTTCGGAGCCCTGACATGAAAAACAGACCTGTGAAGAAATAAAACCAGCATCTAGTCCGGTTAAATAGAGCATGGGGCAGCAAAGAGAATATGAACGGGGAGCCGTTACATAAGCAAGCAACGTTCCTTATTCCTTCAAGTTGTCATTTATTCCTCCACGTTTCAACAGACATACCTCTGAGAATGTAAACAGACATTCGTTTCATAGGCACATTTTAACCTATAAATTTAGTTTAAATATTTGATTTACATAGGCAAGGAATTTATCACTTATCACTGGAAATCCTACATATTCATTTAAGAGCAATGCATCCCTTAGGATCAGAATTTGTAATTAAGAGAGTAACTCATTAGATATACAAGGAATTTATTATTGGAAAATTTATTTCTGGTTGGAAATAATGTTTTGGTAATGTGTGGGTTGTTATTGTGAGTCCTTAGGTGTCAATCTAGAAGTAGTCAGTTTATGTGTGGGTTGTAATAACTATTTAGATGTGTGATTGTCAATGATCTAGATACTATAAATATGTAACACTTGATATCAATAAAATACACTGTGTTTGGTGTTGTGTTTAATGGATCTCTTTGCTTTCTCTCTATTTTCTAAACTCCCTCAAGGCCAAGAAAATTTGAGAAAGTGTTAAATATTATTCCTAAAAATAAATAGGGTAGGATATTGTGTGGTGTAAGTAAATTATATTATTTTTTTTGTAAATCTGTTCATGGTATGTTTGAGCTAGATTGGTTGTGTTGAGTTTTATAGATTTGAATGTTGAATGTTGGTTGAAGTATTGAGTTGATTCATTGTGAGTCTTCGAAGAATTTTTTTTGTCAAAGGTTCCCTATGCGGCTGCAAACGATTCAATACATGAAGGGATTTGTTGTTGTGCTGCTTCTGCTGCAATGTGATTGCGTTTGCAACAAATGGGTGGCTTTCCTCATTCTATGCCAAACCGTGATCTCAGGTCAGATGTGCGAAATGCTGAAGATGAGACCTGACGGCATAACACTTATTCTTGCAGAACCCAAATTTGTGATGGAACTGTGAGCATGTGCGTTGATAAAGGTGAATTTGAGGAGTTCATGATGAATTACACTGAAGTATCACTTCTCCCACGCTGTGAATTCTTCAACGTGTAAATTTGGACAGACGAGATAGAAAATATTGAAATCGTTCTTCAATGAGCAGTGAATGACACATGGAGAAGATCTGGCGTATCAATAATGGACAATTCATTTAGATTGAGGTTTGATTTGGTTGGAGGGCATAAATTGCAGTGGGTGTGAGAGTGAATGGAATAATTAAAAATTGTATTCACTTTATGGTGCACTTGTTGACTTTGAAGGTTTGATTTTATTAAAGGAATCCAATCCGTAAGCGAAGACTAATGTGTGCATGGTTTAAGGAGACATAAGGGATTAAATATTGCGTGAAATAAACTTGTGATGATTAGGTGGTATGTACAAAAAAAAAGGAAAACAAATGTTGGGGGCATGAGAGTGAATGGAATAATTAAATATTGTATTTACTTTATGGTGCACTCGTTGACTTTAAAGGTTTGATTTTATTAAAGGAATCCAATCCGTAAGTGAAAACTAATGTGTGTATGGTTTAAGAAGATATAAAGGATTAAATATTGTGTGAAATAAAGTTGTGGTGATTAGTTGGTATGTACAAAAAAAAAAAAAAATGTTGGTAAAAATCAAATGATGTAGAACCACAAAGAACAGGCCAATTATTTAGTAGATTAATGTGACCCGTCATGCTCCAAGAACATTAGTCACAAGTAGTTCTTAATAAGGTCAAGCTGGTGTGACCCGTTGTGCTCCAGGAGCGTCAGTACAAGTTATTTTATAAGGTCAAATTGTAGAATTGTCTAGTGAAAACATTCTATATCCAGAATGTTATCCTAGATAATTGATGAAGGCAGTGGATGGCCATGGATTCACAAATGGTGGCAATTCCATAGGATGGTTCAATATCGAGACTGACCCGTTGCGCTCCGGGAGGTTGATAAGCATTAATTCTGCAAAACTCATCAATGATGGTGAGAGGCGGTTACAATTTAAATGGAAGTCAAGTGATAGCTCGAAGATGTGGTGGTGAAAGAGCGGTATTTGCGAAATTCCCAAGTGGATATGGGTGTTGATGATGACCATATCAGACAAATCTGACAAAGATTTATTTATTGTTATAATGTGGGTTTTTTATATTTTCTACATGTAAGCATTAAAGGAGGGTGTTGGAAGTAATGCTTCCATGTAATGTGTGAGTTGTCATTGTGAGTCCCTAGGTGTCAATCTAGAAGTAGTCAATTTCCTATGTGTGAGTTGTAATAGCTATCTAGATGTGTCGTTGTTAATGATCTAGATACTATAAATATGTAACTCTTGATATCAATAAAATATACTATGTTTGGTGTTGTTTTAATGAATATCTTTTCTTTCTCTCTATTTTCTAATATTTCTTCATTCAGAAGGGACAAAGAGAATATAATAACATCCTGAGGATTGGAATTTGTAATTAAAAAAATAATAATCCACTAAATTCCAATAAGAAGAGGCTTATAGTTGTAAATATTCCATTTTCTTTTGCATGTATTATAAGTAATAAATAAGCTAAAACAACGCTGAGTAGGACAACATTTGATTATCAAAATTAATGATAAATTTCACTTGAACAACTACGAGACCTTGTAGCAATCTGTTCCAAAGATTCTATCAAGTTAGGACAACAATTGATTATTAAAATAAAATTTGATTATCAAAATAAATGATAAATTTCACTTGAACAACTACGAGACCTTGTAGCAATTTGTTCCAAAGATTCTATCAAATTAGATAAATAAAATTATTTGGTCTTTGTAGTTAATCGAACACTACATTTATACAAATACTAGACAGTATAGTAATATGTTTGAAAGATTCCATCAACTAAGATAAGTAATCAAGGAAAATTTTAAGAACCACCATAAATTTATATGTATAATAAATGAATGAACCCCTATGATACATAGGAAAAATGGGAGGTGATTTTATCACTTATATAATATGTATATATCTATATTTTTTAGCGAATCTCTCACCAAATTATATTATCTTGTAAAGTCATGGCGAATATTTCACTGAATTATAAAATATTGTAAAATCTTGGAAGATCTTTCACTGAATAATAAAACATTATAAAGTCTTAGAGAATGTTTTATTAAAGTATGAAACCATATATGATAATAATAAAACATATTCATTAAACTGTAATATACTAATACATATTTGGAAAAAAGAAACATAATTTTCACTTCCTACAAACAATTTTGCAAGTTTTGGTGGCCATGTTTGTCATGGTAGAAGAGATTAATGTTTTCTCTACCACTTTTGTCAAACTACCACTTTTGTCAAGCTATCAAATTTATTTCTTATTCCATAGACTCCAACTGTGAGATAAAAAAAGAAAAGAAAAACAAAACAAAAAAAAAAACTTCAAGTATTTTTAGCCCAACACACCAACATGTAGCAAGCCCCAACTATATAATATAATGAAGTAGTAGGTATCCCAAAGGCCTGAAGGAGATCTAATGGAAAGAAGTGACCGTTGTCAGAAGCCTTCCAATCAATATATAAATATATAAATGTAGATTTATTATTATTTTAATTGCTAATCTTCAATTAAATAATAAAATTTAATTACGTCTCTCCCCATCTAAATTTCTTATTAGCATAAGTCACTACCTTCATACCATTTTTAACAGCCTTGTAAGATTAATTTCTTTTTTGGTGCACAATCTCCGCCTTTTAGGACAACATGGTGTAGTGACCCAACCCCTACAGATCGTTACGGAAAACTAAGAATAACAGAGAAGATGAAAGGTTGTACAAACCAGCATATTTTTTAAACAACTATTCCAAGATCAGTACCTTAACTTTTTCATGAAGATATCATATTGAGAATGTTTGAAAAATGGTGGGAAACCTGGGCAACGACTATCTCTCTTCTGTGAGGGTGATGCGGAAAGAGTTAAGATTTCATTGTTTTGAATTTTTTTTTGTTAAATCAGAAAAACCAATGTTAATGGAGATATTGGTATTTTTTATTAAACTTTGTGAAGTGACTAAATGTACCTTCAGATTTTTTTACAATATAATTTCCTAAGTTTATTTAATATCTTCATTATCATAAAAACCAACGTATGTCCATCTTAACTCTACATCTACCACTCTTAGAGGGATGAAATCTATTTATCTCTCCCAACACTTGGTAGACCCAGAATTAAGATGGATCTAAGCTAATAGAGTTTCCCCTTTAAATAGTCTGTGCTCACATGAATACCATGGTATTACCATGGGTTATCATAAACCTAGAGCTTAAAACTACTATTAGTAATTTATAAAAATTAATAATTGATTTTTATTTTATTTTTTTATTTTAACCAAATTAAAATGCTTCAGTGATTAAATTACAAGATCCATTTTTGCTCTTGATTTATCAAACCCCGAAAGGGATCAAATATTTTATCGCTCTATGTTAGTTTGCATATCACGATATTTGATCCAAAGTAAAGATGGATCTATAGTAGTTTAATTCCCCCTTTAAATAAGTTGCGTTCCATGTGAATACCATGGGTCAATACCATGTGCCATCTTTATTTTGTGAATACCATGGGTCAATAGCATGTGGCATCTTTATTTTTATTAACAGGGTTAATAATGTTTTTTTGCATGGTATTAATAATAATTTGGCCCATGGTATTTGGGCCATAGGCTTTACCTAAATATAACACATTTTTTGAATGTTCGTAAATAAAGGTGGCTTATGTAATATAATTTTATTAATTTACCATGCCTCTTTTATAAATATGGTATTATCCTTAGGATTCAATTAAATGAAGCTTCTCTTTTGAGCCTTCGAGGATTATGGACTAAATATAAAAAAAAGGTTTTATTTATTTACCATACCTATAGTTTATTTATATTTTTATTTATTTACCATACCTTTGAAGTATAAAAAGAGGTTTTATTTATTTACCATACCTCCAATATATTTATATTTTTATTTATTTACATGCTTGCATGTTCATAAATATAAGGTGACATATGGAATAAATATAAAAAAAATATTCTATTTATTTACCATACCTCTTATTTATTTATATTTTTATTAATTTACCATACCTCTCTTATAAACATGGTATTTGGCCCATAGGATTCACTTGAATGAGACCTCGTTTTTGAACCTTCTTAAATAGAAAAAGAGAAAGAGAGTTAAGGTTTTATTTATTTACCATACCTCTAGTTTTTTTGTATTTTTATTTATTTACCATACCTTCAGAGTAAGTATAAAAAGAACTTTTATTTATTTACCATACCTTCACTGTATTTATATTTTTATTTATAATTATCATATTTCAAGGGCTAAATTTTTTTTTTTTACCCTCTCCCTTAAAATAAGGTGGGCTAACCTCGGTACCTATTTTTTTTATAAAATAAATTTGAGGCTATTTGTAACAATGTATTATGATACAAAATATTCACCCAATAAAAATATAAAACCTCCTAATTTAGTTCAAGGACGAAAATTCACCAATAAAATTTTCCATGTAAGTAATATCATTTCGATCATTAAAATCTAACCTAAAAAATCGGAATAAAAAATTATTATTATTATATATATAAACATAACTATTAAAAACATAAAAAAATACATACGGCTATTTTTGCGCACCTGTGTATTCACTACCTATACCTACCTTATTGTGACGATTTCGTATCAAGAGTTCATTTATGGAATAGGCACCAAATCAATCATATGAAAACTGGTTCTGATTCTTGAAAGCCATGAAACTATAATACAACATGAAACATTTATCATGAAATAATGGCTAATTATCATTGACTGCTAAAATTGTAACAACAAACAATAATTTCAGTCTGTGAGAAACCACAGTATATTTGAGTCTGTGGAGAACCGCATATATGTATCCAGTGCCAAAAGCTTTACAATGAAAAGTCTGGATGTATGGCCTAATATATTTCCCGTCAGCCTAAAAAGAAAACCTGAGGGATCACGTATTTCCCCTCAACAAAAAACGAAACCCTGAATAATCCATTGTTCTTAGTAAGTAACATTTAATTAAATCCCTATTGGAATTTAGAAATCTTGCCTTCATTAATTATCGTCCTATGGGAAAGCGGGATTGGCAAAGAAGAGTGGCTTTAACAGTTCTCCGAAGTCACCTACAGATTTGAATTACTGAGTATCTTAAATCATCTTGCTCCCATATATGATATATGATCAACTTTCCATTTACAGACATGTACTCAGATCTATGTGCATTTTCGTGAAAAGTGTTGTCAATCCCTTCTATCGGAAGCCAGACATCTTCCCCCTGATCATAAACCCCGATGCTTGTGTGGGATTTCTGAAATTGGTCCATCTCACCGTGGCAAGTAATTTACATGTTTTCTACGACAGCTGCCCTAATGCAACCCCGCCATTCCTTTGGTCAAATTGTCAGAAATGGAAGACATCAGGTCGAATGTTATTCCTGTCTGAGATCCTCGTAGAATTATTTTATTACCCAAAACAGCAGATGCCCTTAGTGGGGTTAGTGGGGTTAGGCCTCTATCATGAGGCAACCAATAAATCCTATTGGGCCATTAATGTATAGGATTTATTGAGGCAACCAATAAAGGAGTTGTCTATAATGCGACTTTTTGGAGATTCTGGTGACGGAATTCGGCGGAAGAAATTGAGGTTAAATCTTGATTTGTTTCAGTTAAAATGGTTTTTTAACTGCATATTTGGATTCAGCACCCTCGAAAACCTCTAGGACGCTTCATTGTGCAAAAACTAGCTATCAAACTTGAGATTCCAATAAATTCCTGACGGATTTCGACCGAAAAAACCCCGAAAAAGCTTTCAAAAAGTCGCTTTATAGACAACTGCACCAATAAATCCTATGCTATTGGGCCATTAATGTATAGGATTTATTGGTTGTCAGTGTTTTATGGCTACCATGAACATGCATGTTACTTCATGACCATTCGTTTTCGATCACCCCATATTACCGAGGAGGCGAAAGCTAAAGCATGTCTTTTCACCATATCTAGTACATAATCTCATTAAGTACTTGATTGGTGATCTTTTTCGATCCAAGAGACTGGGTATTAAATACATTATTTGAATTTTAAATTTCCCCGCCATAGCTTTAAATTTGAATTTGCCCACCGGCCCGCTCCCTTCGCATTATTTTGATTTGATAATAACTTATAATAATTATTATTATTTTATTATTAATAATATTTATTCAATTCCAAATATAAATTTAAATTAATTTAATATTTATTTATTTATTGTTAAATAAATATGCAATTTTATAATATATTAATTTATATAATTTATATATTTTTCAACAACATCATACAAATTGTTATTATTATAATTTAATTATTATATTAAAAAAATTATGTTATTATTACTATTAAAATTTTAAAATTTAATTATTATATATTAAAAAAAAATACATTATTGTCAATTTATTATTATATATTAAAAGAATTATATTATTTTCAATTTAATCGATGATTATGATGATTATTTAGCGGCTAAAAGAAAATTAAGTTATTATAAGAAGGTTATCAACCCCACCCTAGAAGATCAAAAGTATCTCTCTATTTTAACTAGCTCAAAAAAGAAAATTAATATAGCAAAGATTAGAATGAATTCTCATGAGCTCCATAGTGAAACAGGTCGTTGGGCAGTTCCTAAAATGTCATGGATGCAAAGGATCTGCCATATATGTGAGAATAGGAACATCGAGGATGAAAACCACTTCCTCTTAGAGTGCCCCGCTTACAACCACATTAGATCTCAGTTTCACAATCTTTGTTACAATACTGACCTTCCTAGCCTTTTACAATGTCAAAATTATTGTGAGCTCGGGAGGCTTCTCTCCAAGCTTTTTAAGCATAGGAATACAATCTTAAATTAAAATAAATAATTTATTTCTTTAGGTCCGATAGACCATTGTTGGTCTCAGCGGACGTTAACCATCATCATCATCATCATCATCATAAAATATGCTAAAAAAATGTGAGTAAGATTTTTAAACGTTATACTTTTCAAAAACATTTCAATAGGAGATTTAATAGATCTATGTTATCTAATTTTTGCTCATAATACGTTTCCTTGTATATGTTATATAATAATATTTTAATATCAATTATGTACACATTGTATATCATTTATATATATATATATATATATATATATATATATATATATATATCATGAAAAGATAAGTAATGTGGTCTATAATAGTAATAGCAATAATCAAATATGCTAAAATAATGTGAGTAAGATGTTTAAACGTTATACTTTTCAAAAATATTTCTAATAAAATGTCTCTTTGTATACCTTATGTAAAATATTTTAATGCCAATTATGTATAAATTGTATATCATTTAAAAAAAATTATATATATATGTCACTAAAAAATATGTTTTTTTTGTTAAAATGTTTATTTGGTCCTATTGAAAAATACAATTTAAACAATGAAAAATTACACATTGTATTTTTCACTCTAAAGAAGTTTTCATGTGAAGAAATTTGATCTTTCTCGGCTCCTGTTAGATCGGTACTTAAGATGGATCTATGCTGGTTTAACAACATTGCCGCTATTATAAGTTGTAGAGTACCACGTCACACAGTAATAAATATTATATTAATACAATTTACTTTTATAAATGTAATAAAACATGCATTAAGATATATAGCATGATTAAAGGCAATAAGAGCATAATTTTGGTTTTTCTTCTATCGTTTAAGCTCGCTTCTTTCTAAGAAGGATTTTTTCAGGGGTAGTTCTCACGCGTGTAGGTGGTTAGTGAAACATAGAGACGGTGTGTCATTCATTTTCTGGATGCCTTTTCCTACTCAAAAAAGCATAGCATGTGGTCATGAAGGATTCAAATTTCGAGCTCATTATTATGACATGGTCCTCATAAAGGTTGGTATTTTCGGGTGCAGAAGGAGTTCTATGTTAGAGATGTCTATTATGGACCTTAGGATTTTGGCTCTACTGAGGAAGGCAATGCATTTAATGGTCCTAATGTGAACATATTTATAAATTGTTGGAAAAATCACCGCACCTCTATAGAATCCCTAATTTCCAACCTGGGGGTCCTAGTTACTGGTTTGGAATGTTTACCAACACCTACAGGTTTTGGTGTAACGGCAAACCTCCACATGGTATCAGAGCTTGGACTTAGGTTCGATTCCCCCAAGTTGCGTTTGAGGGGGGTGTTGGAAAAATCATCGCACCTCTATAGAATCCCTAGTTTCCAACCTGGGGATCCTAGTTACTGGTTTGGAATGTTTACCAACACCTGCAGGTTTTGGTGTAACAGCAAACCTCCACATAAATGTATCGATCGTAGATGTTGCGATTAATGCATATTTTATTTCTAATTCCACTCATGATGGTTTCTCCCTAACTATCTCTTTGGCAAACGACTCCTCTCCTATATTCCATGAAGCTCCAGTGCCATATCTGATGTCGTCGAAGGAACTGGTTTCCTTTGAGTCTCATCCTAGAAGCAATGAAGGAAAGTGAAGAAAATGACGAAAGTGCATGTAAGGTGAGCCAAACAAGGTGGAAACAGTGGTATTCCAGGACATTGTGATAGATGAAAAAATTCCAGGAAAATTATACAATTGTAATTTGGTACGTTTATTGTTAATCCAAATTAGTATATTTGTGAGGCACCATGTACTATATATGCATGACAAATCTCAAAGATACACACACATTAACTATAAAATCATTCTCAAATCAACTTCTCATCCAACAGTGGATATTCGAAGGAAAAAATATCAGTTGAATGTACCATTTTGTTCAATAATGTTCTATTGGATCCAATTCATCTGTAAAATTGACAACCTTTGATCAAAACAAAAATCACCAAAATAATATTATAACAGCCGTGGTAAAAAATCCATGTAAAATTTCATAAAGGTAAAATAAGAACTTTGTCATTGGACATGTATTCCAAGTTGAATGTTGGGCAAAACATCCTAGTGGGTGTTCATTTAGTTTCTTAATGGCTATGGAAATTGGCAAAGGAAATGCCTTTGGGAAGGAAAAGTGGCATTAATTGGCATTTTATTTATGGAAATAATGGAAAATAGTAGAAAAGGGGGTGACAGGTAATTGGTTGCATGTGAGGAGGAAAATAGAGGAAAATAATAAAGATTTGACAAAAATAGAGGCCGCAATTATAAAAAGACTTATGAGGATGAGCTCATGGATTTTTATTAGTTCGGTTTTGGAGCTCTCATTTTCTCTCTCCCTCTCATTCTCTTAGACACTTAGAGTTTTTCTTGGAGAACTCTTGGAGGACATCGAGATCAGCAACTACAACAGGTTTTGCTTCCAGATACTGAGTTGCATGTATGATTTCCTTACTAGTTTTGGCATGCATGGCATATGCGCATGGTTATTTTGTCATGATCCATCATTGACATGGAGGATTGCCTAGATTGACAGTGGTTTTGCCTAGTCTTGGCATATCCTAGATAGCCATGGCGTTGTGGGTTTAACTTTTGTTTTCTAGTTGGTTTTCATTTGTCGTTGGCTATGGGTTGAGTTACTAGTTCCTGGAAGCCTTAGTTGGACAAATACTCTCAAATCCCTGTAACAACTTGGGTTGAGTTACTAGTCCTAGAAGAATTAGTTCAAAAAACGTTGTGGAAACCCTTGGTGGGTTGAGTTACCAGTGCTCGAAGCCCTGGATGGAAAAACACTCTAGAAGCTTGGTGACAATTGTTTGTTGAGTTACTGGTCCTGGAAGCCTTAATTGGGACAAATACTTTGAAGACCTTGACAACTTGGGTAGAGACCAATCTAGTGATAGTGAGTGATGTATGATCATGAGGTGGACTCACTAGTTGAGGATTTATTTGTTTTAGCCTATGGAAGCTCTATTTTGGTTTTGATTGATTTGTTTAATGAGATCTCACATTCATGCTTGGAATATGGCATAGGGGGTAATTGGCTGAAAGAGAGATTTGGTTCAGCCCAATCTATGGTCAGGTGGTTCATGGAAGTCTCATACCTAGTCGACCTATGCAATCATGAATAAGGGCTCTTTCTCCTTGGTATTTTATGGGTAAATATACTTGTTTATATGGTTATTATATGCTTTATATTTATATTGGTTATATGTTGGTTATTATATGCCTTGAATAAAATAACATTTCGGTTACTTTTGATGTCATATCATGTTGGGAAAAATACTTGGAGGGGGAGGAGGCTGTAGGAGGTGAATCAATATTTCAAATTCAAAATATTAATTTTATATCTAAAAAGTATATGATACTTCAGAGAAGGAAACCAACGTATATATAGTTTACTGAAATTTTATGAATTATATCATATGATTATCCTTAATCAGTGGACATTTGTACTCGTGCAGACTCTTGTCAGTATGCAGGCACCCACCTACAGAGAACTAAAATCTCTCTCATTCTCCAACAACCACTAGAAGGGAGTGACAACCCCCTTGAACTCATTTACCGGCTCCTACTGAAATGACCTCCTACCCCCTTTCTAAAGGCTACTACCCTCATCTCCTTGTGAACCACTTTTCATAATATTTCAGAATGGATTCATGTGTCAAACAATCATAACACAACTTGTATACCGCCTTTAAAATTGGACGCATATCAACCATAAACCCTAAAAAATGAAGCACTGAATCTGACACACTTTCACATTGTAAATCAACTGAAATATTAAGCACCAAATCATTGAATGTAGAACATAACCAGAAATAACAAGTATCTAATTATGTACTCATCTTTACTGAATAAGGCTCGCATATATACAGGCATTCTCTGCATCACATCTGCATACGGATCTCAGAATACTGAGCATTCAATCATCAATCACTAAACTATACTTATATCATTCGAAGAGTCACATAACACTTGAACCAATAAAAAAAATAGATCAACATACTATAGCATCATTATCAATTCATATACCATTCATCATTTAACCCTGGTCAATATTCTCAGATACAAGTCACTATAATAGAGACATCATTGGCAGACAACAGCAATCAAAACATAACTGATCAAAAAAATCATCATTAGGTCATATTACAAAACCCTAGAATGTTTACAAGACTTCCCTGAAGCAAACCCACATATGTATGTGCTTACCATACATAACACTCATGTACATATATGCACATACTAAAATTATTTCACATAATATATCTGTGACCCTACAAATATGGATCCACGTTTGTACATGATTATCCTAAAACAAACCTGTGTTAGCCCTAATTTTCCATTTGAATTTGGGTGCCACTCTTCCTTGCTTAGCCTTGGTTGTTGTTGCTAGGCATCCTCTCGGAATAACATTGATATTCCATTTCTAATCTCCTAAAAACAAATTTTTTGTATAATTTCCACATTTCTCCAAGCCAAATTCTAAATCACCAATCCTTTAATTATTCCTAACATATGGACAAGGTTTTTCAAGTGCCAACTATGTGTGTATTTCACCTTCCATAGTGGGGCCAAAGGTGGTAAACCTTCCTTTAACCAGTGCCACCAAATTTTAGCTCCACATGCCCTCTTGACAATCTTTGGGCTCTGTAAACCTAAGCCACCTAAATTTTTTTGTTTGCATACCTTGCCCCAGGCTACTAACAACCATTTCCTCTTGTATTTGTCTCCTCTTTTTAAGAAATTCTTTTGGATCACCCTTATGTTTTGCAAAATCCTTTGGGAGCTAGAAGTATTGATAACATATAACTTGGAATCGCTTGTAGTACATTTCAGTCAAAACTAGCCTTCCAACTAAGTTTAATGCTCTATAAGTCCAACATTTAACTCTATCTTCCAGATTTGACACAATATTCTCCCAATTGGATTTCTTCCAAGTCCTGATTGTGAGAGGGATTCCCATATATTTTGAAGGAAGACTCTTCCTTTGGAACCCTAAGATGGTTGTAAAATTCCTCTGTATAGGAATATGAATATTAAAAAAGAAAATAATGAATTTAGTTCGGTTTATCTGCATACTTGAGGCTTCATCAAAAGTGCCTAGGATAGTCTTGAATGTCTAGCCTCGTTCACTATAGAAATACCATGTAACATGGTATCGTCTAGAAACTGTTGGTTCATTTTTGCTAGGTACCCTTCCTGCGGTTACATACCCTTGATATCCCCTTCCCTGGCAACAACCTTCATCGCTCTCCCTAGACTTTCCATTATTATAAGAAATAAAAGAGGGGACACATGGCACCCTTAACAAATTCCTCGAGAAGCAAGAAAGGGTTTAGCAGGAGCTCCATTTACTAAAATTGAAAAGCTAGGGGAGGTGACCAAGTACATGATCGAACTAATCCACCAATTATCAAAACCAAAGGCATTTAAAATTGCTTCCATATACTCCCAACTGACCTTATCATATGCCTTAGATAGGGCTAGTTGTATTACTATTCCTTCCTTGCCCATAATTTTAAGTGAATGGGCTATCCCATGGGTATGGATAACATTATCCAATATTTTCCTACCTTCAATATAACGAGACTATTCTTTTGAGATCATGATAGGAAGAACCATTTTAATGTGGTTGGCTACAACTTTTGATATAATATTATATACAACATTAGATAGGTCTATCGGTCATAACTTATCTAGAGTACTAGATTTTTCCTCCTTCAAGATTAGAGTGATAAACATGGAACTCAAAGATTTAAGGATAATGGTTGAGTCATAATAGTCTACCACAACTTCAAAAACAAATTATTTGACCACTTCCCAAAAGGATTTTAAAAATCAGTGGTAAAGCCATTTTGGCTAGGTACCTTACCATTACGTTGTTGAGATTGCAACAAGATGATGGAGCTTAGTGAAAAGAGTCGCCTTCACTAAGTGGGCCCGCAGGCTATTTTTGGCGCAAGTCTATTTTTAGACATATGGATCATGTCTATGGATTGCAGGTTGTTGTTTATGGATGATTGGTCAAGGTGGGAAAAATAGATGGACTTCTATTTTTTGATGAAAGTGTGAGTGATCACAGTGTGAGTGATCAAAGTCTATTTTTAGACTGGCTGTCAAAAATAGAAAAGTCAAATATTATTGTCTCATAATAATATTTGGACTATAAACTTGATCTTATTCTCTTGGAGCACTTCAGTTTGAGCTACAGAGGTGGCACATGCAGCTGTCAGAAGGAAATACGCTTTTCTTATGAGTCAGTTGAGTTGTTGCATGCATGACTTCAGTTAGAACTCAATCACTTGAGTTTGGTGGAGTTGATGGAGTTGTGTTCAGTTTGACTTAGTTAAACTAGTTGTAATTAGTCTAACTGCAAATAGACTAATGATGAGTTGTTAAACTAATTATTAACTCATGATGCAACTAATGAATGCATCAGTTAACTCAGTTGCATGTCAGTGCATCTTCAGTTCAACAGGGACAGGTGGTAGAGAATCAGATTGCTATGAGTCGTGACTATAGTTGTGTACCAGATCTTGCACAATCAAGGGATTGAGTATGCCAATGAGTTTGCTCACATATTTTCCCAGTATTGTAGCCTTTGCTCACGTCCAACAAAGTGTGAGTGATTATTTTTAGGTGAAATATGAGTTTGGTAAGCCATTCTCATCAGTTCTTGAGCAGGTATTGAGCAGTGGAGGCAGGCAAGCAGTGGAATAGATTTGGAGATCAGATCTAAGTTGTATTGTGTGTAACAGGTGGAGCTGGTACTGGATTGCTTGTGATAAGCATTGTACTTTGTAATGTTACATGGTCTCAATCATTAATATACAGATAGTTGGGGTTTTTAGTGAGATGCTTTCCCCGGGTTACATACTGTGTTAATGTGTGAATGCTCTTGATGTTTTATTGTTATTGATGCTGCTATATTGATGATCAACGTAGAGGAGCTTATGTATTGTGTATGTATTCCGCAATAGTACATGATCAGGATAATCTCTATTGAATATGTGTTAAATTATTCAAAATTTCTACATGGTATCAAAGCGAGCTAGATAATTATAGAAAAAGTTTCTACATGGTATCGGAGTTGTTGATCATCAGATCTACTATTTAGGAAGTGTCTACATTCTATTTCTTCAGGCAGAGTCTATAATCGGGCTAGGTAGCCTATGGATTCATCCTTCCTTTGGAAGGCGAGATATCTGGTGAATGCCCATACAGTCAATCTCTGTATGAGCAATATTGTGTTCTCACGAATCTTAGATCCGAGGCGGTTGAGTTGGTTGCTGGTGGAATTCGAATTTGCAGCAGTGGTTTCTTGGTGACAACGCAGCAATGTCTTTCAACGGATTGCCATTGGAGTATGCTCTTGAGGGCAGCTCAAACTATATTGCATGGAAGGACAGGATGGAGGCAGTATTGGATGATAACGGGCTGAAGGAGTTCATAGATACGGATATCCCAAAGCCTACTGATGCTACTCAAGCTGATGCTTGGCAAAAGAAGATCGCAAAATGTCGAAGGATTCTGTTGGAGGGCGTGAAGGATCACATTGTGTCCAGCCTCCACGGAAAGGCTACTCCATATTTGATGTGGAAATCATTAACAGAATTATTCCAAAGCAAGAGCAATCAGAGGAAGCTAGCGCTCAAAGATAAACTCAGAAACATCAAATGCGAGAAGGGTGACAGTATTCCCAAGTATCTCACGAAGTTCACTCAGTGTCGAGATGAGCTGGGAAGTGTGGGGGTTACTGTCGATGATGAGGACTTGGTGAGCTTGGATCTCCTTGGTCTTCCGAAGAGTTGGCATTCCTATCAGGACTCTGTCAATGGTCGGGAGAAATTGCCAGGATGGGAAAGACTATGGTCATATCTTGTGCAGGAGGAGATCAGGTGAAGTACCAGGGACGGATCTTCGTCAAAGGGAGCTGATGAAGAGAATTTTGCTTTGGCTGCCAAAGCAAAGAAAGGGAAGAGCAAGAAAGCTTCTCAGTCTGGTGCGAAAGGCAAGAAGCAGGATATGTCCAAGGTGAAGAGTTTTCACTGTCACCAGCACGGACACTATGCCACAAATTGTCCGCAGAAGAAGAAGAACAAGCAAGCTGCTGGATCTGCAGGGGGAGAGGCCTTAGCTTCTCATTTTGAGCTTGATTTTTCATTGATCGCATGCTTGGTTTGAAGTGTGATGGGATCCGTGTGGTTCTTGGACAGTGGTGCGTCTTTTCACATGACGGGAGATAACGATTTGTTCTCTGATCTGGAGGACAAAGATCTTGGAGTGCACATCGAGATGGGCGATGATGGTAGATACAGTGCGACCAGTATCGATACCATTTCCTTTGAGAGGGAGTCTGGTAAACCCTTCGTATTGAAGGAAGTCATGCATGTTCCAGGATTGAAGAAGAATCTTATCTCAGTGGCGATGTTAGAAGACAAGGGGTATGATGTTGTTTTCAGCAAGGGAAAGGCTTTCCTGTGCAGCAAGACAACTGGTGAGACCCGGAAGATAGGGGTTCGAGTGAGGAACCTTTATCAGTTGCATGTAGATGGATGCACAACAATGGCAGGCAAGGCAGAAGGATTGGTGAGCCGAGATGATGGCGAGTTGTGGCATAGGAGATTGGGTCACCTTCACCATGGAGCCTTGAAGATACTGCAGCAGATCACTACAGGGCTTCCTAAAGGCACACTTGCGCAGTCAGATCAGTGCAAGGGGTGTACTTTGGGGAAGTTTGTGAAAGCCACATTTCACGAGAAGGATAGTCGCGCGACGATGATCCTTGAGAGAATTCACACAGACGTGTGTGGACCTTTCTCAGTTGCTTCGACAGCAAAACACAGGTATTATGTGATTTTTATTGATGATTTCTCTCGTAAGTGCTGGATCTTCTTCATGCAGAAGAAGAGCAAGACACATTCAAAGTTCTGTGAATTCAAAGCACTGGTCGAGAAGGAGTCGAGGAAGAAGGTGAAGGCTCTTAGGAGCGATAATGGTGGTGAATACATCTCGGACGAGTTCAAGGATTTCTGCAAGGCAGAAGGGATTCGTAGAGAGCTCATAGCTCCCCATAACCCACAGCAGAACAGGGTAGCTGAGCGGAAGAACAGAACGATCGTGGGTGCTGCACGGGCAATGTTGCATGATCAGGGCCTACCCCTTCACTTGTGGGCGGAAGCATGCAATACAACAGTTTATGTGCAGAACCGTTGTCCTCATAGGATACCTGGCATGAGTACACCCGAGGAGGCTTATTCTGGTAAGAAGCCTAATCTTTCTCATTTGAGGATTTTTGGTGCTAACGTTTACATGCATGTGACGAAGGATGCTAGGAAGAAGTTGGAGCCGACCGCAGAGGTTGGGATATTTGTGGGGTACACTGATACGCCCCACAACTATCGTGTGTATTTATGAGACAGTGGTAAAACTGTTGTGCGACGAGATATAAAATTTCAGGAGGAGAAAGCCATGAGGTGTTCACTTGAGAGGGAGCTACACTTGCATGCAGATGAGGAGCTATTAGTTCCTAAGGATGAGCTTCAGGACGTGGATCAGCCACAGGACGAGGTTCATGTAGTGGAAGAGACCACTCATGCAGCGCCAACCATCAGAGGGAGAAAGCGCTTGACAGAAGCTGAGCGACTGGCTCAAGATGCAGAGAAAGTTGTAGGACCACCTACAGCCCAATGCAGGCAGAGACAGTCACCTGATCGGTACACTGGATACATGGTTGATGAGCAAGTGTGTTGTGACTGAGCCATCCTCTTTCGAGGAAGCTATGGAGGATCCCGCATGGGTAGACGCCATGGTGGAAGAGTATGATTCTATTGTCAGAAACAGTGCATGGGAGATTGTTCCTAGACCGGAAGGGAAATCAGTGGTGGGTTCGAGATGGATCTACAAGGTCAAGCAGGTAGCTGACAGGAGTGTGGAGAAGTACAAGGCAAGATTTGTTGCCCGAGGCTTTTCATAGATTGAGGGGATCGATTATGAGGAGACCTTTACACCTGTCGCAAGGTATTCTTCCATACGGACGATTCTTGCTCTCTCAACGCAGATGGGATGGCACATTCATCAGATGGATGTGAAGACTACGTTCCTCAATGGAGTCATTGAGGAGGAGGTGTACATTGAGCAGCCCGAAGGCTTTGAGGTCTTCAGCAGCGAGTCGCATGTGTGCAGGCTCAAGAGAGCGTTGTATGGGTTGAAGCAAGCACCACATGCTTGGTACACACGGATAGACAATTATTTCACAGGACTTGGATTCTCCAAGAGTGAGGCAGATCCTAACCTATACCAGATTGTGGTGGAGGGTAAGTTGCTTATCATTGTACTGTATGTTGATGATTTGATTCTAACGGGTGATGAGCTGTTGATACTATCATGCAAGAAGGATCTTGCTACAGAGTTTGAGATGAAGGACTTGGGCCTCCTTCACTATTTCCTAGGATTGGAAATATGGCAGCGCAGTGGTAGATTGTTTGTTTCTCAGGGCAAGTATGCTCGGGAGATACTGGAGAAGTTCAACATGCATAGCTGCAAGCCTGTTGATACTCCTCTTCCTGGAGGTTAGAGGAAGGAGGATGCCACTTCGGGAGAAGAAGTGGATGCCACTGTTTATCGACAGTTGGTGGGGTCGCTGATGTATTTGGTCAATACACGACCCGATATATGCTATGTAGTTAACCAACTTTCACAAGCTATGGTTAAGCCTACCAAGCTCTTCTGGAAGGTGGGCAAGCATGTATTGCGCTAATTGAGAGGCACATCGGGATATGGTTTGTGGTACAGACAGGAGGATGAGGTGAAGCTATGTGGCTTCACGGATGCAGATTGGGCAGGGAGCCCAACGGAAAGAAAGAGCACATCAAGAGGGGTCTTCAGTATTGGATCGACAGAAGTTTCTTGGTACATCAGGAAGCAGAGATCCGTGGCACTCAGTTCAGTGGAGGCCGAGTATATGGTAGCAAGTTTGGCTACATGCGAGGCTATATGGATGAGGAAGATCTTGGTTGGTTTGTTCGGTTCTCATTTGGATCCTACTGTGATTTATTGTGATAACCAAAGTTGCATTAAACTCTTGGCTAATCATGTATTTCATGATAGATCTAAACATATTGACATCAGGTACCATCATATCAGAGATTGTGTGCAGCGGAGGATCATGTTACTTTCGTACAGTCCAACGGAGGATCAGGATGCTGATATTCTGACGAAGGCTCTCACCAGGAGTAAATTCGAGTACCACCGAGGCAGGATAGGGGTTGCTGATAATCCATATCTTGTTGAGAGGGAGTGTTGAGATTGCAACAAGATGATGGAGCTTAGTGAAAAGAGTCACCTTCACTAAGTGGGCCTGTAGGCTATTTTTGGCGCAAGTCTATTTTTAGGCTATGTCTATTTTTAGACATATGGATCATGTCTATGGATTGCAGGTTGCTGTTTATGGATGATTGGTCAAGTTGGGAAAAATAGATGGACTTCTATTTTTCGATGAAAGTGTGAGTGATCACAGTGTGAGTGATCAAAGTCTATTTTTAGACTAGCTGTCAAAAATAGAAAAGTCAAATATTATTGTCTCATAATAATATTTGGACTATAAACTTGATCTTATTCTCTTGGAGCACTTCAGTTTGAGCTACAAAGGTGGCACATGCAGATGTCAGAAGGAAATACGCTTTTCTTATGAGTCATTTGAGTTGTTGCATGCATGACTTCAGTTAGAACTCAATCAGTTGAGTTTGGTGGAGTTGATTGTGGAGTTGATGGAGTTGTGTTCAGTTTGACTTAGTTAAACTAGTTGTAATTAGTCTAACTGCAAATAGACTAATGATGAGTTGTTAAACTAATTATTAACTCATGATGCAACTAATGAATACATCAGTTAACTCAGTTGCATGTCAGTGCATGTTCAGTTCAACAAGGACAGGTGGTAGAGAATCAGATTGCTATCAGTTGTGACTATAGTTGCGCACCAGATCTTGCACAATCAAGGGATTGAGTATTCCAATGAGTTTGCTCACGTATTTTCCCAGTATTGTAGCCTTTTCTCACGTCCAACAAAGTGTGAGTGATTATTTTGAGGTGAAATACGCGTTTGGTAAGCCATTCTCATCAGTTCTTGAGCAGGTATTGAGCAGTGGAGGCAGGCAAGCAGTGGAATAGATTTGGAGATCAGATCTGAGCTGTATTGTGTGTAACAGGTGGAGCTGGTACTGGATTGCTTGTGATAAGCATTGTACTTTGTAATGTTACATGGTCTCAATCATTAATATACAGATAGTTGGGGTTTTTAGAGAGATGATTTCCCCGGGTTACATACTGTGTTAATGTGTGAATGCTCTTGATGTTTTATTGTTATTGATGCTACTATATTGATGATCAACGTAGAGGAGCTTATGTATTGTGTATGTATTCCGCAATAGTACATGATCAGGATAATCTCTGTTGAATATGTGTTAAATTATTCAAAATTTCTACATAGGCATCTCTTGGACATCCTAAGAAACTTCCTCCATCGAGATAGGTTTATATAGATTTCAATTATGCTCCTTTATAATCAGTCTTGGAATATGACTAAGAATATTTTCGATAGATTTTGATCTATCAATCAGGGGCTCTACTGTTATCTTCTAGAAATGTTGCAGCAACACCTCCTCAATGTCCTAGTGAGTTTCTTAACATTATTTAGATACATCCCTAATTCTGAGAATTATATTTGAGATTTTGTGATCGAGTGTATACCTGTGAAAGAATTTGGTATTCTTTTCTATATGTCGAGATCACATTCATTAATTTGTAGCTTTTACCATTTGAAATCCAACAAAATTGTTTGAAGGATTTAATGTCACACTCAATTATATCTTCCAAATACTTGTATCAATTTTTAGAGACTTTTGGATGTCTATCACTTCTAGAGGAAACATTAATGACTTGAAATACTTTGAAAATCCTCCTATTAGAATTTTTCATCTTTTCATCCATCTTTTTGATGTGAAATTTGTGGCTATTACACCACATAGTGTTGAATTGTTTCAATTGTGTAATGTCACACGTAAAAAATGCATTCTCAATTCATAATAATATTTATACCTAGAAATTATTTAAATTAAGAAAAGTACATGACATGTAAATCAATATATTATTAAAAAAAACTAAATAGTATTGGGGGATATGCTTACCTGTTTATCTTTAAACAATTTTCTAAATCAATTTTCCTCTTTGTATTGTTGGTATCTCTCTCACGCTCAACTTCATTGACCAATGTAACCACACCATGCCATGCTAAGTTACCATCAATTGATTTTTTCCATCATTCAATCCATAACATCATCCAGTCAATGTTGTTTGCACTATATAAATGTAATGCATCCCACTCTCATCCAAATATATTCAAAGAAAAAAATTAACATATGATTAGTTACCAAAGTATACCTTCATAATAAGGGATTATGTTGGAAGACTGAAATTCAATAAGTACGATGTAGATAAAAAAAAATGTCAAATGTGTTATAAATCTCCACCATATGCTCACATGCCACTTTCCTCATTCTCCACCATGCAAGCAAATGAAAATTTATGCTAATGAACGAGAGGAATTTTTATTACTTGCAACATGATGATGGGGGTGGTAGTAGCGATGTTGGTTCAAGCATGGCGCCTATGGATATACGTGCTTAAACTAGGTATCAACTAAGCATTAATATGGGAAGTATTACCTAGTGTAACGGATTCCAGTAGGTTTTACGATGGTCAAGTTTCCCTAGTACAAGGCGTGTCTAGGATGATTCCAATATTTTCCAGTAAAAGCACCCCTTCAACACTTTTACAAGAAATTTATTTGCAGATTTACAACAATAGATGGTAAAAATAATAGTGCACATGGTCCCTTGCTACACACTAGAGAAACAATGAGATGTGTTAGGGTGACTTCTGTATAGAGGGGCATGTGATTTCTTTATACATCACTATGCTAAGTTCATTATTTATGTATTGTTGTCATCAAATCTATGTTAGTCTTTATGGGGCCTAGGAACTACCATAGTTCGCCAGTCTTGGCCTTATTCTTAATTAACCATAGAAATTGGCTCTTTCATTTTCTTAAGTGATATTTCGGTTATTTACAGGGTTTTGGTTTATTTTTGGTTATATTTTATGGTGATGGGACCAATTTCTTTTGTTGGTGGACTAGAATGCATAGGTTGGTCAAGCGACATTGGGTTCTCATTGTCTTGGAAGGGCCACAAGCTTTTGGTGGTTTTATGGAGGGTTGGGTGTGCTGCTATAGAGAGAGATGACATGGTTAACCTCTCAGCTTGTGAATGCTATCCCTCACCCCCTGTATATGTCTAGAAGGTAGATATTTTAGTTCTAGGGGTATTCTATCTGGGTGTATTGATGTTTGTTGTTATGGAAATAGTTTTTCGGTTTGCAGGAAGTATTGTCATATAGGTTGGAGTGCAATGCCTCTTCAACGAGGTATATCTAGAAGTGGAATTTGAGACAGGGGTCAACAAGAAAGACACCTTGTGGGATATTCAGGCCATGGTGAGGCCTAAGACCTCAATCTAGTCCACACACTTGGAATCAAGGACTTAGTTCCTCCCAAGGAAATTGGCTATATTTTTTGGTAATTACATAGTGGAAAACAAATATGGTATGAGTGAGGATGGTAGGATTTTGGAAAATTTCATAAACGGATGTAATATTATGATATAATGAATAACTTAGATTCAGATTAAAAAAAAAACATTTATAACCATGCAAGAGAGATCACTAGTTAATAAAGAACGATATATATGCAAAATTTTAATAACTAAACAATTGAATGGAATGGTATAAATAGGGGGATAAATTTGTTACAAACATTCATCAGCTAAGAGAATGATAAGAAAATAAATGATGAAAGGTTTTTTATCATATTTTACATGAAATTTGTGTTAGTATAATGAAAAATTAATAGGTATTTAAAATATTATGTGTGTGTGTGTGTGTGGATTAACTGATTATATGTAACTAAGAGTTAGATTGTTAGAACATATTAGAAGAAAGATGCACTCCCAATACATACTTTATATTTTCAAAATAAAAATGGATTCATATATATATTTATAAAGGTAATGGATACAATTGGATTAAAATTTTTAAATAAATTATAGTGAATAAAGGAGCATAGCCTAGCCTTACCCAAACTAGCCTAGCCTAAACTAACCTAAACTAACCTAGCCTAACCTACCCCAATCCAGCATAGCTTAAGCTAACATAACCTAATGTATCCTAGCCTAGCCTAACCTAGCCTAACATAGCCTAACCAAGCTTAGGTTAGCCTTACCTAGCCTCATGTCGCTTTGCCTAGCTTAGCTTAACCTAACCTAACCTAGTGTAACCTAACCTAGCCTTGCCTAGCATAGGTTAGCATGGTTTAGCCTAGCCTTGACTAGCCTCGCAAGGTTAAGGCTAGCCTAACCTAATCTAGCCTATATAAACCTAGCATAGACTAGCCAAACATAACCTACCCTAAACTAGACTAGCCTAACCTTTCCTAACCTAACCTAGCTTAGTCTATCCTACATTAACGTAGCCTTGGCTAGCATACCCTAGCATAGCTTAACCAATCTTACCATATCCTAACATAGTACAAGCTACTTAGCTTAGCGTAACCTAGCGTAGCATAGCCTACCCTAGCCTAACCTAGCTTAACCTAGCTTAACCTAAACTAGCCAAGCCTAGCCTAAACTAACCTAGCCCAAACTAACATCGCCAAGCCTAACCTAGGCTTACCTAGCCTAGACTAACCTACGTTAGCCTAATCTATCCTAGTTTAGCCTTGCCTAACCTAACCTATCATAGCCTAGCCTAACCTTACTTAGCCTAACCTATGTAGGCTACCTAACCTAACCTATCCTAACCTATCCTAACCTCACCTAACCCAGTCTACCTGGCTTACCCAACCTACCTAACTTAACCTTACGAAGCCTAACCTATCCTAACATAACTAAGCTCGACCTAACCTTTCCTACCTAGCCTACCTAGCTTAACCTTACCAAGCCTAACCTAGACTAACAAAACTGACCCTAACATAGCCTACCTAACTTAATGGGACCAAGCCCACCCTAACCTAGCCTAACATAACCTACCCTAGCCTAACATAACCTACCCTAGCCTAACTGATCCTAACCAGACCTAGGCTAGCCTAGCCTAGGATAGCCTTCCCTAGCCTAGCATAGCCTTTCCTAGCTTCACATAGATTAAACTAGCCTATCCTAGCCTAAGGTAACCTAGGGTAGCCACCTTGCCTAGTGTAACCTAGGATAACCAAGCCTAACCTAAAATAGTGTAGCCTAGGCTAACATAACTTAGCCTAGCCTTACCTAGCCTAACCTAGTCTAACCTAATCTAACCTAGTCTTACACTAACCTTACCTAGCCTACTTAGACTAGCCTAGCCCAACAGACCTAGCCTAGCCTAGGCTTGCCAAGCCTAGACTTTCCTACCTAGCCTTTCATAGCCTAGCCTTTCCTAGCCTAGCCTCCCTTAACCTAGTCTAACCAAGCCTATCCAAAACTATCTTAACCTAGCATAGACTAACCAAGCCTAATCTACCCTAGCCTAATCTACTCTAGCATAACCTAACCTAACCTAACCTAGCCTAACCTATCCTAGCCTAGACTAACCTATCCTACCTTGGGCTAGCCTATCCTAGCCTATCCTAGCCTTTCCTAACCTAGTCTAGCATTGCCTAGCCTAGTCGAGCCCTGCCTAACCTAGCCTAGCCTAACCTAGCATGGCCTGGCTTAGCCTAGCATAGCCTAGCCTGACCTCGCCTAGCGTAACCTAACATAAGTTACCCTAAACTAGCCTACCCTAATCTATCTAACCTAACCTAGATTATTCTATCCTACATTAACCTAGAGTAGCCTAGCTTACTCTAGCATAGCTTAGCTACTCTTACCACAACCTAGATGAACCTAGCCTACCTAGCCTGGCATAGCATAACATACCATAGTCTACGCTAGCCTAGCTCAACCTAGCTTAACATAAACTAGCCCGCCATAACCAAATCGAGCCTAAACTAACTTAGCCTAGCTTAGCCTTGCCTAGCCTAACCTAGCCTAGCCTAGCCTAGCTTAGCCTAACCTACATTAACCTAGTCCATCCTAGTTTATCCTAGTCTAAACTAACCTAGCCAAACCTAACCTATGCTAGCCTAGCCTATCCTACCTAGGCTACCGAACCTAACCTATCCTAACCTAACCTAGTATACCTAGCTGACCTAGCCTACCTAATCTAACCTAACCAGGCCTACCTAGCTTATGGGACCTATGTAGCCTAACTAACCTAACTTATCCTAACACAACCTAACTTCGCCTATACTAGGCTAGCCTAACCTAGCCTAGCCTAGCCTAGGTTAGCATAACCTCCCCTAACCTATTTTAACCTAGCATAACCTAGCCTGCCTAACCTCCCTTAACCTAGCCTAACCTAACCTAACCTAATCTAACCTAGCCTAACCTAAACTAGCATAACCTTGCCTAGCCGAACCTAGCATAGCCCAACCTAGCCTAGCCTAATATAACCTAACCTAGCCTAGTGTAACCAAGCCTAACCTTGCCTAGACTAGTCTAGCATAGCATAGCCTAGCCTAACCTAGCCTTGCTTAGCCTAAGCTTGAATAGCCTGGCCTAAGGTAGCCTGGCTAAACCTGTTTTGCAAAAAAACAGGCAGATTAACCGAGAAATAGCTGTTTCAAACTAGACGGGGAGGCAACACTGCATGCACTGCGGGGATCACCCTCTGTAACTTCTGTTCACCGAAGCTCCTTGGGAATTTGTTCAATGGTTCGATTGCTAGTGATGTGGGGGCGAGCTCTGGGATTTTGGATTTGAGCAGAATATGACAGTGGTTGGTAACACGTTTAAATGCCATTAAATGCGATTAATACCCGTAGGTCATCGCTGCGGTGGAGGCGGGCAACTAGACGGGCAGAAACACAGCAAACATCAGGTCACCGGAGCTTGGTGAGATGTAACATGCGATGGATGCATGGTCGGGTCGCCGGAGCTTGGAGAGATGTAACATGTAACATGCGATGGATGCATGGTCGGGTCGTCAGAGCTTGGCGAGGTGTAACATGCGATGACGTAAGGAGGAGTTGTAAGGATGCGCATTAATGTTTCTATAGAGGTGGAAATAGCTCTCGCCATGGAGGCATTGTCACGCCCCCAAGCCGACAGTAGTCTTTCAACCGCTCTTAGCGAGGTGCGGCACCACCGAACACTTCCTTTTCACCAATACTTATGTTCGTGGACTACGCCTAACCACTTACTCCTACTTAGTTTGTGTTTCGCAACCAAGTATTATTATGTTATCCTTTATACCAATGAACACCCATATACATTCATTATCATCAGCAATTATAAATGAGAACACAATTGCACAGTATAAAAGGAGTGGCAACTCCCTGAACAATGGGTCTGCCCAATAATATATTATACAATAGTTTACAAAGCTTTACAAGCATACTTGGAAACCCCAAGTTTCATACTTAGCCAAATTTACAATCTTCGGCAAACTCGGTTGCCCAGCTCGTCGGCACCTCTGCACGGTCGTCGCACGACTCACCAACCCTTCGTTCACCTCGTCACATGATCGTGTTGTTTGCCCAACTTGGGCGTGCCTCCAAGTCGCCACACATGGGCGCCTCTGCGCGAGACACACCTCCGTTCACAATCTCAACACTTCACCAAGTCACCGTGCACACTTGCACGACGGGCGAGCGCTCACCTGAGCCACCCAAGAACCCGTGCCAAGTCGTTGCACAAACCGGGCGCCACACACCCATGCACGCCTCACCCAACTGTCAAGCAACCCTGCCCGTGCCCTTCACCCAAAACCAAGATGAGCGACTAACTCCGTGCGGCCTTGCCCAAGGATGGGAGCATCTCCAAACTGCGCCTCTCTTCCTTTGCTGCGCCTTCACATTGTTTTGCACACTCTTCTTTTTTGAGCGATAAGCGAATGTGTTGACGGTGGAAATGCCATCCACGCACTCCCAATATATATGCAAGGCAGGGCGAGGTCGTGGCTACCCAGCCAACATGCCCACGCCTCTACACGCCACCGCAAATGCTTTAAACATTAAGTCGGCCCATCATCAAATGTTCGTCGGCCTTCATATGTTTACACCACGTCTCCATGCATATAAACTCCAGCTCGCCCTCCTTATGCCTTCGCATTATTCCCCAATGCCTTCGCACAAGTCTGAGCTTGCACATATGTTGTTCGAATGACCTTCCACCTGCAGTCACACTCTGCCCAGTCGCGGTCGTTCATCGGTGGAATCGCAGGTCGTTACATCCTCCTCCACCTGAAATCATTGTCGTCCTTGACAACATACCATCTTGGTAGTCATCCACCAAGATCATCATCAATGTCTGTCTCATCCTCGGTCCATGATGTCAACTCTTCCACATACTGCAACATATGTAGAACTCCATCTCCACCATGTGTTGTCCTCATCATGTGAACTGTCCTCCTCGTCTGTCTGATGCCCGCATCTCTCCGTGCACTTCCGGACCCCATGTTTGAACTAGTTGGGTAGTTAATCCAACTGTCACGCTCAAGCCATGAGAGTGAACATCCTTATGCCTTCACTAGTCTATCTTGGATTCTTGCCACATCTCGGACTCACTAAGAATCTCACTACCATGCTCAGGTCCATGGAAACTCCATCCCATCTGCAACATGTCATGATGCTTGATGCCAAGCCATCCCTGCACCATCTGTCATACTTTCTCAACCTGTTTTAAGGACTCACTGCCATGAGCAACTAAAAATGAGCCCCATCTTCTTGTCATCTAAGAAGATGTGGAGGGGGTAGAGCCTGAAGGCTCACCCTCACTAATCATCTCAATCCATCTGTTAGGATTTTCTATCTCCATCCTCTATAGATAAGTGACCTGATCCTCCTCCCTGACATTCGGCCTCACATCTGTCTCATCATCATCATCATCATCCTCAACCGCTTCTAGCCTTCTTGACAAATCCAAGATACTATCTGAAAGAGTCCTGATGACCAATGATTGCTCGGTAAGCTTTGTCTCAACCTTGGACAACCACTTACTCATGTCTTCCATATGCTTTTCATCCTCCATTTGCATCATTGCCAACTTACAATCAGGCCTTGTCACTCCAATGGTTGGTACACCAATGGGTACATCTTCCCTTCCATCGTAAATGTATAGCTTCCTCAAATGTGGAACAATCATAGCATCAAATTGTTTCATGAATTCCATTCCTAGCACAGCCTCATAGTCATCAATCCGCACTATAGTGAAGTCGACCTTCCCTGTCCACTCACCAAGTGTTTTGTCCACCTTTTCAGCTACACCAAGAACATTATCAGGAGGAGAATTGACTGTCTTCATCTGTGCCTTCACTGGTACAAATTTCAGCCCAATTCTTCTCACAGTATCTTCTCCCATGAAGTTGTGAGAGGCCCCACTATCCACCATAGTGAGTATATCAGCACCTCCAACCTTCATCTGAACATACTCCACCTGTTCCTCTCAGGATCCCTCCAAGAGATCACTTCTGTAGCAGCACCACCACCAAGTATCTACATCATCCCCACAGAAGCTTCTTCATTCTTTGTAAGATTGTGCAATGCAACCACTTTCGGTTTGGAAGGACAAGTCTTCACCATATGTGGCCTAGCACATATCCAACACTTCAAGGCCTTCTTCATCTTCGAATTATCATCCAATTTCTAATCATCATCCTTCTTCTTATCTTTCGGCTTATCGGACTTCTTCTTCCTATCATCAGAAGTCTCATCATAATGCTCCACCAACCTGTCCACAGCAGCAAAAGCTTCCTCAAGTGTTTTAATCCTCTGCCTCTTCACTTCATTGCGTGCCCACGGCTTTAATCCAATAATGAAATTGAACACCTTGTCCCTCTCCGCCATGTCAGGAAGTTCCAGAATCGCACTTGCAAACTCCCGCTGATATGTCTAAAGGTTCTTGGTCTGCTTTATGAACTTAATTTTCATCCTTGCTTCCCACGTTTGATCCTGAGGACTGAAATGGGTTTGCAAAGCTTTTTTCATCTCATCCCACGAAGTAATGTCACTAGCACTACCATTGGCAATCTGATACATCCTCCTTCACCACCACATCTTAGCATCCTTTGTCAAGAACTGAGCAGCTACCTTGACCTTCATCTCATCATCAGATAGACCCAAGCATTCCAAGTATTGCTCCATGTCCCATAGAAATTTTCCAAGAGTCTTTGCACTCCTTGTACCATCATAATATTTTGGTTCCTTAACTTTCACATGAGGCACTCCTCCACCTGAGTTATGCCTCACGTCCTTCTTCAACACTGCAATCTCATCTCTGGCTTCATCAAGAGATTTTCGCAAACCCACGATCTCTGCAAGACCTTGGTCTCTTGCCTCTTCAACCTCCTTGACCCTTACTTCAAGTTGTGTACACATAAGATCAGTGTACTCGTGTTGAGTCCAGAGTTCCTCGAGCTCTTCCCTCATCTTTGAACTGGCCTCTTGATCTCTCTCTATCAAATCCATCTTCTTATTCCAGGAAGCTTCCAAGTCCTCCATCTTCTCCAACACTTTTTCCATAAGTGCTATAGTAGCATCCTTCACATCGTGACTAGACCCAGCCTAAGATTCAGCTGCCATTGCTAACAGCTTCCTTCTTCTTTTTGATCTAGTTTCAACCATCCAACAGCGTCACCAAGATGCCTGCAACCTGAACCATCTCTTGTCCCACTTGTATGTGAAACAGCTTCCTTCGCTTGCAAGTACCTGCTTCACTGTCTTCAACTGTCAAGCTTCTTCAACCCTGAATCAGCTTCAATATCTGCACTTTGTCACGAGCAACCCAGCTTTGATACCACCTGTCACGCCCCCAAGCCGACGATAGTCTTTCAACCGCTCTTAGCGAGGTGCGGCACCACCGAACACTTTCTTTTCACCAATACTTATGTTCGTGGACTACGCCTAACCACTTACTCCTACTTAGTTTGTGTTTCACAACCAAGTATTATTATGTTATCCTTTATACCAATGAACACCCATACACATTCATTATCATCAACAATTTTAAATGAGAACACAATTGCACAGTATAAAGGGAGGGGCAACTCCCTGAACAATGAGTCTGCCCAATAATATATTATACAACAGTTTACAAAGCTTTACAAGTATACTTGGAAACCCCAAGTTTCATAGTTAGCCAAATTTACAATCTTTGACAAACTCGGTTCCCAGCTCGTCGGCGCCTCCGCGCGGTTGCCGCACGACTCACCAACCCTTCGTTCACCTCGTCGCACGATCGTGTTGTTTGCCCAACTTGGGCATGCCTCCAAGTCGCCATACACAGGCGCCTCTGCCCGAGACACACCTCCATTCACAATCTCAACACTTCACTAAGTCACCGTGCACACTTGCACGACGGGCGGGCGCTCACCCAAGCCACACAAGAACCCGTGCCAAGTCGTTGCACAAACCAGGTGCCACACACCTATGCACGCCTCATCCAACCACTGGGTAACCCTGCCCGCGCCCTTCACCTAAAACCAAGATGAGTGACTAACTCCGTGCGGCCTTGCCCAAGGATGGGCACATCTCCAAACTGCGCCTCTCTTCCTTTACTGCGCCTTCACCTTGTTCTGCGGACTCTTCTTTGTTGGGCGATGAGTGAATGTGTTGATGGTGGAAATGCCATCCACGCACTCCCAATATATATGCAAGGCAGGGCGAGGTCGTGGCTACCCAGCCGACCTGCCCATGCCTCTACACGTCACCGCAAATGCTTTAAACATTAAGTCGGCCCCTCATCAAATGTTGGTCGGCCTTCATATGTTTACACCACGTCTCCATGCGTATAAACTCCAGCTCGCCCTCCTTATACATTCGCATTATTCCCCAACGCCTTCACACAAGTCTGAGCTCGCACATATGCTGTTCGAACGACCTTCCACCCATAGTCGCACTCTGCTCGGTCGCGGTCGTTCATCGGTGGAATCACAGGTCGTTACAGGCATGGTCGGGTTGCCGGAGCTTGGAGAGATGTAACATGTAATTTGCTATGGATGCATGGTCGGGTCGCCGGAGCTTGGCGAAATGTAACATGCGATGATGTAAGGAGTTGTAAGGACGCACATTAATGTTTCTATAGAGGTGGAAATAGCTCTCGCCATGGTGGTTGGTTCACATACATACTTTAGAACCTGATTTTACAGCACATGCGGATTCAACGATATGACCCATACATCCGATAGCTCTATCTTTCCAACGTCCTCAAGCCAGACCAATCTAACTAAAGTTTTCCGACGCCCTGCCAGATCAATCTGACTTAATTGTTCTGACGTACGTAGTTAATGCAGTAAAGGTAGTTGGTATATTTCAAACTGGCTAGCGAAGCAGGAAATTTCAAAATTTGAAATGAAATCCACACCGATCACCCCAAGATTATGAGCTGAAAATCATTCAGAAATCTATGCATTTTATTCTTTCAATTTCTTGTGAACAAAGGAGTGCATTCATAAAATACTTAAGGACCAGAGATTGTCATTTAGTCATGGATCTCATCGCCCAAATCTCCTTAGCGTTCTCATCAGTACTGCAAACGCAGATTGGAAGAGTTCCTTCCCCCTCTTTTCTTCAAAGGAGAAGAGAAGAGCTAGCCCAAAGTAGCTCATTGTAAAAGTTGCAAGCTGTGGTGAATAGAAATTCGGTTCAGATAGCTTTTTAAATATTCATCACAAGTTTATCGTTATTTTTGTGCAAAATGCCATGGCCATCATTGGCCCTCCAAACGTTGCTGAATTATTTTAAATGCAGTTGACCCTAATATAGGTGAAGCAAATACAATACTTCCAAGGAAGCAAATTTTGGATCTCAGAATGTGAAAGAACCACCATACGAACCGGCAACCAATAAATCCAATGCTATTGGTCCATTAATGCTTAGGATTTATTGGTTGTCAATGCTTTTTGTCGCTACCATGAGCATGCATGTTGCTTCATGAGCATTCGTTTTCTGATCGCCCCATATTTCTGAGCCAAAGCCAAAGGGACCTAGAGGAATCTGCAATAGACCCACCCAACTCCCGAGCATGTCTTTTCACTGTATCTAGTACATAATCTCATTGGGCCCAAACAGCCACGTATGTTATGTTTGGTGAATCTTCAATCCAGATAAGGGTTGCCGGGAGCCATGGAGTAACGAGGTAAATGTCTAAGGCTTTGGGTGAGGAATTGGAGGTCTCTCGCCCCGGGGCAACAAATGCACCAAAAAAGTGGGAAATAATGAAAGTGGGATTGATCTCTTTCTGCACGCCGTAGCGGCTTCGTCCAATCGACCGTGAACTTTTCTTATTGGAAGATTCGACCTCTCGCTCAGGAAGAGAAAGAATGAGGGCCACTCAACTCCTATATGACTTCAGCCATGAAGAAAATCCGAACGGACCAATTCTGAATGAAGAAAATCCTCTCGTACCTACCTGGCAAACCAGGGACGCGACCAAGCGAATCAGGGGAGCGGATCAGTCGCATAAATGGCTAAGACTTCGCATCCGCATATCCAGCGGGGTAGCTCGCTACAGGTGAAAATAACTGGCATATTCGACGGTGATTAGTCTCAGATCCGATCGCTCGCATAAACAACAGAGATAAATTGCCTATCAGCGTAATGGCCTGCAGATCTGGCTGTGATAAGCCGCTTAAAAGCTGATAATTCGCATATTCGATGACGATAAGTCGCGGATCAGCTGATAACTCGCATATCCGATGATAATTCGCGTATCAGATTATAAGTCGTGTACACAAGCATGATAATTCGCGTAACTCATGTGAGAGCTCGCATAACGAGAATTAATCTGCATATTCCGTGGCGATTACTAATATATCCGGCTGAAATACTCGCATAAACGGTAAAAACATGTCGGATATCAGTGTAATGATCAGCATATCATACACTGATAACCGCGTATCACTGAATAACGCGCCTATCTGGTGGGGATAACTGGTGTATCACTGAATAACGCGTCTATCTGGTGGGGATAACTGGCATATCACCTTAGTGATGCGAATATTCTGCGGTTATAATTCGCGTATCGAACGATTACTGGTGATAATTCAGATTTCACACGATAACTCGCATAACCACTGGTGATAAGCACTCGAATATTGTGTGGGATCAGGTGATAATTCGCGTCAATAGTGATAATGGCATACCTATTGACGATAACCGCATATCCAAGGCGGTTAACTCGCGGCGGTAATTGCATATTGTGAGATGATAATACGCGTATTCAACTGAATTTAATGGCATAAGCGATAACTGGTTTATGCCGCGAGATATATCAAGTTCTGCCCGGCAAAGAAAAATGGGCATGCAGGTCGAAAGGTAGTAGCTCCTTCAGTTTGGGTTGAACGCGACATACCAGTCGATTCAGAGTATGAGATTCTAATAAATTTGGAGGCGTGTATACCAGGGACGACGTCATTACGCAGAGAGGAAAGGCGGAAGGGATTTTGTCAAGGTTTCAGCTAACACAGCCTCCATTCACTCTGATGTTGAAGTGCCTTTGAATATTTGTGGGTAGGGTTTGTAGGTATATCTTTAAAAACTGGTGTCTCTAACCTACAATTTACCTCTTCGGAATCGACAAGTTGAGCCATGGATAGGCCACCTCTCATTGTACCTCACACTGACATATGGAAGAAAGAACGGCTCTCTGTCGATCCAGAGGCAAATTATTTTCCTGCTGCAGCAACCAAATCTACTTGAAGGTTTTTAATATATTGTTCCGCTTTAGCGGTTTTCTCTCATTTTGTGATGAGACCGCCATTTTGGAACCGGGTTTGATTAACATTTTCTCTGATAAAAGATCTGGTTTCCACAGTTATCTATTACACAGTTCTCATTTATGAAATTTCTACCAATTTTCCTCTAATGTGACTTGGCCTCTTGCAGAAGGTAATGGAGTTTCCAAGGCAATTTTGGCCTCTTGTAGAAGGTAATGGAGTTTCCAAGACAGTTTTAGAATTGATGTGACTTGGCCTCTTGTAGAAGGTAATGGAGTTTCCAAGGCACGTTTAGAAATAATTTTACACCGACTAGTGGAAATGGGCTTCATCGTCTACTATCCTGTCGAAATTAAAGTATTGTTAGTTTGCATCTGATTATATGAATATGTGATTTCTAAAACGTAATGTGAGGCAGAAATGTATAATTATTTAAATATAAAACATCGTTTATAATTATTTTATTATAAAAATATATAAAATATGAAACTTGAAATAATTTTATATTGGTAAAATCAAATTATTAAAATGTATAAGGTAAAAATTGAAATAAAAAAAAATATATATCATAAAGATCGCCACATAAATAAAGAAGAAAACAAATAAGAAATCACCACATTTTAAGTTATTTATTTGAATTTAAAAACTGAAGTTATTTATTTGAATTTAAAAACTGAAGTAAGAAAACAACAATATTGAAGTTAATATTGCTGCCTCCTCATCTAGGTTTTAAAATAGAGATAGAAAACCATAAAAATGAAGATATAGAGAATGAATTTTTGAATCTGATAGAGTTGAGTTTCCCCTCCCTAGCTTTAAATTTTGTAGAAGAGTTCCACATTTAGAGATGTTCTGTCATTTTCATTTTTAATAGTTCTATGGGTCATATAGTTTTGGGTAAGCATAAATTTCTTAGTTAAAATTAAAGAAAAAAAAAAAAAAAAATATTGTTTTGATTTAAAAGCCTAATGTAAAATATAATTAATGATATTTAAGTAATATTATAATTAAAGTTATAGATAAATTTTGGAATATGAATAATTAAAATTTATAAAATATTTTATGCCATTTTAAATTAATTATATTTTTTATGATAATAAATAAATTTTATTTTATATCATAAACAATTTTTAAATTTTTTTTTGTTTTGTTTTAAAATAAGAAACTTTTCAAAAGTTTTTAGTTTGAATAGTTTTATGAAGAATTTGTTTCCTTCTTAGCTTATATATTATATCTATATCATTGTCTATATATTGATTGGTTTCTTCTAAGCTTCTCATTCAATTCTATGATTGTTCTCTTCTAAGATTTTGATACAATTTTATATTTTTCTTTAGGAGCCACACTCTTTTGTGAAAACATGAATACTTTTTCAAGCTCCACTCAATTCAATTCAAATTATTGTGCTTAATTTTGCCATTAATTTTTCTAGATAGTTATTTTATTTGTAGAGAAAAATCACTCTAGTTATCAATTGATGGATAGGAAAACAAGGTTGACACCCACCAATTTATTCAGGCCCAGACACATGGTTTGTATATTATTGTTGTAACAATGTTGAGAGGTTATAGTTGCCCATTTATTTGATGTAAAAGTAGTGATTAAAAATGAAGTCATTATGGATTTGATGAAGTTAGTATTTATCTAGACATCCTTCTTAATAGAAATATATTTTGGAAACAAAATTTTCCATCCTCTATATATTGAATATAGGCCATCTTCTAATGAGTGTAGATTTTTATGTTATATTACGTTATTGAGCTCGTACTATGCACCATTCCAAACAAGTTTGAAAAAATAGTCTTTAGATTACTTGTGCATGATGTGATTTTTACTTATATGGGAAAATAATCATCCTTCAATACCTTCTTATTGTAACCCTATAAATTAATAACCAAATTAGTGTGTTTTTTCATTGTTAGTTATATATTAGATCAAATGAAGTACCTTGTGTGAACGGGGAGATAATTGAATTGGAACCAAAAGTTGGCTTTCAACATACTTATTACATTCCCTTATGTGGGAGAGATCATAATGGTTCATGCCTTTCCTTGGGGGTTTCTAGCTCCCCTTACAAATTAACAACCAAATTAGTGTGCTTTTTCATTGTTAGTTTTATATTAGATAAAGTGAAGTACCTTGTGTGAGTAGAGACATAATGGATTTGGCACCAAATTTTAGCTTTAACTACATTCCCTTATGTGGTAGAGATCATACTCATTCATGCCCTTACTTCCTGAGTTCTAGCTCCCCGACTCCCATAGAGAGGCTTAAAGGGGATTTTCCCTTTAGTCATTAGATTTTTTCTGTTGCTTTTTCTAAATTGTATTTGGACGGACATCCTAAAAACATGATAACCATGGAAGCCATGAATTGGGTAAAATGTTGGACTTGGTTTGGGACTTAGTAAAGCTAATTAGGTAGAGTAATTGGTTTGTTAGCAAATCCATCAAGGTAATGAACTCTCAAGTCACTAAAAATTATGGAAATTTTGGTTGGGAGATGGTTATTGTCACCCAGCTAAATAGAAAGGATTGAGAAGCACATAATTTGTTATTAGGGCTCGGCTAATAGATCCGTGGAGTTTGATTAGACTTGACAACAGACATTTTGATGACTAAAAACTAGACATACCCTTGCTTGGGGAAGCTCTGGCTCTGGTGACTCCCATAGAGAGGCTTAAAGGGGATTTCCCCTTTAGTCATTAGAGTTTTTTACTCTTTTAAGAACTCTTGGTACATATATCTAGAAATTCTCACAAACATAGACATTAATAATTGGGTGAAATGTTGGATTTAGTTTGGGACTTAGTAGTGCTAATTATATAGAGTACTCCTTTTGTTAGGCCTAAGCTGAAATGTCCATGTAGTTTGGATAACTTGGACAGTAAACTCTTAAATCACTAAAATTTAGACAAAACTAGAAAACTTCTTTGGGAAAACATTTTGTCACCCACCTACATAGGAAGGACTCATAGCACATGGTTTTTTATTAGGTCGCGGGTGATCATCCTTGATAATGAAAATTTTGATCATTAAAAGTAGGCATGCCCTTGCTTGGGGGATTTTTCCCTCGAGTGAGCCCAATATAGAGAATAAAAGGGAATTTTCCCTTTAGGCATTGCAGTGTTGTTTCTAGCCTTTTAAAACTCTATTGGTACACAAATCCAAAAAATCGTGAGAAATATAGAAGCCATGAATTGGGTAAAATATTGAATTGGTTTTAGACTTAGTAAATCTAATTATATAGAGTACTTGGTTTGTTAGCCCTTAGTTGGAAAATCCATGGAGTCTAGCTAGTTAACTCATATATCACTAAAAATTAGGAAAAAATGGAAAAATTATTTGGAAGAATGTATTTTGTGGCCTACCTTAGTAGGAATGACTATAAAGCATATAGTTTGTTATTAGACCTTAGGGGGTAAATCCATGGAGTCTAATCAGGCTTGACAATGAAATTTTTACACTTTTATAGGGAGGAGTGAAAAATAATTTTAGTTGTAGCTCTTTTATTGTAGAGATGATTGTTTCTATTTAATTTTTTCTTGTTTGTGGTAGCTTTGGAGAAAGTTTGGAATAAAGCATTAGCACAAGTTGCAGTACCTTGTCTCTTTTGACCTATGTAAAGAAGAACTGTTACTTTTGAGGTTGTAGCCTCCTTTGAGGATGCCATTGTACTATGTGTACATATTTGTGTGGAAGTACCTAGGAAAAATGTTTCCCATGGAAAATCAATTGAACCTTTCTTCACTAAGAATATATTCAAATTCTTTATTAAGAGTAAAACATTTAAATATTGATGGTACAATGAGAATGCCCAATGTGAAAGAGATTGTCAAACTAAGTACAAATTCTTGATAAAACTAGATAGAGGAAGTAGAACAATAAAACTAAGAAAACAAGAAGTTTTTCCTTGTAAAAATGCAAAACCCCTTATACCAAAATTAATGTAGAAAGAGATTAAAAATCAATAGGGTTACATCTCAATGTGGATATCCTTAGAGGTCCTATAATTACATCACTGATGTGGGTTTTAGTACCTTTTGTTTCTTTTCACCTATGGTAAGAAGATTTTTTTCTTTAAACCCAAGCAAATATGTGGTTGTAACATCTCTCAAGGATGACATTGTATCATGTCTATATAATTACATGGAATTACATACAAGAACATTACCTAGAAAAAATCAATTTGATGTGTTTTGGTTGACAATATACCAAAATCCTTGATTGAGAGCATAGCCCTTTATACATAGTTAGTGCCACGGGATTTAATGATGTGGAAGAGACGGTGAAAATAATTAGACATTATTGAGAAAATTAATGATGAAGTATAAGGACAAAATTCATAAATAAGGTAGTCTACCTTGCAAATCCGCAACAAAATTAAAGTACAATGAGATCAGTAAACCAATAGGAAAGCACCCTAAAAATAAAGAGGAATATAAATATGAATAAATGAAAAACTACAAGATATAAATGGGGAAGCAATTCGTTATGTATAAAATTACTAAAATTATATATATTTGTATATGATAATATAGTAAAATGTTTTATATATGTTTTTTAATAAGACACTCTTATTACTATCATATAGCCATTTTAATTGAGATCCATTAAATATTGAGGAGGAAAAAGTTTAGGTGTAAGCCTTGTGGACCTTGTTAGAACTAGTTAAGGTGATTGACCTTTTGAGACAACAAATTGATGTACGAGACACTTATATTTCTAACAAGGGACCCCCCTCTGCATGTCGATTTGATTTCTTAGTGTATTAAAAAGTACATATCCGCTCCATTTTTTTATTTGAACTTAAGACATACAAAGAGAATCATTTTTTCACCATTAATCCCATAACCATTTTAAGTCTCACATTCACAAGATATGGAGGCCTTATCAATGTATTAATGTTGTAATGAATTTACCTTGAGGCCTTTATATTTAACTTGTCATTCTTTTTTATATGCTACATTCCTTTTCACATATATGCAATTTAAAAATTAATGTTTTTTTCTTCTTTTGTCTCTCTCTTTTCTTATATGTTCTTAACATTCTTGTACCTTATTTTCCTGTTTTTCACATAAATAAAACACCATTTTCAACAACTTTTCCATTTTGACCTATTTCTCTTACAACTCCAACTTTCTATTATTCACTTGTTAGTCACATGAGAATTAAACATTTTATGTTTACAAAATGTTATCCTTTTATCTATTTACTTTATGTCAATTTGGCCTTTGAGATATTCTCATTCTTCCTTCCACACATGATCTCTCTCTCTCTCTCTCTCTCTCTCTCTCTCTCTCTCTCTCTCGCTCTCTCTCTCGCTATATATATATATATATATATCTGTGTGTGTGGGTGTGCGTGCGTGTGTGTGCACAAATGCTTTTCACAACCTTCTAATTTAGCAAGATTGAACATTGAGGTAAATATTTTATACTTTGTTTCCTGGTGGACTCTTTAGAATGATATGTGATATTAGCATTGTATTAGAGTTTTAGTATATTGAACTTGGCTTCTTTATATGTAACTCCTCATTCTTTTTGATATATTGGGTTTATTTTGGAATATGCATCTTAAAAATGACTTTTATTGTCTTCTTTTGACACTCTTTTCTTGTATGATGTTGATATTGTTTGTACTTTTTTTCATGTTTTATGCATGAAATAAAATAGTCCATTTTCAACCACTTTCTTTGTTCAACCTATATCTCTAAAACTCCTTCATTATGTTTTTCGCTTCTTATTCACATGATAATTAATTATTATGTTTTGCACAATACTTTCTTGATATCTATTTATTTTACATTAATTTGGCCTTTTGTATCTTATTTCCATTTTTCCTTCTACTCATTAACAAAATGAAATAACATTGTTAGAGAGGATTTTGTGAAAAATTGATTACAATGCTTGAAAAACTACTTTAGAACTAAAATAATGTTTATAATATAGTTGGAGAGGGGAGAGAATTGTTTAATATCCACACTATCCACTTGAAATCTCCACCCTAGAGTGAACATGAGGGGGTCCAAGAAAACAATACAAATTCATCTTACAACCAATTAATATTTTAGTAGGAGTGTCGGTAGCATTGTTGGCACCTACATTGGCATAATGATCATGGTAAGTTGGGATGTATATGCTACCCTAAACCAAAATTTACAACTATTGTGAGATAAAACATTAGAGAAGAAATTTTATACTTAGAAAGTATTCCAAGCCACAAACATTATTTATCATCATGTTTATTGTTGACATATGTCCACATAATATGTCCTAAGGATTAGGAGAGTGGGTGACTTATGAGAAAGTAAACATTGTTGGGAAGCTCAAACAAATCCTATTATTTCTATTGAAACTAATTCTACAATACATTAAAATTCTCCCAATTAAAAATTAATAATAATTAAATGGAATGCTAGTGCAAGAAATATAGAGATGTCAAAGAGCACATTGTTGCAAAGAAAACCACATAATTAATACATAACATCGAATATTTTATGAACAATTTATTCGCTTATTTTTTCAATTTAGATTTTTTTAATTCTTCGTGGGTTTAGTTTCAATGTCAAAAATTGGATTTATTGGAGTTTTTCAATAATATGTATGCTTGTTCTATGGAGCATGTTGTGTGGATGTGAATAATTAAATATTTACAAATAAATTAAATGTGATGGTGGATCAAAATGCATATGTATTCGATGATGAATATTAGTGAGAAGTAGAATATTTGTATCTAGTTTAGTAAAATTTATGCATTCCCTAAACCCATTATTCTTTAAAGAGATTATAGAAAGTGCAAGTACTAGAGGTGAAGAGGATGCATGCTAAAATTGTGGGAAAGTTCCTTAACATCTGAAACTCACTTTCCTATAAATTTAAAATCATTGTGATGCAACTCAAGGGGTAGGCATCTCCATAGTGTGGGATGTAGTGTTTTCACATGTCTTGGTAATAGCTCCACCGAATTTCTAGTTAAGAAAAATAGTTGTTAAAAATGTCATAGTGGAAAAAGAGATTTCATTAGAAATTACCAACCATCATTGAACAAAAAAATGAAAATAATCAAATAAGGGATTTATAAAGTTAGTGAAAATTGATTTCACAAGACATCAAACAATTGGTTACAAAGTTTTTAGATATTTGATGATGTTAAATAAAAAATAAAAGGAAAATAAAATGATGAAATGTAATTTTTTTTTTTTTAATCTCTATGAAATGTGATCATATTAATAATAAAATTTGAAAGATTATGTTGATAAAGTGTTGGAAAACTTATCACCCCATTTCTATGGAAATGGAATTTGCATTAAGCCTTGAATAATGATTTTTAGCTTGCAAGAAATGTGTGTACTACTTTTATCAAAATGCCTAAATACTCTAATGGTGAAGTGCACAAATGATGGATTTATAATTATTTCACTTATTGAAATTAGTTTTACCATTATTTCTTAAATAAATAGAATTAGATGGAAACTAATCTCTTTGATAGTAAATTTTATTTGTATTAAATCACACTGAGTAGAAATAAAAGTATAGTGTAAGTGGTGAGTTTTTCTTGTTTTTTCTAATCAAAATGAATTTTGGCTTTGCCCATGCTTTCTTGTGGTTTTACTTCTTGGTTACATTAGTTCTTTGAGGCTAGCTTAATATATTTTTTAAAAAATGACCATTGTAGTCACTAAGAAATCTAAAAATGACCTAACAAACTTTAAGAGAAGGTTTGTCAATTGAATGGAAGAAATGCACAATTTTATAATCCCCTCTAATAACTTGAAGAGGAGGGATTTTCATTATTTGTACCATGCTTTGGTTGTGTAATTTACAAGGATATTACCCAATACTAGAAATTTAGAGGATTGGATCAATAAGAGTTGGACACACCATTTGAATGCTAATGCCTTCTTTTATTTCTATCAAAAATTTTATTATGCATTTCACTTCTAGTTCTAAGGATAATGATTTTGTTTTTTGAAATGGACCCTTGATTTGAAGCTTTTGTGGCATTTATTTGAATTTTCGATCGTTAGGTTTCAACCCAAAATGGGAGGTTCCAATTAGTACCTCTATGTGGGTCTAGCATCCCTTCTCACTTCTCAATCTACCAAACTTGAAAACTTTGGAAATGATGAGTAAATATTTAGGTAGATACTTACATAGCATTCAATAAGGCGAAAAATATGCTTTTGATAGCTTATATATAGTAATTAACTTGTATAAGGGCCTCCTCGATGTGTTCAAACTCCAATTATGTCTAGATTCACCTAAAAAAATGGACTACAAACAATTATTGTTTCAGTGCAATTTTTTTCATATGAATGGAAATTTTTCCTAGGACTACTTCTTGATGTTTGAGAAACTCTCCTAGGTGAAAGAGATAGTGAAAAATAATATCTTCACTCTCAGGACAAGTGGCGATCAAATAAAAAAATTGGTAGTAACAAAAAAGGAAAAGGGGAAAATTATCAAATCATGGCACTACGAATAGATTCACTATTTTGGGTTTAGAAAATCTTAAGGGTGTATGCAACAAAAATGGAACCTCGAACCCCTTCTCAAAATGGAAGAAGGATAAATGTTGATGTAAGGCACTCTAATATATCTATAGAACCAAGTCCAAACTCATGGCACAAATAAATTATAGCAAACAAAATATTCAACAAGGTTGAACACTGATGAGAACCTTGATGGCTGCAAGGATGGTTCATAATAATCCCTCACAAACACAATTGAAGGGTCTCTTAGAAAAGTCTCTAAGGGATCCCATAAATATGGGCCAACTCAACTTCTAATGATAAAGAGGGACATGGAGATTTTATTCAAGGTATAGGGTTGTAGAGTGAATCAAGGGTTAAAATTCATTAAATAGACTAGACAACAAGAGAAAAATAGTGAAAATGCAATGGGAAATAAATCTACAATTTTTATGAGCTGATGATGAGGATCCCAAAAAAATTCAAGTTTGGAAATTCTATCATGAAATCCTGGGTTTAGGCCATAATAAAAAAAGGAAATGCAAGATTATCAATAAATGAAGAAAAAAACACAATATCTTCCTCATAACCAAATTGTGCATTATTTTTTGGGATAGGTGGAATAAAAAATTAGTTCTGAATGGTATTTCCATGAAATGGGGTTGATTCCAATAAGTACTGCTATAACTATTAGGTGTAACCATGATACTCGATAAGAATCACATAGGATTTATTGAGGTTTGAACGAATGAAGTGGTAAGGAGTTCCTTAATAGTGCACCCTATTTCCAATTGATCTATATCTCAGTGGCAATGAAATTGTACAAGTTATGGTTAAAGAATCCAATGTTTTTTTCTAGAAAATAACGTCAAAATATTCGAAGGTCTTGCAGGGGATCTCACAATGTTTCAGAAAGTACATGTGATTAAATCCACCCACTAGATGATTATGGGTTTTGTTGTTAATGGAATAGATTATATGGTCCAAATCACTAAATTCTAATCTCCATACTATAATAGGGAAAAAAAGGGCATGTTGGGACTCTTTGAAAGTCTCATTGGAGGAACTTATATAAGAATATTGAATCATTGTTGAGGAATTCGATCTCATTTTAGATGAAAATGAGAAAGGGTTATTGGTAATGGGAGGGTGGGAGGGGGAATTCTGATAAGAATATCGAATCATTTTTAAGGATTTTAATCCCATTTTGGATGAAGTTGAGAGACAATTGTTAGTTGTTTCATCGGGAGGGTGAATATATCTGAGACCCATTCAAAGATATTGTAGTAGATAATATCTCTAACTATGGTAATTGGATTTAAGAAATATAATGAAATTAAAATGGTCAAAGAAATGGGTGGATCTACACATTTTAGAAGAAAGGTTACATGAATTCCTAGTTTGAGACTTTCCTAGTAGACGCACTGTTCTTTAAATAATTATAAATATAATGTAAACTGCTATAGGGAATATGAAATATTCTCAATTCTGCATAAAACTCAATGTCTGCAAAATAACAAATAATCATGCATGATGGAAATGAAACAATCCAAGCTCGTAATTTTGACTAAATTATAAATAAAACATTAGGGTCTCTGCGTTGAATACAAAATTAAAATTCCATAAATTCGAGCAGATCAGTATGAAAGAATACCTGGGTCACTCAGGGTAATTTGGTGCACCTGAATAACAAGCAATTTATTGTAAGACGAGCAAGAAATTGGCTACACTGAATATGATGCAGAGTACAATGTTAAACCCTGTACCGAGATTTGAAAAGTACCTATAGCAGTGAGAAGAAAAAAAAGAATTATAACCTAAAGAATGAGATAGCAATTGTAATGTGACCTTAACTATAGAGATAAAGGCCCATTAACTGCTTGAAGTGTGGAAGAAACCCCCAACTCTTTTCTGAGACTCTGCATCTAGAGAGGGGAGTAGCATAACAAAATTGTAGCTTAGCAAAACAAAAACAAAAAAGGATTGGAATTTGTAGCAACTAATAAAATCCAGTGCATGAGGGTACCTGATAAGTGGAAGGCATTGAGAAGATGACTCTAATATGTTATAATCGATATCCAACCGAGCCTAATGATGACTCCTACATATTTCATGAGGTTATTGTTAACCAAGGTACTCATATAATCTAACAAAGAAGTAAAAAAACATATAACAAGGATATTCTCTTCCCTGCATCTGTTGCAGTGAGTATGGTGAACTCTCGGAATTGAAAAGAAGGAAGTTGTCAACTAAGCAAAAACTGGATTACCTATTAAATCAAAAGGGAAATTGTGAGAAACAAATGAATAAGCACTCCTTAAATTATCTAAAATAAAATTTTAGGCAAAATCTTGTCTTGGCTTACCTGAGTCTGCTAGCCATTTCATTGAAAAAGGAATACTCAGGTGTACACCCGCAACAATGAAAATCCATTCTGAGCTTGGTTGTCGAGAACTAGCAAGTATGGAAACATAAAAAATATAATAGTCTATAGTTACTTGTTGACATGAAGACACGTCGAAAACTGAGACCATGGTAACTCCATTCGAAAGTCTCGCAGAGACGGTGATGGAAGCAAAGAAGATTAATACCACCAATAAGAACTTTTGGAGATTACCAGCTGACAAATAGTAGCAGACAACAAGAAAGGCCATGAAGGATAAAACCCTAGCCTGGAGGTTGTAGACAAAACCCTTCGACGAAGAATCGAATAGAATGAGCACCGAAGTCGAGGAGAGGTTGGGTAGTTTCCCTAGCTATCCTAAGTAACCTGCCCACCATCTGATTAGGTGGTGCAATCCAACGATGTGGGTGGGCACACCTGTCCCAACATACAACTAGCATTTATTCGATAATTTTAAATTTAACATCGAAAGAGGGTTATAATTTAAGCCATAACATTACATTATAACTAGTAAAGGTTCGACACAACAACAATTTATTATGGTATGGAGTTAGAATCCTTCATACAATGTTCACAATATTTCATCATAACATTAAACATATATTACATATCAATGTGTATGGTAACCCAAGAATATTGATGTCAATATGTGCCTAGAATGGTTACTAGTTAAATATATATGTATAGGTAATTAAAGGTGATGGTAAGTAATTATAGTGGCACTTACAAAAATGTCCTGGCACACACACACACACAATATATATATATATATATATATATATATATATATATATATATATATATATATATATATATTCGATCAACATAGGACATAACCATTAATAAAGAAAAACCCCATGGATATATGTACATGTCACGCTGGTGTAATAACTCAGTAGTTATATTACCTTAGTTGATTTTATCATGGAATAAATAAACGAAAGTTGTTAGTTACACAATAATTAATACATTCATCAAGGGAAAAATTCTTATATATGGTCCTAAGACAGTTGTATTGGTAAAAATTCTTTTTATGTAGCAATTATAAGGGATTGGGTATGTTACATGAGGGTTTAATGACTTAGAAAATGAATGAACAAAATCATAGTTCTCAGTTTTGTAATCCTAATTTTAGGTTTTGTGATGTTTAAAAGGTTCATCATGTGTAGGTTCATATCCAAACAGAATTAAAACCATACAAATTGGAAAATTTTGGCAAGGTTAACAAATTACTTTATCGCAAATAAAATCATTAACACACTTATATTTTAGACAACACAAAATGGTGAATTATCTTTATAACCAGCTTGCAAATGTGTAAAATATACATAGGTTGTTAAGAGATTTACATTCAAGTTCTTAATTAGATGTAGTTACCATTAAGTATGTGTTACAATAATGATGGTGGTATGAATTATATAGTGAGTGTTTGAATGACCAACATCCAATGAGCTCAAATGATAAACATATATTCAACCCCAACATTATAACCCCATCAAGTGCAAAAAAACACTCTGAACTAAGAGGTTATAAATAGTTAGAGAGATAAAACATAAAAACATAAAGAAAGAAATACGGCCTCATTTCCTTAAGTTCACTTGATGTCTATTCTTTGCTCTTGAAAACTATCATAAAGTAACATATTTACAACTAACCACACTGGTAAGTTTTTTACCCCATTATAATTTACACATAACCCATCACTAATTGTTTTGGTTTTTTGCAAAGGAAAAAATGGAAGCAGCAAATAAAATAAGATTACAGAGAGAGTGGATTCAAAGAAAATTTAGAAAGATAAAATTTCAAAGCTTCATAGAAAACTTTAGTTAAATAGAACCTAAAATGGTGAATAAACCAACCTAATAATAAAATTTTGTGAAAATAAACTATTTAATATTATAAAAAGTATATTACATTAAAACATAAATAAGAGTAAATGAAAATACAAATGATTTTATTCCAAAATGTTCATTCACATTCGTCTTAATTTAATAGGGAAATTATAATAATGTTTCAACCTCAAAAAATTTAAAATCTAATAATCTTTTTCAAACTTAAATATAATAAATTATTAAAAACAAAACCTTTTCAAAATTATACAATATTTATAAATATTTTAAAAATAATATGGTTCGTTGAAATTAAAATCACTTTTACAAATTTAAATTCATAAAAGTAAAACGCTACACAGATTCAATTTTGATTCCTCATAATATCATTATAATTAAATTCAAAGAGGGTAAGCACGTATTGGCAATGATGTGTTGGCTGCGGCAATTGGTTTTTGCATCCCTAGTCATGTTCGATTCTTGCGCGCGTTGTGGTTGTTGGAGTAGCATGAAACAGTTTCGATGGTGCTGTAATTTGCTAGATCAGCATGAAACAGTTTCGATAGTGCTGTAATTTACTAGATGATGACGTATTCAGCGATGACATATTCAGCTCGGCAATATTGAATGATGAAATCTGCTCGCTTCAGCAATATATATTGTATTATGATTCTTCAATGCGGATTCTCTCCCTCACTGAAAAAAAATATGATGATACTAATCATTCAAAATACCATCATTCAAAATACCGATCATTCAAAATACGATGATGATTATGCGCAGGAAAACGGTTATGTCGGTGTGAATAAAACAAAACCAGCACAACGTTGAGTCAACCGCACATAACACTGTGAGAGGCATCTTAAAACGAACCGCTCCATTTCAATTTCCAAGAAAGCAAAAAGCAACCATCCATTTCAATTTACACTGCTCCATTTCAATTTCCACGAAAGCAAAAAGCAACCGTCCATTTCAATTTACAAGAAAGCAAAAAGAAACCTCTCCTATGGTTCAACGGTCATTCAGCTAGATGAATTTAAAAGCAGGCTTCGATTGATTAGTTTAAACTTTACCATTGGCACCGATCTCGCATTCATTTTCTTCTTTCATTTCACGTTCGTGCTTTGGGTGCATCATTTCTTTTTGTTTGATTCCATTCTGTTATTTTCATGCTTTTTTTTGGTTATTTCCATTTTGTTATTTTCACGTTCTTGCTTGGGTGCATCATTTCTTTTCTTCATGCTTCTTTTTTGTTCTGGTTCGTACAACTATGGTTACGTTTCTGTATTTCCAGATGTGATCTCTTAGTTTTGGTTCTGGTTCGTACAACTATGGTTACGTTTCTGTATTTTTGCGGTGCACCCAATTTTGTTTTTCGTTTTTTTTCTTTTTCATATATTGATTTGGTTCGAATGCATTATCATCGCATGACCAGAGAAAATCAATGTGAGTGCATTAAATCAACATTATCCCGAGGTGACATAAATCATTCCCTTGCTATATGTAGTTTAATATAATCTATTGTATTGATTTTGATGTACGTAGGAGAACGAGTTGATTAAGAAATGTTGATGAAAATTGAACGGTATATTTTGCAGTGATGGAAATCACGATTGGATTTCAAAGTCATTAGAATTATAGGTTTTGTTTTTATAATTAACTATATGTGTATCTGGATTATACATGTAATTAGCAAGGCTTTGAAAAGAGTTTCAGAGGTTTTCAGAGGATTGGGGACGTCTCTTTTAGACTATAGGTCAACATTGATGCTTACTTGGATATTCTAACATTGATTCTTACTTGGATATTCTAAGGCGTTTCTTAACATACTGCTAATTTAATCTTAAATACTGAAAGGAAAAATTAAAATTAGAAAACAAATTAAAATTCATAACAGCACAATAACATATTTATTCTTATTTTCTGTTATCATAAAGGATACCTAATTTGTTTTTTCCCCTTGAAATTTGTTTTTCTACCTAATTTATTGTTTCCTTCTTTGTTGCAAGTTTCTTTTTCTGGATCTTTAATTTGAAGTTTACTGGCCGGTACGATTTATACTATGCATAAACATTTCATTGCTATTTTTCTAGTTTGATGTTAATTTGGTTTTGTTCTCACAGAATATGCTATAATAAATTGAGAAATTGATTGTGAAAATTTACCCTCACAGATTTTATGATATTAATTGATTTTGTGAAAATTTACCCTCACAAAAGGGTGTGATTTCTCAATTTGGACTTGTCATAGAAACCCCATATATATTGATGTCAGAAATACACAAATGTTCACTTAATTGTAGGAGAATTTTTAAAGAAAATAACTAAGCAAAATTGTTTGTATCCAAACTAATAGTGTGAGTCTAAGAGATATAAATGACCACATATTTTGCCAATGGAGGGAATCTATTGGGAAACACCATCAAAATAAGCCCACGACTTATCCTTCAAAATGATTATATCAGGATGAAATCAATTATGTTGGGCATTCAATTTCCGAGGCAAGGAGTCTTGTAGTGCTAGACTGTTAAAATCCATTGTGATGGATGACTAGCCTTGGTCTTCAAAGATGGTGCCATTTCTTTCTAGCCATATACCCCAACATATATAGAATCATTTGGTTTGTGATCTAACCAGGAATTTTGGCATTTGTCCATTGAGGATCCAAGCGAGCATCAAAGTTGGCCAACCATCTTTTCAGAAATAAGGCCTATGAGCGCCAATGCCATCGACGTTGAAGGATCTTCTCGTCATCATCCTTTGAATCCAAAAGCCACCCCATACAACCCTTGGCCAAAATTAAAAAGTGTGGTGAATAACCAAGTATAGGGGAAATATTCTTCAACGTCCAATTTCTCATACCAACCATCACCATTCTCTTACTTGCAAAATGACCAACCAAAGTGATCTCCTCCATTTTTGAGATGTCGTTCAACATAAATCCGTCACCCAACACTAAATCTGTGTTGCATTTTACATATTCCTTTTTTTACTTAGCTCGTTCCTTCCTTGTCAACTAGTGAGATGACCCTTCAATGGAATGAGATACACCCCCGCAACATTTCACACGTGAAATGTTTGCACAAAAAGTGAGTACATGGAGGGGGAGGTTATAGTCAGTGAGTGATGTAAAATATGGGAGGGCAATTAGGTCTGAGGGAAAATAAATAGCACAAGGAGAGATAGCGGGTAGCTCAATGGAGGTTTACCAAGTTATGGTGGGGTCGAGATGTGGTAAGCTTAGATATTCGTAAGCACTGAGGAGGGCATCAAAGCAAGGGGGTTGTGGGTGTCGTCATATCAACCAAACAATAGGAGGATGGCCATGCATGTGATATGTGTATGTGGAGAGAAAACATGAAATCAAAGTAAGAGAATGTGAGAGATATGATAGATCAATTATTGTTGAGGAGGTGGTAGGTATGTTTTGACTTCCTCCTTTTAGGCCCAAATTTTTAAACCCTCTTATAGGTTTTCTGAGAATTCCATTTATTCAATTTCCATCTTTATATATATAAAATAAAAAATAATATTAAATTATAATTAATATTTATAAATAGTTTCAATAATAATTATAAAATTTATTTATATATATAATAATTAAATTGAAAATAATGTAATTCTACTGTGATTTTCGCCGAAAAATCTCTCGTAAACTTGATATGGATCACAGAAGCCTCAACTCTACAATAATGTAATTCTTTTAATATATAATAAAAAATTAACAATAATTTAATTTTTTTAATATATAATAATTAAATTAATAATAATACAATTTTTTAAAATTTTAATAATAATAGTAACGTAATTTTTTAATATAATAATTAAATTATAATAATAACAATGTGTATGATGTTGTTAAAAAATATACGAATTATATAAATTAGTATATTATAAAATTGTATATTTATTTAACAATAAATAAATTAATTTAAATTTATATGGGAAATTGAATAAATATTATTAATAATAATTATTATTATTATAAGTTTAAAGTCATTATCAAATCATACATTGAAAAAAATGTTTGTAAGAGATTCTGAATCATTTGACCTATTTAAATTCGTATGTATACAATTGTTTATATATCAAATTTTAAATTTAAAAATAGAAATTTTAAAAAAACTATGATAGCTTAAACAAATATAGGAAATGTAAATTTTCTACGAAGGAATCTCATCAAGTTACAAAGTCATATTCAATGGGAGACAATACTCGTTTTAGAAGCGCAAACTTGTTGGAATATTTATCCAACGCCCTTCCAAATGTGTATAGACTTTGAAGTCCAAAGTTTGAAACTATGGAAATTATAGATTATAGGGCTTCATGCATTGAATCAAATCAAACAAAAACTATTTCAAATGTCACAGTGATTTGTCAAGGTGGAATCACACCAAAATGAAAGGTTATTGTATTTTTCAATTGATAAATCTATAGAAAAATATTTTTATATACATCTATCAATTTGTATTTGTGTATTGTGTGGCACATGCATTCCGTCAACTCTATGCATTATTTTATGAATAAAGGAGGAAGGCCATAAAATTCTCAAAAAGATTAAAAATTATCTACAGACGTCCATGATACCATTTTAATTCGATAAGGATTGTGTACACCCCAAAGTTTACAAAATTTAAATTTCGAAAAACCTCACACTGGCACCTACGAATTAAATGAAAGATAATAATCTGGGTAGGATTTTCAGCAAATACGATTAGGTTTATGTGCAACAAATATCTTCCATGAGAGTACAGGATCTCATGAAACAGATCTGATGACTTAAACTTTGCGACGCCAATGTCTTTGTCATCTTTGAGTTGAGGATGGCTTTCTGCCAAAGAGGTCGTCACTTCCTTCACTAATTTTGGAGGAAGCGCGTCAAGTTCCTGCAACACCTCTATGTCACAAACCAGTCATTCTGCGAGACTCTTGTTGAAATATTCGTGAACCACCACGCGCAGAAGGGTGACGTGCTGCGAGTTGGGAGCCATGGTGTATGCGGGCACGATCCACCCGAACCTTCTGAGGTGGTCAGAAATCTCATACTCATCGTGCCTGTTACTGCCATTGAGCGAAAATGCCACCAGAGGGACGTCGACCTCTTTCGACAATATGTTGAACCGCCTGGTGTCCTCTAGGCTTCTTCTGCCATGGTGCCCTCACGGCTCCTCCAGCACTGAGATTTAGGGTTTAATCAGGAAGAAATCAAAATAATGCGGAGGGAGCAGGCGGATGGGAAAATTCAAATTTAAATCTATGGCGGGGAAATTTAAAATTCAAATCATGTACTTAATACCCGGTCTGTTGGATCGAAAAAGATCACCAGTCAAGTACTTAATGAGACTATGTACTAGATATGGTGAAAAGACATGCTCTGGGTCCCTCTGGCTTTCGCCTGCTTGGTAATATGGGGCGATCGGAAAACGAATGCTCATAAAGCAACATGCATGATCATGGTAGCCATAAAGTACTGGCAACCAATAAATCCTATGCATTAATGGCCCAATAGCATAGGATTTATTGGTTGCCCTATCATGAACGTTAGGAGCAGAGATCTAAGGAGTGCCGTTCATTCCTGGGTAGATGGATCGTACATGTCACACCCTCTAAACACAAATTCTTCCATCAATCGAGGGTGCGCAGCCCATACTTCTCTCCACATTGTTGAATGTAGCATCATGCTAGTTGTACAAGACGTGATTACATGATTAAAGAAGTGAATGAAACACGACAAAATTGTGCTGGCCTGGAATTTGACGTCCTGTAGGACGTATTTTGAATTCTATGACGTATTTGACGGTAAGTGTAAATGTTTCCATGTCAAGCTTGACGTGTATTATATATTTTCAACCCGTCAAAATGACGTTTATATTTGAATTTCATCAATCAAAATTTATGATCCCTGTTTTGAGTTAGTAACGCTAGCCATGGACCGGTACACAACAGAGTTCGAATTCATAGAGTGTAGGGTTTTGGTTTGGAAAGAGGAGAGAAGGACGAACTAGAGGTGTAGGGAAAGCCAGATATCGATTGCATGCCTAATTTGAAATGTCAAGCCTGATGGCTAGTAAGGCTCGAAGTGGGTGAAGTTAGATATTAAATTGAGTTGCAGCAAGATCAAGATCAAGACACAGAGTTAGTGCTTGATGTTGACTGGAGAAGAGGAGACAACTGCGTCATTAAACCACACCCAAACAGCGGGCAAGGGCTAACGAGCCTGCCATAGGGCATTAAATGCTCGCTCAGCTGCAAGCTGGTTAGCCATATCTAACACGCGCGCCCGGTGACTTTCCGAACACTCTGTCCCCACCTCGTGTTATATGGCTAACGAGCTTGCAGTTGAGCGGGCATTTAATGCCCAATGGCAGGCTCGTTAGCCCTTGCCCAAACAGCGTAAGGTAAAATAAATACATTTTTCAAGTATCTGATGGAGCCAATGACATCAATTAATTTTGTTAAATTGAGACTTATGTGATCCATAACAGTTGTAAGAAGATCTTTGGCGTAAATCACATATAGAAAGATCTTTGTCGACGCGTTTCGAACCAGCAAGTGTGGCTCATCGTCAGGACAAGTTGAAGAAACAGATCCAGCTTTGCATGTTAAATAGTCTGAGCAGGGCCTCCAACAGCTAGATTTGATCAAGGGACAGTCAAAAAGTCAAATTGATTATTTAGAGGAAGATAGTTAATGACCATACCTAAAAATATATAGAAGAAATGATATTAGAAGGGGGTTACATTATTAATTTAACAATTAAATTTTTTTATTAAATGGGAAATAGTTATAATGGAGACCTAACTTTTATATACCTAAGGTAAATGTAAGTTGATAGTTAAATAAAATAAATAATAAAAATAAGCAATTAAATAAATAATAATAATAAATATTCGTTAGTAGATAAATAAATAGATTAAATATATATGAAATAGTTACGAAAGAAATAATAAAAACATAAATAAAAATGATAATAATACTAATATATATTTGTTAATATATAAATTGTAAAATAACAACAATAACAATATATAAAAATTAGTTACGAAAAAATAGATAGTAATAACAATAATAATATAATTAAATAAATTAAAATATAAAATAATATAAATTAGTTACGAAAGAAATAGTAAAATACATAAAAATGATAATAATACTAATATATATTCGTTAGTAACTATCTAAAATAATAACAATATATAAAGATTAGTTACGGAAAATAATAATAATAATAATAATAATATGTATTCATTAATAGATAAATAAATAAAATAATATATATATATATATATGTGTGTGTGTGTGTGTGTGTGTGTGTGTGTGTGTGTGTGTGTATAAACAATACTAATAATAAAACTAAGTAAATATATATTTGTTAAAACTATAAGTACCAATATCAAACAGGGAAAAGGGGGGGACGACTCAAAAAATAATAAGCAAATAAATAATACTGATATTATTAATATATATTTGTTAATAGATAAATACATAAAAATAATATAAAATAGATAAATAAATAAAAAATAATAATGAGTAAATAAAAATCTGTTAAGATTATAAATACCAATATCAACTCGAGAAAGGAACGATACAAATTAGAAGGAGAAGGACCGGATAAACCAAAGGAGACAGGAAGGCTCCAAGGGAACGACGAAAGCGAAAAAGATGAAAGAGGGGGGGGGAGGGGGGGCGAACTAAGATGAAATGGCAGGGATCCAACATCTACTAATCTTACAGTCGTCATCTCTATTGAGATTGCTAGGTCTTCTTTCAATCTCAATAGCTTCCCTGAGTTTACGATGATGGAACTGGGCAACTTTGGCAACAACCTTAGCCTCCTCAATACAAACGTGATGCTCAAGGTATCATTTTACCTTTAACCATATTTTCAACGTTCTGTTTTGTGTAAAAAAGTATCTAGCTTTTGACTTTTATTTATAACTGTGTGGAAAGTGAAAGATTCATTATATTTTCAAGCATTCACGTTTATGTCTCAAACACTGCTTATTGCAAATGCTTCTCCTGCAAAATATCGGTGAGATCTTCCACCAGCCCTAATTCATTATTATTACATTCGATTTCAAGGATTGTTATTATTATATCTGTTCAAACTCATTATTACCATTAATTTGCTGCAATTTAATTACGACGTCTGAAACCCGTGATTATTCTAGTTGATTTTAGAAATTACTACTACAATCGATGGAAACCATTATTACAATTGATTGAAACAAATTTTTACCAGTGACATATTTGTACTTCTATTACTAATTATAGTAAATAATTTTCATGTTATGTTATTGGGAAATAAAAAATCAAAAGATATTTTGAAAGCTTGATTGTCTACTTACTTTGTCTAAACGCTTCCTTTTGAGATGACATTTAAATATCTATTATATGTAATATGATACTTACACATAAAAATCCATATATTATAAAACACATGTGCTTATATTTTTGCCTGAAACATTTTTACAATAAATACATATGTTGAGAAAGTATTTGTGTCCTTCCACTGCCAGTCATAACTAGCTGTTGAGGTTCTTTTTTATAACAAAAACTTAGATTGAAGATTAAATGCACTCTTCATATATATTTATATGTTGTCTTTTTTTTAATATATATTTATATATTGTCTTTTTCTTTAATAGAGAGATCTAAAATTGATATTTAATTAGTTGAACAATGGATCTAATTACATCTAACATGTTCTCCGGCTCCCAATGTTTGTAGAGCATGATGCCTCATCATTTTGTCATAAACATTCAAAAGAATGAAACCATCAAAAGTATTTCTAATAGAAATCATCAATGTACAAGAAGAAAAACCTATAAAAGCCATATTCATATTACCACCGAACAGAGAATTGAGTAATTGATCTATAATGTATCGAGTGAAGCTTATTAAACGCTCTGTTTAATCAAGATATTGTTACAACTTACTTTCCAACTTCTTTCTTCATCATATCAATATTTATTATTGATCAGGAGGGATGTTGTCTTTTTAAATGTGATACTTTTATAATGTGTTATTATTTTCCAACTTCTCATCAAATAATGGTGATTGAGGATTTTTATCATCTTATTCTTGTGGCTTTCTTTAGTGTTCTTTACATGTTAACATTTAAGTACATAATCAAAATTATTAATCTCAAAAGCTAAAAAATCTCATAAATTCTTAAAAGTATGGTTTCCTGCTATTTAAAAACAAGGCATTTTCAGAGGGGGATTAATGGACGCTGAGATGTAAGAGTAGTTTCTACATTGACACTCAGAAATTTGAGTAGAACGTAAAATGAAGGGCATGAAAAATTCAAAAACGTCATCAAATTTTCATTTGACAGGCGAAGAGGATTTGAAATTCCAGGCCTGATTGTGCATCTTCTACTTTGTAGTCTAACCAGACTGTTTTTTTGCCCTGAAAATCATGGAAAAATTCCAGCTATATTTTGATAAAATTCAACATAATTTTTTCTAAATCCAAGTTATGGCCATTAAACTTCAATATTTTAGGTTCCTTAGAGGTTTTTGATGGTGCTGAATCCATTTCCACCATCAAAAACATGATTCAAACACTGTTACTGGTAAAAGAATTTACCAGGATTCCGGCCACTTTTAACAATCCGGACAATTCCTCCACCTCACTCCCTCTCCTACCACCTATAAGATATAGCTTATAAGCGTTGCCTTTTATGTGGAGAGCATACAAGCATTGGGTCATGGAGCCATGTTCCTCTGCAAACCTTGTGTACACCCAGCGACATTCAATATCACGCATCGTGCGTACAAAATCTTCTTTCGTGACCATTGTTGGTGTGGGGAAACTTTGAAACTAGATGCAAGATCCCCATAATTACCAGTGACTTTAGTCTTTCCAGTGTTCTGTTGAGGTACATCCTCTTCATTGGGAACATTATCATCGTCACAAGTTTCCATGATATTTCAGATGCTTTCTGCTTTTAAGTGTCCAAAGAAAATCATGAATTGCGCTTTATAGCAAGCCCTGCAACAAGGCTTTACATATCTGGGATTCATCCTGAAGCCCAACAATTACTGCAACAAGGACTAGGAATGGTTAGTTGATAGGTTCCAAAAGAAGTTAGATGGATGGACTCATAGATGGCTATTTATGGGAGGAAGAATGATTATGTTAAAGTTGTCTTTCAAAATCTAGTGGTATACTGGATGCATCTTTTTCTATTGCCAAAGAAGATAATTAAAAAGATTCAATCCATCATGGGGCATTTCATTTGGGCTGGAACATTAACTCAAGGGAAGTATCATCTAGTTAAATGGTCGCACATTGCAAGACCCATTGAGGAAGGGGGATGGGGTATAATAGATCCATCAGCCTTCAACAGTGCATTGATCATAAAGAACATGTGGAGGGCAGCTACGGGCTCAGGTATATGGTCAAAGGTCATCATAGATAAGTACATGTATGGGCAGTCTTTCACTGCATGGATTTCTAGAGGGGCAAAGATGAAGTCTACTTCATCATATATTTGGAAGAGTATGATGAAAAACATACAGTGGATGATGGGATTTGTGCGGTGGGAGGTAGGGGATGGGTCAATTATCAAGATTGGATTGGATGCAATTAAAGGTATGGGGGGAAACCACTCATTATCATTTGGAATCCTTCATTTCCTGCATAAAAAAGAGATAATCTTTCTTAAACAGATTTTCATACATGATGATTTATGCATTGACCGCCAATCATGGAAAAGTGCCAGGGATATTCAATTACCTATGCAGGATATCTGTGAATGGGAAGCATATATAACTAATCCGAGGAAAGCAAGTAACTCTCTTAATGACCAGGATGATCACATGTCATGAGGGGGAAGCATAAAAAGGGGCACCCATTAGTAAAATAAATATACAACGGTATCCCTAGGGAGGAGATGGGGAATCAGGGTAATTCCTAGATATAGAAAATATGGAAAGGGAATATTCCCAACAAGATCAAGTGTTTTTTTTTGGTTGGCTATAATGGACAGATTATTGACATGGAATAATTTACTGAACAGAGGACACATAGGGTCGGGGATATGTCTCCTTTGCATGAGATGTAATGAGGATAATGTTCATTTATTTCTGCATTGCCCATACGCGCAGGTTGTTTGGGAGGGGGTTTTGGACACTTTTGGTATCAAGCCAATTAAGCAATTTTCATCATTAAGAAGTTGTTTATGGAAATGGTTCAAAACTCAAGATAGATATAGATTTCTCCCACTGTATCTCATTTGGGTCATATGGCGTAGTAGGAATGCACTCATTTTTTAGAATAGAAATCCAATTGTAAGGGAGGACGTTATCAAAACAATTGCATACTTCATGGAGCTTCGTCCAACTAAAATTGATAACAAGCACAAAAGTATCATTTGGAAAGACATATGGCATAAATTTCCTGTGGGTTTCTTCGATGGTGCGAGTTGTAGGAGGAAATGTGGATGCAAGGCATACATTTTCATTGAGTCAGGTAACTGCTATCACTTTTGGTGGGAAGCAAGGCAGAGATAGTTGCACAATGGGGAGTGTTGATCACAGCAAAATGAATGGGAATGGAGATGCAAAAGGAATTATTGACTAGGCTAAAGGCCAGAATAAATTCAATCCTCCAATTTTAAATAACTGGATGAAGCGCATCAAGACAATGGTATGTATGTTCCAACACATCAATATTGATCACATTTACACGGAACATAAAATGGACTGTTGATATACTATCCAAAAGAGGCATTGGCAAGGCACCAGGTAAGTTTTATTTCTCAGTATTCGAACAAGGGGTCAAGACAAATGCAAGAAGCATTAACTTTTCGAAGAGATAAGAGACAGTGTTGGGTAATACAGAAATGCATGGGACATATTATTTTGTAAGTTGTTTGCATTTTGTGTTTTTTTGTAGATTAAGGTTTAAGGAGTAATGAAATTAGTCTAAAAACTCTAGTATCTAGAACTAAAAGATATCATTATTGGAAAATGTGATAAGTAACTCTTTTTGCTGGATTTTATGCTGAAAATGTGTACAGAAAATAAAAAATACATGATAAATGTACTATCTGTTTCTGTTTCTATATTAACAGAGAATCAGCCTGCAAAATAATTGATCTAGATTATTTCCAGCTCGTTCTCAACTCTATATCATTAAAATGATCTCTATGGATCCAAAAAGGTTTATGATATAAATATATTAAAAAACGTTTTAATATTTACAATACATTGTAAAGGTTTCTTTCCGCTGGTCACTAGCACGAAAATTTGGTGAGCATTGTCATATACCCTTAGCAGCACCGTTTTATGGTCTGCGACAAACGACGAAAGGGATTTTCTCTTTTGATGTGCCTTATTTACTATGTATTATTAATTTTATGTTGAAAATACTTGATAGGATTGCTGTACTTCCATCTCTAGTATTTTCTCGAAGGCTGTATGGCCGATTCATACAACACACTACATTAATGTTGGATACACTAATTCTAACCACTTATTAGGTGTTATAACAGTTGTCATAGCTAGTTTGAGTTGAGTGCATTCAAGTTTTATGAATAATTCATACAGCACATTACATAACCTATTAGGTGTTATAGTAGTCAATTTAGTTGTTATAGTTAGTTTGAATTCAATGTATTCTAGTTCAGTCGACTTCTAGCTGAATTTTAAGAATACTTCTTCTTCACCGTGTTAATTATCTAACATGGTATTAAAGCTTAGCTGACATAAGACTCCGTAAAAGAGCAGCAGAGAGAGGATGGGGAAACTGATCAGGCCCAAAGAGAACCTGCTATCTTTGACATCTTTAATAATCTATGTGGAAAGGCAAGAGGATCATTTAAAACGCTGGCATAGCGTATAGGTGAATGCAAATTCGAAATTCGAATTATTGATTTGTGGCAGGATTGGTCCATGTTAGAAATTGTAATTATTCCCCTTTGTGGAGTTAGTTAAACATATCTCAACTGAATGATTTAATGGTTGAGTGTTTAAGTGTTAGTCAAGTCGAGTTAGAACAAGTTGTTAGTTTGAAAAATCGAGTTAAAATAAGTTGTTAGTTTGAAAAGGATAAATACCTTTGATCCGATTTATTGTAAGAATCATGTTTTATGTAACCAATAAAAGAACCACAACTAGTGTTTTATGTGTGAATTAGTTTGTCTCCTCTGTCTTTCCAACAAATTGGTATCAGACTGAGATTACACAAAGCGAGGGAAAACACCCTAAAATTGTATACAAGGCGCTATAACGCGCTCAAGCTCGGGAGAGAGCCGCGTTAAGAGTCAAAAACTCAGCGCGATTTACATGCACACAGATTCCTTTGGTTTTTGAAGCGTTATAGGAATAACGTGGGAGTCTATCACCGTCACCACAACGGGCGTGTTAATCAACCAAAGAATATACGTAAATGCAAAGTCGCTGCTAGATCAAGCTGTAAGAAAGGTACATCCGCTAAGTGTTTAAGGAGCTTCCATTTGGGAGAGCCTCTCGTGCAACCGTGAGGCAGAGGAGTCGGTGCAATAATACAGCCGTCATGAACCAGCACCGTCAGTCTATTGAAGAATTTAGAATTAATTCGTTTTTTTGGAGGCCGTTGCATATAGAGTTTATGATGTTCGATTTTTTTTATAGTCGAGGAATATTAAAAAAGTGGTGCTTTTAAAAGGTCGAAAGATATATGGCAGATTTTTTTGGAATTTTTTTTAATTAAAAAAAAAACCAAAGGTATATGGTACATGGTATAAAGGTTTTTTTTTTGTAAGAGGCGGAGATATTTTTGGAAATTTTTTAGTTAAAGAAAAACAAAGTATATGGTATAAATTTTATTTTTTTTTGTTGTGTGTTAAAGAGTTGAGATTTTTTAATTGAAAGAGAACAACGAAAAAATTTAAAAAAAGGGTTTTATTTGCAAGAGAATTTAAGGTTCGATTAGTGAATTTTTTTGGTGTTTTGTCAAAAATGACAATTTTTGGGTGAATATTGTTGCTTTACGCGCATATTGAAAATTATTTTTTTCGGGGGTGATATGGAAGACAACCTCATGCAATCATCAAAGCAGTTATAAGAAAATGAATGACAACAGTCATGGGTCACAAAGCGCGATTGAAGAAGACTAAGAAAATGAATAAAAAAGAAGAGGCAGGTATTGTTGCCATAGTTAGAGAGGTTCAAGCCGCATCTGAGGAACTGGGAAGTCTAGGAGAAGACAAAGAAGAAATTGAGGGTGATTGGTGTAGCTTTGATTTTCTACCACCTCCTATGTTTATAGGTGAATATTTTGATCATTGGGTTATCAAGATGTTAACTTTTCCTTGAGCTAGAGAGTTAATTGAGTACGAATCTAATAACCCATATGATGCAGTGTGTAATGTTTTAACATTGAATTTTATAGAACAAGCATTGGATGAGAAGTATTTGTGCAGGGTAGCAAAAGCTACGACTTTTAAGGAAGCATGCAAGTTCTTGGAAGCAAAGTTTGGTGCAAGGTAGAGTGACATGCAACATCAAGTTATGTCACAAGCAAAGAAGCCAGTCACAGATTTGAGACTAGATGAGCAAGACTCTGAGAGGAAAACAGACCTTGGAGAATCCCACTCAAAAGTGGATGATGGTTGTCAAAACCATAAAATTGAAACCCATTATGTAAGCATGCATATGGATGAAGAAGATGCAACAAAGATCGTAGAGAGAGAAGCAGGAGCTTGAATGACTCCACTGTAATGTGGATGATGCAGATGATGGTGAATCCCACTGTGATGAGACACATGTGGATGATGACTGCAAAGTGATATGTGAATTGGTGAATCGATTGCAACTGTTGGATTTAGTGGAGTTGAAATTGTCAATGAAATTGACAATGAGCACACGCATGCTCGAATATCCCACAATAGTTTGGATGAACATTATATTGATGATATGTGTGGTTTCTTTTTTGAAATAGGGATTGATTATGACAATATGGTAAGCGTAATGTTTGATAAAACATTGAAGGTTGAAGTTGCCACCGTAACAGCGAGATATGAAACAATTGGAACTATTCATGAAGCAGTATGTCATCTAGCAGTAATTGATGATAAAAAACAATGTAAAGTGATTGAAGAGTTTTTGATGAGAATATCCACTGACCACATAATAGTGGAAGATAGTTTCAGTGAAGTTGAAAAGAAGGCAAAGAAGGAAGAGGTAGTGCGTAATAAAGATTTTTTTAACATTATTTTTGAATATGCAGGTGTTCAAAATAGTATGGGCTAAAATGTTGAAAACAAGGTTGTTAATAAATTTGATGCAGATTACAGGAAAAAAGCAGCAGTACCCGATGATGAAAGTGAAAATAATGACATAGATGTTTCTAAAGACAAATATGAATGCATTGAAACCATTTTTCAACAATGGAGTCAAGAAGAGATAAGATTTTGCTATCAAGAAATATGGCAAAAAGAATGTGAAGAATATGAAGCGAAGGAAGCAAAGAAAAGAAGACAGTTTGAAGATGCAATGTTTTGGCAGTAGTCCATGGTTAAACGAATATTTGAAGAGGAAGGTGTGAAGAGGAAGGTGTAGAAGACATGGTCCAATTGTCTTTTAGAACAAGTTCAAAACAAGTCAAAGAAAAATTGTAGTAGCGAGAGCCTACAGCAAGAAAGTTCAACAAAGAATGAAGCAATTTCGAGGATATAGAATTTGGAAGAAGAGAAAAAGAAAATACAAAATTTTGAAATCCTTGAGTGATTGTAAGCCTAGCTGACACATATACTAGCATGCATGTTTGTGTGATAGTTAAGTCATGTTGAGTTATGTTGAGTCATATGGTCATAATTAAGGGGGAGTGTTAGAAATTGTAATTACTCCCGCATGTGGAGTTAGTTAAACATAGAGAGTCGGTTAACTGAGTGATTGAGTGGTTGAATGTTTGAGTGTTGTGTCGAGTCAAGTGATAGACGACTTTGAGTGTGTGGTTGCATGTGAGTGCATTTCAATATATTTTAGGCAAGTCGGTAGTTGGGAAAAGATAAATTCATTGTAAAAATCATATTTTGTGTGATCACCAGAAAAGTCGCGACTCGTGTTTTATGTATGAATTAATTCTTAGTTTGTCTCCTCTGCCTTTCCAACCGTGCACGAATTGAAAGCCAAGAAGATCATTTAAAATGTTGGGATAGAGTATATGTGAACGCAAATCCGAACAGTTGATTTGTAGTAGGGTTGGTCCATGATTTGGAGCTCCGATAATGTAACATCTGGACCAGCAGCAACAACCCATTCGCGTGAGAAGCACACCATCGAGAAAAGGAACCCAGCGGGAGTAACCCACTATGCACGGAAAGCCCACCACCTGAAATTATCCAAGGCATATTATTTTCCATTGAAAATTATTTTATCCCATTTTTCATGCATCAAGGATAATGTTTATCCCATAGTGTTTTCACGTTTGGAAAACCTTCTATATGAAATATTTCGTAGTGGAATCTAAGTGTGGCTTCACATAAAGATTTATTAAAGATTTGCTCCAAAGTAAAATCTTGTGATTACTTTAAAGGCCAAAGTGTTTATTTTATCCTGCATATATTTGTGAAGTGTGCATTTTAAAAAGGCGATGGCATTATTTTAATTTTTATAGAATAAAAAAAAAATGATATTCAAAGTTTGAAAAAAAAGGGGTTTATTAGAAAAATAAGGTGTATAATATATTTGGAAAGAGAGAGTTTCTAAAAGTGGTTGTTGTGAAAGTATTAGAAAATTTGCAGATGTATTTGTTGGTAGAAGTAGAGAACTTATTGTAGGGACATTTTTATTACAACGGGTCATTATGCTTGTAAGTCGATTTGCTTGTTAAAGTATAACAAATGGAAAAGCCAAGAGGTTGAGAAGGTTAAAGTGACAACATGAGATATTCGAGATTTATTTGGAATATTTGGAAGTGAAAAGGAAAAAAATGTATTCGCATTCCAATGCATAAAAGAATGTGTAGATGACAACATTCCCCTCATTACAGATGCAAATACAACCAAGGAGGCTTAGGATACCCTTGAGAGGAATCTTGGTGTAACTGGAGTGATCAAGTTGAAGTTGAAGGTGAACTTATAGCGTTAGATCTACAACGAGATGACGAGTTTGGTGAATCTCACTTCAAAGTGGATGACAACGCTGACTGTGAAGAATTTGCAGAAAAAACAGAGAAATAACACATAAATACTCTTGAATCTAACTGTGCACAACCAAAAGTGTATGAAGATTTGGTGAATCCAGCAACAACGCTTGCTAATAACAATGAAATTGTCATTGGAGTAGACATTGTTATGGTGAATCCAACAATTCAATTTGGTGATGTTTAGTTTGATGAAGACCAGTGGGCTAATGATGAATGGTTGCAGATGATGCAACAAAAACATCTTATTGACATGATGTTATTCGGTGAGAGAAGCCAACTTAAGTCTGAAAACCAAGTGGAAGACACACAAGTTTGTAAAGAGGTGGAAGCAACGGAGATAGAGAAAGGAGTGCAAGAAGAGAAATTTCTCATTGCATAGCAGAAAGAATACGGTTCTGCAAATATTTTTAAACTTAACTTTGATTTTGAATGTGCATATCTTAGCAGGAAGAAACAACAATATTTGAAGAAGAATTAAAGTTCCTTGAAGCATAGCCTGCAACACCCTGTTTTGATAAAGTATGCATAGAAGTTGCAGAATTGAATGTTGAGAAAAACATAGATGATGAAAACATTAATGCATTTTTCATATCTTGGATCCTTGAAGAGATGAAATTGTATTATGGACTTATTTTGCAACAAAAGATTGATGATAAAAAGTGCACTATAGAAAATGAAATGTGACAGCAGTCTACATACAAGCCTACTTTTGAACAAGTAGATGACATACATGGACAACCTAGAATAATGGAAGAGTTGCACTAGAAATTGAAATTTGAAGCCTACAACAAAAAGAAAAAGTTAAAGCAATTCAGAGGATACATGATTTGGAAGAAAAAAAAATGATATTTTAGTTGATGTCAAAAATTTTAAATTGTAAGCCTAGTTGAGACTCAGACCAACAGATATTTTAATACAGATTACCTCCAACTCCCCCTCAACTCGATCATTATCTTATGGGAAAATAAGTTATCCATCCAAAACAGTTTAAGATATAAAATGTATTCAAAATGGTTTAATATTTACAGTACATAAAAAAAACACTCATTCTTGTAAAAGTTTCTCTTCGCTAATCACTACACAAAAAATTGGTGAGCGTCGTCATAAACGCTTAGCAACATTGTTATATGGGCTGCTACAATGGAGGGAAGGGACATACTCTTTGGACATGGGCTGCTACAATGGAGGGAAGGGATATACTCTTTGGACATGGGCTGCTACAATGAAGGGAAGGGATATACTCTTTGGACATGCCTTACTATGTATTATTAATTTTATTTTCAAATCTTCGGCAACATTCTTGTACTTCTATCTCTTGTATTTTCTCAAAGAATTTATGGCCTATTTGTTGGGCGTTGTGTATCGATGCCACAAATTCGCCTGGATGGCAGGTTTTTACCGGAAACCGGTAAATAATTCAAAAAATTATATTGTTGGAGTGTTTAAATCATTTTTTATAATGGAAATGTATTCAACACCATCAAAAACCCCTAAGGCACTCAAAATCTTGAAATTTTATAGTTGTAACCCATATTTTCAAAAATTTCTACCAAATTTTATTATAATCTTACTCAAATTTCCATTATTTTATGAACTTAATCTGTGAGTTTTTTATACTACACATATTTGTTGTAATATAACAAATTGTTTGCTTTATGGTCGAGCACAAGTAATTTGTACTAGTGATTACAATAAACATCGGCCATGCTTAAATATAGTTCGATATACGTTCTTTTTCCCTTTTAAAATTAATACGTATAGAAAAATTACAAGTAGTTTTACTTTGTGTCTGATCATTTCAATGATAATTTCATAATGGTATCAAACGAATGTAAAAAGATAATAATTTATTATATATGTTGTAACTCTATTGAAATCATTTTATAATAAAAAATGTTTGACTTTTAATTAGTTTTGAAAAATTAAACAAATTCGATAAAATATTGAAAAAAACAAATATTAAATTAAATGTTTTGAAAATTAAAAATAAATTTTGAAATTTTTTAAATTTAAATTTAAATTTTCTTATTGACTTATATAAATAAAATCACTAATTTTATGAAGTTATATATAAAATTTGTCAAAAATAAAATTTATCTCAAAAATAAAAAATAAAAAATTCCCTCTATTTTTATAAATCTCAATATTTATAAAAATTTAATTCTATATAAATTACTATTAACTATTTTTAATTTTATTCATATCTCCACTGAATAGATATCGATTCAACAGCTGCAAAGATCTGACTGCCATCATTTCCTTTATTTCTATTAATAAACTGCATTAACAAAGTAGAAAAACATGTTAAAGCTTTTTAAAATTTGACGACTGGTCTTGCTTCCAAAGGAGATGATAAAATTTATAATATATTTTAATATTATAACAAAATATTGTTACTAATATAATCCAAAACTATAATGACATCCACGTACTTGTTACGCAAAACAAGGCTTATCAGAGAACTTAAGGTTATCAAAATATTTATTATGCTTTGATAACTAAAATTAATTTTGACAGTTTTGAAAATGTAATTATGATGTTCCTGGAAGATATATATTTTTAATATTTATAGTAAGAAGTGGTGAGTTGCATTAAAGTTTAATGGCATTACCATAATGTTCATATGTTTTATAATTTTTTATTTGATTTTTGAATATTTTTTATTTTAAATGAGTTTTGAATCATTACATTAAAATCCCATAACCTTATATTTTCTATTGCTTTATTTTTATTTTTTTACATTTAATTTTTAAAGAATTTTATTTCATATGTTTTTATATATATATATATATATATATATATATATATATATATATATATATATATATATATATATATATATATATATATATATAATATAATTTAATTTTCATTTTATTTAAAATTTGATTTTTTTTCGTGTCAACATATTTCGTTATAAAATGGATATTTCATGGTTAACTTATTAAAATTAAAATTCAATAAATTGTGATTTAGATGATGATTTAAGGTAGTTTTTGGTTAATTTAATTTTAAATTTATTTTATTAAAAAAATTATAAATGATAAATATAATTTTAATAACATTTATAGGATATGAAAACACATATTATTTTATATGAGTATAAATGTCAGGTTAAAATAAATTTAAAAATATTTTAATTTTGAATCTATTTATATATTTAAAAATATATCTATTTAATCTATTTTACATAAGAGGAAGGTACTAAGCATCAATGTTGCATATTACACTTGTTGTTTATATGATGTAATTGGTTATTTAATAATTTACATGATAAAGGTTAAAATAAATTTAGATATACAACATAGTTAATATTTAAAATTTCACCTTATATAATATCACAATTTTTTTTAAATATATTCATATAAATTAATATATAATAAAATAATAATAATTGTATATTCTTCTTTCTTTGAAAGGTTGAAAAAATTATTAATTTGCACTTAATATTGTCAATGAATGTGGGTTATGTTATAGCTCAAATTCTTTCCAAAGGAAAAACTCAAAGCAAAGAAGAATCCAAGAATAGGCAAGTTGATTGTGGGTTATGTTATAGCTCAAATTCCTTCCAAAGGAAAATCTCAAAGCAAAGAAGAGTCCAAGAATAGGCAAGCCACCCACCCTTGAACCTAAGGGGGGTAAATCTATGCCATAAATAAGCATAAGATACTTCACTTAGAGGGAAATGGCTTATATTGATAATAATGATACATTAGTATGTCATGAAACCAGCTCACAAAAAGATAGAAAAGATAGATCAACGCCTTAGAATTCAGCCTCTTTGAGGGGGCCACCTCCTTTACATTAAACAAATAAATGATTATTTTATGATTCAAATGACAAAATCTCCTTTCTATATAGGAGTCTAAGGAGTCACAATATAACCCAGCCGACCTAACAATAATAATATAAAGGCACATAAATAACAATAGAGGGATTCTATGGGGCACAGTAATAACAATATGGGGACAATAGGGGCACAACAATATTAATAAGGGATATAACTACAATAGAAATGGGGTAATCACCAGTATTATAGGGACCTAACATGCCTCTCTCCTTCAAAAAAGTGTTGTCCTCAACACTTGAGTAGTTCTGGATGCTTCTGTATAAAATTCTCATCCTCCCATGTGGAATCTTCAATGGATAAGTTCTTCCACTTGATGAGATACTCCGAAATTGATCGATTTCATAGTTGTTGAGTTCTTGTTTCTGTGACTGCTTCCGGTTCCATTATAATTTTTCCTTCCTCGTCAAGTTCTGGCAATATTGTTTGAACTAGGAGCTTGTCACCTATAACCTTCTTTAAACATGAAACATGGAAAACTGGGTGCACTCGAGAAGCTGTAGGATGCTCCAATTTGTATGCCATAGTACCAATCTTTTGCAACACCTTGTACGGACCGTAATACTTTGGTGATAATTTATTATCCTTCTTAGCTTGCTTGAGGGACATTTGTTTATATGGTTGTAGCCGTAGGAATACCCAATCACCTACATCAAAACTTCTTTCGTTGCGATGTTGATCTGCCTATTATTTCATTCTATTCTGCACCAACACGAGGTTATCCTTTAAGAGTTGGAGGACTTGTCATTGATGCTCGATGTGATGTTCCACTGCTTGAACCTTAGAATTTTCTCTTAAATATGATGTGATGGATGGCGGTTGATATCCATAGAGTGCCATAAATGAGGTCATTTTTGTTGTTGTATGGAAGGAAGTGTTATACCACAATTCAACCAGAGGCAACCATTTGACCCATTGTGTCTATTTATCATATACAAAGCAACGAAGATATCCTTCCAAACATTTGTTTACTATCTCAGTTTGCCCATCAGATTGAGGATGATAATATGAGTTATGAGCTAACTGAGTATCGAGACAAAAAAAAAAAAAATTGCCCAAAAATTTCCAATGAAAATAGGATCTCTATCACTTACAATAATCTTTGGGTTTCCATAGCTTTTGAATTGTTTCCATAAATGCAGTAGAAACTGTACTGGCTTTAAATGGATGTGATAATGCACAAAAGTGTGCATACTTGGTAAGTCTATCAACTACCACCATGATGACACTCTTTCCCTCAGACTTGGGTAAACCTGTGATAAAATCCATTGAAACCTCCTCCCAATGTTGGCTTGGAATGGATAAAGGTTGTACTAGACCCGGGGTCTTAATTGTTTCAACTTTATTTTGTTGGCAAACCAAACATTCTGCCACAAAAATTTCAATATCCGATTTAAGGCCATCCCAAAAAAATTCCTTCTTAACCCTATGATAAGTTTTTAAAAATCCCGAGTGCCCTCCTAAGGGAGAAGTGTGTAATTCCATAAGAATCTTTTGTTTGAGTTGGGAATTCTTACAGAGGTATAAGTGATATTTGTACTATAACGAATCATTTTGCCAACTAAATGTATCAGATGTACTGGAATCTTATTGTAACTTTTGAATAAGTGCCCACACTTCTTCATCATTCTTCCATTCCTCCCTTGCTTTGTCTATCCAATCTGGTTGGATAATAGAAATGGCGCACAACAATGCTTCCACATCCTCATCCTTTCTTGAGAGTGCATCTGACACCACATTTTGCTTCCCTTTTTTGTAAATGATTTCAAAGTCATAACCCAACATCTTTGTGACCCAATTTTGTTGCTCTTCAGAGGATAATCTTTGTTCTAAAAAGTATTTAGGGCTATCATGACCCGTTTTTACCTTGAAGTGTCTTCCCATTAGGTAGGGTTTCCATTTATTAAGTGCATGTAGTATTGCCAACATTTCCTTCTCATAAATGGCTTTGTGTACAAACTTTCCCTTGATTGGATGACTTTCAAAAGCAATGGGTCTTTCATCTTCCATTAAAATAGCACCAATTCCATTTCCTGAAGCATCACATTACACAATAAAGGTTTTTGTGAAGTCCAGTGTAGCTAAGACCGGTGCTTGGAAAATTTCCTCTTTAAGATGTTCGAAGGCCTTTGTTGCTTCTAGAGTCCATGAAAATGCATCTTTCTTCAATAATGTTGTTAGAGGTGCCACTATTCTCCCATAATTTTTTACAAACTTGTGACAATACCCTGTCAACCCGAGAAATCCTCGCAGATGCTTTATGGATGTGGGGATTTTCCGTTCCTTAATGGCTTTAATTTTTCTAGGGTCTACCTTAACTCCTTCATGAGATACAATATGACCCAGATATTCCACCTCTTGTACTCCAAAGAAACATTTGGATCTTTTTTCATATAATTGTTTCTCCTCCAATAGTTGTAGCACCCTATCAACATGTTCAACATGATCCTTCCAAGACTTGTTGTAGATTAGTATATCATCAAAAAATACCAACACAAATTTTCTAAGGAAGGGTTTGAAAACCGAATTCATCAAACCTTGAAATGTAGAAGGTGCATTGTTAAGGCCAAAAGCATGACAAAAAATTCATAATGACCCTCATGAGTTCTAAATGTTGTTTTCGGAATGTCTTCAGTCTTCATTCTGATTTGATGATATCCTGAAAGAAGATCCAACATGGTGAAGTAAATTGATCGATGCAATTCATCCAGTAATTCATCAACGACAGGAATGGGAAACTTATCTTTAATAGTGAGCTTGTTGAGCTCCCTATAATCCGGACACATGCACCATGATCCATCCTTCTTGTGCACCAATACAACTGGAGCACAGAAAGAACTTTGAATAGGTCGAATTATACCAGCCTCTAGCATTTCTGCAACCATACATTCAATTTCACTCTTTTGGGCATAGGGATATCTGTACGGTCTGATGTTTGGAGGAACACTTCCTGGAATCAGATGAATAACATGATCATGATCATGAATAGGTGGGAGACCTTTAGGAGTCTCAAATACCTTGGAATGATTGTCCAAGACTTTTTGGAGATCTAGATAAATAGATGATTTTGATATGGAAACATCTAGTGAACATAATTGTGCAATTACACCTCTTTGTTCCTTTTCTAGAAGCTTTGTCATACCGTTAGAGCTGATTATCTTTCCCTGTTTCCCTGAAATACCCCTTAATTCAACTTCCTTTCCTTCCACAGAAAATTTCATGAAAAGTTCTTGAAAATTATAAGCTAATGTACCCCAGGATTGTAGCCATTGGACTCCTAGTACAACATCAGCACCTCCCATTGGAATGGAAAGCATTGGGCTAGTCAATACATATTCTCCTATGGATAGCTTGATATTATGGTACTTTTTAGAGCAATTTATTGTTCCTCCATTTGCAACCATCACTTGACACTCTGGTGTTGGATATAGAAAGCAATTCAATTCTTTTGCTACCTTACAATGAATAAAATTGTGGGTACTTCCTAAATCAATCAACACTACTACCTTTTTCTTCTTGATTTGTCCTTTTATCTTGATGGTTTGAGGAGTGGTAATTCCAGCCAATGCATTACAAGATATGGTCGGATTCATTTCTTCTTTATCTAGGCTTTGTTCCTGGAGTATATCCTCTTCTTTTGACCTTTCTTGCTCCTTTTCTTCTTCCTCTTCATAATCTATGTAGAATAATTTCTTCTCAGCACACTTATGACCTTTAGTGTATTTGCTATCACAACTGTAACAAATCCCTTTTGCTCTTTTTTCTTCCAATTGTTGTGGTGTCAACCTTATAGGTTGTGGAAGACTAGGGGCAACAACACTTCCATATTTATAGTTGTGAGTGGTACGCTTCCTGGTTGCCATAGTTTTGCTTTCCATTTTTCTTGCTAACCTGAATGCCTTCTCTAATGAATCAGGTTCCCAAAGGCAAACATCATGTTGGATATTATCCTTTAAAGTCCCTATGAACACATCAATCCTATGCTCCTCTGGAATATTTTTACCCTTATGTTCAATTTTTGGAACTCTTCAATGTGCTCCATTATTGAACCCTTTTGTTTGAGACTTATCAATTGGCTAAAAAAAGTGTTGCTTTTTGTATCCTCATAATGTGCTGTCAATTCTTCTGTATAAATTGCCCAAGTGATAATTTTTTACAAGAGCAAAGCCATTGATACCATACAAACTGATTTTGTTCCAAATATGAAGCTGCAATATGTACCTTTTGTGTGTTTTTCACATTATTGAGATTGAAAAATTGCTCCATCTGTAATATCCATGTTGCGGGATCCTTGCCATCAAACTTCCTCATATCGATTTTTGGAATATGGTGGGTCTTCGATCCAACATTAGAGTCTATGAAATCATGATTAACATTTCTTTCGTTCGCATCATGAGTTTCCTTTACTACCCTTTCACCATTTGTAAGTATTTCTTGTAGAAAATTTGTCAAAACTGTCTTCAAATCCGCCATGTCTGTCTTCAAATCTGCCATGTCTCTCTTCAAATATGTCTTCAAATCTATCTTCAAATCATCCATCTTAGCTTCCACACCATTTATCTTAGATTCCACACCATTTATCTTATCTTCTGTTAGCTTTTGTGAGAGTGACATTTGTTGCACTTGGTCTTGTAATTTTGATATATCATGTAGCATTTCTTCCTCTTCTTCATGATTCATGGTAGAGCTTTCAGGTTGCTTACTAGGTGTTTGAATTTTCTTTCCTTGGGGCATCAGTTACCAATAATAATGCTCTACTATTCCCTTTGAATTTCTTCAAAATAATTTTTCAAACCAAGCTTAAGCAAAAATTTGAAAAAATCTACACACCTTTTTTCACTTTGTAGGAGCTCAATATTGCCTCTGATGTATCTCTGTAATTTCAGATCATCCAATTCTGAAATTGCGACCTACAGTAGCCCTCTATGCCCTCTTTCCAATTCCACCAATATAATCCAAATTGGATTCTCCAAAGAATAGTTATGCCAAATATCCCACAGTGACCTTATTATAGACTAGTTCAGTAGAGCGAACTTGTACGACATGCCACGTGTCCCTGTTTCGACATTTGGCTCTAAAAAATATATACAAGAAACTACAGTCTGTCCTCTTTCTATACGTTCTTACGAAACTTCAATCCGATGCTCAGAGAGAAAGTTATGATGATTTTCCCCAGGTCACCTGTTTGGAATGTAATTCAGGAGTCTGCAAAAAGACCAACTTCATCAAATCATATCTCCACAAATATAGCACGAAAAACTCTGAAATTCGGATCCAAGGTTCACTGCGATTTCATCTCAAATGGGTTTCTTTTCACTTTTGAAACGTCGGAGAAAAAATTTATAGCAAAGATGCCACGATGACCTATTTGGAAACCCTAGAATCCAAAGTTCTGATACCAAATGTTATGAAACCAGCTCACAGAAAGATAGAAAAGATAGATCAACACCTTAGAATTCAGCCTCTTCGAGGGGGCAACCTCCTTTACATTAAACCAATGAATGATTCTTTTATGATTCAAATGAAAAAACCTCCTTTCTATATATAGGAGTCTAAGGAGTCACAATATAACCCAGTCGACCTAACAATAATAATATAAAGGCACAAAAATAACAATAGTGGGATTCTATGGGGCACAGTAATAACAATATGGGGACAATAGGGCACAACAATATTAATAAGGGATATAACTACAATAGTAATGGGGTAATAACGAGTATTATAGGGACCTAACATAATATATCTAGGAAATGGTAGATGAATGAGTTATGAGTCTCTTTAATCAATGGACTACTACTTACTACACCTACATCAGTAGCAATTCACTTGCTATTTTTAATATATAACTATAATTTCAGTATCACTTACATAATCATTCACTTTCTAATAGTATAATTAGAATGTAATTACTAACCATAATGATATTTAAGTGAAATTAAGATAGAAATATATAGATCTAATCTTAACATATGATTGCAACTATTGGTGTGATATCCAAATCTAGTGATCCTATCTAGATCCACTAATTATTGAATTTAGACACTAGATCACATATTAAAGTCAGAGAATTTAGACCCTATATCAAAAATTAGAATAGTTATAAGGCGAGAAAAGGTCTAAAGTTTGGTGGCCTAAGACAAGATAGGCTAGTACTTGGAGTTATGAGGTCTTTCCGTCTCTAAAAAGGGTTTCTAACTTATGTGATGAAGTTACTTCCCACTTCGAAGTTGGAAAGGAAGCTTTAGTGTGAGATCAAATAACTTAAAGAGTAATGAATATGATTCAACCAAAGGTGAAGAACGTAATAAAAGTAAAGGCTTATTTAGGGATTCAATATCATTTCTCTCAAATAAGGTTGTAAAATATATCTAAAGAAATTTAAGAGATCCCAAGAAATTTCAGAGATCCCAAGAGATAGAAACTCTTACTTCAATTTACTAAACTATTTTCTTCTCCAAGACCAAGTGCTATCCAATACTCCCAATGAATTATAAGAAGTTTCATATATAAAATAAGAATACTAAAATCAAATAATATACCAAATTTCTTTGTTCTCCTACAAATTGGAATGGAGGCTCCCTCATTTTATAGAATGGAGCTCCTCATTCTTTACATTGGATTATAGAAAGGTAGAATTAAACCATGAGTGCTTAACCACTTATTCAAACCATGAGCAACAATATAAAAATAATAAGAAGTTACCATCTAAATCCTTAATTAGTGGAATTTGTTACATCATAATAATCTTTGAACTTCACCAAGTTCTTCGATGTTTCTTCATTACCGCTAATATGGAATTAAATAACATCTTTGAAATGGCGATATAACCTCTAGATGATTTGTTAGTTGGTACAAGGCCATTGGGAATCACACAAGAGGTAGTTGTGATTAGTTTGATAGGTTACCTAATCATATCGTGATGAACATGCTACATATATTAAAATCTATGTTAAGCTAAAAAATCCTTATTAAGCCCTAAATATTGATTTATTAAATATTTATTATTAAATATTTATGTAGATCATAAATATTACTCTATTATATATTCATGTACACCGCAAATATTGATTTATTAGACTTTTATTATTGTATATTTATGTAGGCCAAAACCTTTCATTATAGTTAATTGTTAGGTCCCTATAATACTAGTGTATTCCCTCATTGTTATCGTCAATGTAACCTCCTTATTGTTATTGTTGTGCCTATCTAGTCCCCATATTGTTATTATTGTGCCCCATAGAAGCCCAATATTGTTATTGTTGTGCCCTTACATTATTGTTTTTATGACAGCTTTGATTATATGGTGATCCCTTAGACTCCTATATATAGAAAGGAGGTTTTGTCATTTGAATCATGAAAGAATTGTTCATTTGTGTATTGTAAAGGAGGATTCCCCCTCGAAGAGGCTAATTTTGAAGTCGTTGATCTATCCCTTCTTCTATTTTGTGAGTTAGTTTCATAACATTTGGTCTCAGATATTTGGATTCTAACGTTTCGCTTCTTCAAACAAGTCATCTTGGAATTTTCGCTATAGCATTTTTTCTGCGAGGCTTTAGAATCTGAAATTTTTACCACGTGGTGCTGAAATATCAGAGAACTTCATGTAAACATTTCAGATGTTGGTTCGTTATATTTTAGGAGATATGCTATGAGGAAGTTAGGGTTTTTGTGAGCTCCTTGTAAGAAACCAAAAAGCTCTACTATGACGCATGAAGAAGAGGAAGAAATGCAACATGATATATCAAAATTACGAGACCAAGTGAAACAAATTTCACTATCATAAATAGTAAAAAAAAATGAAAGCTAAGATAGATGGTTTGAATAATATTTTTAAATCAAACATGGAAGGTTTGAAAGATGGCATAGAAGCAAAAATGAAAGACAACATGGAATATTTTAATAATGGTTTAAAATCAGACATGGAAGTTTTGAAGTAAAGCTTGACAAAGTTTCTACAAGAAATGTTTCCTAATAGTGAAAAGTTATTAGATGAAACTCTTGATGAGAACAAAAGAAATGTTAACCATGATTTCATAGACTCTAACGTTGGATTGAAGACCCACCATATTCCAAAGATCGATATGAAGAAGTTTGGTGGAAAGGATCTGGTAACATGGATACTACAGATGGAGCAATATTTTCATCTTTATAATGTGCAACACACACAAAAGGTATGCATTACAACTTTATATTTAGAACCCATTCATTTTTTATGCTACCGGTGGATTTTTTCTTGTAAACCACTTGTCACTTGGTCAATTTTTACGAAGGAAATGACAGCACATTATGAGGATACAAAGAGAAACACCTTCTTATCCAATTGGAAAATCTTAGATAAAAGGGTTCAATGGCAGAGCACATTGAAGATTTACAAAAATTGAATATAAGGGTAAATGATATTCCAGGGGAGCATAGGATTGATGTGTTCGTATGGACTTTAAAGGATAACATCCAACATGAGGTTCACCTTTAGGAACCTGATTCATTGGAGAATGCATTCAGGTTGGAAAAAAAAAGATGAAAGAAAAATTATGGCAACAAGGAAGTATACCGCTCACAACTATAAAGATGGAAATGTTGTTTCTCCTAGCCTTCCACAACCTATAAGGTTGACACCCAACAATTGGAAGAAAAAAGAGCAAAAGGGCTTTTTTAAAGTTGTGATAGCAAATACACTAAAGGTCATAAGTGTGTTGAGAAAAAATTATTTTACATAGATTGTGAAGAGGAGGAATAAAAGGAACAAGAAACATGAAGATAAGAGGATATACACTAGGAACCTACCCCAAAGAAAGAATAAATGAATTCGACCATATCTTGTAATGCATTGGCAGGAATTACCACTCCTCAATCTCTCAAGATATAAGGACATACAAGGAAGGGAAAGGTAATAGTGTTGATTGATTCGGGTAGTACCCATAATTTTATTTGTTGTAAGATAGCCAAGGAATTGAATTGCTTCCTATATCTAGCACTAGAGTGTGAAGGGATAGTGCAAATGGAGGAACCATAAATTTCTATGGAAAGTGTCATAATATCAAGCTATCCATGGGAGAATATGTATTAAATAGTCCAATGCTTTCCATTCCAATGGGTGGTGTTGATGTTGTACTAGGAATCCAATGATTACAATCTTTGGGTACGATAGCTTTTAATTTTCAAGAACTTTTCTTAAGAAAAAATTGGGAAGGAAAGGAAGTTGAATAAAAAAAAAATTGGGAAGGAAAGGAAGTTGAATTAAGGGGTATCACAAGGAAACCAGGAAAGGTAATCAACTTTAATGGCATGAAAAAACTTCTAAAAAACGAACAACGGAGCATAATTTCACAATTATGTTTACTATAGGTTCAAACATCGAAATCATCTATTTCTCCAAACATCCAAAAAGTCTTAGACAATCATTCCAAGGTATTTGAGACTCCCAATGGCCTCCCACCTATTCGTGTTTGATTCTAGGAAGTTTTCCTCTAAACATTGGGCCTTATGGATATCCCTATGCCCAAAAGAGTGAAATTGAACATATGGTTGCATAAATGCTAGAGGTTGGTATAATTCAACCTAGTCAAAGTTATTTTTTTGATCTAGTAGTATTGCTGCACAAGAAGGATGGATAATGGTGCACGTGTCCAGATTATGGGAGCTCAACAAGCTTACTATTAAAGATAAATTTTCCATTCTTGTCATTGATGAATTATTGGATGAATTACATGGAGAAATTTACTTTGCCAAGTTGGATCTTCATTCAGAATATCATCAAATAAAAATGAAGACTGAAGACATTCTGAAAACAACATTTATAACTCATGATGGTCATTATGAATTTTTGGTTATGCCCTTTGGCCTTACCAATGCACCTTCTACATTCCAAGGTTTGAGGAATTCCATTTTCAAACCCTTCCTTAGAAAATATGTGTTATTATTTTTCGATGATGTACAAATCTCCAACAAGTCTTGGAAGGATCATGTTCAATATGTTGAGAGGGTGCTCAAACTATTGGAGGAAAAATAATTATATGCAAAAACCTCTAAATGTTTCTTTGGAGTACAGTAGGTAGAATATCTGGGTCATATTGTATCTCATGAGGGTGTTAAGGTAGACCCTAAATAATTAAAGTCATTAAGGAATGGAAAACCCCCACATCCATAAAGCATCTGCAAGGATTTCTCAGGTTGACATGGTATTATCGCAAGTTTGTTAAGAATTATAGGAGAATAGCAACGCCTCTAACAACATTATTGAATAAAGATGCATTTTCTTGAACTATGGAAGAAAGTAAGTCCTTTGAACATCTTAAAGAGGCAATGAGCCAAGCATCGGTCTTAGCTACATCATACTTCACAAAAACCTTTATTGTGGAATGTGATGCCTCGAGAAATCGAATTGATGTTGTTTTAATGCAAGAGGGAAGACTCATTGCTTTTAAAGTCATCCAATCAAAGGAAAGTATTTACACAAAGCTATTTATGAGAAGGAAATGTTGGAAATACTACATACACTTAAGAAATGACGACCTTACCTAATGGGAAGGCACTTCAAGGTAAAAAAGGATATGGATAGTCTAAAATACTTTTTAGAACAAATATTATCTTCAATAGAGCATAAAAAATGGGTCACAAAGATGTTGGGTTATGAAATTGAAATTGTCTACAAAAAACGGAAGTAAAATGTTGTTGCAAATGCACTCTCAAGAAAGGATGAGGATGTGGAAGCATTGCTTTGTGCCATTTCTATTATCCAACTAGATTGGATAACTGAAGCAAGGGATGAATGGAAGAATGACGAAGAAGTGTGGGCACTCATTCAAACTTTACAGCAAGATCCCAGTACATCTAATACATTTAGTTGGAAAAATGATTCATCATGGTACAAAGATCACTTATACCTTTATAATAACTCCCATTCTCAAACAAAATATTCTTCTGGAATTGCACAACTCTTCGTTAGGAGGACACTACGGAATTTTTAAAACTTACCACAAGGATAAGAAGGAATTTTTTTGGGATGACCTTAAATCTGATATTCAAAAGTTTGTGACGGAATGTTTGTTGGAAAAATATAGTTGAGACAATTATGACCCCAGATCTGTTACAACATTTATCCATTCCAAGTCAACGTTGGGAGGAGGTTTCAATGGATTTTATCACAGGTTTCATTGGTGGAATTTTGAGGTCTAAAATGGGCATTCTAAGAAAAATGTACAACCAAAATAAACTTTATAAGAACCAATAAGATTCAAGATGATGATGATGGGGGATGATTCACCATTTTTGGAGTAAAAAAGTATGAAAATTAAAAAATAATAAATAATAAAACTGTTTTTTCAACTCGTATTTTCAACTTATCTCCCTAAGTTTCTACTCAAATTTCTAGCAGGAGTACTCGTTGGATGCAAAATTTAGCTTTCCATCCAAGAAGTAACCATGTTGCATACTTTCGATGGACCCTGCTACATGAAAAATGAGAAATACATGAAAAAATGTGATTGCAATCACTTTTTTCATGTATTTCTCATTTTTTGTGTAGCAGGATCAAACCAAAGTATGCACATGGGTACTCCTTGGATGAGGAATCAACTTTTGCATCTAATGAGTGTTTCTACTCAAAATTTGAGTAAGCCCATAGGGAGATAAGTTGAAAATACGAGTTGAAAAGATAGATTTTTATTTTTTCCCTCTAAAATTTGATGATGTAATCTAATCTTATTTTATTATTTCAACCATTATTTTATAATTTCATTAGAAGGCCCATTTTAGACCTCAAAATTCCCCTAAAGACCCAAGTCTAAAGGAAAGAGTTTCATAATGATGGTAATTGATAGACTTACCAAGTATGCACACTTTTGTGCATTATCTCATCCATTTAAATCCAATACATCTGCTATTGCATTTATGGAAACAATTCAAAAGCTACATGGAAACCAAAATATTATTGTAAACAATAGAGATTCCATTTTCACTCGAATTTTTGGAAAGAATTATTTTCTTGTCTGGGTACTCAATTAGCTCATAGTTCATCTTATCATCCTCAATCTGATGGGAAAACTGAGATAGTGAACAAATATTTGAAAGTATGTCTTCATTGCTTTGTATCTGATAAATAGACACAATGGGTCAAGTGGTTACCTGTAGCTAAATGGTGGTATAACACTTCCTTCCATACTACAACAAAAATGACCCCATTTATGGCTCTTTATGGATATCATCCACCATCCATCACATCATCTTTAAGAGAAAATTCTAAGGTTCAAGCACTGGAAGATCACATCGAGCATCAACAAGAAGTTCTCGAACTCTTAAAGGATAACCTCACTTTGGCGCAAAATAGAATGAAACAACCGATAGATCAACATGGTAGAGAAGGAAGTTTTGAGGTAGGCGACTAGGTATGGGAGCAAAATAAAACCAACTTTTGGTCCGTTGAAATAGAGCATGGGGCAACAAAGAGAATATGAATGGGGAGTCGTTACATAAGCAAGCAACGTTCCTTATTCCTCCAAGTTTCCATTTATTCCTCCACATTTCAACAGGCATACATTTAAGAATGTAAACAGGCATTGGTTTCATACACACATTTTAACATCTAAAGTTGTAAAGTTAACTTGGTAAAAAAATATTTTTATTAGATTTTAAATATTTTATTTACATATGAAAGAAATTTATTGCTAAAAATTCCATATCTTCATTTAGAAGGGATACATCCATTAGGATCAGAAATTGTAAGTAAGAAAGGAACTAGTTAGATATGTGAGGAATTTATTACTGAAAATTATGAAAAATCCATTTCTTGATTCAAAAGGGACAAGGAGAATATAATAATATCCCCGAGGATTGGAATTTGTAATTAAAAAAGAATAATCTGCTAAATTCCAATAAGAAGAGGATTAATCCAATAAGAAGAGGGTACTAAACATTATAGTAATCTATTTGAAAGATTCCATCAACTAACATAAATAATATCATTTAGCCGTCATATTTAATTGAAATATAACCGAAAAGATCAAAGTAAGAATATATATATATATATATATATATATATATATATATATATATATATATATATATATATATATATATATATATATATATATATAAGTAAGCAAACAAACATAACTATTAAAAGAAAAAAATGCATACGACCATTTTTGTGGGCGTGTGTATTCTCTACCTACACGTACCTAACTGTGAAGATTTCGTATTCAAATTTTATTTATGGAACAAGCTAAAGAATTTAGGGTAGAGGAATCTCCCTCGGGATCTCAGTTGCGAAGATCAAATCTCAACTAAAATGGATCAAAAACTCAAAAATTTAACGAACAGGAAACAGATAAAACAAAGTAAAAATTTGGGAGAAACGCAATAAAACTTTGGATTATAATTATAATACACGAAATACATTCATATGGAGACTGCAGCTCCTTCACCAAGTAAAACAAGTGTTCTTACTACCATTTACATTCACTAGGAGTTGCGAAGTAACTCTCTATAAAACCCTGTAACAAATTGTTTTCTGGTGCCCACCAAAATTTTCCCCATGATTTTCTCCTCTTGACCTCTCAGACTTACACCCTCAACTAAAATAAAGACTTTTTCACATATATATTCAAAAAGACAAGTTTTAATTCATTAATACATGACATATGTAATACCCCTATGTTGTAGTAAAACCACTTTGTTTAGATTGATTTGGGTTAGAAAGAATGGCAGATAAGCCAAAGAAGAATATTGCATTAATTATATAATATGTACTTGGGAATGAGACACCTAGGAACATGATTATTTCCAAAATAAAATAAAGATAAATCTCATTAATAAATGATATTTGATATTTATTTCATGATAATTAATCTAAAATAAAATTCTATATAAGCTTAATGGATGGGAGAGAAAGATCCATTAAGTTGCCTAGCTGGAGAAAGATACTAGGCTTGGAAAATCTTAAAAGCACCGACGGAGACAAAGGTGGGATTTTATGGAAAAGCATAGGCAAGTGGATAAAAAGATCCACAAAAGCGAGATGCCCCTAAAATAAAACTTATCATGAAAAAGGGGAATTAAATACCTAATGAAGGGATCAGCAGGAAGTTGTTGAATCCTAGGCAAGTACTCTCGGCTCAGGGGTGAACTAGAGGAAATTAGTTCTTGGTTGGGTGGGGGTGCTCGATTCCCAAGTGTCTCTCTATTGGTTGTTCTGGTTTGATTATTTACGTTAAATATTTCATTCTTTTGACTCTAAATGTTGGTATGATTTTAGTCAATACTTCATTCATTTGACTTTAAAATTTGGTATTTATTCTAGTAACTATCGTATGGTTGTTAGTCAAAAATTAGAGAAAGTTGTGGTTCTAAAGGGAGAATGATGTACAGTAGGAAGCCATAATATTAAGCACAAGATCTGAATGATTGTACTATTATAATGGGAAAAGTCATATATATATATATATATATATATATATATATATATATATATATATATATATTGAATTTATTAATTATAGCACTAGGTATAATGATTACTTCTTTATCATGAGAGACAGAAAATTTTTGGTTCCTCGTAATTATAATCATCTCTTATTAGGGGAATCCTTTTTATGGTTATTATAAACATTTTCATAGCAGATGCATCTACAATTGCAGTAGAAATATGATCAAGATTACCAGCTATCAGTATTCTGCTATGAATTAGGTTGCATGTGTAAATATATAGATAATATAGGAGAAATGTACAATGGGATATCTTCTAGGACTAACTACCAACCGCCATGCCACATCTGCATGGTTGGCTTGGTTCTTATTAATAATTTGGGATTTGTAAATTCAAAGATTTATCTTGATTTCAAGGTTGATAGGATATATAAACTTTGGTTATATGGCGTGAACAAGGATATTTTTACAAATTATGTTTAAGGTTAAAGCGGATGGAATTTGGTATGTAATATGGTTATATGGTAGAAAGTAAAGATTCTAGAATTTAGAAGTGGAATGTAGCAAGAACTGTAATTAAATTGGATTCAAGATTTTACTCTTGGGTTAGAGAGTATGACTCACCTTATTTCTGATCAATAACGATAAGCAAAGGGACAAGTAGAGGAGTAAGGCTTGCTATGTTGGAACAGCTACAAGAGCTTGTAAAATGAACTTAGATGTTCAATAACGAATATGTGCAACGTAAGAGAATAGTTCCAAAGAAATACTTAATAGAAAGAATGGAGTACATTAGATTCCAACTCAATACTTTTTCTGCAACTAACAGGGTATGGTCTAAGTGAAAGTGTAGAAACTTGGAAAAGTGTTTAGCAGGAATTCTGAAGGAAGCCCCAACAAGTCACTTCTAGAGGGTAGCAGAGAGGAGTTAGTCAAATAAAACCCAACAGGGGTTGGAAAAAGAAGATTCACTCATATCAACAACGATTAAATTGTACATCTCTAATAGGATCACAAACACTTTTGTATTGACTTTTATGGAAATTAACTTAATCCATTGAAACATTCAATTGAAACCAACCACGGGAAAAGCGTTTCACATTCATGACTATACAAACATGAATCTCCATATAAAATCTAAATATTGAATTAAACATTGTAAACCCTACCGTGGAAAAATGTCTATCATCTAAATCTAGCTTTTACCAACCAACAATAGGTTCTACTCTGCATGCACTGAAAATTGTAATCCTTATAAAAAGGTTGTAAATTAATTCTAGGGATCTACTTATCAATATATCCATAAAATAATCCCAGTAGCATTTTAATGGGGATTTGATTCAAAAATAGGACTGTAAGGATGATTAAATCTTATTAGTAGATGCACACAATCATTATTCTCTAATCATTCACGTCTTCTAGTTTAGTCAAATAACATTCACCATAACTATAATTGAAAGCATGCATTGGCACACCATGAAGTGAATGGAAAGATCAATTCTAGAATTAAGCTGATAAAAAACTCAAAAGGAAACATAGCAGAAAAATCAAATAACTTTTTTAGTTAAACCTGCCTCGAGAATTATCCTAGCTTCCAGTAAGAGGACAAAATTACAAGGGGTATCAGGAAAAAAATGATGTTTGAGTAACCCTGGTGCCCAAATGCTACCAATAGAGAAGGGTAGAAGGAGGAAATTATTCATTGAATAGAATTTAATTCAAAACAGAAATTACAGTGTGATTCATACATAAGAGGAATTGCTAAAAGAAAAAAGGGCAATGCTCGGCTACAGGATGCCATGCTAAGCTCCAGGGCACAACATTCGGGGCTATTGTGCAAAGTGAGCATCTGAGCAAGGAAGAAATCTTATGGCTCTAAACTAAAAGTAGTCAGGCGAGCTTAGGAAGGAATTCTAAAGTCTTTTCTCTATGCATGAGCAGTAACATTTGCAAGAAGTTAAAACCTAGGCAAGGTAACGACCTGTAGATGGAAAAGCACTTGTTAGTGTTCGTCGGAGATCAGGAAGGCTTGGTTTTGTAAGCAATGAAGACTGTAAGCGTACCTGTGATGGGAAACCATCCGAAATAATAAATATCAATTAGATAATAACATTAAATCCAAAATAGTGAACAATACTTTATTTTTGGAGATGATGATAAGAGAGAGAATCACATTAGCTGTATATGTGTTATGAAACAGGGGGTTTCAATTCTTGCACTGAGCCAAAATTCAAGGTAAATAAGAAAAAGGAGAACCAAAAAACCCAAATTGTTCTAGGCTAAAGTATAAAATATGAATAGGGTAGATTGGATTCTAATCCAACCAATCTAACCTAAGAATGGCCAAGTACTAGGAGAAGATTCACCATAGTTCCCTACTATTGAGGTCATATCTCTATCATAGTGTGCTCCTTCCATACTGGACCTGTAGGTGTGAAAATGTTAAAAACAAAATCCTCTCCACATACCAAGTGAAACAAATAGGCAAAACAAAATTCAGACAATGAAAGAAGTTATTGAGGTTAACAAGATGCTTCAAACTTACCTGAAAGCATGAGAAACCTGTTTGTGGTGGTATATTCCTTTGCGAATGTAGGAGATAGGAATTTAATCAAATCATCATAGCGTCAAATGAATGTGAATCATATGGGAGTGCATTACTGAAATGGAGCATCATGCATTTGGACACAATCAGAAGATGAGGGGACATAGTGGTGAACATTATAGAGGCCACATACCTCCATTGCATAAACCTTGGCTCAAGCGGTAGAGAAGAAAATACAAATGAGGGTAAGTTTGGCAGAAGGAAACCTTAGGGTTTGTGTGAAAATTTTGAGTTGTTGATGGGCAGGTAGTGACCTGGATCGTTGGTATTTCCCACCTCGAAATCATTGAGGCCCATTTTAAAAATTACTCAAATTCATGTGGAAATTACACGTGTAGTGAGAAGGTCAAAGGTGGACTTCAATGTGGAGAACAACTAGATCATGGGCTAATAATTCAAGTTGTGAGGGTGGAGGAAATTAATTAATCAATATAACTTCACAAGGAAATATTATGTTATGATGAATGTCATGGTAAAATGCATCATTGATAGGAACTCACGCATGCTGGAATAAAGATATAAACCCATTGTTGAGTATAAACAAAACTACATGGAGAAAAAGGTTCATTATTATAAACTTACCTTGTTAGGATCGAATTGACTGGGGTAATAACATATCATGCATGGTCTTAAGAACCTAAGTTCAAATACATATATAAAGTGCCATATGGGAAAATAATCATAAGTTATCAAGGAAAAAAAATAGAGTATCAAGGAAGGATGTGACAAAAAAAAAATTAAAACTTAGGATGGGCGATTGTACTAAAATATAACTTTTCTAAGCCTGTACTTGTTTCAGAATACAAATAATAGTTACAGAGTGAATTTTTTCCCATACGGTTAAACCAACCATTCATCAAATACACATTCCTTCTTAATTACTTGATGTGTGTTGTGGAATGGAGAATTTGTACTCCTACCGAGAACTTCATTTAATCTTTCCTTTAGTCTACAAACAAAAGTTTGCAACCTGCAAACAAAATCTACTTGGAAAGTATGCTTGTTGTCAGTGTATTTAATGTGGTGGTTGAGATTAATTTTCAAACATTCCAACTTAATCACAACTATTGTCATTGACAATTCTCAAACAGACTTTGAGATAAACAAAATTTTCATGTGCCAATGGCTTTGTGAAAATATCATCAAATTGTTCTTGTGACCTGCAATACTACAACACAACTTAATCATTGTTAATCAATTCTCTAATAAAATGATATTTAGCATCAATGTGCTTGGTCCTCTTGTGAAAAATAGACTTCTTTGACAGTGCAATTGTGGAATTGTTGTCGTAGAAAATAGTTGTTATTCCCTCTTGGTCGTGGCATAAATCCCTCAAAATTCTTCTCATCCAAATTTCTTGACACATTATTGTTGTTACGGTGACATGTTCGGATTCTGTTGTTGACAATGACACTATTGGTTGCTTCTTGGAGGCCCATGAAATGGCTCGTGAATCCAAATGAACAACATACCCTAACGTGCTCTTTATATCATCAACACTTCCTGCGCAGTCACTATCAGTGTAACCTACCAACCTAAAATCATTGTTGTGGTGTTCAAGATATCATACTCCTTTGTCCCATTGACATACCTTAAGATCCTTTTGGTTGCTTGCCAATGTGTCTCCTGGGGTGTCTCCATGAACCTCGATCCCAAGCTTACTGCATACATTATATCAGGCCTATTCATGGTCAAATACGTCAAGCTTCCCTCCATACTTTTGTATAATGTCGGATTGACATTGTTGTTGCAATCTTCTTTGCTCAACTTCAAGCCCATGACAGTTGGAGTTGGTGCGGGCTTGTTGTTCAGCATATAAAACCTCTCCAAAATGAATGCTACATACTTTGGTTGAGAAATAAAAATACCATTTTCTATTTGATTCACTTCTATGCCCCAAAAATACCTTAATAAGCCCAAGTTAGTCATTTGAAACTCACTTAGTTGACTTCTTTGAAATCAGCGATGAGGAAATCACCACTGCCTGTAAAAATCAAACCATATAGATATAAGACAACAATAAGAAGTTTACCATCAATGATATATGTTGTGAAAGTGACAGCTTCGACCTAATAGTCATTTGGAAAATGCTTTGCCTTCAACATACTCCTTGCCATTTCCATAATTGTCCTATTTTTTATTTCCACAACACCATTTTGTTGATGTGTATACCTTGTTGTAAATTGCTTGTGAATTCCATGCTCCCTACAAAATTGAAGGAAGTCATTTGAGATGCATTCGCCACCTTTTTCAGTCTGCAAGACTTTGATGTAGTGTCCACTTTGCTTCTCAACAAGAACTGTGTATTGATGAAAGAATTCAAACACTTCAATTATTTTATAGGAAGTAGACCCATGTCTTGCTCGTGTAATCATCTATGAAGGTCAAGAAATAGTAGCTTCCACCAATTGATGATGTCTGCATTGGTCCACACAAATCTGAATGGACAATATCCAAAGGTGTTTTTGCCCTTATTGACTTTCCTGTTGTAAATGTCTCTCTATGTTTTTTTTCCCAAGATGCATCCTTCACATAGGTTGTTTGGTTTTTCTAAGAGTGGAAATCCCTTCACCATGCCTTTCCTATGCAGAAAATTCAAACCTCCAAAATTGAGATGACCACTGCTTGAAAGTTTACCTGTGTGACAACTGCAACTTTTCTTTCATCCTCTTGTGAGTTCATTGATAGTTATGCTTATGTACCTTCTTCCTTTAAATATGATTTTATCTTTAGGGGAAACATTATATTGCTTGTCATCTGAACTTTTTCAATCAGCTGTCTACTTGGAAACTTATCCACAATTGTGCACTCGTTATTTTTTAAAAAGACATTGTATCCCATTTGCATGAGTTGTCCAATGCTTATGAGGTTATGCTTCAAACTAGGGACAAAATAAACATCTGAAATGTGCTTTGTGTCCCCTTTATTTGTTAGAATATTGAATCTTACTTTTCCCATAACAAATACTTTGCTATCAATCCCTAATGTCACTGCAGATTTCACACTTTCATCTAGATTGGAAAACATTTCTATGCTTCCTGTCATGTGGTTGTTGCACCCTGAATCTAGAAACCATACATCACTTTGTTTTTCTTGTGCTACATTACAAGCTAAAAACATGTTATCTTGGTTCTTATTTTCCTTTGTGAATTTTTCACATGGTTTGTTATTTATGTCATATTTCATCTTTCTACATTCATTTGCATAATGACCATACTTCTTACAATAATTACATTGAACTTGACATTTATCATACCTTTGACCTTGTGCTTGATTTTGGCTTGGGCCTTGACTTGGATTTTGATTGTTGCCCCTTCCACTTGAGCTTGAATGGTTGCCTCTTCCACCTTTGTATGGGCTTCTTCCTCTTCCTCTAGCATTTGATCTTCCTCTGCCTCTATCTTGACCAAATGAAACTTGTGTCTTGAAGGCATGCTCCAATGAGGAGTTATTTGCTATGTTTAGTCTATGTTCATGAGAAATCAATGATGCATGAAGCTCATCCACTGAAAATTATGAGCGATCATTTGTTTATTCTATGGCCACAATAATGACATCAAATATTCTTGACAGGCTTCTCAAAATTTTCTCAACTATTCTCCTTTCCTCAAGTGCCTCACCATGAGACATGATTTGAGTAACTAGTCCAATTACTTGTGTAAAAAATGAGTCTACATTCTTAGACTCTTTCATACAAACTGTAACACCCTCCTCCCACATATATCCAAGAAACCGACCATCTAGGGTAAACATATAACGAGAGGCCACTATGATATGATTTGACCTCCTTGGTAACCTTACAGAAATGGAATCGATGGAACATCACACATAGTCATCCAACATCATCAACAAAACCCTCAGAAGAAAAGTCAACCACTCAAACATCCTATCCTTGGATCCTACTATTGTTCTGGACCTCTTAGAACATAGTCGCTCTCATGTTATGGGCAAGGGAGTGATCAGAAACCCAAAGTCCCTCTCATAGGCCTACCTACCAATGACTGTGGACCAAAATTTCCAATTCTGTGCCAACGACCCTAGGATTTAAGCCACTTTTTCAGGCCCATAACCCAAGCACTGCCCAGAATGGAATGAATCCTTAGAATCAAGAAAATTACAGGGAAACAATGATGAAAAATCAATGAGATGATCAAGACCTTAGCCAGGCCCCTACTAGCCATGACATACATTTCAACAAACATATCGTGAACATGTAAACTACATGTGTAAACAATACAATTAAGTGTATGGATCTCATACTTATCTGAGAATCTCTATGACCCATTTTCTCCTTATCACATTAGTTGTCATTTCATCCATTAGTTCATAGATATATTGATCATTCAATAAAAAGTAAGAACATGATGATAGCCGCTCATGGTTGTTGTCATAAAACATGTAAATAACTAGCATAATAGGGACAAAAATACCAATGAAATCACTGCCATATAAACCACATATAATCCACCATAATTCTCATATAGATACGAGGAGAAATAACCTTTCATTAATGATGCAAAATCCAAACATGGGATGGGATGTGCATGTTCCACCCAATCGTAGAATGGCTGAGCCAAATCTCTTTTCAGTCATTCACTCCCATGCCATATTCCAAGCATGAATGTGGGATCTCATAGAACCCATCAATCAAAACTCATACAGGGCTTCCAGATGCCATCTACCTCAACCCATCAAATAGTGATTCCACCTCACGCTTGGACATCACAAAACCAACATCATAATGGTCTCCATCCTATCCTTCAAGGGCTCCATAGTGTTTGTTCCAACCCAGCTCCCAGGACTAGTATCTCAACCTACAACTTTTACTGGGCTCCAGAAAATTTTTCCAACCAAGGCTACAGGACTAGTAACTCAACCCACCAAGGGCTCCGGAGCATTTTTCCAACCCAGGCTACGGGACTAGTAACTCAACCCAAGCTTTTTCAGGGCTCCATAAAGTTTGTTCAACCAAGGCTACGAGACTAGTAGCTCAACCCAAGTCATTATAGGACTCTAGAGTGCTTTCCCAACCAAGGATTCCAGGAACTAATAACTCAAACCAAACAAAGGAAACATGAGAACCAACCAAAACAAAACAATGAAAATAAACCCACAATCACCATGGCTATCCAGGAAATGGAAAGGCTATTCAAATCCACTGTCAATCCAGGAAATCCTCCATGCCAGTGATAGATCATGACTAAGAAACCACATGCATGTGTCATGCATGCCAAAACTAGTGAAGAAATCATACATGCAACTTGGTACCTACAAGAAAATATGATATAGTTGTTGATCTTGATGCCCTCTTGCGCTTTCTTGCTCTTCCTTTGCATTCTTGCTCCAAAAATCCAAGTATGTGACACCCTCCAAGAGTTCTCCAAGAAAACTCTAAGTATCCAAGAGTATGAGAGAGAATAATTAAAGAGCTACAAAACTGAAGTGACCGTCTTAACCAAGAGTCTTCCAACTGATCCTCAGAAGCCTTTTTATTAATGAGGCCTCTATTTTCTTCATTTTCCATCATTTTCCTTCAATTTCCTCCTCACATGCAACCCGTGACCTTTCACCTTCATTTTCTCCTAATTTCCATTATTTTCATAAATAAATGTGTCAAAATACGTTTTTGCCTCTTTAATGCCTTAGCCATTCCCTTTGCCAATTTCCTTAGCCATAAACAACCAAATGAACACCCGGTAGGATGTCCTTCCCACCATTCAGCTTAGAATATTGTCTGATCACCATTTCCTTATATATATTTTTACATGGAATTTTCATGAGGGTTGTTACACAAATTGTCTCAAAGTCTCTCCTTAGCATTTGTAGTTTTGTTGTCTTCACTTTTTATATGCCTTGTTAGGATGTCTGAAGGGTGTCCCATGCTTGCTTGGACTTTTTTGTTGCTACAATCCTTGGGAAAATAATTTCATGAACTGCTTGAAAAATTTAAAAGAGGGCTTTTGAATCCTTCTTCCTATTGTCCCTCAACAAATCCCTTTATGTTTGTGATAAGGCATTGTATGTTCTTGCATCTGTTGGTTCTTGGAAACCATTCTCTACCAAATCCAAAATATCTTGAGAAGAAAACAAAGCCTTAATTGTAATAACCAAGTAGTCATAATTTTTTGCCATTAAATTGAGGTATCTAAGGATTAGTCAAGTTTGTGCTTGATGCCGCCATTTCTAACTGAAATACACTCCCAGTAGAAACACGTGTTCTTACAGTGACAGAGCAGGTGAATGATTTAGGGTAGAAAAATCACCCTCAGGGTAGAGAAATCTCCCTCAATACTTCAGTTGTGGAGATAAAATCGCAACTAAAATGGAGCTAAAACTCAAAAATTTAACGCATAGGAAAATAGGAAAACAGAGTAAAACGAAGTAACAATTTGGGAGCAACACATAAAAACTTTGGATTATATTTATAATACATGAAATACATTCATATAGAGACTGATCCTTCACCAAATAAAACAAGCGTTTTTACTGCCATTTACATTCCCCAGGAGTTGTGGAGTAACTCTCTGTAAAACCGGGTAACAAATTGTTTTCACACACCCACCAAAATTTACTCCACGATTTTCTCCTCTTAACCTCTCAAACTTACACCCTCAACTAAACTAAGGACTTCTTCACATGTATATTCAAAAATACAATTTTTAATTCATTACTACATGACAAAGCAAAAACATTTAAAACTTAGGATGGGGGATTGTACTAAAACATCATTCTTCTGAGCTTCTACTTGTTGCAGCATACAAATAAGAGTTACGGAGTGAATGTTTGCTCATATTTTTTTACCAACCCTTCAATAAATACACATTTCTTCTTAATTACTTGATGTGTGTTGCTAAATGGAGAATTTGTACTCCTATTGATAACTTTATTTAATCTATCCTTCAACCTGCAAACAAAAATCCGCAACCTGCAAACAAAACCTACTAGGCAAATATAGTTGTTGTCAGTGTATGAGATTAAATTTCCAATGCAGAAACTAAATCAATCATATGAAAACTGGTTCTGATTTTTGAAATCCATGAAACTATAATACAACATAAACCATGAAATAATCATTTGTATTAAACCATGAAATAATCATGGAATAATGGCTAACTATCAATGATTGTTAAATTGTAGAAACTAACAATAATTTCAGTCTATGAGAAACCATAGTATATTTGATTCTGTGGAGAATCACATATATGTATCCAAAGAAAAAAAAAAACTTTACAATGAAAAATCCAGATCTATGGCATTATATGTTTCCCATTAGCCAAAATTGAAAACCTGAAGAATCATGTACTTCCCATCAATGAAAGATGAAAGCCTAAGTAATCCTTTCGTAAGTAATCTATGCTCATGCTTTTGCAACGACTTCAAGATAAAATTGAATTAAAATAATCCACTAAGAAGACGCTCATTGTTCACATATTCACTCTAAATGCTTCCATCAATATAGGTTTGAATACGCGATTACGAGTATGTGCAAGACGAATGCCCAAGGTTGGAAAGATATTTAAAATTGTTTTAATAATTCCGAAAATAAATTTACCAACGAAAAAAAGTGATTAACATTTAATTAAAACCCTACTGGAATTTAGAAATCTTACCTTCATTAATTATCATTGCTATGGGAAATTGGGATTGGAAAAGAAAAGTGGGTTTAACAGTTGCCTGAAGTCTTCTTAAATCACCTTAAATCCTCTTGTTCCCACATATGATATATGACCATCTTTCCATTTACAAAAATGAACTCAGATCTATATACATTTTCCTGAAAATTGTTGTCAATCCCCTCTATTGGAAGCCAGGCATCCTCGCCTAGATAATAAGCCTCGATGCTTGTATGGAATTTTTAAAATTGGTCCATCTCACCCTGGAAAGTAATTAACATGTTTTCCACAGCATCTTCCCTAATGCATCCCCACCATCCTTTGATCAAATTTTTTGAAATAGAAGTCCAAGAAATTTTCATCACGTTTTATTCTTGTCAGATATCCTCATAGAATTATTTAATTCCCCATAAGAATTTTTCAGGACATCAAATGTTATTCCTGTCTAAGATCCTCATAGAATTATTTTATTCCCCAGAATAGCAGATGCCCTTAGTGGGGTTAGACCTCTCTCATGACCGTTGGCTAGGAGGAGAGATCTACATAGTCTTGTCCATTCCTAGGTAGATGGATTATACATTTCACACCATCGATTATAATTCAATGTGAATAGCTCCTAGGGATCTAAATTGGTCTTAGGTGTGGATATTTCTCTTCACATCTAGGGATGGACTTTAAGGTGGTAAATATTTATGAGGTTTTTCAACATCAATATTTATGAGGTTTTTCAACATCAAGTTCCCTTTTGGGATGAATTGATAGAAAACATTTAATGAATGAAGGAAATTTGGTGGTTAGGAGGAATTTGAATTTTTTTATTCCAACTTCTGAAGTCTATGGAATACATGCTTATATTAATTCCTTTTAAAATTTCTTCATTAAAGTCTTTGCAGAGGACAAGTTAATTCATGTGAACTAAATCAAGTTTAAACCCTCCTGGAGAAAAAAGAGATGGGGCGGAAATGGTTGAAAAATTCATAGATTGTTTCATGATGGTAGAATATTTGATGGAAAGATCCCCTCTATTTAGGAAGTTGATTGGGTCTAGGGTGAAATTGATCATATTCCCATATTTTTGTAATTTTGCATAAACCAACAATCCCATTCAAATTTAATGCCTCCTAGTTAAAAGATAATAATTTTAATAATTTAGTCTTGGAAAATTGGATGCCTTTCAATCCTAACTTTGGAGTTCCCATTGTAGTGAATTTTGCTAAAAATCTAAAGAGGATTAAAAATACTACTATCCAGTGGCTCCACCCACAAGAAATTGGGGGAAGATGAAGATCTTAAACATATGGAGGAAGATATGGGGAGATAGGAGGCTCTTGATGGGGGGATATGTGTCTAAGGATTCTAAACAAGGAATGTTTTAGCTATAGGCTACCACAAGAATAATTTTGGATTAAAAGGAGGAACTTTAAAGGAAAAAAAATAGATTTGTCTGGCTTGAGAGTGGAGATGAATATTCAATTTTTTTTTAAATTTTTCTAGGAATCGAAAAGCATACAATGCTATATGGGATTTGAATGATGCAAAAGGAGGTAAAGCCACCTCTTTTGAGGAGTTAACCAGTTTTGGGAAGATACACTTTAGCAACCTATATAAAACTCCTTCAAAAGCCTCTATTGTAGAAGTGATTCTTCCAACTCAAACATTTCCCGAGTTTACAAATAATAAATGGATCTTTTGTCTAAAGGTGAGCTGCAAAGGGTCCTTCAAAGTTTCCAAAAATACAAGAGTTTTAAACGTGATGTATGGTCATTTCAGTTTCTCCCAAGACTGTACAACATTTTGGGTGAAGTCATGTTAAGAGTGATAGAGGATTCCCATCAAAATGGAAGGTTGTTACAATCATTCCAATCAAAATGTATTGCTCTTATACCTGAGCCTGAAGATCCTCAATGTTTTGATGATTTCAGACCAATCTCTCTTTGTAACTGTATTTGCAAAGTGATAGTAAAAATCATTGAAAACATGATCAAACCAATACTTTCCAAAAATGTGTCGAAGGAGAAGTTTTCATTTTTGGAAGGAAATTAGATCCATGAGGTGATTAGGGTCCCTTAGGAAGGGATTCATAACTGAAAATCCAAAAAGATAAAAGATATGGTGATTAAAATTGTTCTATCGAAAGCATATGATCAAGATATCTAGTTATTTATTCAACTCCTTCTTACACATATAGGCTTTGAAGTTCCCTTCATCAATTATATTATGATTTGTACTACTTACTATCTTTGGTGATTCTCATCAATGGATCTGCCTCAACCATGTTTCATGCTCAACATGGGTTGCGACAAGGTTGCCCTATATCCCCAATGGAAGGGTTATTTTCAGAAAACATATTTCCATATTTTCTATGATCAATAAATATGTGGACTTATGTATTTATCAAGGGTGTTAATTAAGATTGGGATATTTAAAAATCAATGGTTGAATTAGGACCTATCCTTTTCCTTAAAGCTGAATGGATTGGAATTGAAAAATTATGAAGGATTGCATTCTTGTCCCTAATAAGATTGAAGGACCTTGGTGGGTTTCTCATGAAGTCCCATGGTTTTATGGGAGCCTTCATTTTGTATGGGTGAACATCAATGTATAGGTCAGCGCATCTTGCATCAAGGTGCAACTCCACCATTTGAAATAAGAGTCTTATTGAGTATTTAAGTGACCATGGCCTTGGTAAATTACTCCTCATGGTGAATTTCACAACATAACAATCTCATATGACAACTCTAATGTTCTCAAAATATCTCATGATTCCTAATATAAGATGGTCTAGGTGGTAAAAAAATCAACCCAGTTTCATATTATAGAGCATAACAAGACAATTCTATGTCACAAGGAAATTTCAAAATATGAGCATCTAGTGGCCAACTACATCTTGGTCAAACTTGTTAAAAAATATAGAAAAATATTCTAAGGAGAAGAATATGTTGAAAATAGCAACAAGAAATGTTAAAAATAGAATCTAGAAATTCCAGTTTAATTTGTCGTTGAATTAAACTGAGAATTAAAATTGAATTATATTCCCATAACAACTTGTAAATAGTTAATTAAGTTTAGTTAACTTAATTAGCTTAGAAATTTTGAGTTGGAAGTATTTATGAATTCATGTATATGTTCTCCCTAAATTTTAGGGGTCCGGGATGAGTTAATTATGAGTTGTAAATAGAGAACTTAGTTGGCTAAGTTATGTTCAGTTAAATTAGTTCCAAATTGTTTGTGGAACTAATAGAGATTTAACAGTCAGTTTGTGCACTAATGAATCCACGAGTGCTACTATAGTTAACTGAATATTCCCTCATCGGAAACTCATGCATGTTGATTATGAGAAAGAACCAATTGAGACTAGAGTGTAGGGACAGTATACTATCATTTGTATGATTTACTGAGTTGTATAGATCATGCATGCAATTAGGAAATGAACCTAGTGTGGATTGCGCATTTTTGGATGCAATGGATTCCCATTAATATGGGCTATTCAGCCATAGGAATTGCATAAGGAAATAGGGGCTTGGAGAGCATCAGAAGAGGCTAAGATTTGGATTGAGCTTGCTTGTGAGCTCAGAGATTAATCATATTGAATGTTAGGATTGTTCTTGTGAGAACAAGCATTGTATTATCATCTTGGATTTCTAATATATGCAATAAAGATAGTGGGGTTTTGAGTTGTGTCTTTCCTCAGATACTTATTGTGTTATGTGCCATTGATTTATCTTCCTCTTGTCAATTACTATTTTTATCGATCTATTGGCTTTCGTTGGTTGAAAGTAGAAGTAGATTCTTGTCTTGTGCTTTAGTAAATTGCATGAGATTGTGAATATATAGGATTTTATACATGGTATCGGAGCTAGGAATAGTATACTAGAGGAGATTTTGAAGTTTTGAGTTTTGGGTTACAGCTAAAATTTGAATTTGCATTTCATACTTCAGGATCGGCAAATGGCATTCTACGATTTGCAGCTTGAGTATTCCTTGGATGGAAGCTCAAATTATATAGCCTGGAAGGACAGGATGGAGGCCATGTTAGAAGACAATGACTTGAAGGAATTCATTGATCAGGACATTCCTAAGCCACCAGCATTAGATGCTCAGAATCTGGTCAAATGGAAGAAGTGTGTGGCAAGCGCGAGGCGGATAATACTTGAGGGAGTTCGAGACCACATTTTCTTGAGTCTCCATGGGAAGGAAACTCTACATGCTATGTGGAAATCATTGAAGGACCTTTTCCAAAATAGTAGTGACCAAAGGAAGTTGGCACTAAAAGATAAAATTCGAAAAATCAAGATGGAGGTGGGTGACTCAATTCCAAATTACTTGAACAAGTTCACTCAATGTCGTGATGAACTTGGAAGTGTCGAAATCATGGTTTTCGAGGATGATATGGCAAGTATTTCTCTTATAGGACTCCCAAAGAGTTGGCATAGTTATTAGGACTCTGTCAATGGTCGGGAGAAGCTGCCAGATTGGGAACGACTATGGTCGGATTTGATGCAGGAGGAGATCAGGAGGAACACCAGAGATGGGATCTCTTCCAAGGAAGTGGAAGAGGATTTTTCCTTAGTGAGTAAGGAAAATAAGGCCAAGGGAAAGAAATCCCAAGGTGAGGAGGGTAGAAAGAAGATGGACTTGACAAAAGTCAAGTGTTTTCATTGTCACGAGCATGGGAACTATGCCAAGAACTGCCCATAGAAGAAAGCAAGCAAGAAGGAGCCGACAATAGCGGCAACAGGTGAAGCTCTAGCTTCACAATTTGAACTTGATTTCACTCTCATTGCATGCATGGCTAGCACTATCATGGGAGGCATGTGGTATCTTGACAACGGTGCCTCATTCCATATGACGGGGAATAGATATCTCTTTAGTGATTTTGAGGAGAAAGACCTCAAGCAAAGTATAGAGTTTGGATATGACGAGAGGTATAGAGTTACCGGGATCGATATGATTACCTTTCAGAGGAATTTTGGCTCTCCTCTCAGGATCACAGATGTGATGTATGTTCCAGGACTAAAGAAGAATCGTGTTTCAGTCACGATATTGGAAGATCGTGGCTATGATGTGATTTTAGTAAGGGAAGGTTTTCCATAGACACATCACCACGAGAAAGATGAAATAGATTGGTGCACGTGTCAAGAACCTATTTTCTCTTGTGGCTCAAGATGCATGCAAAGCCTTGAGGAGCAAGGCAAAGGTTAGAGACTTGTTGGTTGAGAGGGAGAGTAAATTACCTCTCAACATGAAGCCCTATAGGAAGTCTCATAAGCAGTCTCAGACAATTGTGGAGCATACACGATTGGATAAGCTAAGAGGAGACCGAGTGGAGAGATCCACTCAAGCAGAGAAAAAGCAGTCTCAGACAATTGCGGAGCAACCACTATTGGAGAAGCAAAGAGAATACCAGGTGGAGGCGTCCACTCATGCAAAGACCTCAAATAGGGAGAAATTTCAAGCCAAGTGGGCAGAGGGATCACATGTAGCCATACCTCTTGGTGTGAGGTGGGGAGATGTGAAGTGATAGTCCCAAGAGGGCTGAAATTGTGCATGGTCCATTGAGAGGTTTTATCTCATGGATCGTACCTTGCTACGGGAGCCCAAAGTACATAGTTGCGAGAGGAATCAGTGGGATCAATGCAGTCAATGATCAAAGTGACAGAGGCTAGAGCAGTCAAATACTAAAGAGCACAGAGAAGGGTTGACAATAGTGTAGAAAGGAAGAGTGAGTAGAAGTGCAAAGTTTTCATTCAAGAGAGGTAATAACAGTTAGATACTTTGATGACAGATGAATCATATTGATTCAGGTTGGATGTTTTCTTTTGTTTCTAGAGTTTTTGGAGAAACAACATTAGAGACAAGTGTTGCATGCATAATATTGCAAAGGTTCGGGATCGAGATCGAGTTGAATTCATTTCTTATTGAGAAGGAGTGTTGAAAATAGCAACAAGAAATGTTAAAAATAGAATCTAGAAATTCCAGTTGAATTTGTCCTTGAATTAAATTGAGAATTAAAATCAAATTCTATTCTCATAGCAACTAGTAAAGGGTTAATTAAGTTTAATTAACTTAATTAGCTTAGGAATTTCGAGTTGGAAATCTTTCTGAAATCATGTATATGTTCTCCCTAAATTTTAGGCGTCCAGGATGAGTTAATTGTGAGTTGTAATTAGATAACTTAATTGACTGAGTTATGTTCAGTTAAATTAGTTCCAAACTATTTGTGGAACTAATATAGAGTTAACGGTCAGTTGGTGCACTAATGCATCCACTAGTGCTACTCCATTTAACTGATTGTTCCCTCATCAAAAACTCATGTATGTCGATTCTGAGAAAGACCCAGTTGAGACTAGAGTGCAAGGACAGTGTACTATTAGTTGTATGACTTATTGAGTTGTATATATCATGCATGCAATCAGGAACTGAATCTAGTGTGGATTGCATAGTTTTGGATGCAATGGATTCCCGTTAATATGGGCTATTCAGCCATAGGAATTGCACAAGGAAATAGGGGCTTGGAGAGCACTAGAAGAGGCTAAGGTTTGCCTTGAACTTGCTTATGAGTTGGGGGATTCATCATACTGAGCGTTGGGATTGTTCTTGTGAGAAAAAGCATTATATTATCATCTTGTATTTTTGATATATGCAATACAGATAGTGGGGTTTTGAGTTGTGGCTTTCTTGGGATACTTATTGTGTTATGTGCCATTGATTTATATTCCTCTTGTCGATTACTATTTTCATCGATCTATTGGCTTTCGCTGGTTGAAAGTAGAAGTAGATTCTTGTCTTTTTCTTTAGTACATTGCATGAGCTTGTGAATCTACTGGTTTTTCTAGAGAAGAGGAGCAACATTAGGTTGTTTATGATATGCACGTTGTGAAAAGTGGTCTACTCAATGACGGGAAAAAAAAAGTTTGATATTTTACAAATCCTCAAGGGTTTTAAAGATAATCCACTTAGACATTATGATTGGGCAAGTTATATTTCTAGAAGGTACCTCCTAAGGAAGATTGAAAATTGCAAGGTGAATTAAGCTATAGTGGAGGAAATTTTGAAAAGGGCCAAGCCCACTCCTTAAAAAATAATCCAGCATATCAAAATAGAGGGAAGTCTACTTTGAACTCCAATGAAATGTTTGACTCCAAGGCACATGTAGAACTTCAACAAATAAAAATACAAAAATGATCAAAATCATTTTTTATTTTCTACAGTTAGCGTAGGATTTGCTTGCTAGTTTTTATTTTCATATCAATTTACAACAAACTATTTATTGGGGAAAAATATAAAAATCGTTAGATCTCACTCTCGCTTTGATCTAAGTTGCTATTTCTTTAATTTTACACTTGTATGTAGACTTGTGGTTGTAGATCAACAAGTTGAGAATATTTTCTGCTTGTTAGACCTATATTTTCAACCACGTGATATAATTTATACATGCCTACATGTGAGAATACTACATTAGAACATGATCTATTCAACTTTAAATTAATTTATAGTCACATTTTTATTGTTATAGTTGACATTATTTTATTTTCTAGCTCTTTAAATCATCAAATAACTTTTGGGAATTTTTTCAATTAAATAAACAAAACTCAAAAGTCTAAAATTAATTTCATACTAGCTTGAAAATGCATTTTCGGTCAAAATTTAGTAGATGGTGTTATACCGTCTTTTTTCGTTTTTTTTCATCATATGCTCATATTGGCTAGGGAATATCCCTTTTCCCTTTCTAACCTATCATTATTTAAAGAAAAACATTTTTCACAATATATACACACTTTTCTCATTGTAAAAACATATATGTACGTGGTTCCCTACTTCCCATGCACAACTTTTTAAAATTTGTAAAAATATATAATTCAGTTATTTTTCAACAAAGTTAATAGATTAGACTACAAACCCACCTATAAGAGCCCATGAAATAACCAATCCAACTCATTTATGATGATATAAAAACACCTTATGGGTTTCCCTCATATGCATCCTAATGATTGTCATCATTTCCCCCAAATTAGGTATGCATTATCTCGTGCTTTCTACACTTCCTCATCTCTAGGAAACCATATTTTCCTTGCATAAAGTTGAGTTCTCATATCTTACATATCATTCCTACTATTGGAGAGGAATTCTTTGTTGTCCCAGGTAGGAAGGATCTAGATAAAGGTTTCATCAGTGCCAATAGTCAGGACTAGATTGTATCATAGCTAACCCTTTGTTATTTTTTATTTCAATAAAGAAACCCATATTTTGTTCCTATATGCATTGCCTATTTCTTAAAAATGTGAATGTATAATGGATATCTCTATGAATTAACTTGTTTATATGCATATAAACTTTGAGTGTCATGATTCATTCTGGGTTCCTTGTCCATTTTGTAGTTCTACAAATTCAGGAGGAGAAATTAGGGTGTGGACCCTACAGGATCATCATCAATCATAGGACCTATAGGTGAGTATATCATACCTACTTTTGTAAATTCAAGTTGTATGCATGCCTGTTTGAGTCCTTCTATTAAATTCTATGTTATAATCTCTAGCCATTCCAAACTTTAGAGTAACTCCCTAAGCATGATTTTCACACAATGGATTAGTAAATAGAATAAAATAGGTTGTTGTCCTTATGTTTTTACATAGCTAATGTGGTATTTCATACATGAAAACAAGTTACTTTCACCTGTAACTTCTTGTATAGAATTCATAACTGATAAATAATTCTATATTTGGTTATGGTAAATTTAGTAGACCAAAATCCATAGGTTATGTTTTTCTACTAACATTTTTTGTTAGAGATTTGAATTGCTTTCAACACTATTTTTATGCATGATAGATAGATCAAGAACACCTCACCCCATCCACTCCATATGAAACTAGACATAAACCATATTTGTTAGAGGATATTTAGGGACTCCTCTCTTGATTGCTTAGTGGGTGTTGGACCTAAATGGTTGGCCCCAGGCTGAGGTGAAAGCCAGTAATTGCCCTCTACATAGTTAGTAAGATGACACCTTTTTTTATTGGATCACTTATTATAGAAATTTCCTGTAGATTCAAAATGAAAATTGTAATATGCTAAAACAATTAACTTGAATCTACTCTACTCATCATCGGAGACAATAATTGATCAATGAAATCGCGAAGCATATAAGACAAAGAATTCAATCACACATAACACAATAATTTCCTGGGGAAAGCCACAACTAAAAACCCCTGCTATATGTATATTGCATTAGTCAAAAAACATGGATGAATATAATATTCTCTACTCAACCTTGAGCTCAACATACACAAGTATTTTCTATCCACTGCCTCACAAGTTGATCATGGCCAATACTTAGCCAATTATGCTTCCTGCCAAGCTCCTAATTCCTTGCCATGCTCCCGTGGGAATTAGCCTCTATTTAATGTGTAAATTCCTCAATTATGAATTGTGTAATCCTCATAGTCCTTCCTCTGACTGCACATTGCACCGTCGATTTAATTTAGATGATTTTGCAACTGATAATAGATTATCCTTGAACTCCAATCTCAACTAGGTATTTCTCTGATCTGACATGCATGAGTTAATTATGAGTGAATATCTAGTTTATTGGTTGATCACTGTAGGTTACACACCACTACAACAGGTAAATTACACCCCACTACAATAAGTTACACCCCACTACTGCATGTTACACCCCACTACTGCAAGTTACACACTACTACTGGAGGTTACACCCCACTACTGGACCTCCCAATAATTCCTCCATCAGTTGGAACTCGTTTAACTAACTTTAACTCAGTTAAACTAATTAAATAATTACAACTCAAAATACACTCAACTAGTGCTCCTAATTTTAGGAGACACCACATGACTCTAGTTAGAACCTCAACTCGAATTAGTTGAGCTAACTAAGTCAAATAAACTTTTGTTAACTATTACAAGTTGTCATGAGATGTGGAATTACAATTTAATTCCCAATTTAATTCAAGGACAAATTAAATTAGGATTTTTTTATGCTATTTTTAACATTTCTTCTTGTTATTTTCAACACTCCCTCTCAACAAGAAAGGAATTTAACTCTATCTGGATTTGGTACCTTTGGAATGTTCTACATGCAATTCTTGTCACTGTTTTTGTTGCTATTGCAACATCTACAACCAAAAATCACCTAAACAGAATCAACTGAATCAACTATATTGCAACATCTACAACCAAAAATCACCTAAACAGAATAAACTGAATCAACTATGTCCACAACTGTCTATTGAGAAAATTGTGTTGTTGTTGACTCTGCTACTAAGCATCTTGCTCTCTTGTCAACACTGCTCTGCACTCCTCAGTATCTAACTAGCACTGATCCTGCTACTACTAAATACTATGGGCTCCGTAGAAAGGTAATGATCAATGAGGCAAAAAAACACCTCAATGGACCTTGTCTAAACTTTTTCACTATCGAGACTATTGCTTCACATCGCCCCACCTCTAACCTAGAGGTAAGGCTGCATGTGCTCCCTCTGCCCACTTGGCTCGAAATTTCACCCTAATAAAGGCCTCTTCTTGAGTGGATGTCTTCCCTCAACCTCATCTCTGCTTCTCCAATCATTTTTTGCTCCACAACTTGTTGAGGCTGCTTCTGAGGTTACATGTTGAGAGGTAAATTATACTCCCTCTCGACAACCATATCTCTCGTCTGTGCGTTGCTCCTCAAGGCTTTGCATGCATGAGATAAATCTAATCTACTCATACTACTACTACTACTACTCTGCTGCTACTTCTGAACTGCTGCTACAACTACTGCAATAATGAGTCTAATCTCCCCAGGTCCTGAAGTACTAGCTTGCATAGGGTTGCTCCCTTTGAAACTGGACTCCTTGTGAGTCTCAATCTCCTTGTGGGAAATCTCTATGCTTCTTTATCTACCAATGTCAATGATCACAGTTCCCTTTTGTGTCACTAAACATTGAATCGTTGATCTGCCACTAGTAGCCTTCTAGCTCCATTAAGAATTCTACACATCGGGTCTTCTAGATCTGCCCTGAACTAGAGTTCCATCAATCTGCAAGGACGACTTCGAATTCTTCTCTTCTATTGTGATTTTAGCTCCAATGCCATGTAGAAATTTCTACAAATATAGCTTTGATACCATGTAGAAATTTTTGCTAATCTAGATCTGATACCATGTAAACATTTCCCTGTAGATTCAAACTGCAAATTGTAATATGATAAAACAATTGGCTTGAATCTACTCTACTCATCAGCGGAAACAATAATTAATTGATGAAATCACAAATCATGTAAGAGAAAGAATTCAATCACACATAACACAGTAATTTCCTCAGGAAATCCACAGCTAAAAACCATTGCTATTTGTATATTGCATTGTCAAATAATCTGGATGAGTAAAATACATTTTGCTCAACCTTGAGCTCAACTTGCACAACTATTTTCTATCGACTACCTCACAAGCTAACTCTGGAAAATACTTAGCCAATTCTGCTACCTTCCAAGCTCCTAATTCCTTTCCCTGTTTGCTTGGGAATTAGCCTCTATTTAATGTGGAAATTCCTCAATTATGAATTGTCCAATCCTCATAGGCCTTCCTCTGACTGCATGCACCATTGGTTTAGTTTAGATGATTTTACAATTGATAGTACAATTGTCCCTGAAATCCAATCTCACCTGGGTCTTTCTCTAATATGATATGCATGAGTTAATTATGAGTGAATCTTTAGTTTACTGGTTGATCACTGCAGGTTACACCCCACTACTGCAACATCCCACTATTGCAGGTTACACCCCATTACTGTAGCTCCCACTAATTCCTCCATCAGTTGGAACTAGTTTAAATGACTTTAACTCAATTAGACTAAATTAAATAATTACAATCCAATATAAACTCAACTAGTGCTCCTGATTGTAGGAAATACTCTACGTGACTGTAGTTAGACCCTCAACTAGAATTAACTAAGTTAACTAAGTAAAATTAACTTAGTTAACTATTACAAGTTGTCATGAGATGTGGAATTACAATTTAATTCAAGGACATTAAATTAAGATTTTTTTCTTGATGCTATTTTTAACATTTCTTGTTGCTATTTTCAACATTTATCTAGAAAACCAATTGTATAACACAAAATTATAAACAAAGACCTATACATTTTAAAATAATAGATTAGTTATGTTAAAATCTTGAAACCGATCTGCAATTTATCTAGGACAAAGAATTAAAGGTATTACAGACTCATGTGCATGGACGTGCTTATGTTACTTTATGCAACGGATCGATAAGATTGCAAAATACATAGACACTGAAGCAGTTAGAGAAAACATAATAGGAAAACATGTAAACACAAAAAGTTTAATAAGGAGTTCACCAAATGCTCCTGGGCTACGTCTCCTAGTCCAGCCTTCAGTGGTGGCCTCTCTATTATATTTTCAAAGCATAGTTTTACAACAATGAGCTCAATTTGACTCTCACTCAACAGATATAAATCAGTAGGACTGGACTTGGATCCCCCAAGTCTCTGGAGTACACAGACTCTCCTTACTGAAACTCAACCTCTATTGGTCACAGTAGTATGAGCCCAATCTGAGACTCATACATGACAGGTATGTACAAAGGAGTTTGCTTGAACCTCTCAAGCCTTCTCTGGAGTACACAGACTCTCTAACTTTCTCTGGCTCTGTCTCGATGTTTCCTTTTCTCTGCAGGTCAGCTCGACTTACTTTCTCTATTCTCTACTCTTAGCTTTCTTACTTGCTTTTCTCACTGCTTGCTTTGTTTCTGTTAGTTCGTGGCTTTAAAGCCAATCTGCTTTTTGACTGTTCGTTTCCTCTTCCTAGCACTCTAGTTCTCCTTCCCCTGTCCATTTGAATTCCCCTGTTTTGCATCATCATCATTGTGTAATGCCTTACAGGGAGGTGGCCACCTGTTTCATAACAAACTGAGTGTCAGTTCTCTTGGAAATGTTTGAATTGTCGTTATTTCTGTTTAACTCCCAGATTTCCCGCGAACATGATTCCTCTACCAATGCATCATTCATTCTGGACTTCAAACTTTATACAACTCAGCCTATTTACCCCGTTGAATCCGATCATCCATCGGATCACATATCTGTCGTTGATCTGGAGCCTCCAAATCCTACGATCTTCGTCCATATCAAGCAGGTAAGTTACATGACGCTTACCCGTCCGATGTGAGTGGTTTTCTCTCTCTTCTGCCAGACACATGGCACCTAGTGTGTGGCATCGGGCGGGACCCAGTTGAAACCGCTTACCGCTTGAAGCCCTTCTGATATCCTACTGGTTTTTACGTGGGACCCACCTCTAATGGGATCATCAAATTCTGTACGGTTTTATGACTTTTCAAGTCTAGGTCGCTCAGGGATTTTTCTTCTCTAAGGGGTTTGCCCGGCGATATGCGATTAGTGACTTGTCACTAATCAGAAACCTTCCCCGTTTCTCAAAAAGGCTTCCCGTTTTTCTCTTTCGTGGCAGCGCGTGTTACCATGGGCCAATGGTTGGCGCACTTGACTAAGGGTCCTCATTGCTTGGCGCTGCTCACAAATTACAATTGTTCGAGGATATTCCAGATAAGCTCGACCTTTGCAAGACTTTGAAACTTTGGCATGAATTTTACAGAGTTATGAAAACTTAGAGAGTTCTTTAGGATCCAATTCGGATCATGGCCTTCCCACTGAAAAATTTGTTGGACCACCAAAAGTTGGTTTTTAAGCATCAATCAAGTGAGGATACAGATTTCTCACTTGCCCAATTTCTATCCATTTCGCACTGCTTGGTTTTGAACCTTTGAGTCCAATCCTCAGGTACTCAACATCCCCTCCGTGCGTGGTTTTCACCTTCCTGTCCAGAACTGTATCTTCCTACAATTCATTGAGATATTCAGGTAACAGATCATCAATAGAAGAAAATTGACTCTACTCTTCAGAATCTTCAATCAATGAAGGTTCAAATAGTCTCAAGATGTTTGCATTAACAACTGAGTAGATGTGCATGTAAGCTAGTAAATCAAGGCGAAAATCATTCTCACCAATTTTATCAAGTATCTTGAAAGGTCCATACCTTATTGGCTTCAGCTTCTTACCTTCACCTTGCATTCTATCTTTACTGATATACAGCCATACTTGATCACCAACTTGGAAACTATGCTCAATATGACGCTTATCATGCCTTGCCTTGTACTTGGCTTGGCTCTTTTCTAGCTGTTCTTGTACTATCTAGTGAATCTCTTGGATTTTTTCAATGAACTTGGTTGCCTTGTCCACATCATTGTGTCCATCAACCGCTATGTCTTTACCAAAGACAAAATCCAAGGGAGACCTTGGTGAGAAACCAAAATAGGTCTCAAAAGGAGATTTTTGTGTAGAAGAATGTTTAGCTCAGTTGTAAGCATGCTGCACATAACATAAATGTTCATCGCAAAGCTTGGGATGCTTTGTTGCAATAGCCTCTGAGCAACTGGATCACTGTCCTGTTGACCACTTCTGTTTGGCCATCTGTTTGCGGATGAAAATATGTGCTCTTCTTCGGTCTGGTGTCCATCAATTCCCACAAACTTGACCAAAATTTCCCAACAAATCGGGTATCTTGATCAGATATAATGGAAGTGGGTAATCCAAAATGAACCCATACATGCTGAAAGAACAACTTTGCAGTTTGTTCAGCTGTAATATATTTGTTACAAGGTATTAAAATATACATTTTGCTGAACCTATCCACAACAACATATAAATAGTCATGACCTTTTCTAGATTTAGGCAGTCCCCCAACAAAGTCCATTGAAACACTTTCCCAAGGATGAGAAGGAACTGGTAATGGAGTGTACAAGCCTAGTTCTCTATTGTTGAGCTTGCTTTTAGCAAACATGGTACACCCTCTTATATATCTAGAAACTGTCTCATTCATTTTTGGCCAATAACAAAATCTTTGCAGCTGTGCAACTGTTTTACTTATACCAAAGTGACTTGATATTAGAGAAGTTTGTGCTTCACAAATTATCTTTACTCTTTTTGTTTGAGAAATGCATAACTTTCCCAAATGATACAAGAGTTGGTCCTTAACATGATAATCCAATTCTTCTACTTGTTTGCCATGACTTAAAGTTGCATATACATCTTTAAAATCCATATCTTGAGCATACTATTCAATGTAGCTTTCATGCAATACTGAATTATGCTTAAGTATAGTAGATGCATTTATGATTGGTCTAGACAACATATCTATAACTTTATTGTGTATTCCCTTTTATATCTAATGACTAGTTGATACTGTTGTAGAAAATCCATCCACCTATAGTGTCTTGATTGTTGCAACTTAGTTTGTGAGTGCAAATATTGAAGTGGTTAATGATCAATATGTATAACTATCCCTTTGCCTATTAGGTAATGTTTCCACTTTTTCACACTTTGTACTAATGCATACAATTCTTTATCATATGTGGGATAATTAACTACTGTAAATTAAATGTCTCATAATGATATCATATGGGTTTACCGTGCTACATCAACACTGCTCCCATGGCATAGTCACTAGCATCCGTTTCAATCTCAAATGGTCTTTGAAGATCGGGCAGTGCTAGTACTGGTGCTATACTAATCTTTTCTTTTAAGGTGTTGAAGGCTTTCGGTTGTTTGCCTCCCCACTGAAACACCTTGTTCAATCCTGTTAAAGCATGTAAGGGAGCTGCAATCAAGGAAAAGTTAGAAATAAACTTTCTCCAATACTGTGCTGGTCCTAAGAAGCTTCTAACTTCTGTAGCAGATTTGGGTTTAGGTCAATTTACAATGACTACAACCTTAGAGGGACCTATCTTCAATTCACCACACCCTACAATATGACCCAACTAATTCAAAGATGTTTTTTCAAATTCACATTTTGAGAGCTTAACATAAAGATTCTCTTTTTTCAAAACATATAGAGTCTGATTGATATGCTTTACATGCTCTTCCCATGTTTTACTAAATATAAGAATGTCATCTTAATATACAATGACAAAACCATCAATAAAAGGTTTGAGTACATCATTCATTATTCTCATGAAAGTAGCAGGAGCATTAGTTAGCCCAAAAGGCATAACCAACCACTCATACAATCTCGGCTTTGTTTTGAAAGCAGTCTTCCATGCATCTTGCTCTGCAACTCTGACCTGATGATAGCCACTATGCAAGTCCAACTTGGAAAAATAAACAACTTTCAACTGATCTAGTAGATCATCTACGCGGGGAAGGGGATAAAGATTTTTTATCATTATCTTATTCAGTGCTCGGTAATCAATGCACATTCTCCATGAGCCATATTTCTTTCTCACCAAGATAATTGGAGACCCACAAGGTGATGTGCTAGGTCTTATGAATCCTTTCTCAAGCATCTCCTGTACCTGCTTCTTGATTTCTGCATTTTCTAAAGCAGACAACCTGTACATTCTGATGTTAGGCAATGGAGCATCTTGTTGCAAATTAATATCATGTGCTATTTCCTTTTTGGGTGGTAGACCTTTAGGTTCTTGAAATAGTATATCATATTCTGAAACAACTTTTTCTAAATCAGCTTGTTGTTTAGCATTGCAGCCCTCAAATACATTGGTTTTGTCAGGTTTCTTTTCCTTTACAACCATCAGTAAATTTTTTTTGCATGAATTTACAATTCTTTTCATCTGTCGTAAGTTTGTGAGAGAATAATTATTCTCGAGTTTTTGAGCTCTTACAATATATTTGATTCCATCTTTAACGAGTTGACACTTGTTCTCAAATCTATAGAAAATAACTTTCCTATCATACAAGTAAGGACTTCCTAAAACAATTCCACATATATCCAAGGGAACAATATCTAACTCAACCTCATCTACAAATGTTGACCTAAAAGAAAACCTAAGTTTACATTGTCTAGTCACTTGTAGCTGTGCTTTATCACATAACCAACCTAATGGATATGGCTTTTTGTGAGGTGTGGTTAGTAATTCCAACTTTTTTACAATTGCTTCATAAATTAATTTTACTTGTGAGCCACTATCAAACAAAGTATTAATATTTTGATGCTTGGAAACAACTCTAATATGAAAAAGCTCATGTCTTTTTCTCTAATTTGCTTCATTATCAATAGATTGTGTAGAATTACTACTAGATGCTTCAGAATTTTTACCTTTTATACCTGTGGCTGCAATTGTTGTTTCATCTCCTAAATTTTATCCCAAATATTTTTGAATAGCTGCAACAGTCTTCTTCTTCTTGCCATCATACTTCTTGGGTTTCAACTTCGGATGCACAATCCAGTAGTGTTTGTCGTCATGCCCATCCTTCTTACAATGAGTGCATGAAGATTTGGTCTTTTGTACAGTATTTGTCTTCTTCTCTTTCCATTTCTGTTTTCTTTTCTCCTTATTCTTGCTTGCAGTGGGTTTTGATGATCCCCCAACTTTTGGGTTCACATTCTTGCCTCTAGCCTCTAGATGTGTAGCTTGAATAGATACCTCATCTATACTAGTGGGATTAAACATGAGAATAGTGTGCCTTAAGTAGTTGTGTATACCACCTATATACTTCAACAGAGTTTCAGGTGCATCTAAAGAAATTCCTAGAATCAAAGCTCTTTTCCTAAATTATTGGGTGTAGCCTTGTACACTTTGCCCTTTTAATTGGCGAAGAGTTTGCCAGCTCATCATGGATTACTACATATAGGCTAGTGGATAGAATTTATTTTTAATTGCAGAAACAAATTCACTCCAGATAGAAAGAATTTTACCATGCTTCTTCATGTCAGCTTATGTCTTGCCTTCCCACCATACCAAGGTAGCGCCTCCAAGGCGTAGGCTGGCCAGCTGAATCTTACTATTGTCTGAATCAATGCTCTGCACTCCGCAATAAACATCAATCTGTCTAATCCAATTATCCAACTTCTCTACATTCAACTCTCCATCATATATTGGTAAATCAAATTTAACATCTAATTTAATCAAAGATGTATTCTTTTTGTTTTCAGGGCTACTAGGAGGTGTGGGAAGTTTTTCTTCTTTCCCTTTTCCTTTAGAGTGGTCACGGAGGAGAGATTCTTCTGCTCCTTTATCTTGTTTGGAGTTTGATGAATCTTCCTCTCTACCTTTCTTAAATTCTCTATACATTTCCTCTACCATGGCTCTCATGGTCATGAAACTATCCATGAACTGAGGGTCTAATTCCAAGGGACTTTCTTTTGACATTTTCCTTATAGGACAGACTCTTCCAATTTTAGCGTTAGTTTCAACCAACTCTCCTTCTCCTAATTTAAGCTTTGATCTATTTAGCATTCAAAAATAAAATCCAACACAAGCTTGTCTAACCTTAGTAACCTAGAGTTCTGATACCACTTCATTTGGAATTTATCCAGGACAAAGAATTAAAGGTATTATAGACTCATGTGCATGGATGTGCCTATGTTACTTTATGCAACGGATCGATAATATTGCGAAATACATAGACACTGAAGTAGTTAGAGAAGACATAACAAGCAAACATGTAAACACAACAAGTTTAATAAGGAGTTCACCAAATTCTCCTGGGCTACATCTCCTGGTCCAACCTTCAGTGGTGGCCTCTCTACTATGTTTTCAAAGCAGAGTTTTACAACAGTGAGCTCAATTTGAGTCTCACTCAACAGATATAAATTAGTAGGACTGGAATTGGATCCCCCAAGTCTCTAGAGTACACAGACTCTCCTTACTGAAACTCAACCTCTATTAGTCACACTAGTATGAGCCCAATCTAAGACTCATACATGACAGGTATGTACAAAGGAGTTCACTTGAACCTCTCAAGCCTTCTTTGGAGTACACAGACTCTCTAACTCTCTCTGGCTCTGTCTTGACGTTATCTTTGCTCTGCAGGTTAGTTTGACTTACTTTCTCCGTTCTCTGCTCTTAGCTTTCTTACTCACTTTTCTCACTGCTTGCTTTGTTTCTGTCAGTTCGTGGCTTTAAAGCCAATCTTCTTTCTGACTGTTCATTTCCGCTTCTTGGCGCTCTGGTTCTCCTGCCTCTATCTGTTTGAATTCCCCTATTCTGCGTCATCATCACTGTGTAATGTCTTACAGGGAGGTGCCCACCTGTTTCATAACAAACTAAGTGTTAGTTCTCTTGGAAATGTTTGAACTGTCGTTATTTCCGTTTAGCTCCCAGATTGCCCGCAAACATGATTCCTCTGCCAACTCATCATTCATACCGGAATTCAAACTTTATACAACTCGGCCTGTTTACCCCGTTGAATCCGGTCATCCGTCGGATCACATATCCGTCGTCGATCTGGAGCCTCTAGATCCTACGATCTTTGTCCATATCACGCAGGTAAGTTGCATGACGCTTACCCATCTGATGTGAGCGGTTTTCTCTCTCTCACGACGGATGCGTGGCACCCAGTGTGTGGCATCAGGTGGGAATGGGTTGAAACCGCTTACTACTTGAAGCCTTTTCGATATCCTGCCGGTTTTTGTGTGGGACACGCCAATAAAGGGATCAACGAATTCCATACGGTTTTATGATTTTTCAGGTCTGGGTCGCTCGGGGCTTCTCTGAGTGGTTTGCACCACGAGTCGCTACTCACAAATTACAACTGTTCGAGGATATTTCTGATAAGCTCGACCTTTGTAAGACTTTGAAACTTTGGCATGAATTTTACAGAGTTATGAAAACTTAGAGAGATCTTTAGGATCCAATTCGGATCAGAAACCCAATTTTAACATTTCACTCTATAACTATAAGCCAACTTTACTTAATTTTAAAGAATGGAAATAAATTATAAATTATATTTTACAGTAAATTTGACATATTAATATTAAAATAATATAATTTTTTTAATTGTATTAACTATTTATAAATATAATGGTTATTATTTTAATTTGTTTTAATTTAATTATTTAACCAAGCACTCTTATCTCTACCTTAAAGTAGGAAAAGATAAATAGTAGCCTAAATGACAAGGATATAAACCATTACAACAATAAACTTGATATAAAGCCATCATGACACTTACATAAATGGGGAAATTTCAGCAACATATTCGTGAGACATGTGTGGGGAATTGAACATCCGATCACTTGGAATTACAAGGGCTTGCCAGCATGTTTTTTTCCAATTATGCTATCACCTAGAATTACAAAGGTTTGCCAACATGTTTTTTTCCAATTATGCTATCACCCACAAACTTTCAGCCACATAATTTAATAGAAATGTATATGTGCCTTTTTATAATTTTCTTAGTTAATATAGTGTTTATTTCACTAAATCTAGATTATCATTAAATTTTCAATAAAAATTATTACCTTATATCCATATTTACTTTGAAATAAAATGATTTAAAAATGACAATAATTATTAAATAAATCAAAATTATGAAAAAGAAAGAAAGAAAGAAAGAAAGAGATAGTGTAGTTTTCCAAATTTTACAATTAACAAAAAGTTTCATCCAAAATTAAAATAAATCTATTTTGATTTTTATCCAAAATTCAATTACATAATTTAATATTTTACAATAAAAATAAAAAATTAAACCATATCATTTACCATATTAAATCATATTTATGGTAAATCATATAACAATAAAATAATTTGTTGTAAAATTAAGAACTTTATAACATAGAAGAAAACCATAGATCTATGAACACCTAAAGTCCACTTCCTTCTTACCGAGCAAGTATTTCATTCTATACATTTAAGTGAAGAGTAATAAATACTTTTACTCACACTCTATCTTGAAAACAAAGAAAAAAATTAGCTTAAAAATTGGAAGGAATTTTAAATTTGTTTCCCTAAATAAAGAGGAAATGATTTGGTGTTTGTAATTAATTGAAATTGAATGTAAAATATTTAACATTTATATCATCCTTATTAAAAACAAATTCACATGAACACAACCATGAAAGAAATCCTATAAACACTAATTCATTATTGGTTAAAGCCATGAAACTATAATACAATGTTAAGTTTAGGTATGTTCTATGCTAGAGCAATTTATTTAATTTCTTTTTCCATATTAGCAATCACATCAACATAAAGTAAACTACAAATAGAACATGAATATAAATCGCAGAAGACAAGCCAAGACAAGAGGACACAAGATGTGGCGCTAGCCAGGGACAAACCCCACAATGTGTGGGGAAACCCTTGATAAATTCTTCTTTTATGTTCTTCAAAGTTCAGCAGATAAAGAGAGAGAGAGAGAGAGAGATAGTACATTTACAATAGACATCAACACTTTGACTTGACTAGATCTAGCATAGATCATTTTGTATAATGATGAGATCAGTTGAAGACATTCTACTTCAACTGATTCTTCAAGGTGACGTCTTCACCTATCATTGTGCTGAATCTGGTCCACTTGCTACACCACTGCATGCTTCACTAATCACGATTATCATCATGCTTCATGTTGCCCATGCTGCCCATGATCTCATCATGCTTCTTGCTACTCATGCATCATCATGCTTCATGCTACCCATGCTGCCCATGACCTCTTCACTATGCTACCCATACATCATGTTGTACTCCAAGTCACTGCTGCATGTCATCGAGATCCATATACCAGATCTCTAATCCTCTTTTTCATCGCTGTTGAGATCCTCCTTATTTCAGCACCATTGGAGCCATTATTACGGAGATCTTCACTCTTGCTTCATATCAACGTGATCCACTCATTGTGATATTTATGCTTTCATTGATGCACTAAGACAGTCATTATTGAAGTCATCATTATGTGGACTGTTGCAATATATCTTTGTCATCACTGTATATTTGTTGAGACAATGAGTCTCATTACTGCTTTATTATGTAACCCTTGTCACTGTTAAGTTGTTGAGACTATTCTTCACTGCGATGACATTATTCATTGCTCTTGGCATTGAGGTTGTGACTGCACCGAAACCCTAGGTGCAGTCAAACCCTACTGCAGCTCTTTTCTATGTGACTGCGCCTTCTTATCTCCATTGCAACGTATACCATATCTGCGTATGACCTGTGTATATGTTGTGTAGAGTTGCTACGTATTCTCTTCATGAACTGTATATATAGATCTTTATGAACAGCGGTATGTCATGTGGTCAGCGTGTATATATTCAACATTGGACAGCGTTGATATATGTCATATGAAACAGCATGTACATATATGAACTGCAAGTTAATTATGCCCAGCGTATAAATGTCATGATCAACATTCCATGACAGCGCATAGGGTCCAGTGTACAAGGTTTACATCCTCATAAGCTTGTGGCTACTATGGCTAGGGCTACCAAGAACAGCGTATTACATTGTGGTGCGATTTCCATACATGACTGCTTTTTCCGTATAGACAACGGGTTCCATATATGACTGTGTTTCCTAACTGCGGCTCCATATATGAATGTGGCATTTTATTTATGTGTTCCCTTGACTGCTTCATTATGTTGGCTTCATAACTGTGTATAAATCCATATTATATGACTGCATTGTATGCCTACATGTAGAGTATATGGCATGTTGTGCCTGTAACATTTTTGCTGCATTGTATGCTTGTGTGTAGAGTATAGGGCATGCTATGCGTGTAACATGTTTGGTGCGTTGTATGCCTGCGTGTAGAGTATAGGGCATGCGGTGCGTGTAACATGTTTGTTGCATTGTATGCCTGCGTGTAGTAAGGCTAGCTGTGTGTGTAACATGTTTGCTACATATATAGCTAGGGCATCATCCACGTATAAGCTATGGCATCATCCAATGTATCTTCTTGTGTGTCTCTCCTTCACCAAAAACCCAAGACGTGGTGAGGAGAAGATCACATGAAGAGTGTGTCTCTAATGACTCCAAATCCTCTCTTATTTATACTAAAAGCGTAAGGTTGAATAGACATGACGTTTGGGCTTCTTGAGCCTATGTAAGAGCTGGTCGGCTAGATAATAAAACCATAATCTAAATAAATTCATATCTCCATAAATACATATCAGAATCGGATGATCTTTGGATCAATCCTACACCTCTCGACGAGAGGTATCCAATAAAAATATCAGGTGCCATAAATAAGCTGACCCACATGGATTTTTGCCCTAGTTGCCAATTTAACATACAACATGTACATTCGTTCAGAAAGGAAACATAAAATTATGCTCTTAATGTGACTAGTGGTTCATTATCCTTGTAATAAAATTCATATTTTAAATTCTCAAATGACAAACTCCTCTTTATCAATGACGTGATGGCTATTTAAATTTTTGAAACAACACTTATTATATTAGAATTTATAATGGGTTACTAGTTCATTATTCTCATAATTAAATTCATATTTAAAATTTTCAAATGAAAGATGATTGTATTGTAGAAATTCCAGCTATGGTATGTATAAATAATGATGATGTTAAATGAAATGTTAAGCTCTCTTTGGATAGTCTTCAAGCTCATTTTGTGAGTTTCAACATGGTATTGAAGTAGGTTTGAGGAAGCTCGATGGTGTTGAGCAGTGTGAAGAGGTAGTGAGTCGCATCACTGTGTTATTGTGATCCACCTGAAAGCACTGCTTGTTGTATGGAAGTCGATCTTCACACGTGCCTGAAGTTGCGTGTTGTATGGAGGCCATCGAGGGTGGAAATAAGCAGAATCTCCCTGGTTTATGATAGCCCATCTGCTTCAAGCCGACTTTTATGTGTCGTGAGTATTCTCCACCATGGTGATGTGGTTGACTTGATGGCATCGATGTTCCCTCAATATCCGACTCCCCGCCGACTACCACTAGTTAGCTGTCAAGGGAACAGGGACAAACGGCATGATTATTCTAACAAATGGATCTTAACATTTCATTTAACATCACTATTATTTACACATGCCACAGCTAAAGTTTCTACAGTGTAATCATCGACTGTAATTTATTTTTCACCTAAATCTAGCTAAATCAATTCACTCCTGCTGACTCCCCATCGACTGCAGCCGACTAGCCATCATGGAAACATGGATGGACAGTGTGATTATTATAACAAACCTCCCCTTATTCACAACGACCTAAATTTTAAGGTGTCTGCTGGTCTCAATCCCAGCTAAGGCTTACAACAATACATAAGAAAAAAACTTGATAAGGGACTTTCATATTTTGTTGTTGGTTTCACACAGCACAATTCTCTTCAGCGGACACAGTGTTGCAGAAACTCCTATCTGAAAACACTCCACTAGATACTCTCTATGATCTACGCCATATAGGCATCACAGTGGGCACAATCTTCATCAACGGAGATTCGGTTGAAAACACTCTTATCTGCCAACACTCCATTGGATCTATGCCACACAGACATCACAAACTTCATCAACTGACACTCGGTTGTAGACACTCACATTTTCCAACACTCCACTGGATATTATCTGCGCCACATAAACATCACGGTCAACACAATTTTCATCAGCAGACACTTTGTTGCAGACACTCTTATCTACCAACACTCCACTAGATCTACGCCAAAAATGTGTCACGGGTGGCACAACCCTCTTCAGTGAACACTCCACTGGAAAAAATCTCTCCAACAACATCAAAATCAGGGTGGATGCCACTTCCCCTTCACAACCACTGAGCCCTCCTCTGGCTCTTCACACCACAGATCGCATAGCTCTGTACACCATCGAGCTTACAGCTTTGCCTATGAGCTCACATGCTCCTAGGCTCACCCTTATGTCCTCTTCTGGACAACACTGGACTGCACATAACTCCAAAGTCTCTTGCAGTGAGTCTCAGCACACACGACGGCCTCTCAACATCTCACCTGAGCTCATGTCAGGTTCAACACTTCTTAAATGGCATCTACATCCCTCGATGCTCTTCCTCGACATTCCTTAACTTCGAGGCTTCTTCACACTCGAATGGATCTCTATGGCTTCTACTCTGCAAATATTATCCAAGGGTTGTTGATTCTACAAGCCTTTTCTTTCTACTTCTAAAGTTGACTCATCCACGCTAGAGCATTCACAATACCCATCCTTCACATGGCTCGTGCCAACTACATCATGGGAAGCGATGTCAATACCACCCCGGCTTGCTACAACGCCTTCGTGGTTGTCATTTTCAACAGCGCAGTGACTTTCCTTTGCCAGTTCTTTGGCTACAACAATCAACCAAGCAATTTGACCTCCTTCCATTGCTCAATCTCCTTAGACTTCTCCACTTAGTCACCGCACAAGCTCTATGTTTCGTAGCTTGACCTCCTCACCAACACCAGCATCGTTATTCAACATTGACCACTATTGCCCCATATAAATTGTCTTCCAAACAGTAGCAATAGTAGCTTCTTTAAAGCCAGGGTTTCTAATTACATTACCACTAACCCTTGCCGCATCCAAGTATTTGGTGTTGTAGAAATTCCTCCAGGAGGCATCAGAAGGGGAGTCAGATTGAGCTATGATGATGTTCTTAGGACTCGACCAAGGTTCCACCGTGCTAGTCTGGCTGCTACTCTGGTTGTCCCGCAGGGTGGCAAAAATAGTCTTTGACTTGGTTCCCCTTAGAGTCATGGTTGTGTTATCATAATGCCTCACGGATTCTTCTGCAGTATCAAAAGTACCAAGCCATACCCAGGTTTTCTTCCGAGGATCTCAAATTTCCATCGTCAATCGACCCTAAGGCCTCCTTCTCAACTCCTGCACTACATCACAAATTATTTGTCAAAGTTCCAAGCTGGTTATCCTCAGCGTAGCTCCACGATCATTCGTCATGACAAAATTGTGGACAAGTCAAAGCATGGCTCTAATGCCACTCTTCGAGCTCCTTAATGTACCAAAATCTCTCTGGGATCGATTCATAAGATTCTAGGCTCAGTAGAAACTCACCAAACCTTCACAATCAGTTTTTGCAGCAATACACATGCATTTTTCTCCAGCGCTAGTGCACTTAATCTACTCTGAGGCCTCCACCATCGACTTCTTTGTTCACGCTCTAGGCACATCTACTTGCCTTCGCCACCTGAGGCTTGATCTCCTTCTTGACTTCCTCATCCGTAGAATTCCATTTGGCAACATCCACCACTGGAATCTATGAACCTTTGTCTTCAATGTTGTTGGGTCTTGAAAATGTCATTCATTTCCATTACACTTTCACTGTTATGTCCATTATATCACCTCCATTCCACTACTATGTCACCACATTCATCCCACTTTCATTATCATTGGGCCACATTTATGTTTTTCCAAATTTTATTAATTCTAAGCCTTTTTAAGTGAATTTGTGGTTAAAAATTAGAAAATAAAGTGCATATTCTTATACCTAACAAGTGGGCTAAGATTGTTGACATGTGTAGGTCAAAGGAGGCTTCTAGAAGACCCTTATGTGGCACTCTAGGGCCAAATTCGAATTTGAGTGGAAATAATCATGGGATCATGAGGATATGTGTCACATCTCCTAATTGTATTGAAAATCTAAGAAGACATGTGTCTTATCAGTTCCTATTTTGATTAGGACTCTAGAGGTAGAGGGAGAGATTCATGGACTCTCATTAATGAGATGGCTTCTCATATTTTTGTATAAATAGGAGATCTCTCTCCTTCATTTGTTAGACTTAGCTTAGCTTGGCTTTTAGTTCTTTAGCTTGGAGCTTGTAGTTCTTCTTTGATGGCTTTGGAAAGCTTTGGAGAGCTTTGTTGTACTTTGTAATTTTGAAGAATTTGAATAAAGCTTTGATGTTCTCAACATGGAAGGAGATGTGAAGTAGATGTCATGGAGCACATTAGAATGTAAGGTAGAGTATGTTTTATTTTGTAATTTTCCTTTGATTTCATTATGTCATTTGATTTCTTTCAAGTTTGATAGATTAGAGTTTCCATTGATGCAATTTTAATTCATGCAAGTGTGTTCAACCGGTTGATTGTAGATTAGTTTTTCTTTACATGTTTTTGCATCAAATAGTGACAAGAACAAAACCCCAAAAACAACATAAACTATAAAACAACGAAGATAGAAAAAGGTTAACTGAGCACATATGGTGCACCACACTTCATCAGTTTCCGATAACCGGATTGATAATTTATGTAGAGAAATTTGAGACGTTAAATTGACTAGAGAAACTCCTCCTTTCAAATTGAAAATGCACTCGGTAGGCCTCTCCTCCACTGGCCTCATGTACTTGGCAGGAATGGCGGCAAGCCCACTCAATGTTAGGCTTTGCACTCATGCTAGTGCCATACTGATCACAAAATTTAATCGGACAAATCAAATTGCAGAAAAGATAGATAAGTACGCAAATGACCATGCAGCAGGGAAAATAGTTGGATACATCTCCAAGCTGGCCAACAACGCTAGTGCACTACAACACAAAGGGGTGTTTTAAGACAATATTTAAGATAAATTTTGGGTAAATTGTCTTAAATTGAGACAAAAGAGAACTTGTGTACTGTCTTAAATATTGTCTTTAAGCAGGTGTCTCAAATTAAATTGTCTTAAAATATTGTCTCTATAGACAATATATAACACAAGCATTTTTGTCTCTCCAGAGACAATTTCATTTTTGTCTCTCTAGAGACAATAGTTGGGATTAAAGACATATTGTCTTTAAAGAGATAATGTCTTTGATCCTAACTATTGTCTCTCTAGAGACAATAAAAAATTACATTCAAAGATAATACAACATCACTTTTGTCTCTTTAGAGACAATATAAAATAATGAATCTAGAAAAATATCTCACCATTGAAATAAACCAATATTAAAAGTATTTAATTAAAAATAAACTACAATATCATTGATTAATTCATATTAGGACATAGTGGAATCGAACCACCAACCTCCTGCTTATAAAGCATATACTCTTCCATTGAGCTAGCATCCTTTAAAGATTAACAATAAAAATAATAGCTATTAAAAAGAAATTGGTTAAACAAAATAATAAAACAATAAAAACCCTCGCAACACAAATATGCCAATAACTTTGTAATTTCGAGAGATTTTAAATCTCATAATTTCGGTGGATCTTTTGTTAGATAGTATCTATATATATACTTGCCCACACCTATAAATCCAATATCCTCAAGATGAATTATTTGTTTCTTCAACCCTCACAAATAGGTTTTTAGATGTGAATGTGAATAATAATAAATTAAAATTAAAATATATGAACCAACCAAGAATTAAAATAATCAAATCAACCGATACCAATCACATTTAACAAATACAGTGCTAAAGCTTCTTTCCTCTCCAAACATCTTAGTGGAATATATAAAAACTAACTGAAATTAAGGGAAAATGGTGATGAATGGATTCATGGGTAAACAACAAAAGTTCAAGATTATTGTAACATGATATGACAATAATATTAATCCCCACATTCAAATGGTGTGCATAGATAGATATTCATCCAAGTAGATGGAAAACCCAGATTTCTAGGTTTGTATACTTATTCTTTTAGCAATTCAGCCATTTCTCCCTGTTTTTTAGAAAAAAAATATCCATTAATAATTAGTACATAGATTTTATGATAATAAAACAACCAATTTCCTAAAGAAAGCAGTACATCCTGTGGATATTTATATCAATTATAGGTTTGTCCACAATACTTGTTTTTTTCACAATTCCTTGTTCTCTTCTTTGAGTTCTATTACTTCAACTTCCAACTCAACAGTATATGCCTGCAAACAAGGAAAAGTTTTAAAATATTAATATTCCTAGATAAAAATCTAGCAGCAAATACCAGGTTTTTCAAACTAAGGGTTCTGTCAGAATGTTTTCCCAAACATAGTTGGGTTGTTAAAATAGAGACAAGCATCACAAAATTGATATCAATTAGCAAAACACAACAGTTATAGAAAAATCCTTTCATAATGCTTCTCCAACAATAGTTTATCGATCAGAACCAACATTCTTACAAAATAAGACAAACATATTGCTATGCTCAGTTAAGAGATCAAGGACAATTTACTTACCTTAAGTTTAGAAGGGTTGACCTTTCAGGACAAGATGACAAGACTTATTCAAAACCAAGCACATGAGGTATCTTACCTTCCTTACAAGGTTTGACACAATGTTACCCTCTAACTCAGTTAAGACCTTTCACATAAGCCCACAGCCAAAACACTCTTTCCTACACCTTTGTTTATTCCTTGTGTAGTGTTCGGGTGACCAATACAATTAGGAGGGTCGGGATAATATTACCTTCTACCTCAAGTAAGACATAGATAACTGGGCATGAAGACCCCTCTCTCCTACAATTTTGTTGCATCCTTTTTGGACCACCCTAGGTCACCAGGACAATTATGAGAAAAATAAAAGCATACAAACCATGATATCAAAGATTTGTAAGCCGCAAGCATAGACCTCCTAACCCATAGTAAAAATATGAGGACCTAACAAGAAAGGAGTGAACCATTAGTTTCACTATCTCAAAATCCAACTAAAAATAGGCAAGTCATTTATGCATGCAATCCATTAGAAATGACTTTTACTTTACTCTTCAATCATAATAACTTCACTAATATGTAGGTAGGTACCTTAACCTAGAGAATGGATCTTAACATAGACTTATATGTAGTTAAAAGTACATTGTATAAATTGTAATGTTGGAGGCTTTTGATCGATCCAGCAAATAAAAATCTAAAATGTTAAGGACATCATTACTCTTTCATGATCCTAAGATTTACTTTTATATGAACCTAAGATAAAACAAATGACACAAACACTATATTTACCCCTAATTTATGTAAAGCACAAAATATCATTTTTTAGCAGAAAATTCAAAAACTATATGAAGAAAGACATAGTTCAGATTTCTATAGAAGATTTGGTGTCTCAGAAATTCAAAATTTGACAAATGGAAACTATGCTTCTCATTTTTTAGCAACATATATACTCAATTGCAATGATTGAGAGCATAACCTACAATGTACACATAGTTATTTAGTACCTATCTTAAAGGAAAAATTGTAAAATACATCACAGGAGAGCTTGCTCATGGACACAATTTCAAAAAATATAAACAATCACCTGGAAAAAGTGCAGGATATTTTTTTCAAGAACTAAAAAGAAAAATTAATACTAGGATTCTAGAAACTCCTTGCATATTTAGAATAATAGAAAATAAGAAAATAAATATAATGCTTAACTTATCTTTTAGGAAATAATAAGGTTTGTAATTGAGTTTGAGTTTGAGTTAGGTTTGTAATCTAATGCACTGACAAAATACAAGAGCGAGTTTGAAGGGCGGGTTATGGTACCAAAGCCAACAATTTGGGCCAAGCCAGATCAGTTTCAAGATCAAAGACTGAATGTAGGCCTCACGTAGATCAGACCCATACTCTCTAACTTGTATAGTAAGGTGAAATCACTGGTACAGAAAAGTCTAGTTTTATATTAGTACTTTTGGATTACATGATTTGGTCTCATGTCAAGAAGTATGCAAAAGGTCTCAGACAATGGAAACATAATCTTAACTGTGTACTCTTGAGCATGCATCCAGGGTAATGTTTATTGAGGGAAATGGGGCAAGTTTAAGATGAAACTGGCAAGAATGTTGCTATGCAATACTTCATGCTAAAGCATTGTACAGAGACATGTCCACTCATTCATTTTACAATCCATACATATCATAAACATATAATGATCAAAATGTTTTATTGATCATTTGACCTAGAAACATAGTAGAAAGTGAAGCACTAGCTAAATTTCATAGAGGATGCCTTGTATACAATACTTGCCTACCCTCGACATAAAAGTTCAAGGCAACAAAGCAAAAATCCATAATATAGGCATGATGATCCTTTATTTTTTGGTGGCGTCGTTCGCACTATTGGTGAAGCAAAACATCATAAACATCTAAACCCTAACTCAAGGTGGAAGAGATTAATACCTAATCTTGCTACTAGGTATTTGGCATCACCAAGCTCATGTTATACTACTTAGTCTTGCTTTGTTAAACTAGAGAATAATTTTCAGGTTGGTGCCATATGATGAGAAGCCCCATATTCACATACCACACATTCCTAAGAATTGTGTTGATAGATAGGCAAGTTACTATCAAGAAATCATTCTCAAACTTGGCAACAAACTTATCCAACTAAATTTCTATAGATGCCACTACCTAGTTCTGTTGTTTCTTCCACTTATGCTTCTTCTAATCCAGATTCTAGACATTATGATGCATAATGACCAAGCTTATGAGGAAAGAAGCACTTTTTTTTACTCAATTCCTTTCCTAACTATGAGGTTGATTCCTCACTTTTTCCCTTACCCTTGTTAGGTCCTTTACCTTTTCCCTTATTTGTCTAACCAAATAGAACAAGGTTCTTGTCAACGCCCTTCTTGCTAGTGTTACACAGTAATTTGTCACCATTGGTCACTGTCCCTGTTACCCCTTTCCCGTACTTTGGAGGACTCATTCCGGGACCTGTGAGCAGTGACATAACTTAAAAACACTTGCATTATGTTCCCCTAAGTATGGACTTCATGTGCCCTGAAGACACCTCTTGCAAAATATCCCTGAAAAGTGCCCTTTTTCCATTAGCGCGGGTCCACAACGTACTACCCGCGCTAATGAATGAGATCCTCAAAAGAAGGTGCGACCATTGGCGCTATGTCTTAGAGTAACACCCGCACCAACGAAGTTTGGAAAAGATTTTTAACAAACGTGCACCCAGATGTTTTTTCCCTTCAAGTCATGAAGTCTTTTGAGGATAAAGCTCATCTTCTAGATGTCGAGAGTCATCATCTATCCCTTACATCTATCCACAGTGGATTTTTAGAGATAATTCCAATCCATAATGGGTGTCTTGATTCATTGTATTTTCTTCCCCTTCTCCATCTATAAAAGTCTGTCCTCATGCATTTGACAAGCTAGTTTTTGAGTAGTAGTGATAATGCTTGTTTTGAGTGATAGTAAGAGTCTTGGAGCATAGGGAGGTTCAGCTACTGGAAGTCTGAGAGAGAAAGGTCTATTGCAAGACATATATAGCTGCTCGCCCAGCCAGAGGAGAGATTCAATGTCAGAACTTTGGTTGTATCTTTCTTTGTTGATTATTCATTAATGAACGACTATCATTATGGTTCCGATCTTATTGTTCGCTATGATAATGTTTGATCTATATCCTTTCTGACTGATATATAGTTGTATTTAGTGGATTTTATACTTGTATTCGCTTCGTTCTTTGCATGTGCAGGTATCCATTCACGGAGATCGTGAGGATCGTGACCTGCCGGAGCAAGGGAACGGGAGTATCAACTCTTCTACGACACTAGCGTTGGACTCCAGGTTGGTTCTCATAATCCACTTTCAGTTTGCAACTAGGAACTTGCATGGTAGCGTTAATTGATTGTTGCTAGACCCATTTTGGGCTAGTGGGATTGCCTCTGTCCGCAGAGGGGATTTACCTCTCCAATAATTTGGCGACTCCGCTGGGGAGAAGCTATTTTTTGTTTGATTCATAAACCTTGGACGGAGTCTGAAGCACGGCCAAGCAGCCTTCAAAACGCTATTGCTTTGCATTAGCGAAGTAGATCAATGCCACTTCAGTCAATCTCCGGTTTGGTTTATGAACCGAACAACTTGGAGTTTGTCTTGTATTTTGGTTTCCTCTTTCTTGCTTGCATAAATAAGCTTTCTGGGTTGGTTTTTAAGTTGTTTCTTCCTGTTTGATCTATCTGAATACTGTCGACCAGACCTTGGACTGCTTGTTTTATTTTTTAGGCTAGTAAACTTTATTAGCGTGTTTTTCTGCCTGACAGTCGCGCCAGTTGGCGCATGTTGCACAAAAGCAACTCGCTCTAATTCCTTAATAGCGCTAGTTACAGGCTGACAGTCGCGCCAGTCCTGTGAACTTTGCCAGTGTGTTTGTTGGAAGCTTTTTAAACTCAGATTTCTATCTTTTTACATCCTTTTCAGCTACTGGAGTGTGTCAGAACTCTGTTTGACTGGTTTTTTATCTTTATCCTTCGGGTGTTTGCCTGTTTCCATTGATTTTATATCCCAGCCCTAGAGCATCTAGTGGCTTTGTATATCGAGCCTTCCGTGGGAGTTTTTGGTTCTTTAATTGTCCAGTCAACTTTTTGGTTGTTTTCTACACTTGTCTAGTGGTTGTCAAAACTTATTATTTTGTGCTTCGAGCAATTCACCTCTAGCTCGTTTGGATTTTGCTTGACTTCATTTGAGCTTAGATCACATGGTTCATTGAGGTCTTTGTGATTCTCCTTGTTTTGACAGTTTATCTTGGTGTTTCAAACTTGGTTCTATTTGCATTGAGTGAAATTTGCCTGTTTATGCCTGTTAACATCTCTCGAGATTTGTTTAAGTGCATTATGCCATTTTAAAAGAAAAAAAACAAATGATCTTTTTGCATTATATTAGTTAAAATTTATTGTTATTGGCAATTAGTCACTTTTAAAAGAGAAAAGGAAAAAGTTTCATTTATTGCTATTAGCTACATTAGGATCTTTGTTGATTGTTTGTTGATCATTTTGTTTGTTTGAAAAATCTCAACTCTTCTGTAGTTAGCATTCATTGAACATAATGATATATTTTGGCATATAGTTTGCATTTAGGAAATTCTGAGAGATCACATATGGTAGGACCTAAAAACTGAGACCTAATTGAAGATAAACTGTAAAATAAACCGAATGAATCTAACAACGCATTGGAACCTAATGCATACATTCTAGAGGTCTAGGCTAGAGACGTGTTCCGGCGTCGTTAAACCTAGTCACTATTGTTTCACATTACGGTTGGGTGATTCCTCCTCTTGTGACTCGATAGTGGTCTAGCACGGACTGAGCTCCCACGTACCGTCGCGTATATAAGGGAGACCCCACTAGGTTATCATCCTTTATCCACAGGAAGCCGTGTCTGCCGCCTTACAAGCCGTAATGCACTGAACACAACATTCGGGAAGATTGACTGTCGTACGGGAAGTCCTTGGTTTTCATCTGATTGCCAAGGTGTCTAAGTAGTTTTACGGATTGTTTGGTAAACCCTTTGCCTAGAGTCTCCAGAGTAGTCACTTTTGATCCTTTTCAGACTCCTTAAAAGAAAAGGTTCTAGTGAGCGTCTTGTCACTTCGTGCTCATTAAATATTCGAAGGAGACTAGAGTCACCTTTTTGTCCTTTTCTCGACTCTTAAAACATGAAAAGGTCAAGTTGTGTCTTTGCGTCTTAAAACTTATTCGGCCACGATACACATTTACCTGGTTAGATTTTGTTTGCGTTAGTTTGAGTAGGGTTTAGTCTCGTTAGATTCCCTAGGATTTTGTGAAGTTTCATCCTGGCGGAATTGCCAATTTCGTCTTCCGAGATACCGGTTGTGAGTGCAACTCTTTCTGTTGTTTCGAGTATACAACCGATTAGTTCTCGTGCTCCAGGCGACGAGACTTACGAGTTTCATTGGAACCCTGTTTGGGAACCTTCTGAGGACAGTATCCCTTTTTGGGAATACACTTCTCCTCGTGTTCCAGCCCCACCAGTTTCTTCCGACATGGAGAACGTATCCCCTACTTTGACTGATGAATCTGTTGCGACGAGCGGTGAAATTCCCACCGCAACAGAACCTACACTTGTTAGTAGCACTCCTACTACTGGGAGCCTACCTCCAGGCTATAAAGCATTAAGGGATGCTATGCCCTCTGGAACTCCTTTCACGGGTTCTATTTGGTCACAACTCGCTTTTCCCACCACGGAACCTTTTACTCCACAAAGTCGCAGTACGTCTGTCACCTCAATCACAACCGCTCCAACAGTATGTGTGGCTTCTTCGACTCCTATTTTTAGTCGTCCTTCGGCTTCTTTATTCGGAGTCTTCGATCCTACATCAAACGTCCCACCAGAGGGGCCATATGATCGATATTTGCGTCTCAACCGATTGTTGAGATTTCAGTCCCGTTGTCAATTGATTGGGGCTCCACCTCTTTTCATGGTGGCCAAGTATCGTCTGCACAATCCCCAAGACCACCTCATCAAGACCAACAAGGGAAATCCTTCCAGGGAAACCCTTTTACCGTTGGTGGTCCGTTTTTCCCTTCTTTTGTTCAACCTTCTGGTAACTCAGGTCAATCTTCTGTTCAACAAGCCCAACCTGGTATCCAGCAAGGTTATCCTACTGGACAAATTGGTCAATCATATGTTAACCCAAACCAATCTAATGTCCAGTATGGTCCAATATCTGGACAAGCTGCTCAACCACATGGTCAGCCTACCGTCCAGTATAGTCAACCTTCTGGGCAAGCCAGTCAACCTCAAATCCAATCAGGACAACCAACTGCCCAGCCCACTCAGCCATCTGGTCCTTTAGGACAACCTTTACCTGTGCAACAACAACTCCACTCCCAACAGGTACAACCTTCTAGGCAGGGAAGCCAACCTCAATATCAACAAGGTCATCCTTCTGGCCAGATAGCCCAACCTACAGGACATCCTTCTGGCACTGCTCAGTCCGGTTTTTTGCCCCAGGCTAGACCCCAGACCCCATCCAGTCTTCAAATGCAAGTTGGAGTTCAATCCCAACCAGTCTATCAAACTCAACCTATTTCTCAAACTCAGTTTGGAGTCCAGCCACCGTATGGTTACCAGCAACCTGAAGGGCAACCTTTGTTTGCCCCATATCAAAATTATAAACAACCGCAGGCGAATCCTTATCAGAATTATCCGCAACCATATGGTGCTCCTCCAGGACCGTTTGGTAATCCATGGAACGTTGGGGGGCAGAACCCAAATCCCTACGGACAAAACCCTATGGGGCCAAATCCGTCCGTACCAAGCCCTTGGGGGTAACCACCAGTTGGTTGGAACCCTGGTGTTCCATCCCACCAGCAGCCCCAGATGTCCTTCAATCCTCAATTACCTTTCTTAGCGACTTTAGAATTACCGGATGTGTCCAAATTGACCAATGATCCTATTCTCCATAATCCATATGGCCTCTGGTTCCAATGAAATTTCCCGGTGACTGTCCAAAATTCGATGGTAAGGCTAATGAAGATCCACAAGCTCATGTTATGACTTATCACCTATGGTGTTCATCCAATTCATGGCTTGATGATTCAATTTGGCTTCGCCTTTCTCAAAGCACTCTCACTGGCTCTGCAGCTAAGTGGTATATTGAGCTCAATCGCGGATCCTTTCAGGATTTCAACTCGTTGGCTATGGCATTTCTCACTCATTTTCAGTTGCCCATTCAATATGAAATGGGTACACACCTCCTGAAGTCCTTAAGACAGACAACGTCTACGCATATCTCTGATCATATCCATGAATGGAGACGGCGTAGACGTATGATCAAATTTTGGATTCCCGACCAACTTCTTACCGATTGGTTTACGACTTCGTTCGTTCCTCCAATAGCTCGGGACATTGCCATGGGGGCGTGTGTCACTGAAGAGCAAGCTATCGCACACGCGCAGTACCTTGACTTGGTGTATTCTCAGTCAAGTACATTGTATGATTATCTGCCTGACGCCCCGAGACCAGGAACATCCAAAGCCCCGCCAACACCAACTGTTGACGGTATTATTGGTTCTGTTAATTCGTCCTCAAAGAAAAATTCCGCGAACCCTGGGAAGCAAAAATCAAATGCTTCGAATGAACCCACTTCTCAGGTAACACCCACTTCGAATATTACTTCCGAGGTCAATGCCGTCCAGTCCACCATGGTAGACAAAGCCTCGAAAGGAAAGAAGAAAGGGAAAGCGAAGAATAAGCCAGATCAACCTAAACAGGACTCCCCTAAACCTCCGCCCGAGGAAGGTGCCAAGCGCAAACCCAAGTATCCTTGTCTTATCTGTGATGAGGATCACTATACCAAAGACTGCCCCAAGCGGTCCAAAGTTAGTCGTTTGTTGAAAGGCGCTCTCGGGACTCCTATGGTGCTAAAAGAACCCTTTCCCTCACAACAAACTCAAAAAACTCAAATGGTGGTTGACCCCTCTCAGCCTCCCTCTTCCTTCGGTTCTCAAGTGTTTATGGCTGGAACGATACCTGTCAATATCAGTACTCGAACAAAAGATTATCCGTCATCTGCCGGGAAAGAGCCTGAGATCCCCTCTAGTGCTCCTCCGTTCAGTTCAGGTCCCCTACACATCGAGAGACCTAGTACTGAGACGCCTCTTCGACCCCCTCCAAAAGGAGTACTCCGGAAATCTTCTTACAACCCAAATGCCCGTGCTGCACAGCACTACAATATCGTTGATGACTTAGCTCAGACTCCATTGGCTATGTCCGCTTTAGAAGTTCTCCATAGTTGCCCTTCTCAGAGGAAGTCCTTGCTATCCGCTATCGGTGGCATAGACCCGGCCGACTCGGATTTAATTACTTTTGACTTAGAACGCCATAGCAGAGACTGCCTCCCCAAATTGCATTCCTTATACAGGTTATTATTGATTCCAAAATGATTCATCGAACAGTCATTGATGAAGGTGCTTCTACTTGGATCATGTCTGTTGCCTGTTGGAAAGATATTGGATATCCGACTCCGAGCCAGTCTCCCACGACCTTGGAAGCTTTTGATGGAAGAGCATCCCATCCTTATGGTATACTCCAACGTTTGCCCATCTCTTTGGAAGGGAAGACGGTCGAAATGGAAGTTGAAGTTGTTGATGCTACTCTTACCTACAACCTCCTTCTCGGACGTAGCTGGATATATGCGATGAAAGCGGTAGCTTCATCTTTGTTTCGTATCATCCATTTCCCTAATCAAGGGAAGATTATTACCATAAACTAGCTATCATTCTTCGCTTCCTCTTCAGACGACAATATCCCTTTTGTGGAGCATACCTTGAAATCATCTGAGAGTCTGGGAGCTGGGCTTTTCAAAGATCCCGCCCTCATGGGTGTTTTTCCGCTCCCACCTCCTAACGTCGCTTCCGTTAATATGATTACTACTTGTTATGATCCATGGATCCTCCCTCTCACCGACCAAGTAGATTCTTGGGGTGACCAGATGCCGTTGAGTCCTGCCGAGCTCAACTATGTCGAAATCATTGCTGCATCGGCTCCCTCTTCTGAACTTGCCCTTTCGAGCAAGGTTCTCCATCCATCCTCTAGGCTTGTAGATGAGACTTCTTCGGACCCTTTAAAAGAAACATTCCCTTCCAACGAAGCCATTATTGATACTATGTCTCTCGAGGAACCTCATTGGCATGATTTTCACCATCGTTCCTCGTTTCTACCTGCCCAGCAGGATATGCTTACTTCTTTCGAGCGGTTTTCTCCTTGTCTCCCATTTCAAATCCTTCAAACACCTATCCAAGTTTATCAAGTGTCCTCTGAATGAAATATGGCGAACATTACACAAACCCAACCCATCGACATCTCTGTGAAACCAGGGATTGTCGAGCATCTTCACATTGGAGTCACTTGTACTCCGGAGGAGATTCAACTTTATTCCAATCTTTTTCGCGAATTTTGTGACGTCTTTGCATGGTCCTATGAAGAAATGCCCGGCATTGATCCTAGCATAGTGGTGCATGAGATAATCACGTACCCAGGTGCTAAGCCTGTTCGTCAATGTTTACGCCCTGTACACCCCCGAAAGGCTGCAGCTATTAAGGCCGAAGTCGAGAAGCTTCTTAAAGCCGGTTTTATTTATCCTATCCCGCTTACAGATTGGGTTTCCAATATCATACCTTTGACTAAAAAACAGGGTACAATCCGTGTTTGTGTCAATTATCATGATATAAATCGGGCCTGTCTTGAAGATAATTTTCCCACACCATTCATTGATCAAATTATTAACAAGTGTGCCGGAAGTGAAATGTACTCTTTTATGGACGATTTTTCTAGCTATAACCAGATCAATATCGCTCCCGCTGATCAACACAAAACCGCCTTTATCTATCCATGGGGCACTTTTGCCTATAAGAAGCTCCCTTTCGGTCTCAAAAATGCCGGTGCTACCTTCCAACATGCAATGTCCTATGCTTTTCATGACATTCGACACATTGTACAGCCATACCTGGATGATCTTCCAGCTCATTCAGCCCAACGTCAGGACCACCCTACTCACCTTCGCGAGATCTTTCTTCGCTGTCGATACTACCGAATCAGACTTAATCCTCACAAATGTGTCTTCTGCGTTGAATCCGGCCGACTTCTCGGGTTTGTCGTCTCCCGAGAGGGCATCCGTTTGGATCCCCTTAAAGTCGAAGCTATAGTGCATCTTCCTCCCCCTGCTTCTTTACATCAATTGTAAAGCTTGCAGGGTAAAGCAAATTTTCTACGACGTTTCGTTCCAAACTATGCCGAGGTGGCCAAAGGTTTCACATGATTATTAAAGCGAGATGTTCCTTTTGATTGGGATACCATGGCTCAGGAATCTTTTGAGCATCTCAAGGGCCTCCTTGTTTCTGCTCCATTGCTTCGTCCTCCAAACTATCATCGTGACTACACTCTGTATTTGGTCGCCGCCAACACCACTATCGGCATGGTTCTCGTTCAAGCTGACGATGATGGCACTGAACATGTTATATATTATCTCAGCTACAATCTTTTAGATATGGAAACTCGATATGCTTATGTCGAGAAGTTGGCTTTGGTCGTCGTTTGTGCTGTCCAACGTTTCCGTCATTATATTCTGCTGTGCACCACTACCGTGATTTCTGATTGCAACCCCATGACGTATATTTTGTCACGCCAGTTGCTGGGGGGAAAATACTCAAAGTGAATTGTCATCCTCCAAGAGTTCGACTTGGAATTTACCACTGCCAAGTCCAAGAAATCCCTTGTCTTTGCTGAGTTACTTTGCTCTTTGCCATCTTCTTCCCCGCCCTCTCACATAGAGGATCAAATTCCGGATGAGACTTTGTTTCTCATTAGCACCCTCGACCCCTGGTACGGGTATATCATTATATATCTGCAAATTTCCTCCTTTCGCCCTGGCGTGTCCAAAGACGCTCGGCGAAGGATTCGTCATGAGTCTCAACCTTACCGTATCATTGGTGACACACTCTATCGCCTCGGTGCCGACTCTGTTCTCTTCCGATGTTTAACTCTCGAGGAAACTGAGCGTGTCTTGAATGACTGCCACTTTGGTGCCTGTGGTGGTCACATGTCCGGATATGCCACTGCCCAAAAAATCCTTCGTGCTAGCTACTTTTGGCCCTCTATCTTTAAGGATTGCATTCTTGCCGTCTGCTCTTGTCATGAGTGCCAGATATACCAGCAGAAGATGCGAGCGCCTCCTGCTCCATTGCACCCTGTTGTCACCATCAGCCCTTTTGCCAAATGGGGCATTGATTATATGACCTGTAACCCTCGCTCGGCCGGGGGGCATGGGTTTATTATCGTTGTCGTCGATTACTTTACTAAATGGGCCGAGGCGATGCCTACATTAACTGAAGACGGTCACACAGCGGTGCAATTTTTATTCAACCATGTTATCTCGCGATTCAGCGTCCCTCAAGCCATCGTCACTGATCACGGGAAGCATTTTCGTAATCATATGATGTCAGAATTAACAACCCAGCTAGGCTTGCAGCACGATAGTTCAACTCCATACTACCCTCAGTCCAATGGCCAAGTTGAAGCTGTCAATAAGATTTTGGTTACCATGCTTCAGCGTACCGTTGGCATGCATAAGTCTAACTGGCATTTGATTTTGTACCCTGCCTTGTGGGCCTACCGAACCTCCATGAAGGACGCCACTAGTTTCACTCCATTTCAACTGGTTTATGGACTAGAGGCTACCCTTCCAATCGAATGTGAAATCCCTTCATTAAAATTGGCTGTTGAGCTACTTCCCAACACTACTCCGTTAGAAGAACACCTTCTTTACCTGGAACGGCTAGATGAGACCCGTCGCCTGGCCTCTTTGGCCATCGAAACACAAAAGAAGCGAGTCAAGACTCACTTCGATCAGACTGTACATCCACGTTCTTTTGTTGAGGGAGATTTAGTCCTGCTGTACGATCAAGCAAAGGATAAATTAGGAGCGGGAAATCTCGAGTCTATGTGGCTAGGCCCTTACATTTTCAAGAAAGTTTTGCAAAAAGGGGCCTACGAGCTAATTGATTATGAAGGGAACCCTCTTGGGAAGCCCCGAAACGGGCTGTATTTGAAAAAGTACTACGCATGATGCTTGTACATTTTATTTTGTACATACATGTACTCTAGCAAGTGTGTTGTATGTATGTGTGTCAGTTTTAAAGGCGTAACTGCCACTTATTGTGTCTTTCGCTTCTTGTGCAGATGTTGATGCACCTTATGTTGGTTTCGCTGATGGTGCCTGCCGCAGTACTCGCAACTTGTCCTCTGCGGCGTGGGTGATCTATGATCCTCATGGCGAGCTAATAGATTTTTAAGGTGTGTGTTTGGGTCATACCACTAACAATGTCGCCGAATATTGTGCTGTAATCGAGCTACTTGCTGAAGCAATCAGTCTCGGCATTCGTGCATTGGTAGTAAACCTAGACTCTCAACTTGTCGTCCACCAGCTCAACGGGCAATATTCCGTCAGAGACCATCGCATTCTAAGGTTGTATTTACGTATGAGATTGTTAGAAAGGAACTTTGATTTTATTACATATCAGCATATTCCACGACAATTAAACACATTATCTGATGCATTGGCTAATCATGTATTAGATAGACATTTGCGTAATTTGTAACCAAAACATTATACAAGAAAGCACATGAAAACACAATAATAAACCATAGGCATATGGATATATATACGTGTGTATCATAATGTTTGCGCCGCGCACATTACATAATCCAAAAAAATAATACATGTCCGAATCTCATATGGCCGCATACAACATGTCTCTCAAAAATATGCAAAAATGAAACCTAGGCGTCTAATCACGGTGATGCTCATGATAGCATGTCACCGCTCGCACCAAACGTCTCAGCAGACGATGGACGCGAGTTGGTACTCCCACTGTGTGCCTCTGGTACGCGAAGGGCACATCCGCCAATCTAGAATAGTCTGGAATCCCTCGAGTGAGTGCCTCAAGGTTCTGTACTAGCTCATCACCCACACCACCCTCTACCTGAGGGTCGGTTGCGAGTTGTACCCTCCGTGCTATGTGAGACAGATCAGCTGGTCGCTCTGCACCAACATCTGCATACATATATATAGCTGTTGTCAGATACAGGCATGTATTACAAAAAAAACTTAAATACATAAAAAACATCAAAAACACAAAGAGTTCTTACCAAGCTCCTCATCCCAGTCTTCTCCCATAGGCAATGGGAGATCTAGGTCTCCATTAAAATCGGTGCTCACATAGGGCCAGTCCTCTATAACGATCATCTGGTGATGAAGCCATATGAAGAACTCAAGCCTCCAGGCCATCTGCTGGCCCCCTCCTCCTCTAGGCATCAGTGCTGCCCATCGAGCCAACCTCGGTTCCCATAGCACTGGATCTACCACTATACCTCCCTGAATCCGGAAAATCGGCAGTCGCTCCAAGAAGAAGGATACCACAATGGATCCATACCCGAACTGTTTGTTGCCCCCTCGCTTACACTTCGTAAGTTGTCTCTTGATGTTAAGGGTCACAGCTGTGGCCCAATCAAACAGAGTAGGATGGAGACACTCGGTTGCCAGCAGTAAATGATTCTTGTTGGCCTCATGGGGTGCCTGTACCCCAGCCGTCCGTGTGATAGTGAATAGTATCACCTATAGCACTAGGTCTGGAACTGTGACGATATCTACCTTGGAACTGTTCGATCCAAACTGTGCCCCCGGACAAACCCGTTCCATCACCTCCCCCATCTTTTCTCCAGAAGGCCTACTTCCAGTCAAAACGGGTCGTGCACCTCTCCGCGAAAACCCAGTGATAAAATAGACATCGGAAACATCCAGCTCCAATGTTTGATCTTTCAAGCGGAATACCTGATCCTTTATGTCCCAAGAATCCACGATAAATCATAGTAGCTCCAGTTGTGCACGCAAATAGGAGGTGAGTAAAAACTTCTTTAAGCCGCAGTCCCTCAAAGCTTCCATGCAGGCTTCATCCTCTAGTGCCATAGCATCTATAGCATCATGCTCTCTTTCTCTCCATTCTACAACCATTTTGACGAATCCCTGCAACCATAAAGTCGAAAATATCATCATTAGATCACTGGTGAAACCAAAATTAAAGGAAAATTGAAAATTCAACAGTTAAATCCATGGGAAAATTAGGTCGTGCGGTTGGCGCGACTGTTTTCAAAACAGTCGCGCCAATGTCGCACCCCCTTTGGGAAAACAATCCCATTGGCGCAATCCCGAGCGGGAAACCCGCGCCAATGGCGCAACCCTAAATTTTGCAAATCCCCTTGCAAGGGTTCCGTCTGTGGATGAAAAGCTGAAAAAATGGAATGAAAATGAAGCTAAGGACAAGACCTCTTACCTGCTCCAGACGGCGGCTCAATTGCTTTCCTGGATTGATCACAATCAGCGGTTGAAGTTTGCACCCAAAACCCTCCAATGGTAACTCACAAGGTGAAAAGTAAAAAGTAAATTTGTTTTTTACCATTTCACTATTTTATAGCATTTTTTGACCTAAATTGCATTAAAAATATTATTTTTTGGGTTAAAATAATGTCTTTTTTGGGTATTTTTGAATATATTTATATCAAAATGGGTTTTACGCTGTTTTTGGTATGATAACAGGTGTAGGTGCAACTCAAGCGACGAAACGAGCTCCTTTTTCTACTTTTTAAAGCTTGGTAAAACATGTGAAAAGGTTACTTTGAGGTCCGCTTTCAGCTCTTTTCTGACCGTTTAAAGATGAAAAGATTGTTGAGTTACTCCTCTTGACTCGTTAAACGTTAATAAGGGGCGGTCGTTTTAAGTTCTTTTTGTCGACCGTTAAAACATAAAAAGATTACCGGGTTTTTGTCGTTTCAGACTCGTTAATGGTTACGAAACAACGTGGTTTTGATCGCTTTTTTACTTTTTCAGGTCGAAATCACTATTTATGAAAAGTACTCCTCGATCGTAATGGTCGGGCGGTTCTTTCGAGCATTGTTTTATACTTTTTCGGGCTCGCGAGACACAACTTTACGAAAAAGGACACCCCTGGAGTTTCCTTTTCTGCTGTCTTTTCAAACTCTCTAAACATGAAAAGACGTCGAGTTCTTCCTTTGTCAGACTCGTTAAAACCTGATGACATCGGATTTTGTCGAAATGACGCACCACAAGCATATGTTATCCCCATCAAGCTTGTTAAAAATAATTGGGGTACTTGCCAGAAATGGCGGGGGAAAGAAAGGAACCATAATTATTGTCGTGTCGGCAGTATGTCGCTCTTGAACATGGCACTTGTCTGCTTTTGTGTCTGGGTGGGGATATCTCATCTCATTTTTCACTTACCTCCGTGGATTTGGGTAATCCTGTTTGACCTCTCATCTGCTCATTGCCTCGTCACCATGACCTCTGATCCATTGATGTCAAATACTGCCAATTCCACTGTCGTGCCGCCGATATGTTCAGGAGAAGTTGACCTCTGCAAAGAAACAACCTCCCTCTGATAGCTCATATAATCCTGATTCACAAAATTATCTCTCTGTCTCATGTCGATGATGTGGGAAACATTATTGCCCACCTTCGATCAAGGTCACTTCCTGTCGACTTCAGCTCATTATCCAGGAAGCTGATCTAGAGACTCCCTTCCGGTGCCTTGGAGCCTGCATGCCTCAATGGCAGGTTCTTCGCGTTCGACATGAGGTTTTCATCATTGGCCTCCGATCGAATGATTCTATGGGTGTTCGACGCCAGATCACTAATTCGCACGCCGTAGATTGTACCTATAGTACCTTGAGGGCCATTGTCATTATTGGTGGTACCTCTCGCGTCTGTTAACAGTTTTCAATATTGACTGGTAATCAGACGATGTTCATGCATGTTCGACTTCAGCTCATATATTCACATGCTTGAACTTGTACTTTTGTTCGGGTCGAGATGGAGCACAAGACCCTGGATTTTGTCTGTTGTAATCCAGGCATGATTCTTGTTACATGACTCATTCATTGGATGGCTGCGACCATACCTGAGTCGATTCATTGATCCTAACCAGATGGTTGCACCCATACTATGGATCTAGATTATTATGTACTCTCTTATGGATGGCTACGACCATACCACATATATCATGTACTTGAGCTATCAGTTGTATCTCTCAATGCAGAATCTCGGTGGCAGCTACATGTGTTCTTTTAAAGCATTTCACCCCTCTCTCTCTCTCGGGCTTCATGCTTTAGGGGGCATCTGTTACACAGTAATTTGTCACCATTGGTCACCGTCCCTGTTACCCCTTTCCCGTACTTTGGAGGACTCATTCTGGGACCTGTGAGCAATGACATAACTTAAAAACACTTGCATTATGTTCCGCTGAGTATGGACTTCATGTGCCCTGAAGACACCTCTTGAAAAATATCCCTGAAAAGCGCCATTTTTCCATTAGCGCAGGTCCACAACGTACTACCCGCGCCAATGAATGAGATCCTCAAAAGAAGGTGCGACCATTGGCGCTCTGTCTTAGAGTAACACCCGCGCCAACCAAGTTTGGAAAAGATTTTTAACAAACACGCGCCCAGATGTTTTTTCCCTTCAAGTCATGAAGTCTTTTGAGGATAAAGCTCATCTTCTAGATGTCGAGAGTCATCATCTATCCCTTACATCTATCCACAACGGATTTTTGGAGATAATGCCAATCCATAATGGGTGTCTTGATTCATTGTATTTTCTTCCCCTTCTCCATCTATAAAAGTCTGTCCTCATGCATTTGACAAGCTAGTTTTTGAGTAGTAGTGATAATGCTTGTCTTGAGTGATAGTAAGAGTCTTGGAGCATAGGGAGGTTCTGCTGTCGGAAGTCTGAGAGAGAAAGGTCTATTGCAAGACATATATAGCTGCTCGCCCAGCCAGAGGAGAGATTCAACGTCAGAACTTTGGTTGTATCTTTCTCTGTTGATTATTCATTAATGAACGACTATCATTATGGTTCCGATCTTATTGTTTGCTATGATAATGTTTGATCTATATCCTTTCTGACTGATATATAGTTGTATTTAGTGGATTTTATGCTTGTATTCGCTTCGTTCTTTGCATGTGCAGGTATCCATTCGCGGAGATCGTGAGGATCGTGACCTGCCGGAGCAAGGGAACGGGAGTATCAACTCTTCTACGACACTAGCGTTGGACTCCAGGTTGGTTCTCATAATCCACTTTCAATTTGCAACTAGGAACTTGCATGGTAGCGTTAATTGATTGTTGCTAGACCCATTTTGGGCTAGTGGGATCGCCTCTGTCCGCAGAGGGGATTTACCTCTCCAACAGCTAGCTTTCAACTCCATCCAAGTATTCCTCTTGGATACAATCATCATGCATCTTTTCAATGTGAGGAAGGTTGTCATGATCAGAAACACCTTTGATGAATGGTTCCCATGAATCTAGGAATCCATTTAGTGCTATGTTCTACAACCTTTTCCAAAACTATTACAAGTTGACCATGAACTCGTGTGCCCTGCATAAGGTAACTATTGAATAAGTCTGATTAGGTCATCTCTATGGATCTAAGATTGTTTCACAATATCACCTTCCTATTTATGTTCTCACTCGCTAGAAGTCCACTAGGGCATAAAACATATCCTTTATTGTTTTCTTCTCATATATAGAGGGATCAAATGATCCTTTATGACATCCATGATCATCCACTTGGACTTAACTTCCATCCTCATGTGCACTACCAACCACTGTAGATCTATAGGTGAAGGCACGATATCCTAGATATCAGTCTTTTAATAAGAGCATAACCCTTAGTTTCTATAACAAAAAAATGAGGCACCATCAAGTCTATCCTCGAATCTGAAGCTAGCTAACACCATCTTTGAGATCCAATATGCAAACACCTAGATCTGAAAATTAGTCCTTCAAAGAAATATGGAAACCATCTAACTACTGGTCCATCCTTCTGACAATTGCTTTACCACTATAAATGCTAGAGAATTTCAATTAGAACAAGGAGGACTATTGGGCAGCAAGTCCCTACCTTGAGTGCAAAACATACAAGGAAAGCATATGTTCAGCTTAAGTTGGCTAAGCTTGATGACATTGTGTATGCCGGTGATAGATGCAGTGTTTTAGGTTTCTGATGTTTGGGATTCATTGTGTGGCAGATTTTTACCCTCCACCCCGAGGAAGGCTTGTTATCTAAGAACATCATCCTCAACTCCTGCCTAGAAATAATGTAGTTGAAGAATGAGTCGTGGACAAGGATAACTCTCTTTTGGTCCAGGATCTTGTCACTTTTCCATCTTTGTGGATATGAAACAACAAGACTTGAAAATTGTGAGGTGCCCACATCCTCCACAACCAAATTCTATACAGGGATTGACCTTAACTATAAAACTCAAGGAAAATGGAATTCTGGTCCCTTCACAAGCTAGGTATCCAAATAATTTTGCATAGAGGATGCTTGTTTATGAGGCAGTAGTAGAACGAGACAACGTGATTCTGTTTGTCAAAGGATTGAACCTGAGAAGAGGTAAGATTTCTGATACTAATAATATTTTTTGTGTTTTTGGTTCCAATTTGGACACCGATTTACTTAATGCCAGGGATTTCAAGAAATGGGACACCATGGATTTGGGTAGCAAGGTTTTTAAGACCAAGGTTTTGGTGGCTGCTCAAGAAGTGATCAAATGTGAGAAGCCTAATGGCTTAGAAATACAAGAAATTCAAGGGTTGAAGGCTTTTGTATGGAGATCCAGGAGTGGTTTACTTTCATCTATAGCTAGGATTGAAGTTAAATCCATGATGAGCTCCAAACCTGTGCAGATGCTTAGGCCTCTCCATCAGGTTTGTGCTTGCACAATGCTTTGGAACCAAGCTCCATTTCTCAGAGAATCGATCATGTACCATGGCTATCTAGGTGTCCAGAGGTGGTTTCTTTATGATAAGAACAGTGATGACAACATAGAAGTGATAGCATCATTGGTTTCTTTCAACGTGAGTAGACATATGTGGCCATGGATTAAAACCCAAGAGGCTGGATTCTCCCATTGTGCATTGCAAGCTCGCCAAGAATGTCAATGGGTGGCTTTCATGGACATAGATGAATTTCTAAATCCTATAGAATATATTCAGAATGAGACTATGCCAATAGATTCTACTCAAATGGGCCCTTACAATCATGGAAAGGCTAATCAATAATGCAACATCTGCATATCCAGGCTTATTCAAAATAGGAGAAATCAGAGTTGATTGTCATAGCTTTGGCCCAACTGGATTGAAGAAACACCTAGATGAAGGTGTGATAGCAGGTTACACCTGTAGGCTGAATAGAATAGAGGGGCATAAATCTATCGTTCTCTTATCTGCATTGAACCAAAGCTTGATAAACATAGTCCATCATTTTCATCTCAGACAGGGCTATTATTACATGAACCATCGACGAACTAATTATTATGGTAGATCAGTATACTAAAAAACTATTTACAGCATCGATGCCTTTTGCACACTGATCATGGACTAAGTTTTTGAATCTAACATTGATATGCAATCTAAGTTGTTGGAAACTTACCAAAGTTGTTGGAATCTTACCAGAGTCATTGTAGCCGATGTCGAAGAGAAACAATTTGATTCAGATGCTCGAGAGGGATTTCTTCTGATTCTTGAAGTGACTTTGCTTCTTGTTGGGCTTCATTTGTCTATATCATTAAAACTTTCCCTTAATTGAAAGCTCTGTATAATCTTAAAATGTATCACTCATTCATATGAAAAATATGCTCTGTTTAATTATGCTTTTTGATTGGAAGAGCACTTCTCCAACAGTTGCAATAGCCTTTCTCTAAATTTAAAAGGCAAATTCTTTGTACTCTGACTATCTGTGAAGATTTTCTGCAATAATTGTGCATTATCTGTTAGCTTTCCTATGGAGTTGATCGATGTCAAGCAAATCATACTGATCAAATGCAATATAAACTCTGGAAAGTATTTTCTGTAGTTAATATTCAAAGTTTCAATCCATCGTTTGACTATTCTATGTTTATCAAGCAACAGTTTACTAATTATATCTCTCAATGCACCATAAAAATTTTCAGAGCTTCCTTCACATCTCGGTTGACTCTTTGATTCAAGCAACCAGGAATGGAAGAATTCCCCTTGTTTCCCTGTCATGAATTCGACGAAAAAAGACCTTGGCAGACACATGCCTGTCGATAAATGTCTACACGAAGATGCCAGAAAGAACAACTTCTCAAGGAGAATGAGGAAAATATGAGGGGAAATATAAACAATTTTGTCCCAGCTGTTAAATGTAGAACATAGGGCTTTTTCAAAGCCTTTGACTAGACACATTCTTTTATCCTGCAAACTGATTTTTGGAAATGTATTTATGTGCAGCCAGAGCATTTGATCATTCCAATAGTGTGTGTCATCGAGGCACGTACTAATTTTCTTTAAATACTTTGAAACCAGATCCTTCGGCAGAAGGGGAAGTACTACTTGCAATATTCCAATCTGGCCAAGAGTTAGAGGTCTTTGCATCTTGGATACAATATCTTTTGAGATGTCTTGAAGAATCAAAATAGTTGTTGCATCTTCCCATAGACTGATAAATTCTTTGATGTTTTTTAGTTCATGTTTCAGAGGAAAGAAGAAATAAAAGAAACGTTCTTTACAATCATTCAGCACTCCATCAAACTTTGTTTCCTGTCGTAACCCAATCAGTCCAGTCAAGTGCTCCATATTTTTCAAAGATTTGAAAACCTGATACATTTGAAGCCATAACTCTCGATCAAACTTTGCAACATGTGGTAGACCAATTTGTCCAGTCAAGAGTTCAATATTTTTCAAAGTTTCTAAAACTTGAAACCTTTTATGTAACAGATAAGATAAGATGGTTTGATATAACATAATTTTTTTTATCAATTTCCAATAAATGAGAATAAAGGTAGGCCATTAGAACTAAAGAAGATACTTCCATTATGAATTATAACCTGGGAGTGCCATAGCAACTCCTCCATAATGCTTAAAAGCAATATAAAGAATGAAAAAATACTATAGCAAGATAAGTTTCCATCCAAGCAGACTGTTAGGTCTAACTATAACCAAAATTTATATACATATAGAAGTGGTATATACTATAGATGTAGTTATACCATGGTAGAGTCCAAGACTTTAAATCCAACAATCTTGGTGGTGAAACTGTGAGAGAGATGGAGGTAGAGATAATATTTATCTCTCTTTATCCTCATGACTAACGATTGGAGCATCAAGAAGCTGGCTCACTATTAGAGTCATCAGGCACCATGAGGGGATCTATTTGTATGACCCTAGAGGGAGGGGGCATGTAGGAGATAGGAAACCCCAATCTTACCATCCAAGGTCAAAGGAACCTGGGGTGAGGGGGAGGGGGTGTGGGAGAAGTATAACAAAGGAAAGAGATAAGAATGTTAATTTAGAAAAGATAAGAATCCTAATTCAGATAACATATAACAAGGCAAGAGATAAGAATGTTAATTTAGAAAAGATAAGAATCCTAATTCAGATAACATAAGGTGAGATACTATTTTGGGGAAGATAAGGATGCAACTCAGGGGAGGGGGTGTAGGAGAAGTCTAAGAAAGGCAAAATATAAGAATGTTAATTTATAAAAGATAAGAATCCTAATTCAGATAACATAAGGTGAGATACTATTTTGGGGAAGATAAGAATGCAAATTTAGAGAAGACAAATTAATACTATCTTAAGACTCAAGAGAAGATGAGAAAGGGTATTTCAGTAGTCACTAGTAAGAGTTGTTAAAGCTTATCAAAGCCATGGAAAATCATACTCAATATGTATTACTAGAAGCATCTTCTGAGATGGAATTAGTTCTTTTTTCCTTAGGTATCAGTATCACAACAGACAAATAAATCAGTTAGGAACTTGACAATATCTTTCATTTCAAAGAATGGATCTCTTTAAAAGGATTCTTGTTTCTGCTTTTAGACTCCTTTTAGCTTTAGCCTCGGGGGGGAAACAGAAAAGGGAAAGTGTTAAGAAATTCTTGTGCATATCAAGATGTACAGGTCCTAATCTGACTATGAACCCAACATATTTTCCATTTTGACCTGGCCAATATATTCACAGTTAAAGATAGGCACCTGAGAAACAAATAAAAACAAAATGCATTTACTTAGATAAAAAGGTAACTTAAACCATTTTAAGTAGCAACCAAACCCCTTAAACCCTATAGGCCTAGTAAGAAGCAAGTAGAGAAGCGTTCTAAACTCAAAATTTGATGTCTTTGCCTTTTATGTCCAAATAGAGATGTGGAAAGTGTGGATCATGTTTCCAGACAATATAGGCAACATCCATCAATAAAAATTGCTAAAGATAGACAAAAATCGTGGATGGGTAACTCAAGCATTGATTTCTTTGTTTTCTTTTGTTTTTAACGTCCAACCAAACCTTTGGTTTATCGGGCCATACAAAAAGGAAAGGGAGAGTTAGTCTGCTTCTAGATGCTCAGCCTTGTGGTCTAGCACTTATGTTATGAATTTTCCTTGACAATTAGTATTTTTCCTTGTTAAGACTAAAGAGGTGGAAAATTTTACAATATTTGGTGCACCAGTTTGACAGTTTAGCAGTTGACAAAAACTGCATGCCACAACCAAGCCCTCGCCCTTGACAAGATAAGAGGTAAAGGTGCCAACCATGCAAGAAGACATGATACATTGAGCTCTAGTGAGAGAGAGATCCAAACCGTACATGACTGATTATATGTGCCACAGTATGACATTTTGCAATCGTTTATGGGAAAGTGGGGCATTTGCACAGAAATGAAATTCAGGACGAGGTTGGAAGAACAATCTATTGATCTCTGAATGGACCAACTTTGCATAGCTTAAGAATTCCATCATACATTCATACTCTTAGTCATCTTATTTATTGCTCTGCATACAGAGTTGCTATGACCAATTTGGATAGGTTCCTTCTTCCTTTTGATCTAGTGCCTAGAAAATGTAATTTGAAGCATATGTAAGAAATTACATATGATTCTGAAAATATTCAAAGTCCGACCTTACTGAAATTTTAAAAAAGAGACCCTACAAAGATTTCACTAATAAAATGCCTCAGTGAAAGAAAATAAAAAATAGATCACTTAAACTGGGATGGCTTCCATGAAAAAAAGAGGTAGACATAAAACGTTTCCATGATACTTAATATTGAGAAAAAAAGTGGGACTAGAAAAGAGGCAGACATGAAACATTTCCAAAAATAAACTGATACTTAATATTGAGAAAAAAAGTGGGACTCAAACTACAACCAGGATTTACCTTCCATTTAGATAGTTTTTTTATATGATACTTTGAATTCATCACATAATGTTTTTTAGTCTACATTTCCAAATATAAATTGATACTTAATATTGAGAAAAAAAGTGGGACTCAAACTACAACCAAGATTTACCTTACCATCTAGATAGTTTTTTTTTATAATATGATACTTTGGATTCATCACATAATGTTTTTGAGTCTATGTTTCGAGCTAGAAACTGTAGCTCATCATCAAGACACTTGAGCCACACTTGCTGGCTCGAAAACATCAACTCAAAAACATTATGTGATGGATTCAGAAGTATCATATCAAAATTTCTCAGATCACAGAAGCCTAAACTCAGAAAAATCTAGATTGTTCTCAGCTGGAAAAATTATCAACCTAGATCCATCTTATAACTCTGGATCTATCAAGTGTCGAGAAAGTGATATCAAATCCCTTAAGATGCAAACCTTTTTTAGATTGTAAAACTTAAGGAAACGTTTGCACCTTGAGGGATTTGATCTCTCTGAACATGTTTTCACTCTCTCAGGGATTTGATCTAGAGTTAAACTCTGATGGATCTAGGCTAGTTTATAATTGTAGACATGTAATTTTTTTTTTGGTTATTATTTTAGAGCCAACATGCCAACATTCCAAGTAAGCATTACCCACATTACGAGCAACATCTATGTCATACTAGGTTGTAGAGCACCTCTCATGAAATAAACAAATAACTGGAATTATTGAATATTTCTTTGTGGCTAATGCAGATCTCCCAAGCTAGAGTGAAATCATAGATGCTTAACAAGCATGGAGTTACATTTGAGGCTTAACCTTGGTTAGCTGAAAATGAACAAAATTTGAAAATTTTAAAAGAATATGAACTTCAAAAAGATAAGAACTAGATCACAAAAACTTGAACAATATTTGATATGTGGACCATTTGCTTGAATCCACTATGCATCCTCTAGCATTTTAAACTTGAGGTGCATCTCAAACTTGGATTTGAACCCGCTATGGATCCTCTAGCATTGTAAACTTGAGGTGCATCTCAGACCTAGGTTTAGATGGGTGTGTGTTAGTGCGTATCATATAGATCCAGTGCACTATTACACAGTGATACACCAACACATGAAGAGTTGATGGATCACCTCTACCCCCAACTGGGCTGCAGAATGCAACTTGCTTCTCTCAGTGAAACTGCAAATAAGGAAGTCTAATGGAAGATATATTGGAGAAAATAACTGCACTATTAATAGAGTAAGAGTGAACAAAAAAAAACAAACACAAGCAAGAAGAAAACCATGACAAACTGAACTCGAGATTCATGATTCAGAACTGGATCCAACATACTATGGGATCCATGTGTATGATGGTCACTTGGAGGAATTGAGCTCTTGACTGGTCATTGGAAAATCAAAATCCACCTCACACGAACAAAATATCACACAATCTAGCTTAACTTATCAGAGAATCTTGGATGAACCTAAGTCTTGAGGTATCCCTATGTAACATTAGCAATGGCTAATGTGGTTGTAGAATGAAGAATAATACCTAGAGGAATACTCAGCCCAACTTCTAAAGTGCAGTCATATACACAAGGAGAGCATATTGTTGTCTTCCTAAAAAGAGTGAGGCCTTCTCTAAAATGCCAATACAAGGTAGGAACTACTATATATACTGCTAGTGCCATGGCTAGAAGTACTAGCAGTAACTTTAGTAAGCTTGGACTACAAGATATGGGTGTGGTTTGTGCCATCTCTACTTATTTTGGTGATCAAATTTTTATCTCAAACACGCATTTTGAGAATGATCTCTGCCAATAAGTCTTCAAGAACGGTCGGATCCAATCGAAGTGATATATCAGATCAATATCTGAATTTTAAATAGGTTAGGTGATTCCCAGCTAAACCAAGTGGTACGAATTGACCCCAAGACCCTATTTTATCTCCTCAAAAAATTGTCAGCGACCTAAACTGGCTTAGAGTATGAATGTTTAGTATTTACTGATATTCAAAATGAATAGCAAAAAGGTGTTTTATCATTTCAGATGCTACTATGTCTTATGTTAACATGAATGGTTGAATGATATAAAGTTTAGTTCCTGAATGAGAGGGTGGGCGCGACAACTATAGAGGCCAAGTAAAACAGTGATGGAGTAAGAAAAATTGAGTAAAAGAAAACAGTAGCCTTACAGAATTTTTAAAGCAAGATAACCTATCAAAGAGGAATTAGGCAAAGAGGGAGGTGGTTGAGGACATGGTGATACCAAATGGCATAAAAAGAAAACTCTAGCATGCGAAGAAATGGTAGTAGTAATATTAAGGAATTCGATGAGGGAAGCAGCAAAGCATTATGAATTGGTGAAATCTCAATGCCAGTTACTTAAAATTGCTTCCAAGCAATATCAAGAAGTGGAGGACACTAGCATACTGCTTGACACAAGCAAGGCAAGAAGTTAAAAAATGGTAAAAACGTTGCAGATGATAAATGAAAATTAAGTCAATCATTAACGATTAGAGGGCTATGAGAAATATTTTTTCCAACTGGTAGAGAGGGCTCCCATTCATGGGACAAAGCCCTAATGGTCCTAGCCAAGAATGGAGAGGGTAGTGAAGTAAAGGCCATGAGGAAGTCAATTTAGTTGGCCAATTATCCAATTGATATTTGAATGTGCATCATGAGGAGAACAATAAGTAAACAATGGAAAAAAAAAATAGGTGTTTAGACTATGTATGTCCAGTTTTGCTATCAATTTCTACCATCTGGTAGACTGAAACGAGTTTCAACTCATGCATATCTACCATAGATCATTGGTAATATTAGTAATATTAGGAGAAGAAAATCAAGTATATTTGCAGTCCCACATCAGATACTCATATTTCCAAGTCCTCTGTGTAATGTTCCCTCGTGTCATGTGACTTAGCTCCATGGGAATCAGAGCATGGACCTGCACAGTGTGCCAGATTACAGGCCACATCCTAGCAACAGTGACACCAACTAATTGACCCAACCACTAAGGATCTTGTCATAAAGGACTAATTTATATTATTATTAAAAAAATTATAAAAATAAAATCAGTCCTTTATAAAGATATTTAAGAGGCAGGCTTTTATTCTGAGGCTAATGGTTAGTCTCTAGGAGCTTTGATCATTAACAACAGTTTAGTCACAATACTTTTTAAGCTTTGATCCATAGAAAAAATAGAATAATACAATAGCATTGAATGCACGTGTGCACAACAGTAGTGAAATCAAGGATCAAATAAAATAGGATGTCAATGTCAGCAGGGTTCCTTTTTCATCTATGTGTAAGAAATATATCCTGAGAAATATAAGAACCATACTTGTATTATCAAGTTTTGAACTTGAAAATGGATTTCTTGCAAACTTCAAAGAAGAATCAACAAACTCGTTGAGCAATGTCATAACACCAACTTAAAAGTACAAAAAACAGTGAGGAACAATATTATTTAATGAATAATTGCCTCATAGAGATATATAATTTCTTAACAATAAAGCAACTTTGCATATTTCATACTTGAGTAACCAAGAATAAGTCCACTAGAATGGCATCGACTTCTATTACTATACACTATTGAACCATACATGTGGTTCCATCTCTATAGGTTGGGAATCTGAAAAATTCTAAACAAACCCAATAGCATGGATCTTTGAGGTTCAGTGAGGTTTCAATAAGCACAAAGATATGGATATTTTTGTTTCTATTAGATGAATTAATGCATAATTTTTGTAATAATTCATACACAAAGTCATGCAATCTTAAAATGACAATCATCAAACTCCTAAAAATGTAAGCATGGATTTCTTTGTTTCTATGAGACAAGTTAATATACAATATTCCTAAGGTTCATACACAATGTTGTGTGATCTTCAAGCACAATGATCAATCTCGTTCTGAAGAGAAATGTCATAGCACCAATTTAAAAGTACAAAGGAGGAGAGGAACAAGACTTTTTTAATGAATAATTGCCTCATATAAAGATATAATTTCATAACATATTCAGGTGAAACAATTTCATTGTTTTCACATTCAAGCAAGCATGAACAAGCCCACTAGGTTGGCATCAAGTTCTAAATGCTACAGAACCATACATGTGTATCCATCTCTACATCTTGGCAATTTTGTGGAATTCTAGATAAACTAATAACATGACATCAAGTTCTACAAGGTTTGTCGAGGAGGGATTTCCTGGTCAGTGAAAGCAGCATGCTGTTAATGCCTCCACCAAGAATCAAGTCTCCCAAGAAACTTGATTTTCCCTTATAGACCGCTTGCATGTCCTAGTGTTTGTACTTGTGTTTTCAGTTTGGGCTAGGTGCAAGTCTTAGGGAGTTTTGGTAGAATAGAGACAGCTAGAACCTCAACTCTGAATCAACTGAGAAAATGCAAAAAAGAAATCTAAGTGATGCTCAAAACTTCTAGTCACTTCAAAAAGCACAATATTTCACATTTGAAAGAACACCACAAAAACTTTTCAATATAAAGAGACCAATATACACTAGCTGAGTCAATATTTCTTCCTATTGCATTAAGGTTATGATCTCAACTAGTCAATTTCCTTCGAATATTTTATCGTGAATTCAAGGCAGTCTATCCCAGCTAAGTGACTCATGTGGGTGATTTATAAATCTTTCTTAGCAGCCTCTTATATAGTCATTGCAAAGAAAACTTACCAAAGAGAATCGTAGTAATCTCCAATTCTCTCTCTGGATACCTTGCAAAAAAAAATATTCATCAAATAGGATTTTTGTATCATGCTAGAAAAGATTTCTTTTTCCCTATAAAATTAACCAAGCCAACCATAATATTAATATTCAAGTAGATACACATGTTCAAATAGGCTATAAATCAACAAGATACAAGACAGTTCTAGGAGACAAGACTTGGAAGTAGGAAATGAATAGGGAAACAATATTAATGACCAGAGAACTAATCAAACCAGAAATGGACTTGTTTTCAAGCAGTTAAAATTGGAAATGATAATAAACTAAGCTAATACTATTGAACTCCAATGATATTTTTTCTGAGACCTTTCTTTTCTAGGTATCAATAACAGAATAAAAATATAGCTCAAGTACAACCTGCATGTTTATTTAATTTCCAAGGATGTGGTAGTCACTATTAGAAAGAGATCAAATAGAAATAGCTCATACTAGAAAACCTCCAATGTCTAGAGACAAATTATTCAGCAAGTGTTTTTATAACTGAGAACATTATTATCTTAACTTACTGGTTAGAAATCAAGATGCCTCTTCTCAGATGACTACTTGAAATGTGAAAGATTTTGCATCACATCATCAATTGTCAAATGTCTAATATATGTCTATTGAAATACAAATTTTCCTCTACCTCAACATCAACCGCAAAAACCTCAAATGATCATTGTTCTGAAGCACCAACACTAAATAAGTGAGGATTGACACGGTCAGTTGCAGAATGTAATCATTTCATTTCATCTGCAAGATCTTGTGATGCTAATTGTCCCACATTAGTGTGAAGAACCTAAAAACCCAATAGTTACACAGTGAAACAGGATAGTGTAATTCATGCTGAAACAAGTCCAGAAATCACAAAAACATACAATTGTCTATAAATAAATATTGACAATAGGTCCAGAACATTGGACTGGATTTCCTAATAAGTCATTTCATACTTCAAATAAAGCTCTTTCTCGCAAAAAATTTAGAAATGCCTACAAAAGTAAGTGTCAACTAATGAAAAGATACAAAATTCAGTCATCAACAATTTCAGTAAAAAGATGACCAATAAAGTGACAACCTTCCAATTTACCTCAAATTGAGTTGGGAATCAGTGTCCACCAACTACCCAAGTATGCAACATTCAATAATCAAGATTGATTGCATGAAAGCATCTAAGAAAAGAAATTTATCTAGCATCATCATGGGAAGGAGTTCAATCACTCAACCAGGACTTAATTCCAGCAAGTTCCTTTATCTAAATTCTTGTAAGTCGACACTCTGAATATCTTAGTCACAAAGGTGTATTTTATATATTTTCTACCACTAGGGGTAACAATCGGTAACTTAGTTATTCTCGAATGACTAGATACTAGGAGAATCAGTACAATAATACATCAGTAGCTGAGAAGATCACAAATCAACACCATTCCCCTGTTTGGAAAGTAAGGATAAGGCTAACCCACCATTCTTAAGGTAGGGCTGAAAAAATTAGAAATTCATTATAACTTTGTCACTGAGAGTTCTAGCATATCCACATACATGGAATTTTTAGCTACTACCTTCTTTGGAATCTCAAAACATATTTCAAATGAACAATAATAATACGTAAACAAATAAACATAAAAACTATATGTCTTTCTCAAGTCAACTTTAAACATTGTGTTTCAAACACATGAATTTAGGCACATTCATAAATTCAAACAGGTATTCAATAGAATTTGTATGTGTAGAATTTAATGTTATTTGATATTGTCTCTGAGTATATGTAATTGATAAGTTCCAATTTGTGTGTGTGTATCAGAATCAATGGTAGTTTAGAATGAATTTTTCTTATGAAAAAGGTGAATCTTGTAGAAAATTTGAGATAATTAAGGGGAGAAACTCTATTGTAGGCAGAGTAAGAATTTAAGTTTCAAGTTGAGAACTCGAATAGAGGCTTTTGTATGTGAGGAAATACTGGAGAAGGCGAGAGAGAAACTCATCAAATGATAGTGATGATGCATCTGAGAAGAGATTGAGTGCATATGAAATGAGTGTGTGGAGGAATTGAGCGAGTTTAATCTGAAAGAGAATACCTAGAGCTTTTGGCAATCTTGAGTCAACTTTATTACAAGTGAGAATGATTGTGATTTACTTGTAAATTCATAATGGTGGATGAAGAATCAATGAATTTAGCTATGTCTCCTCAAGGTGCCTTTTGTTTTCTAAATGAGTGGAATATTGAAACAACTTTGTGGGAGCTACAACAGGTACAAGTATTAGCAGTCATGTAGCATCAAGGCCTGGCACTTTTCTTATCCCAGAAAAATTTCAACTGAGGTGGCCTCATCAAGAAGAAATTTTACAACCTCAACATATTGTATATTGTGGCCTGATAGAACCATCTATGTTGCAATCAGAATCTCACTTTCCTTCCTCTTAGTGGTGGGATAGCCATGTGAGCCCTAAAAATTCAAAATGGCTTCAAGAAAACTTGACATATATGGATATCAAGATCCAAGCCATGTTGAAGCTAATTGAAGAGGATGCAAATTCATTTGCCAAATGTGCAGAGATGTTCTACAAAAAGTGACCAGAGGTTGTACATTTGGTCGAAGAGTTTTATAGAGCATATCAAGCTTTAGCATAATGATGTGACCACATATCTAGGGAACTGTGCCAAATTCATTATACCATGGCAGAGGCATTTCTAAACCAAATTCAATAGCATAACAGATTGAGTCATATTGTGACTGACAAAAGCAATCGCAAAGCCAGATGCGTAATAGGGTTGCACTATCTTTCGAAGAGGTAGAGGATGGAGGGGAAGTTACAAAATTGCAGGGTTCAAAGCAGGTGAATGAAATAATTACAGAATATAGAACCACTGAGAAAAAGGCATCACAGTTGCAAGAGGAGTTGAATTGTGTGCAAGAAGAAAGCCAGAAGATGAAAGAAGAGTCATCATCTCAAGCTGAACAAATCAGTGAGTTGAAGGAGAAAGTATGCTCCTTGAAGAAGAAGAATGAAGAACTTGATCAAGAAGGACATGTACTGAGACTGAAATTACAAGTTGAACTAGAGGAGCTTCAAAAACTTGAAACATAAATTCAAAATTTGGAAGCAGAATTGCAGAAGTTGGAGGGGATCCTTGGAAAAGGAATCTAGTATGAAGATGTGAGCCCCAAATATAAACCTAAACATGATAAAACAGTAAGTATGCAAGATGGGAAAGTTAGGACAGGGACTGGGCACTTGGGAAAAGGAGAAAAAGAAACTAAGAAATCTCTTTCAAAGTCACATGCAGAACAAGAGGCAATAATTCTTTAGTATCAAGATGTCCCCAATCTTTATCAGACTTCTGAAAATAGGGAATAAATCTAGGAATAACAAGCAACCAAGCTAGGAAGTATAAAGAAGCCAAGCAACTACAGGGAATAACAAGCATTCTCCATTTAATCACATCAAGCATTCAAAAGGCATATCAAAGCTCTCTCTCTACTTTGACATTGACAAACACCTAGTGGCATCCAATACATTCGCAACTTGTTCATATAGTAGCAACAAGTTCTTCTATAATGCAGGTGATTATTTAAGAGTGTCATTTCTACTGGCTATCAAAAATTGAGATGCACAAGATTGCATAAATCCTTCTTACTGCTATCTAATGACTATAAATAATGTTTCCTAATGCATGGAGTTTTGACAACATGGACAATTTAGAGCATTTTCTAGTTATCTTGATGGAAGAACAATCATTACTCTGCACCTTCACCTTTCTCACAAGGCTAGACCTGTGATAAGGACTCATCATATAACTTCACTCGAAAATGCTCTACCTCAACAAATCCCACTGGATGACTGAAAACACACCTGTCTTTTTTAGGCAGTTATCCAAGTCTTCTGATTGGATTCTTTTCAACAAATTATCTCCAGTAATTTCGGAAATACTATTTGATGCATTTAAATTATTCCTGCCATAAAATATGTTGTAAACATTATATTTTTGCAAGGTTTGCTACTTAAACAATTATGTACTTGTGGCAGTTATCACATCAATCTTCCATAGACTTCAACCAACTCAAGTGATTAACAAGGATACTAAAATGTTATGTTTAATACAATATCTCACCAAACAAAACCAAAAATATCTACATATTGTAAAAGAGAAGATAAAAACAGCATAAGTGCAATTTGAGTAGGGCTTACTCTAGGCAGAAAAAATATATTTCCAAAATCAGCCTGTGATAGGCAATGATCAATCATTATAGGAATCCATGTTCTCTATTCTTTTTAATATGTCTCTAATATAAAACCATAAACACTCTCTTTCTTTAATTCCATCTTCATTATTTTTCAATAATGTTCCACCAAGTTTCTGTGAAAGCAGTATGCAGGAAAGGGGAAAAATGTTTGGGGGACATGTAAAGATAGCCCCCAAATTTTAGGAAAACCAAGGGTAATGTTGTTGGGGTTCCAAACATAGGGACCCCTGTACAAAATGCTAAAAATAAAAATTCAATTATATGAGAAACAATGACAAGTCAAAAACATGAATAATAAAAGCATGAAATAGATATTTACATTTGTTTTAGGGTTTTGAATTTTTTGTAATTTTTTAAATGTACTTCTTCTAAGGTCATTGGAAAAAAATTATGGGGAAACAACTAGGAGTCCCACGTTTTTGGAGGGGGGATGCCAGGAAACCCCTGGAAAAGGGAAATGTCCCCTTCAATGTTTCCCCAAATTTCGGTAAAAAGGGGACATGGGGAAACATCTCCCACTAAATTCCCTTATCTTGGGACCATGGGAAGCATGGGGGATGTGCCCACTGCCACCCACCATGTCCCCCCCATGTAACATTTATTTTCAAAGTGAATGTGCAGTTAGAGAGATACTTGTGAATCATCACAAAAAAACCATGCAATATATGCAACGTTGTTTGTTCTTTCAAGGAAAAAAGAACAAAGTGAAGCTAGATCAAAGTGAATGTGTGGTTAGAGAGACATACTTGTGAATCATTACAAAAAAAACTATGCAACATGTGCAATGTTGTTTGTTCTTTCAAGGAAGAAGTACGCACTGGAAGAGATTATCACATTCTCTTCATCACCAAGATTTTCAAAGAACTTTGTTAATGGCTTAACATATTGAGCAAGGGTTGCAATTTTCTTCAGATCAATAGATTCTATGCCAGAGCCAGTAAGATCAATTGTAGTAGCTTTGAAGCTGATTTCTTCCAGTAAGGCTATAGTTTTGTACCAACATCAAGCACCGAATCCACCTCCATGTACAACCTAAACTAAACAACCTCTCAAAACAACTATCTGTAATGAATTTATAAACACATACTGTAGAAAACAAATAACAAAACTCAACAACTTCTTATCAAAAGTTGTCACTAATGGTCATGAATTCTCCACATGAAAATCCATTGAACGTCAAATCTCTATTGTTGACCCATACCCTCGCATTTATTTTATAGAAATGAAAAGGGAAGACTAGGGTCTACAAAATTAGGTGCACCACCTCTATGCACAAGATTTCCAAATAGGCACATAAAACAATGGTGCCTTCTCTAGCTAGTAAAACCATGAAAAATAGCAAGAAAATCTCCTCATGTTAGGCACTTCTCTGCATACAAAGTTTGATCACAAAAAATATCAGTGCAAACAGCAAGAATAAAATCCTAAGTGATAGAAAAATGAATAAGGGAGGTTGACACCTGCTCTTGTACTGTGCTGAGATTCATAAGAGAGTGAAGGGATCAAATGGAACCACCTTACAAGCCCTAATTTATGTTATCAACAAGGGCAGAAAAGAGCACTAGGGTAGTAGAGTAAAACTCTAACAAGTGCACCCTACAGCTGATCCATAAGTGCCCTAGAGAGATTCCATAAGTATGTTGGAGAGAAGAAAATGAAACCCATAAATAAGAGAGAAAACACTCGATATGATGCCATAAGGTGTAATCACTTGTATTAGAGATATAAAGAAGATCACATGATGTTAAGAATCAGTCATGAATGTTTATTTATACACAATTCAAGTGGTTGGGCACCCTTCCCAAGATGGGTTTTAGGTCCACATAGTGCTTAAATTGATTTTAATCACCTAGGAATCTAACAAATGAGTGTTGACTTGGGTGAATTTAAGTCACACCCTAGAAACATGCTAACACATAATAATATTGATTACAAAGAGAGGTTGGCAATGGTTGTATGTGACCGGTAAAGATTACACCAACATTTAACATCCTCATAAACAACAAATATTTTATTAAACATAAATCAACTTTATGCAGAAGTGGGTTTGCTCAAACCCAATTACCAACTCCACTTATTGAAACCACATGGACTTTTCTGCCATCAACAACTTACTTTCAAGTTTCAACTCATCCACCATTTTCTTACCAAGTATTGAGAAGTCTACTAACCACTCTTGGTGGCATTGGTAGCTAAATTTTTATTGGTCTTCTCTATAGCTCAGTTGGCTAACTCTACTACAAATCTTGTGCTAGCTACACTCTGAGGTACTTTCCTCTATTTTCCTCTATTGGCTACCATTTGAAGCCCTATCCACAATTTAAATAAAACATTTCTAAAACATATTCCTAAGGATTCTATTACAAAGATAAGTTAATGCTTGGTTTGGTTGTTAATATTAATGATGCATTAAGGGAGACCCACATGTTTGAATATAAGGCTTATAAAGTTAGCTGCTTCGACTAAAAGGTATGAATTTATGTTATTTTTTACTTTTAGGGTTTTGAACAAGTGTCATGTCTTATAAATAAGCTATGACATCTCTCAAACTCTATATAAGAGAGGTGAATCCCATTGTAATACACACTAGTTATTCATAATATCATAGCATTATTGTGTTTGTTCTTCCTTGTGTTTGGTTATGTGTCTCAACCCTATCTAAGGTTTTTCCATTTAAGTGGTTTAGTTCTTAATGTAATATGGTATCAAAGTAGCATAAATTGTGGACATTGCAGGTTGTTTTGATGGGAATGCTAGATGCTTATTGATTTGGATCATATTTCTTCTGAAGATGATTTCAAGCCATACCTATCAGTCACAACTACCATGCGTTTGAGTCCATGCACCCAGTGTGATCTGCCTTATGTCCATGGATTTGTAGCTAGTGTTCACCTTGAAGGAGGTACCCATGACCCTGTGTATATCCCTAGCTCCACGCTTTCAAGGGATCTATGATCTACCGTCTGCCATTTCAGATTTGAGCTACCTGCACATAGGGAGTGAAGATGAGTTGTCACTTTTAGTCACTATGGATTGGACATCGTATATATGAAAGAGAACCTAATCGTCTTGAAATTGGGCCATATGTAAGCAACCATATATCATGTTTCACTATAACCACCATATGTGACTGTCATAGCTGCCATTTTGGCCAGAAATCTCACTCACGGGAAAGTGAAAAGGATGTTGCATGAAGCCCTAGCCATATCTATTTCCCACATTATGAAACATGGGTTGATTTTCTTCTTCATTGCTTGTCCATAATTTCTTATAGCCAAAATGAAGAAGAAATATACTATGTTAGATATCCTAAGTTTTCATTTTCATTCTATATGAGCTGCCATCCTTTTGACATTTATCATTGGTATGTAGAACTGGTTATATGATTTGCCTTGCCTCTTATATGAGCCTCCTTTCTTCATGTGAAACTTCCACTGTAAAGAAAAAAAACATCTACTATGATCTAGCAGGTTTTAGATACGTATTAGATAGATTTCAATGCATTTTGGATAGTTTTTATCTAGGTTTGGGACAAATTTACCATTCCAATAGTCTCTTATCAGTATTTTCAGCAAATCAAGGAAAGTTTGTTGGGGTTTCCATAAAGATTTTATTTTTCAATGGAAATTCCATTAGAAAAATACTCTTGTCTCAATTTCCACACCTGAAAGTAAAATTCAGGTGCAGCTATTGAACAAAAATCTATGGAGAATAGTAGATGGGAATGTGGAGATTAGTAAATGGGGATGAATAATTTCTTACAGATCCAAATAAATTACTAGAATAACAGATCAGAGATGTTAAAGCCAAAATTATTATTGGACTTTCTCTCTTAGACTCTAAGGTGCATCATCTAGATCTAGAAAAATCATCCAAGGAAATCTAGGATAATCTGAATAAATTGTGGAGCAAAAGAAGCAAATAAAAGCTTTCTTTAAGGCTTCAATTATTTAGATTCAAGATGTTTGATGGAGTCACTATTTCTAACCACAATCACTCTGAGGTCTCTTGTTAGACAATGAGAAGAATTCAATGATGCAATAGATGAAGAGTATGCCAAACCCATTTTTTGTAAACCTTTCGTGTTCTAAATACAACAACATCATTTTTTATCCTAGTTAAATGCCTTTACAAACCTTATAAGGCATGATTTCAACTCTCTTAGTAGAAGAAAATAACGGACACGATTTCAACTCTCTTAGTAGAAGAAAATAGGGCAACAGTAGGAGATTCAACGAGAGATTTTCAACTAGAAACTACATTATACTCAAAAAAGGATGGAAAATAAAATGACAGGTAAGAGTGAGATTGAGTGTTACTACTATGGAAAAATAGGTCATAAAACAATTAATTGCAAATCCCATGCCAGTGACCTTCTCAAAAGAAATCTTAAAGAATTAGCAAAGATTTTTCCTTCTAAATAAAACAATGTCATTTTTACTCTCAGTGAAATGTATTCTCAAACTCTAGAAGACATGATTTCAACTCTCTTAGTAGAATAAAAGAGGGCAATTGTAGGAGATTCTCAACTAGAAACTGCACTATACTCAAAGAAAAGGAGGGAAAAGAGAATGATAGGTAAGAGTGAGTTTGAGTGTTATTACTATGGAAAGACAGGTCATACAACAATTAATTGCAAAGCATGTGTTAGTGACCTTCTCAAAGAAACAAATCTTAAAGAATTAGAAAATGTGTCCATTGTTGAAGATCTACTGGAGTCTGAAAGTAGTAATGACCCTAAACTAAACAACCTCTCAAAACAACTATTTGTAATGAATTTATAAACACATAATGTAGAAAACAAATAACATAACTCAACAACTTCTTATCAAAGCCTATGATTAATGGTCATTAATTCTACACATGAAAATCTACTACAGAAAAACCACTAAATTGTTGAACGTCAAATCTCTATTGTTGATCCATACCCTCACATTTCTTTTATAGAAATGAAAAGGGAAGACTAGGGTCTATTATAGAAATGAAAAGGGAAGACTAGGGTCTATTATAGAAATGAAAAGGGAAGACTAGGGTCTAGAAAATTAGATCTAAATGATAGATATATAGAAATACGAGAGGATGATATGGTGCACTCCAAGACAAGATTTTAGATTACCTTGGGATATGCACCATAACTAAAGGTCAAACTCCAAGACAGAAAAGTTTCTAAAAATAAAATTGTTCAATCCTCATCATGCTATCTACTTTGATTGGAGATTAAGGACATGTATAACCTTATCATGTCCTTACCCTACCTAAAACTAGTGCACACATGCACATTGACTAATAAAAGGAAAATTTAGGGTTACGTCCCCTAGTCATTTAATCATGGTTTCCATCATTTACATATTAGATTTGTTGTCAATGTAATAGAGAGCACTAAATCTGATGTATGTACTCTAGCACATTGAATATTATCATAGGCACACACTCTAACAGGTTGTTGAACATGTAATTTTAGGTAGATGTGGTTATAAGTTGTGATTCCCTAATAGAAGTTATAAGGATCAAGCCTTGTAGTAACATGCATACTTGCATGTATATTGTAACCACTAGAAGCAGCCCATAACAAGATGTTAAAAGCATATTCCATGTGGTTACAACGATAGACACGTAATTGATATTACAACCCCTGGCTCCAAAATGGTATGATATTGAGAAACAATAAAAAGTCCTCCTTCAAGTGATAAAGAGGCCATGAAGAGTTTCATGACAACAATGAAGAATATTTATGGTTTATATTAAGAAGAAGCACCCATTGTCTGAACTCAATTTTCCCTTCTTTTCTTTTCACGTGGATAATGTGAATTTGGCACAATTGAGGCTTTGTGTGATGGGAATTATGGCAAATATCCAATAGGCTAGTGGAAAATTCATGGTGTACTTTCTCGGGTGCTGCAAGGATTTGATATAATTTCTCACACAATTAGCCAGTTCCCATCCCCTAAGAAAGGAGTTAGAGTACTTATCATTCAATGAAGAGGAACAATTGGGATCTGCATAAAACTTTATTTATATTCACAGTATCTGTCATCCTCTTGCTTAGGAAGACATTGGGTATAAGAAAGCTACTTCTCAAAAATAGGACCAATAGAAGTTCCACACACAGTATTGCAATATTACAATCATGCAAAGATAGGTATGTTGTGATCAATCCAGACATAGTTTGGGCATCACAGTTAATAAGGCACTAAGCACTATGTAACTCAAAGATGGGTATTGGGAAAAAATCAACAATTCTCCTACCAACCATTAACATGTTGCCAACCCTACAACTGTCACCCCATAGCTTGTGTAATTTGTCCCATTTCCCACACCTCCAAGGATTCCAGAAGTCTAATATGACCTCCACCCTCCTGGAATAAGGTATTTAGTTATAAGTTGGTGTAGGGGTTCTAGAGCCAAGCTTCCCTCACCCTACAACCCATGTGGGACTCCAGAGATATGTATCTCCACCCACTAGTCAATAAAGGATTCGAGGGAGAAATGTCTCCACCCACTAGCCAATAAGGGATTCCAGGGAGAAATGTCTCCACCCTTTGATGAAAAAGGGACTCCAGAGATCAACATCTCCACCCTTTAGACAACAGGGATTCTAAAGGTGTTGTCTCCACCCTAACTATGCTCAAGGTTTCCAAAGACCCATCCCCACCCTATGTAACAAGTTGGAATGATATGGGATTAGCCAACCTCTTATAAAAAACCGCTACCCTCTAATGTTACCACTACAATTAATTTTAGCCATAGAACCTACAGGTTTTATTCAGGAAGGTTTCCAGAGGATGATACTTCCCATTCCATGAATTTGGTCACAAGCTTGGTGCCCAAAAAAATGTTCAACTAGCACAAACTCAAAGAGCAGATCAAATATAATTATATTAAAATCAATATCAAAATAAAAGGTCTCACTGATTAAGCTAATTAACTAAGAGAAACCTCTCTGCAACACAAATTTTCCTCAAAATCATTACACACAGAAATGCCAATTCAAAATCCTAAACTTTGAGCCAATGTATCCCCTTTATTTTGTGGCTCCTGTTGAACTAAAACTATATGTAATTGTCTCAAACTAACATATAGCCACTTGTTACCCTTAGTGTGTAAATCAAGCAATACCACTTAGGGTTCATGGTCATGAATCATGCATATAATTTTCCTATGGATATTCATTACACACAGGAATGCCAATTCAAAATCCTAAACTTCAAGCCAATGTATCCCCTTTATTTTGTGGCTCCTAATTAACTAAAGTTATATATAATTTTATAAAACTAACATACATCCGCCTCTTACCCTCAGTGTGTAAATCAAGCAATACAAATTAGGGTTCATGTTCATGAACCATGCATATAATTTTTCTATGGATATTCAAAGGAGCTTGTCACGGGGATACATATTGTCATTATCCATGGGTGTTATTGGCGTACATTTTTCTGAACTGAATCCAAATGTGAAGATGTTGGTGTAACCAAAGCATATGACAGAACATAAGAGAACTACCTAAGATGGCCAACTTAACATGTGTCTCATTGAGTGGGGACCTTTCTAAACTTTGTAAGAGTGATGGTCAAAGGGAAAATGTGCTTTAGCAACATGAATATTGTTATGCAGATGCAAGCCAATTATTTTAGGAAATTTGTCAAATAGTTTTCATTCAACACTCAACAGCATAAGGGTTATGAATATCGAGTCATAATTTGGAGGGATTGTGATTTGTAGACACATCAAACCCTAAACAGTGAGTTATAACCAATGAGCTAATGAGAAACGCAGACAACATACAGTAAGCAAACTCGATAGACCGCAATAAACTTATTGCCAATGTCTTTGCAAAGAAAATGTGTTGGGTCCCTATAATACTAGTGATTACCCCATTACTATTGTAGTTGTAACCCTTATTAATATTGTTGTGGCCCTATTGTCCCCATATTGTTATTACTATTCCCCATAGAATCCCTCTATTGTTATTTTTGTGGCTTTATATTATTATTGTTAGGTCGCTTGGGTTATATTATGACTCCTTAGACTCCTATATATAGAAAGGAGGTTTCTTCATTTGAATCATTGAAGAATTTTTCATTTATGTAATGTAAAGGAGGTTTCCCCCTCGAAGAGGCTGAATTCTAAGGCATTGATCTATCTTTTCTATCTTTTTCATGAGTTGGTTTCATAAAACCTAGTATCAGAGCTTTGGAATCTAGGGTTTCGCTACTCCAAACAGGTCATCATGGCATTTTCACTATAAATTTTTTTCTGTGACGTTTCAAAAGCTAAAAAAAATCCCATTTGAGAAGACATTCTGTTGAATCTCAGGTCCAAATTTCAGAGCTTTTCGCGCTATATTTGTGGAGATATGATCTGAGGAAGTTGGTCTTTTTGCAAACTCCTGAATTACATTCCAAACAGGTGACCTGGGGAAAATCGTCATAACTTTATCTCTGAGAATCAGATTGAACTTTCATCAGAAGGTACAGAAAGAGGACGACTGTAATTTCTTGTATATATTTTTTCGTGCCAAAGGTCGAAACAGTGACTCGTGGTACGTCATACAAGTTCGCTCTACTGAACTAGTCTATAATCAGGTCACTGTGGGAGATTTCGCATAACTCTTCCTTGGATAATCTAATTTGGATCACACTGGTGGCATTGGAAAGAGGACACAGTGGGCTACTGCAGGTCACAATTTCAGAACTGGATGATTCGAAAGTACAAAGATACGTCGGAGGCAATATCGAGCTCCTACCAAGTGAAAAAAGGTGTGTAGATTTTTTTAAATTTTTGCGTAAGCTTGGTTTGAAAAATTATTTTGAAGGAATTCAAAGGGCTTAGTAGATCATTATTATCGGTAACTGATGCCCTGAGGAAAGAAAATGAAAACACCTAGTAAGAAACCTGGAAGCTCTAGCATGACTCATGAAAAAGAGGAAGAAATGCTACATGATATATCAAAATTACAAGACCAGATGCAATAAATGTCACTCTCCCAAAAGCTAATAGAAGCTAAGATAAAGGGTGTGGAAGCTAAGATGGATGATTTGAAGATAGATTTGAAGACATATTTGAAGAGAGACATGGCAGATTTGAAGATAGATTTGACAAATTTCCTACAAGAAATACTTACTAATGGTGAAAAGGTAGTAAAGGAAACTCATGATGCAAACAAAAGAAATGTTAATCATGATTTCATAGACCCTAATGTGGGATCGAAGACCCACCATATTCCAAAAATCGATATGTGGAAGCTTGCTGGCAAGGATCCCGCAACATGGATATTACAGATGGAGCAATTTTTCGATCTCAATAATATGCAAAACACACAAAAGGTACATATTGCAACTTTATATTTGGAACCAAATCAGTTTGTATGGTATCAATGGCATTGCTCTCGTAAACAAATTATCACTTGGGCAATTTTTACAAAAGAATTGATAGCACATTATAAGGATACAAAAAGCAACACTTTTTTTAGCCAATTGATAAGTCCCAAACAAAAAGGTTCAATAATGGAGCACATTGAGGAGTTCCAAAAATTGAACATAAGGGTAAAAAATATTCCATAGGAGCATAGGATTGATGTGTTCATAGGGACTTTAAAGGACAATATTCAACATGATGTTCACCTTTGGGAACCTGATTCATTAGAGAAGGCATTCAGGTTAGCAAGAAAAATGGAAAGCAAAATTATGGCAACCAGGAAGCATACCACTCACAACTATAAAGATGGAAGTGTTGTTGCCCCTAGTCTTCCACAACCTATAAGGTTGACACCACAGCAATTGGAAGAAAAAAGAGCAAAAGGGCTTTGTTACAGTTGTGATAGAAAATGCACTAAAGGTCATAAGTGTGCTGAGAAGAAATTATTCTACATAGATTGTGAAGAGGAAGAAGAAAAGGAGCAAGAAAGGTCAAAAGAAGAGGATATACTCCAGGAACAAATCCTAGATAAAGAAGAAATGAATCCGACCATATCTTATAATGCATTGGTGGGAATTACCACTCCTCAAACCATCAAGATAGAAGGACAAATCAAGAAGAAAAAGGTAATAGTGTTGATTGATTCAGGAAGTACCCACAATTTTATTCATTATAAGGTATCAAAAGAATTCAATTGCTTCTTATATCCAGCACCAGAGTGTCAAGTGATGGTTGCAAATGGAGGAACAATAAATTGCTCTGGAAAGTGCCATAATATCAATCTATCCATGGGAGAATATGTATTGACTAGCCCAATGCTTTCCATTCCAATGGGAGGTGCTGATGTTGTACTAGGAGTCCAATGGCTACAATCCTTGGGTACAATAGCTTTTAATTTTCAAGAACTTTTCATGAAATTTTCTGTGGAAGGAAAGGAAGTTGAATTAAGGGGTATTGCAGGGAAACTAGGAAAGATAATTAGCTCTAACGGTATGACAAAGCTTCTAAAAAAGGAACAAAGAGGTGTAATTGCACAATTATGTTCGCTAGATGTTTCCACATCAGAATCATCTATTTCTCCAGATCTCCAAAAAGTCTTGGACAATAATTCCAAGGTATTTGAGACTCCCAAAGGTCTCCCACCTATTTTTTATCATGATCATGCTATTCATATTATTCCAAGAAGTGTTCCTCCAAACATCAGGCCGTACAGATATCCCTATGACCAATAGAGTAAAATTGAATGTATGGTTGCAGAAATGCTAGAGGCTGGTATAATTCAACCGAGTCAAAGTTCTTTCTCTGCTCTAGTAGTATTGGTGCACAAGAAGGATGGATCATGGCGCATGTGTCCAGATTATAGGGAGCTCAACAAGCTCACTATTAAAGATAAGTTTCCCATCCCTGTCATTGATGAATTACTAGATGAATTGCATGGATCAATTTACTTCACCAAGTTGGATCTTCATTTCGGATATCATCAAATCAGAATGAAGACTGAAGACATTTTGAAAACAGCATTTAGAACTCATGAGGGTCATTATGAATTTTTGGTCATGCCTTTTGGCCTTACCAATGCACCTTCAACATTTCAAGGTTTGATGAATTCAATTTTCAAACCGTTCCTTAGAAAATTTGTGTTAGTATTTTTTGATGATATACTAATCTACAACAAGTCTTGGAAGGATCGTGTTGAACATGTTGACAGGGTGCTACAACTATTGGAGGAGAAACAATTATATGAAAAAATATCCAAATGTTTCTTTGGAGTACAAGAGGTAGGATATTTGGGTCATATTGTATCTCATGAAGGAGTTAAGGTAGACCCTAGCAAAATTAAAGCCATTAAGGAATGGAAAATCCCCACACCCATAAAGCATCTGAGAGGATTTCTTGGGTTGACAGGGTACTATTGCAAGTTTGTTAATAATTATGGGAGAATAGCAGCACCTCTAACAACAATATTGAAGAAAGATGCATTTTCATGGACTCCAGAAGCAACAAAGGCCTTCGAACATCTTAAAGAGGCAATGTGCCAAGCACCGATCTTAGCTACACCGGACTTCACAAAAACCTTTATTATGGAATGTGATGCTTCAGGAAATGGAATTGGTGTTGTTTTAATGCAAGATGAAAGACCCATTGCTTTTGAAAGTCGTCCAATCAAGGGAAAGTTTTTATACAAATCTATTTATGAGAAGGAAATGTTGGCAATACTCCATGCACTTAAGAAATGGTGACCCTACCTAATGGGAAGACACTTCAAGGTAAAAACGGATCATGATAGCCTTAAATACTTTTTAGAACAAATATTATCCTCTGAAGATCAACAAAAGTGGGTCACAAATATGTTGGGTTATGACTTTGAAATCATCTACAAAAAAGGGAAGCAAAATGTGGTGGCAGATGCACTCTCAAGAAAGGATGAGGATGTGGATGCATTGTTGTGTGCCATTTCTATTATCCAACCAGATTGGATAAACGAAGCAAGAGAGGAATGGAAGAATGATGAAGAAGTGTGGGCACTTATTCGAAAGTTACAACAAGATTCCAGTACATCTTATACATTTAGCCGGCAAAATGATTCATTATGGTACAAAGATCGCTTATACCTCTGTAAGAATTCCCAGCTAAAACAAAAGATTCTTATGGAATTGCACACTTCTCCCTTAGGAGGGCACTCAGGATTTTTAAAAACTTACCACAAGGTTAAGAAGGAATTTTTTTGGGATGGCCTTAAATCAGATATTCAAAATTGTGTGGCAGAATGTTTGGTTTGCCAACAAAATAAAGTTGAAACAATTAAGACATCGGGTCTATTACAACCTTTATCCATTCCAAGCCAACGTTAGGAGGAGGTTTCAATGGATTTTGCCATAGGTTTACCCAAGTCTGAGGGAAAGAGTGTCATCATGGTGGTAGTTGACAGACTTACCAAGTATGCACACTTTTGTGCATTATCACATACATTTAAAGCCAGTACAGTTTCTACTGCATTTATGGAAACAATTCAAAAGCTACATGGAAACCTAAAGATTATTGTAAGTGACAGAGATCCCATTTTCACTGGAAATTTTTGGACAAAATTATTTTCTTGTCTTGGTACTCAATTAGATCATAGCTCATCTTATCATCCTTAATCTGATGGGAAAACTGAGATAGTAGACAAATGTTTGGAAGGATATCTTCGTTTCTTTGTATTTGATAAACACACACAATGGGTCAAATGGTTGCCTCTGGCTGAATGGTGGTATAACACTTCCTTCCATACAGCAGCAAAAATGACCCCATTTATGGCACTTTATGGGTATCAACCACCATCCATCACATCATATTTAAGAGAAAATTCTAAGGTTCAAGCAGTGGAACATCACATCAAACATCAACAACAAGTCCTCCAACTCTTAAAGGATAACCTTGTGTTGGAACAGAATAGAATGAAACAATAGGCAGATCAGCGTCGCAGCGAAAGAAGTTTTTATGTAGGTGATTGAGTATTCCTACGGCTACAACCATATAAGCAAATGTCCCTCAAGCAAGCTAAGAAGGATAATAAATTATCACCAAAGTATTATGGTCCATACAAGGTGTTGCAAAAGATTGGTACTATGGCATACAAATTGGAGCTTCCTGCAGCTTCTTGATTGCACCCAGTTTTCCATGTTTCATGTTTAAAGAAGGTTATAGGCGACAAGCTCCCAGTTCAAACAATATTGCCAGAACTTGATGAGGAAGGAAAAACTATATTGGAACTGGAAGCAGTCACAAAAACAAGAACTCGACAGCTACAAAATCGATCAATTTCAGAGTATCTTATCAAGTGGAAGAACTTATCCACTGAAGATTCCACATGGGAGGATGAGAATTTTATACAAAAGCATCCAAAACTACTCAAGCGTTGAGGACAACACTTTTTTTAAGGAGAGGGGCATGTTGGGTCCCTATAATACTAGTGATTACCCCATTACTATTGTAGTTGTACCCCTTATTAATATTGTTGTGCCCCTATTGTCCCCATATTGTTATTAATGTACCCCATAGAATCCCTCTATTGTTATTTTTGTGGCTTTATATTATTATTGTTAGGTCGGCTGGGTTATATTGTGACTCCTTAGGCTCCTATATATAGAAAGGAGGTTTTGTCATTTGAATCATCGAATAATTGTTCATTTATGTAATGTAAAGGAGGTTGCCCCCTTAAAGAGGCTGAATTCTAAGGCATTGATCTATCTTTTCTATCTTTTTCTTGAGCTGGTTTCATAACAAAATGATAGAAAGGGTATAAGACCATAAGGTCTCTTGAGGCTTCTGATACTAACCTGTCACGCTGCAGGCTCCCTTCTACCATTGTCTCAACAAGGCGAGACTGTCATTCCTGTGCAGTTAATGTTGCAATCTCACCCTCAATTACTAGAATGTTTCGCTTTTTTTTCTTCCTGCATTGCCCAGACTCTTGTTTTTCCTTGTTTCTCGTGATCTCCATGTTTCTCCCTTCTTTCCCACCATCTCCTCCTTGTCCTCACCTCCTACCTTTTCTATTGTTTCCCTAGGCTGGTACCCTGTCTCCTTGATTTTTTTTGCCATTTGGCCCCCTTAGTCTTCCTAATGTTTTCACTATTCGTCACCTTCGCATGCCTCCTTCTAGAATCTACCAGCATGCCCCTTCTCTACTTCTCCATGTGCTCTAAAGTCTACTAAAAATCTCCCATATCTCCATTCCTACTCTCGTGAAGTCCCTCTTCAATTTTTTCCCCTCTCAAGTCAAAGAGAACTGCAAAAGTTTGTCATTTGTAGGTTCAAGGTTCAAGTAATCGACTACATTTATATGGGTTTTCAAAATCCCCTTTGAAAGAAAACCTTAAGCAATTTGTTTCGTTGTAAACCCTAGTGCCACTCAGTCGCAACATGTTTGTTCACATTCCTAACCCTTGACGTTGTACATGTTTCATTCCTTTTTGTATTTTGGCTGGGTTTTAAGCTCAATGCTTAAATGCGACGAGACATAAAATTATTTGCTCCAATTATCATGTTGCAGGATGAATTCTAGTTGAAACTAGCTAAAAGACAGTGAAAACAAGGGTCATATGAATCATGGAGGCAATAGCTAAAGGTTTATGGGATTTGGCAGAGAAACAAGAGGAGAGTGGGAACATAGGAGCTGTGATTAAATGTCTAGAAGCTATTTGTCAAAGCCAGGTCTCTTTTCTGCCAATAATGGAGGTCAAAACTCGCCTCTGCATTGCAAAAATTATGTTGCCAAATTATTTTAATATGATTTGGAAAAGTAAAAAACATAAAAAAATAGAATTATCTCTCATTGGTCTCTTAAATTAATTTAATATCAATTGATGTCATTTTCAAATTAATTGAATATCAATTGGTCTAATTTTTTTTTATTCTCGCCATGTGATTTGATACCTCTTATAAATTTGATATTTTCAATTTTCGCCTCACTATATTTATAGCAATTTAAAAGTTGAATATAAAAATGTAAGTTTTGAAGAATAAAGTTGAAATATTAAAAAATGAAGAGTAAAGACATTGTCAATTAGGGTTATCTTTTGGGGAGAATGGTTGTTATCTTCCCCACCTAGGTTCAATTCCCAATGAGTGACATGATGATGAAAATATGGTTGTAATGTTGTATTGATCCTCAATATTTTTTCCAATTACTTATATCTCTATGAAATTACAATAAAATAATGTTTTTGGAATATTCAAAAAATTAAAAATCATTCATAAAATGATTGCCTTGGTTTGACTCTTTTCTCTTTCTATTGTTTCTATAGACAATTGTTTTACATGGGTAGCAACACATTATCTTTGGTCAAAGCATTTTGTGTCATCTACATTTAAAGCATCTACAAGATATCTATAAGAGGAAAAACAATTTGACATTCCTTGGATAAGAGGAAAAACAATCTGACATTCCTTGAAAAACTAATGTTGTTAAGTGTAATAGAATTCAAATAATGTTTGGTGTTTCTTTAAAATAATTAAATTCAATCAATTCTTGGTGTTTTCTTTTATAGTAATAGTAGAGGAATCATCTTGGATATTAAATATTTGACCATTTCCCATGTTAAGTTTATTCCCAATAGGATTATCTAATATGTTGCTCGACATAACATCATCACTTGTGGAGAAATGAAAGTAACTTGGAAGGATGATGCGTGGATGTTGTAAATATGGAAGGAACAAAGGTGTCTCATCGTGGGTAGTTTATATATGGAAGTGGATGAAGAATAAAAAAGAATGACATGCAGTATTTCCCAAATAGATGTCATTTACTTTTCATTCTCCCACTAGTGTTGAGAGTAAATTTGTTGTCTCTCTCGTATTTATAGTCTTCAAAAGACTAGCTTTACACGCCAAGCCTTTTGTAGATCTTTGATAGATTAAATCTATATTGCAAATTCTCCAAAGCTCAAAAAAATATAAAATGGAGTTTTTGGTCATAGTTGAGAGAAATGGACATTGATTAAAGACATGGCTTTGTATATACTAATGATATGTGATGCTACTTACAGTGCTCGGTCATTTACTATTTGTTCCTCTTGTAGTGTGGGCATCCTTACCACCTATAGACTATTACCATACAACTATTTATATAAGAAAAATTTCAAATTGTAACACTGATGTTATATGATCTATTGTTGTAAAATCATCCCTATCAATGATTCCCAATCACTAGAAGCCACAAAATTTCCTAAATCTTGATATACTAATTAAATTTGCATAAATTTTGTAAATGTTGTGTTTTTTTGTTAATGAGGGCTTTGGTTGGTTGGTAAAGTGGGTGTATTTTTATTCCCCACTAATGTTCAAATCCCCTCAAAAACATGTTCACCTCTCATAGATTGTCTTTATTTGATTATATAAAAAGGTTATTCCATGTAGTTGGAATATCTTCTTAAAAGATAAAAAATATTTTGCAACATATAAACTCTACACTCAAACCGATTTTCCGTTATGATGTAGGATAGTATTAAGGTCATATTGAATTTGTATCCATTTATGTTAACTTTGAATCCTTGGTTTTACGTTTAAATTTGGAATTTGTTCGATGATACATAAATATGGTCATGCTTTTATCGACAAGAATTTGTATATGGTTTCTCAATGTTTAGGTTGGTTTGTTTTCTATTTTGTAGCATAGGCATGAGTACTCCCATTGGATTTTATAGGGTCGAGGCACAAGTATTCCCATTCGTTTTCTTAGGGTCAAGAAACGATCCAAATTTGATGAATGTCGGTGTAATTTTGGAAACAACAGTCGGAGTCGTTGATATATGTTGGCGAGGGACTAAAAATGACCAACCATGGTATTTGGACAAGCCCTCGTCCGTAGTATCTCTTTCCAGATATGTAGGGCCATTGCAAAGACGCCTAGCAGTATTGGGCAAGAGGATTGCATTGCTCCTCTTTGAAGCCATATCCCCATGAGAGACTATAGCCCCACCCCATGGCATTTATGGTCATTTTAAGAGTTAAATGGACCAACAAAATTAAATAAGTATCAAGTGTGAAAATTATCTCGTATTTCCTTGTTTTATATACTTTCATGTGAACCAATATTTTATTTATTAGTCATACCCTCTTACTTACTCAAGTTTGGGTAAGGACATTTGCTTGGACAGGTATGGGGTGTTACAATGAGAATCAAGATGATCAAACTATATCATACGAAGATCTCAAACTATATGAACTATGAAGAGTTTAGGAACTGCAATGCCATGGACTAGATTCCTGACCAAGGCAATATATCCAAAGTCTCTCAATAGTTTAGGCACTGCAATGCCACAGACTAGATCCCCAACTAGGGCAATTTATCCAAGTGGGACTAAGATGGACTAAAACTTTCAGTCTCTCTAGGTACCATCATGCTTACTTTCTAACCATCAACCCAGGGATCTAGGTGTGTGTCTAAGGTGAGAGATCCATGACCAACGCCACCCTCCCTACTTCGAGAACTACACGTCAACACATAGTGTCGACAAGATGTCCTCCTAGGTAATGTGTCTCACACATAAGGCCTCAACAAATCTCTTCCAAAATTTTATCATCATCAAAAAAATCAGTGATATCAACTAAACCATTCATTCTTCTAATACATTCAAACTTCTTATTAAGAAGAGACTTTGTTAGTATATCAACTACCTGATCATCTATTGGGACATACTTTAGCTTCACGATCCCATCTTGCACCAATTTCTTAATATAGTATAACTTATTGTTTATATGCTTCATCCCAGCATGAAAAACGGGATCTCTAGACATCTTGATACAAATTTTATTATCAAAATTAATCACAATAGGATCTAGAGGCTTCTTGAAAAAATATGTCAGAAGCTTCCTCAACCATACAACCTCCTTTCCTACTTCACATGCAACCACGTACTTTGCTTCAACACTACTCAAAGCAACATGATCTTTCTTTCTACTCATCCATGAGATCATGGCAGATCCCAAACTAAAGAATCCTCCAGTAGTGCTTCTTCCATTGGTCTCACTGTCACCCTAATCAAAATCTATGAAGTCAATCAACTTGAATTCCTTGATATTGTATGTTAGGAAATGATTTATCGTACCACGAATATATATCAATATATGCTTGGAAGTTATCCAGTGATCATGGCGAGGCTCCAACTAAAACTAACTGAGGATGTTCACATCCAATCATATATCTGACCTAGTATTTACCAGATACATCAGAGAACCTCCCGACTGACGATAGGAGGTAGGATCCACGAGAATTGAGTTGGATCTCCTTGACTTCTTTAGATTGGTGATCATAGGAGTAGTCATGGGCTTGGAATCCATCATCCCAAATTTCTGCAACAACTTACTTATGTACTTTCCTTGCCCCAAATATACCCCCCAGGATTTTTCCATACTTCGAGACCTAAGTAATAGTGCATCAGTCCTAGATCCTTCATCTCAAATTCAGTTGCCATCATTTTCTTGCATTCTTGTATTCTTCTCTCCACACGTGTGATGAATAGATCATCCACATACAATACAATAATGACTACCTCATTATTCACAAACTAGATGTAGAGATTAGGATCAGCGAAACTCTTCATGAACCCAATTCTTAGAAGGTATGCATCTATTCTTTCAAACCATTCCCTAGGAGCTTGCTTCAAACCATACAATGCCTTCTTGAGTCTACAAGCATGAGTATCCCTACCATTTACCTCAAAACCTTCGGGTTGCTCAAAGCTTATAGCCTTTTAAACCATCTCTATACCCAATAAAGATGCACTTTTCAGATTTACTATCCAACTTTGTTCTTTTCTCCTTTGGAACATGTACATATGTATCACATCCAAATACCCTCAGATGTGAAAAAGAGGGTTTCTTACTAGTCCATACCTCTTATGGAGTCGTATCCTCCAACGTTGATGAAGGTGATATGTTGACCAGGTAACATGCAGTCTCCACCACCTCTACCTAGAATTCATGTCCTAACCTGGCACCACTAAGCATGCTTCTTGCCCTTTCCATCAACGTCTTGTTCATTCTTTTTTAAACTCTTCCAATTCATTCTTGCAAAATTCTCCACTGTTATTTATCCTCAACACCTTTATCTTATTCTCTGTCTGGTTTTCCACCAGAGCCTTAAATTCTTTAAACCTATCAAAGACTTCATATTTCTTCTTGAGGAAATATGTCCATGTAATCCTTGAGAAGTCATCTATAAATGATACATAGTACATAGACTTACCAAGTGATGAAACCTTCACAGGCCCAAACAGATCACTGTGCATAAGCTCTAATATATGTTTTTCCCTCTTACCACCAGAGGGGAAACTCACCCGATTTTGCTTCCCATATACACAATTTTCAAAGAAATTAAAATCCAAAAATCTATTATTCATACCTTCTACCATACCTTTACCATGGAGTATTCGAAGGCCCTTCTCTCTAATATGTCTGAGCCTTTGATGCCATAGCATGGTCTTTTCTCCAGAGACCACTATATTTTCTACTCCACTTTCAGGAACCACAGAACTGTTGCACCCATCAACAACAGTGCTACCTTACAGCTTGTACATAGTTCCAATCTGAACTCCCAACATCAATACCAGTGCTCCCAAACCATATTGCAAGTATCTTTCTCGAACACTGTTTTTACACCTACATCATCCAGCTTGCTTACAAAAATTATATTTCTGGCTAATGCAGGAATATGAAGAACACTTGGATGTGTTCTAATCCTTCTACCTTGCAACTTCAACTTAAATTTTTCGCGACTAATGATTCTAGCCTTCCTGTCATCTCCCAAGAAGACATCACCACCATCATATTTGTCATACTAGCAGAACCACTCTCTATGGGGAGTGAAGTGAAAGGATGCACCTAAGTTAATGAACCAAGCCTCATGATATACATGTGTAGTTGAAGAAGAAGCCAAGTACACATCCCCACCTTCATCTGAGGTGGTTTTCACCTCTACAAAAGGAGCATCATCAGATCCCTTTCCTTTGTCAAGAGCTTTAGATTTACAGTCCCTTTTGTAGTGCCCTTCCTTTCCGCATTTCCAACACACTTTTACAGTTTTTCTTGGAGATCTAGATCTCCATCTAGATTTAGATCTCCCACTCGATGACCTATTTTTGTTTCTATTCTGGGACCGTCCTCATACAGACAAGGCATCACCATTCTGGCTCTCCATATTTTTCGATCTCATCTCCTCCGTTAGTAAGGATGAGACTGTTTCATCAAACTGCAAGGCAGATGTGTTTCTACCTATTGCAATAACCAGACTATCCAACAAATCTAGTAGAGAACACAACAAAATAATGCACTTATCTTCATCTGAAATTTTAATACCAATAGACAATAACTGGATTACCACAGTATTAAATACATTCAGATTCTCTATCACCAAGTCTTTATCATTCACCCTCAGGTTATAAAGCTTTTTCCATAGGAACAATTTATTCACCAGAGACTTAGATTGGTACAAAATCCCTAAGTTGTCCCACAAAGCCTTCATTGTAGCTTTCGCTGATACATTCAGTAATACTAAATCTGAGACACACAATCATATTGTGCTTTTGCCTTCTGATCCAACTTCTACCATTCTTCATCGGACACTCTCGTTGGTTTAGTACAAGGATCTACTGTGATCCACTAATATTTATCCACCAACAGATCCTCCATATTAAGTTTCCACAACCAGAAACCCTGACCATTAAATTTCTCGATCTCTATCTTTCCACTGCTCGACATCTTCTTTCACCACCAGAATCTATCCCATAGATCTCCCACTGAACAAGATCTACCACATGCCCGAGAAAAACCCCTCAGCAACAAAGGTGTCCCCTTGAAGCCAAAACAACTCTGATACCAAATGTAGGTTTTAACCCCGCATAGAAATTACCTACATACAAATTCTAAAAAATAAAAAATAAACAATGGCAAGAGAACAACACATAAAACAAATATACACAAATATTTTCCCGTGGATCCCAAAACCGGGTTACCAGATTGATTTTTCATTATGTTCCTTTCAATGTTACAATACACATATATACATTCTGAAACATCCATAACCCCAATCCATTAACCCTGGATTAGAACATAACCGTAGTTCCCTTGACCGGATCTACAAAATACCATGGACTGAAAACCAAACCATGTGAGAAAAACATGCACAAAACCATAGGTACGTTTTCACACCTAATATAGGGTCCAAAAACAAATCCCCGGGGCACTGTCCCAAACCCCCTGTGACCCCCCTGCTGCACATATAACACAACCCAACAATATCCAGAATATCTCTTTGGCCTTTTTCTTTCCCTAAAGGTTCCTTTCGCAACTCCATGCCCTTCAACATCTTCAAGAGTGGATTTTAACCAATTCTTCCTTTTCCTTGTGCTTGATATGATCACAAGTTGAATAGGCTCATTTGGTCCTTCTTATTCCTCTTGAATTGTAGAAGGGTTGTCGGTTTGTACTTCTTCTTCTTCCTCTTGAATTGTTGAAGGATTGTCAGGTTGTACTTTTTATTCTTCAAATATAGGTAGATCTTCGTCATCATAATCAATACGAATATCCTTTGATATTTTTTAGGACTGATTTTCATCAAATATAACATCCTTGCTTACTTCAATGTGTCCCCCTTCCTTTATGTAGATTCTATATTCCTTTGAGGAGAGATTATAGCCAATGAATATCCCTTTGATGCTTGTAGAATCTAGCTTCTTTCATTTGTACTTTGGAACATGGATATAGGCAGGACTCCTAAGGATTCAGAGATGGTCCACACTTGGCTTCTTTCCCGTGAATGCTTCCTCGGGTGTCATATTATCAAGAATTATATGAGGACTTATATTTTGAATATATACGGTTGTCATTGTTGCTTCTCCCCATAGAAACTTTGACAAGTCTTGATCAAGTAGAATTATTCGTACACCTTCTTCAATTGTCCTATTATTTCTTTTGACCACTCCATTTTGTTAGAGATAGTAGGTAACAATAAGCTCCCTCTTCATTCTTGTTTCTTTACAATATGCAATCAATTATTTAGAAGTGTATTCCCCACCATTATCAGATCTGAAGGTTTTTATCATTCTTTCGGTTAGGGTTTCCATGTCACATCTAAACTCCTTGAATTTCTAAAATACTTCATCCTTTTTCTTTAGAACTTTTTTAATTATTTGAAAAATGGTTTTCTTGTATGCTTTTCCAAATATCATCCCCTACAAACTCCTTGACAACCTTTTTTGATATAGGGGATGCCATGAACTAGATGTTTAAGAGTGGGAATGACCTTGTAGTGAAGATGACCATAGCTTCCATTCCGTAGCTCAATAGGAGATATTTCCATATGAACTAGAGCTTGAGGAGGTGGTGTAATGATTATATACAAACTTCCTTCATTAACTCCAATAACCCTAGATTTATCAATACTTGAATCTTTCCCCAAATCAAGACCTTTCCATCAATAAAAATAATTCTATCGCCTTTATCATCTACGTAAGAAATTGAAAGAAATTATTTTTCAAACTTGGAACATATAGGATGTTGTTGAGACATAGTTTTGCCCCATTCTCCAGCTTCAAATATGTTGATCCCATGCCTCTAAGAACATAGCTTTTGTTGTCTCCCAATTCCACTACATGGGAATATGGTTCCTTTTATAGATTTTGCAGTTTTTTACTTTCCCCTGTCATATGCCTTGATGCTCCACTGTCAATGATCCATACATTACCATCTTTAAGTGATCCTGGAAGTGTAGCTAAGAATCCCTGACTTTTGACCTTATCGAATAAGTAGTAGACAATCTTCTTGATCCATCTTCGTGTAGAATTGAATCACATTCTTATCATAGAGGGAGTAATCGTTTATTTTAAGCCAACGAAGTGATCTTCAATCTTCTTCGACCTTAGCTCTGAAACCATGTTGAGAAATCAATGCTAGTAGGATTAGGGTAAGATTTCTCTTTCTTGACAATTATTTGTGAATTGTGTTAGCTTCCTTTATTTATTTTTTGTATTATCTTTCATGAAGAAATTACCAAATTATTTGTACATGAAGATTGCAAAAGCACATGCCACAAGATGTAGGCACTCTATCAGGGAAAAGCCCCTATCGAGGGGAAAATCTAGTTAAAAATCTCTTCCTTCAATAGTTATTCTTGAGACTCTTCAACATAGACACATACCTCCTCCACACTACGCCAACCTCTCCTTCGATCCAGCCTTTGACCTAGCAGCAACAACATTTCAACCCTAGAAACTTTGACATGGTAGCTTTTGACATCAACATCAACTTTGACTTTAATGAAGAGACTTTGATATCCTAAACTAGCCCACACGAGAGAGAGAGAGAGAGAGAGAGAGAGAGAGAGAAAAAAACTTTGGTTTTGTTCTTCCCTTCATCCTTAACCAAAATTGCACTCCTTTTAGCCTCCTTCTTCACCTTCACACATTTCCCAACTTCTAGATTCTAGCTTCAGATATCGAACTATGTGTGAGAGAGATGAGATGCTCCAAATAAAGTCAAACTACCTTGTATATATAGCCTTCCAATGAGGTCGAATTGCCTTCCTTGAGGCCAAATTTATCTTCTTGAGGCCAACTTGGTGTGGAGATTACAGAATTCATTTTTGACTCAAAAAGCATTCTTTTTACATGGTTTGAAAGCCCAAGAAGGGTCTCATAAAATATATACAATGACTCTAATGACTTTGTATTAATCCTAGGAGTCCACATGATCCAAGTGGATGTTGGTGGCCACCCACCTATCCCATTTGGACCCCCACAACTATCTCTTTCAGTTTCCGTAATTGTAGCACAATTTACTATTTTTAGCAGTTTTTTGGGTCCTAAACTTCCAGAGCCATTTAGAGGCCCTAAACGATGTTTTTTGGGAAATCTAGGAGAAACATGGGTCCTTGGACCGATGTTGCTCTTCTTAAAATTATATTTCTCATATATAACTTTATAACGAGCTATTGTACACATCAAACGGAGATTGGGTACCAAAGATACGACCCCGGGAAGTTGTTGTACCAACTTACCCAAAACGGGGCCCACAATTTGGCATTTCATCTTCTAGGGTTAGGTTTTAGGATGTTAAGGGTTTTCCATTATTTCTCAACAATAAATAGGCCTTCGAGCCTCATTGTAACACAATTCAGAGGCATGTAGCTGCCACATCTCTTCTCAGAGATAAGCTACCATCTCCCTAGCTAGTTTATTTCCATTTTTGTTTGTAAGCATATTTCATTATTTTGCATTAATGAAATGAAGTATTATTTCCACTGCATATCTGTGTTTATGGTTATCTCTGTAACTTGTTGCGTTCCTGTTTAAATCTGGATCATTGGTATCAAAGTAGTCTGCTTTTTCTCTGTTTTTATTTGCATGTTCCCAAAGAGGTTGGGATATAAGGAGTTAGGGCTTGAATTGGTCGAACCTTTGCAAGACCAGCCTCACAAATCCTGATGGCCTCCCATGGAAAATGAAAAGAAAGATGAGGGTACAAGAGATATTATCAAAATCTTTCTTGAAGAAACCCTCAAGCGACAAAGGAACATGATGATGGACAGCTTTGCCCAGATCCTTCAGCGGCTACTGAGAGGTGATGCGTCGGCTTCTAATAGCTACTCGGGAAATTCCATGCCCTTTAAGGTACAAGTTAATTTTGAAATCCCCATATTCGAGGGTCAGATAGATGCAGATGTTGTAGATAAATGGTTAAATCTACTAGAGGGTTATTTTTCTATTCATGAATTTTTGAGTCGAGAAAATTTTATTTTCACTCTTCTCAAAGCAGCCTCCCATGTCAAGGACTAGTGGGAAACCTACTGCGAGCAAAAGAATGAAAGTAAAAGCTCACTATTTTCATCCACACCCACTTGGGATTCATTCCAAGATGTCGTCAAGGAGCAGTACTACCCTGTCAAAAGCTATGAGGACAATTACATCAAATGGACCACACTACAGCAAGGAAGGGACCAAGATGTGTCGGATTTCACAAAAAAAATTCGTACCCTTCGCACATAGTTGGGTATCAAGGACTCTGAGCTGCATTTGGTACTCAAATACCGCAGCTACCTACACAGATACATCCAGGAAGAGATGGAGTTCCTAAACATCTCCTCTCTCGGTACGGCGTACCGATACATTGTCAAAATTGAGCAAAAGTTCAGATAAAAGAAGCGAGACTTCGGATCTACAAATCCGAAGGCCAAAGGACAAAGCCAAGGTGGGGTGACCCAAGACAACCCGTCGAAGCTGCAAGAAAAGAACAATACCACGTTGTCGAAGAAGGACACAAGAAAGTGGTGTGAGTTCCACAAGAGTCCCACTCATAACACAAGTGAGTGTCGGACCAAGCAGTCGCTGGTGGCCGAGTTGAAGGCTTTAGAATCAGATGCATGTTCTGACCCTGAGTCAGAACTTGAGAAGGGGAATGGCAAAGGGAAGCAGATCATTAATGCGGAGCCCAACATCACTGTTTCCATCGCCAAGATCCAGAAGAATGAGCCCGAAGACCTAGAGGACGGGGAGCGTCTTTTCCACTCACAGATGTGGGTGAAGGGTTTGCCGCTACAATTCATTATCGACAGTGGCAGCCAAAAGAAACTCATTTCAGTAGAGGTCATGAAGCGGTTGGGCCTACTAACTACGCCACACCTGCAACCGTATAGTATCGGATGGCTTCACCAAGGACGAGATCTCCAAGTTCACCAGTAGTGTCACCTTCCTTATAGCATCAAACCCTTCACAGACGAGGTATTGTGTGATGTTACACCTCTAGATGTTTGTGATGTACTATTAGGCCAGCCATACTTGTGGATACGACATGCTGTGTATGTGTCAAGGCCTCGTGCTGTCATTATTTCTTTGTGTAATTCATTATACAGGATACCAGAGGTAGCCTCACCTACCGCGACCTTTTTTATCACTGCCAAGAAAGGCAGCAAGCTCATCTCCTAGACTAGGAAATCCATTTTCTGTCTGGTTTGCTCCCAAAGTAAGGGGAAGATCGTCACCACATCCATGACCCCCACGAAGGGTTCCTCCACGCAGCAATAACAGCAAAGGGATACAGTCATGACAGAACATAGGAATAACTTCTCCTCACCCACAGGGGTACCACACAAGCTTCAGGTGGGCAATAAAGTTTGGTTGCATCTGCAAAAAGAATGCCTTACATGAGCCCATCAGAAGCTCCGACCACGCCAACATGGTCCTTACACCATTACTAAGTTTGTGGGAAATAATGCTTTGGAGCATAGCATTCCTCCATTCCTTCACGCTACACCAAGTGTTCAATGTGTACCACCCTCATCCATGCTTCCCACAATTATTGGACACATCCGAGATTGCAAAACAGCTCACCATGAACCAAGTTCAGCAAATGGAGGAACTCAACGCAATGGGGACCATTGCTTCCTAAGGGGGGAGGAATGATCTAGGTGGATGTTGGTGGCCACCCACCTATCCTATTTGGAACCCCACAACTGTCTCTTTCAGTTTTTCAGTTTGCATAATTGTAACACAATTTACTATTTTTAGCAGTTTTTTGGGTCCTGAACTTCCGGAGCCATTTCGAGGCCCTAAATGATGTTTTTTGGAAATCTAGAAGCAAAATGGGTCCATTGGACTAATTTTGCTCTTCCCAAACTTATAGTTCTTGAATAGATCTTTATAACGAGCTATTGTACGCATCAAATAGATATCGTGTGCCAAAGTTACGACCCCGGGTAGTTGATGTACCAACTTACCCAAAACGGGGCCCACAATTTGGTGTTTCATCTTCTAGGGTTAGGTTTTGGGATGTTAAGGGTTTTCCATTGTTTCTCAACAATAAATAGGCCTTCGAGCCTCATTGTAACACAGTTTAGGCATGTAGCCACCACATCTCTTCTCAGAGATAACCTACCATCGCCTAGCTAGTTTATTTCCATTTTTGTTTGTAAGCATATTTCATTATTTTACATTAATGAAATGAACTATTATTTCCACTGCATATCTGTGTTTATGGTTATCTCTGTAACTTGTTGCGTTCCTATTTAAATCCGGATCACTGGTATCAGAGCGGTCTGCTTTTTCTCTGTTTTTCTTTGCATGTCCCCAACGAGGTCGGGATATAAGGAGTTAGGGCTTGAACTGGTTGAACCTTTGCAAGACCAGCCTCATAAATCCTGATGGCCTCCCATGGCGGATGAAAAGAAAGATGAGGGGGCAGGAGATCCTATCAAAATCTTGCTTGAAGAAGCCCTCAAGCGACAAAGGAACGTGATGATGGACAGCTTTGCCCAAATCCTTCAGTGGCTACTAAGAGGTGACGCATCGGCTTCTAACAGCTACTCGGGAAATGCCATGCCCTTTAAGGTACAAGTTAATTTTGAAATCCCCATATTTGAGGGTCAGATAGATGCAAATGCCGTAGATAAATGGTTAAATCTGCTAGAGGGTTATTTTTCTATTCATGAATTTTTGAATCGAGAAAAGATTATTTTCACTCTTCTTAAAGCAGCCCCCCATGTCAAGGACTAGTGGGAAACCTACTGCGAGCAGAAGAATGAAAGTACAAGCTCACTATTTTCAGTCGCATCCACTTGGGATTCATTTCGGGATGTCGTCAAGGAGCAGTACTACCCTGTCAAAAGCTATGAGGACAATTACATCAACTGGACCACACTACGGCAGGGAAGGGACCAAGATGTGCCGGATTTCACAAACATTTTTCATACCCTTTGCACATAGTTGGGTATCAAGGAATATGAGCTACATTTGGTACTCAAATATCGCGGCTACCTACACAGATACATCCAGGAAGAGATGGAGTTCCTGAACATCTCCTCGATCAGCACGGCGTACCGATACATTGTCAAAATCAAGCAAAAGTTCAAACAGAAGAAGCGAGACTTTGGATCTACAAATCCAAAGACGAGAGGACAAAGCCAAGGCCGGGTGACCCAAGACAACCCGTCGAAGCCGCAAGAAAAGAACAACACCACAAAGTCGAAGAAGGACACAGGAAAGTGGTGTGAGTTCCACAAGAGTCCCACTCATAACACAAGTGAGTGTCGGACCAAGCAGTCGCTGGTGGACGAGTTAAAGGCTTTAGAATCAGATGCATGTCCTGACCCTGAGTCAGAACTCGAGAAGGGGAATGGCAAAGGGAAGCATATCATTGATGCGGTGCCCAGCGTCACTGTTGCCACCACCAGGATACAGAAGAATGAGCCCGAAGACCTAGAGGAGGGGGAGCGTATTTTCCACTCACAAATGTGGGTGAAGGGTTTGCCGCTACAATTCATTGTCAATAGTGGTAGCCAAAAGAACCTAATTTAAATAAAGGTCATGAAGCGATTGGGCCTACTAACTACACCACACCCGCAATCGTATAGTATCGGGTGGCTTCACCAAGGACGAGATCTCCAAGTTCACCAGTAATTTCGCCTTCCTTACAGCATCAAACCCTTCACAAACGAGGTATTGTGTGATGTTACACCTCTGGATGTTTGTGATGTACTATTAGGCCAACCATACTTGTGGAGGCAACATGTTGTGTATATGTCAAGGCCTCATGCTATCATTATTTCTTTATGTAATTCATTATACAGGATACCGGAGGTAACCCCACCTACCTCCACCTCTTTGATCACTACCAAGAAAGGTAGCAAGCTCATCTCCCAAACTAGGAAATTCATTTTCTATCTAGTTCACTCCCAAAGTAAGGGGAAGATCGTCACCACATCCATGACCCCTGCGAAGGGTTCCTCCACGCAACAGCAGCAGCAAAGAGATACAGTCATGACAGAACACAAGAACAACTTCTCCTCACCCACAGGGGTACCACACAAGCTTCAGGTGGGCAACAAAGTCTGGTTGCATCTGCAGAAAGAACGCCTTACATGAGCCCATCAGAAGCTCCGACCACGCCGACATAGTCCTTACACCATTACTAAGGCCGTGGGAAATAATGCCCTGGAGCACAGCATTCCTCCATTCCTTCACGCTGTACCAAGTGTTCAACATGTATCGTCCTCGACCATGCTTCCCACAATTACTGGACACATCCGAGATTGCAGAACAGCTCACCAGGAACCAAGTTCAGCAGATGGAGGAACTCAGTGCAATGGGGACCATTGCTTTCTAAAGGGGGAGGAATGATCCAGGTGGATGTTGGTGGCCACCTACCTATCCCATTTGGACCCCCACAACTATCTCTTTCAGTTTTTCATTTTCCATAATTATAGCACAATTTACTATTTTTAGCAGTTTTTTGGGTCCTGAACTTCCCGAGCCGTTTTGAGGCCCTAAATAACGTTTTTTGATAAATATGGGAGAAACATGGGTCCACGGACCAATGTTTCTCTTCCCAAAGTTATAGTTCTCGAATAGATCTTTCTAATGAGCTATTATACGCGTCAAATGGAGATCAGGTGCCAAAGTTACGACCCTAGGAAGTTGATGTACCAACTTACCCAAAACGGGGCCCACAATTTGGTGTTTCATATTCTAGGGTTAGGTTTTGGGATGTTAAGGGTTTTCCATTGTTTCTGAACAATAAATAGGCCTTCGAGCCTCATTGTAACACAATTCAAGCTTGTAGCCGCCACATCTCTTCTTAGAGATAACCTACCATCGCCCTAACTAGTTTATTTCCTTTTATGTTTGTAAGCATATTTCAGTATTTTACATTAATGAAATGAAGTATTATTTCTGTTGTATATCTGTGTTTATGGTTATCTCTGTAACTTGTTGTATTCCTGTTTAAATCTGGATCACCACAACAAGGACTTTGAATAATAAAATGATGACCCAAGCATGAAACTCATGCTTTAATAACTCATTGTAACAATAATATAAATTCTTTTGACAAATACATTTTATGAAGACCGAACCTAGTTACATTTTTCAACACCATATACAAATATAGTGCTTTTTAGAATACAATAGTTAGTTTCTCTATACGTTTTTAGTTTTAAATAATGCATATGATATCTTGGGAAAATGATATAAATTTTGGTCACAACATTGTTCGATCACAATTGCAACCTAAAAAAGTTTCAAAATCTAGTAAATTACCGAGTTTTCACAAATATTTATGCTTATTAATTCATCTCATAATTGAAATCTCACAAGAAAACTTGACACATATGTATCTAACTTGGGGCAAGAGGAAATAAAGAAATTGGATTAGCCAAGACTAAAAAAATTGGAACAATATAGTACCAATAAAGGTTATTTTAGTGAACAATATAGCACCAATACCAACATCATTCACAAATCACTTTGCAGTCACCATCCACATGTGTCTCATCACATTGGGATTCACCATCATCTTCACCATCCATGTTATAGTGGGGTTCTTGAGCATCTATATGCTCTTGCTTTACTTCACAGGTAGAGGCTTCAACTTCTCACTCTGCAATCTTTTTTATGTCTTCTTCATCCATATGCATGTCTGCATGATGGGTTTCACTTTTATATTCTTTATGACCATCATCCACATTTGAGTGGGATTCTCCAAGCTTTTTTTTCCTCCTAGAGTCTTTCTCATTTACTCTCAGACCTACAGTTGACTTTCTATTGATTCATCAACATACTGTAATAGAATTTGTTGCTTTATGTCACTTTCCTTTATACCAAATTCTACTTCGAGGGTCTTAAATGCTTCTTATGAAGATGTAGCTTTTACTACCTTACACAAGGACTTCTCATCCAGTGCATGTTTTAAGAGATCCAATACTAAGGCATCACATACTTCATCATATTGGTTATTAGACCAATACTCAATAAACTATTTACATCAAAGAAAAATTTTCATTTTGATGGTTCCCAAAAATTAAAATTTTTACCAGTACATTTTGGAAGCCTTACGAGATCTATCCTGATCCAAGCATCCTCAAATGTTCTACTTCATCTACTTGTATTTTAGATGCCTCGTCTGTGGCAAGAACCTCTATGATCTCTTCGAAATACATTGGCTCTTCCTTTCAATTTATTTTCTCGGTTTGCTTTAGCCTTGCTTTTTGACCCATGACTGTCGTCTTTCTTTTGTCTTTTTCTTCCTTTCCTTACTGTGTTAGCCTTATAGAAATGAACATCGCATACACTTGATTATCTTTAAAACTAAACATTTTAACCTTCAATTTAACGATGGCTCCCAATAACTACTCGCAAATTTGCTAATCTCTTCTACACAGATTCTTATGGAGTCTCATGGCTACAGTATGGTGGAGACTCCTTCTTTGGTCAATGGTAGTGGCTCTTTCCTCCTGATATGGTAGTGGAGGCTACTCACCCTAATATTTTAGTAATTGGGTTTACAAACTCCCAATGAACTCTAGTTTCTACTTATGGACCAATGGATGCAAACTTCAATTTCTGGGCTACTCACAATAGCCAAGGCTTTTAGTGGAAGTAGCTCATGGTCTTATTAACTCCTTTGGTTCTTTGAAACGTTGCTAAACCTCACTCTGATACCACTTGTTATTTAGAGGCATAGATAAACATGCAATTACAAGACAAATAAGTACACAAGCTTCTGCTTGAATAAAGAAGTTATATTCATTAATTATTCTCTCATATACATCCACCGAGTTTCTACTATTCTCTCTTCTTACTTCACATTACAATGACCCAACCATGAGTATATAAGCACTAAACTTTCTAAATATGGAATCATGCAAACTCTAACTTTCTTTTCCTCATGCAAACTATGATGTGATGCTTTAACTAAAATTTTCTAACTTCACTTTAACATAAATTGACATTTTTATTTTCCTTAACTTAACTTTTCTTGACAAGGCATTAACTTTTTAACCCTGACTCACTTGACTTCTAATATTAGACTCGACTTGCTTTCTTTCACTTAACTTAACTCTTCATACATTGCATGCATACAAGAGTACTTACTATTTCTATCAAGTGAAATGTTTTTTATCTATGACAAAGTTGTGATCGATGGTAGTAAATCAAATAGGAAATTTGGGGATAGGTTTGTATGAATTGTGTGCTCTTATAATTTTTAAATTGTTATATGAGACTAGAGTTCACTTGGTTGTAACACATTTAAATATTTGACAACTGTTAGGCCAGTTGGGTTGTTGATTCTATAATAGTACTTTCATTCATATCATTTGCATAATCGTTATGTTGATGCATAATTGTATAGAATGATTATCTACATACTTGATAAGTGTTAAACTTATGAATTTTAATCATTGTGAAATATAAAAAGTGAGGTGTAGTATGGAATAGCGTAGTTTTAGATTGAGAAAATCGATGAGATGAAATGATTCACGATGCACCACAAACCTATAGTGATGGGTCATCTAGGTGCGCTAAATCAACCTTCGAAGTGGGTGACTATAGGGGCATGACAATGGTTTTTAATATTAAGTTAAAGTTTATGCTAGAGGTACTCTTTCAACCTCCTTCATAATATGTTTATATATATCTCTATTAAGTGAGGAAGATAAATCACATAGCCATTATTCCCTAGTTTGAAATGATATCAATAACTAATATTACTTGATTTTTTAATAATGCATTCATGGTTTTCTAATTACAAGATGAAAATCTTTACCAAAATCTTAATACCTAACAACAAATTAATATCAAGTTTTTAGTTGAAGTAATTTAATTTTTTTCGCATTAAAAAAAAAAAACAAAATTAGCTCATGGAGTGTAACTCAATTGACAATCACATTGTTATGAAGTATTATGTAAAAGCATGAGATTCAATATTCAAATGTCCATTTAACCAAAAAATGTAAAATGGACTCCCACTAAAGATGCAAAATTCAAATTCCTACTAAACCAAAAAAGAAACATATAATATAAAAGAAAGAAATTGATATAATTAAATTTCATGTGATTTGAACAATTATTTAAAACTTAAAAATATAATTATCCCCTATCCACTCATTGAATCTCTATGTAAACTTCCTAAATGCAACAACATAAAAGTTTTCTTTAATCATATCAATAGAGATTGAAGGGACAAGAGAGGATTGATGTTCAAGAAATCCTTCCATGAAAAAGTTGTCGCGTTCTTCAGAGTCTACTACCCTCACAAAACAAAGAGCCCAACAAATTGTTGTCTTTATATAAATAATGTGAATGGTAAGTGAAATAACAGCTTCAGTATAGGCGCGTTCTTCAGAGTCTACTACCCTCACAAAACAAAGAGCCCAACAAATTGTTGTCTTTATATAAATAATGTGAATGGTAAGTGAAATAACAGCTTCAGTATAGGCGCAAGCAGCTCGAAAGGTGGCAGACTTAGGTGGATTGTAAGAGTCAATTTTGCAGGTGTTAAATAATATTGTCTTAAATTGATAAGGTTTTGTCTTAATTGTTAAGGGTTTTAAATGAGTTTCGTCGTAATTGTCATCGTCTTAAATGACCATTGTTTTAAATATGAAGTTTTGTCTTAAAATATTTTTGTTTCAAACTCTTTTCATTTTAAATATAAAGTTTTGTCTTAAAATATTTTTGTCTCAAACTGTTTTTATATTAAATATAAAATTTTATTTTAAAATATTTTTATTTATAGACACGCTTTCTTTGCCTGGGATTTCGACTTTGCATGGCATTTCGATACGAAACCTCGTGAACAAACGATGAGCACGCTTTCGTTGGATCTGGGCGTGGGATTTCTCCACGGCCTCCGGCAGGCTAAGTCTACGCCATTTTCTTGCTCCATATCCTATGCCATAATGGGCTAGTGGTTCATTATCCTCGTAATAAAATTCATATTTGAAATTCTGAAATGATAGACTCCTCCCATGAAACAGATGAGTACTTAAATTTTTGAAGAAACACTTTTTATATTAAATTTTATATTTAAAAATGATTCCATCAATTGCCCATTAGACCAATTGCCATCATGTATTTTCAATCAGCCAAGAAAGAAAACGCGAGTAATCTATGTTCATGCCTCTAGTAATCTATGTTCATGCTTTCATAGAGACTTCTGAACAAAACTGAAAACCTTGCCACCAACCAAAAAACGCTGGCTGCTCACACGTCTGCTCTAAATTCTTCAATCGCGCTCTGGTTGTATAATCTCGGATCCGCTCTAAATGGTTCCATCAAGCGTTGTTTGTATTTAAGAGGACGGCTACGATTAACGTCCAGATCTGGAAAGATAGGGAAAAGGAGTTAATAACTCCAAAAAAATATACTGGCGCAATGAGAAGTGATGAATATTTAATTAAAACCCTATTGGATCTTAGAAATGTTACCTTCATTAATTATTTTTGTTATGGGGAACTGGGATTGCCACAAAAGGGTGGCCCTAACAGTTGTCTGAAATCTTTCATTGATCTCAATTATTGAGAATCTCAAATCATTTGGCTCCCACATATGATATATGACCAGCTTACCATTTACGGACATGAACTCAGATCTGTGTGCATTTTCGTGAAAACTTCTGTCAATCCCTTCTAACATAAGCCAAACATCCTGATCTGGATCATAAGCCCGGATGCTGGGTTGAAATATTTCAGGTCGGTTCATGTCACCGTGACAAGTAATTAACATGTTTTTCACAACAGCTGCCCTAATGCATTTCCACCATCCATTAATCAATTTCTCTGAAACGGGAGTCCAAGATTTTGAAGTCACGTCGAATGCTATTCCCACGCCCCGATACGATCGTAGAATTATTTTCGTTCCCAGAGCAGCAGATGCCCTTAGTGGGGAAAGACCTCTGTCATGAGCTCTGGTTAGCGCTTCAGATCCGGGGATTGCAGTCCATTTCTTGGTGGACCGATCGTACACTTCACCCCATCGATTTTTTTTTATATCGCACCCTCCAAACACATAAATTCTTCCATCGACAACGACAGCATGGCCGGCACTCCTCTCCACTCTGCTGAAAGTGACATCAGACCAGTTATGCGAGACTGGATCAAACTTGTGAACAAGACAAGAGGTACATGTGCCTCGGCTACCACCTATAATATATAGATTATCATCTAAGACTGAACTCACATTCTTACAGTAGAAGTTCATTGGAGGATCGGTCAGACGCACATATAAGCTGTTTTCTTTTATATCAAGAGCATACCATCTTTGGGTCACAGACTCACTTTCCTCTGAAAACATGGCGTACACCCAATAGCATTCAGTATCACGCATCATGCCTACAAAATCTTCTTTTGTGACCTTTACTGGTGTTGGGAAACCCGGGGAACTAGATGGAAGATCCTGAGGACTGCCCCTGATTTTATTCTTTCCAGTCTTACCCTGAACATCTCTTCTTTGGGAACATTATCAACACCATCCCTGCCTCTATTCATGCGACCGGGCTTGCAGTTTCCTTCGTTGGGAACATTATCAACACCGTCTCTTCCTCTATTAATGGGGCGGGAGTTGCAGATTTCCATGATTTTAAAGATGATCTCTGGCAGATTTCATAAACAAACTGGTCTTTAAGTCCACAGAAGATGAGCTAAATAGGAACCTTTCTTGTAGCATAAAAGATAGCAAGCTAGTGTTCTTTTATGATCCATATATTGAGAGGAAGGTTTTGCAATTAATAGTGTTTTGGCATTATATTTTTTTAATAATATTTTAGCTTACTCAAAAACCAAATTCTAATTATTTTATTATGATAATATATGCTTTCCTAATCTTTTAGTCTTATTTTTTATTTTTATGAGTGTTCCTTCTGTGTGAGCTTTTGAATCAATATTTGTTATTAATAATGCTTTGGCATTATATTCTTTTAATAATAATTTAAATTGCTCTCAAATCAAATTCTAATTATTTTACGAGCATAGTATATGTTTTCCTAGTCTTTTAATCTTAATTTTATGAGTGTCTTTTTGTGTGAGCTTTTTAATCTTATTTTTATGAGTTTCCTTTTGTGTGAGCTTTTGCATCAATATGTTATCAATAGTGCTGTGACATTATATTCTTTTAATAATATTTTAGCTGGTTCTACAATCAAATTCTAATTATTTTCTTATGATAATATTGTTTTTTATTTAATTAATAAGGTATATGGTTTTTTAGTTTAATTAATAAGGTACGAGTGCTTTTTTGAGGTATGCTTTTGCATTAACATGGGTTGTTAATAGAGATTTGGCATTAATATGAGTTGTTAATCTTTTTAGGTTTGTCATGAGTATCAAATATATAATTTTCGTATGTTTTTTTTCAATTTTACATTTTCCCCATAGTAGTGTATATATCTGTTAATTTTTGTAATTTTTAAATATTTTTCATCTTGATAGCATCACATTTGTTTCTTGTTTGTGTTATTTTAGTGTTTACAAAACATCATAATAGCATTATTACTTTTTATTGTATCTATTATTACATCATTTTATACTAATTTTAGGTGCTTTATGATAGTCAATCATATTATTTTATCATTTTTGTTTCTAATAAATTTATGAATTTTAATTTATGTATTGCTATTTAGCATTACACTTTAGTCTATGTCAATTCTATGAATCAAGGTTTAGAGGTATTGAAAACATAGATATGCTATGAAAACTTTCAAACCTATTACAACATTACTTAAGAGGAAATCATATTAATAGGCACACTCATGAAAGAGAGAGAAAAGGTAAGCATATGAACAAGAGAGATATGGTTTCTATAGGTTAAAAAGTCGATAACAATAACAATATGTGATGTTATAAATGAGGCATGAAATGTTTATTTATTCACACTCATGAGGTGGGGTAGTGTCTTCTTACATGAAGGGAGTATGTGTCCACATAAATTCATATGCCAATCTTAGTGACCTAAAGTAGTGTAAAACAATGTTAACTAGGCTAGCACTTAAGCAATAACCTAGTCACCTCGATGGGGGTAGATGAAGATAGAAGTGGTTGATTCAGGGGAGGCTCGAGCTGCCCCACCGACTCCTAAGGCTCATAAAGAGGAGTGGTATGGAATACCCCCCTATGAAATATATGTGCGATATAACTCCTTATATCATGGTGGGTGTAGAGCGAAGGATTATGTTTTTTCTATGTAGTTGGTCATCAATGCATGTGATCTGGTATCTCAAGTGGTGGCATGGCTGGCTTCAATGTGGCCCTATAAGCCTAGCTCATAATTGCTATAAAAGTAGGTCATTATCTCAGTGGTGTTCCCTCAAGTGATTCAATGGTTGGAAAATGTAGGATTATGAAATTTGTGACCCTAGTACATTGAAAACAATAAACATCTAACAATAGTTAGATGTGAAAGGAGAATGATCAGTGATCCATATCTATGTATATGATCCATATCTATGTATAAAACTTGTAGTTGTGCCCCTCCTTTCTCTTAGTTTTTCTATGAGTTAACTCGAAATATCTATCTGGTCTGGCTCCTAATTCTTTTTGTTGAGTTTTTCTGGTTTAAGTTTAGGTCTTAGTCCCACTCTTGCTTTATTCCATGTATTGGCTTTTACGGTGTTGTAATTTTGTCATTCTATGTCTAGTATCCTACTTATTATTTTCAGTTTCATTTGTTTGGCTCAAAAGATAAGGTGTAGGCTATTGGCTTTCTAGTTAACCTCTACCACCTTTGGTGGTTTGGCACTATTCTAAGTGGAGGGACAATATTTTCACTCTATCAACCTTACGTATGAACAAAGGGTTTTCATCACCCTCTCATTCCCTAGTATTGCATCAAGTCACGTTCTAGTGGCTTTATGGGTGTCTAACATCTCATATGGAGGTGTTCTTCGGTGGTGTCGGAGGCTCTTTCCATAAGGCCTATTAGTGCTCATCCCAAGCTTTGGTTTACCTATTCCCTGAAGAGTTATACCATGCGACATCAATGTGGCCAAGCCAGTTGGGGGATTGGTGAGAGGGGAAAGTCAAGTAGACTATTAGTATTGTTCATATTGATGTCAAAAGGTTACAGAGAGAAGTACATGTAACTTGACAACAAAAGAAGTGACTTGACATCAGAAGAAGAAGTGACTCAAAAATAGGTCAAACTCAGATAAGCAATGCTTTCATAAACAATGTATGTTTTGTGAACAATATTTGTGATGTTGTGTGTCTTATAAATAATGAACATACATGCCACATGAGAACTTGAGAGGAACGTCTAGAGAACTTGAGAGGAACGTCTAGAGAACTTGATATTTCCATTGAACATCAATATTATCATTAGTGTACAAAATATTATATGTTGAGTTTAAATTTCCAAGAAGTGCACTTTCTTGGCTTATATCCAAGCCATGAAATCTTTGATTTGTATCCATATTACAATCTAAATCACATGATCAGTTCTTGGTGTTGAAGGTGTTACATGAGTACTTGAAAATGTTTGGGGAATGAAAATAGTGGATGGTGTGCCTCGGGAGAATTGCAAGCAAAATCATATTGAAACAAAATATGCACATCTTTTAAATTAACATACCACATATATATACATAGATTTTCTTTAAGAAAAAATTGTATGCATCTTGTAGCATGGATAAAGAAACTTTCAATCGTGGACTTATGCAATCATTGATGTTGGCTTATGATACTTCAGTTTTTCTTAATAGTACAAGGTCCATTTCTCTTGACTTAACCTTCAAAATAGAAAATGAGGAGGTAGAATACAAAGAGACCTGGAATACAAAGAGGTAACCCTTCACTTTAGATTCCTACATTGGAATACAAACAAGTAGCAACCTTTATATATAAAAATATGCATTTTCACATGATAGAGGCTAGAAAATTGAATTATGTGAGAAGAAGTTCATGAATTTCCTAGTAACAAGAGTAAATGATGGTAAATGGCCATAAATGATCACAAATTATGATTAACATAATTTCAACACTCTTCCTTAATATTAGATTTGAAACATGAAGAAGTATTATAAACTACAAAAATAGTAGGTATATTTAGCTCAATGGAGATGTAATCATAGAACAAATATAACTATAGTGAGTATGAGATGACTCAACTAAAACACAAGTATGGATGGGTATATGAAGTCCCAACCATCATTATAAAATTGCTTGTATATTGAGTATATTCCACCACTAAATTTCTTATATATTAGATATACATGACACTTAATTAGCTATATATGAAGAAAGTGTTGAAAGAAGAGAAATGTGGATGATAGAGTAAAGGTAGTAAAGAGAATATGATAATTTAATGAGCAGTTCATTTTAGTTGAAATAAGAGAGAGTGGCTCTATAGTGAGTCAAATAAATACAAAATTAGACTTAAGAAGTTGATCAAATCATACTACCAAAGTGCCTACCTAATGTAGAAAAATGTCCTTGAGCTACTCATCTAATGGAGAGGGGTGGAAAGAGTATATATACCTATCATAATGTATTTTTAATGGGAATGTGGTACTATTGGATTGCTCATATAATGAATGTTTATTCTAAAAAAGAACATTGTTAGGTCCCTATACTACTAGTGTAACTCCTTATTGTTATTAGTACAACCCCCTTATTATATTTTTGTGCCCATGTAGTCCCCATATTGTTATTATTATGCCCCATAGAAGCCCAATATTGTTATTATTGTGCCCTTACATTATTATTGTTGGGTCGGCTCTGATTATATTATGACCCCTTAGACTCCTATATATAGAAAGGAGGTCTTGTCATTTGTATCATCCAAGAATTGTTCATTTGTGTAATGTAAAGGAGGTTTCCCCCTCAAAGAAGCTTATTTTGAAGGTGTTTATCTATCTCTTCTATATTTTTGTGCGCTGGTTTCATAACATTTGGTATCAGAGCTTTGGATTCTACGGTTTTGCTGCTCCAAACAGGTCATCATGGAATTGTCGTTATAAATTTTTCGCTATGCAGTTTCAGAAGCTACAATAAAATCCCATTTGAGAAGAAATTGGTCTAAACCTCAAGTCTGAATTTTAGACCTTGTCTTGCTATATTTTCAGATATATGATATGAGGAATTTAGGGTTCTTAAAAGCTCCAAAATTCATCTCAAATAGGTCATCATGGAATTTTCACTATAATTTTGTTTTTATATAGGTTCAGACTCTGAAATTAAAACCCATTTCACTCGAAATCTTAGTGAAGATCAAGTCCGAATTTTAGATCTTGTCTCGCTATATTTTTGGAGATATAATCTGAGGAAGTTAGGGTTTCTGTAAACTCCCTAATTACATTCTAAACAGGTGACCTTGGGAAAATCGTCATAACTTTCTCTTTGAGCATCAAATTCAAATTTCATAAGAAGTTACAGAAAGAGGATAGACTTTAGTTTTCTGTGTATCGGTTTCAGCTCATAAGGTTAAAATAGTGACACGTGGTGATCCAGGTGGATATTGGTGGCCACCCGCCAAGTCCACTTGGACCCCAACCATTTTTTCTTTTAGCTTTTTAGTTTCCTTAATTGTAGCACAGTTTACTATTTCTAGCAGTGTTTCGGGTCTTGAACTTCTGGAGCCATTTTGAGGCCCTAAATGATGTTTTCTGGGAAACTTTGGAGCAACATGGGTCAATGGATTGATGTTGCTCTTCCCAAAGTTGTTTTTCTCAGATAGATCTTTCTAATGAGATATTGTGCACGCCAAACAGAGATCGTATGCCAAAGTTATGAGCCCAAGGAGTTGATGTACCAATTTACCCAAACGAGGCCCATAGTTTGGAATTTCATCTTCTAGGGTTAGGTTTTTGGACGTTTAGGGTTTTCCATTGTTTCTCAACAATAAATAGTCCTTCGAGCCTCATTGTTACACAGTTCAGAGGCATGTAGCCACCACATCTCTTCTCAGAGATAAGCTAACATCGCCCTAACTAGTTTATTTCCATTTCTGTTTGTAAGCATATTTCAGTATTTTACCGTAATGAAATGAAGTATTATTTCTGTTGCATCTCTATATGTATGGTTATATCTGTAATTTGTTGTGTTCCTATTTAAATCTGGATCAGTGGTATCAGAGTGGTCTTCTCTTTCTCTGTCTTTCTTTGCATGTCCCCAACGAGGTTGGGATATAAGGAGTTAGGGCTTGAATTGGTCGAACTTTTGCAAGACCAGCCTCACAAATCCAGACGGCCTTCCATGGCGGATGAAGAGAAAGATGGGGGGGCAGGAGATCCTATCAAAATCTTTCTCGAAGAGGCCCTCGAGTGACAAAGGAACGTGATGATGGACAAATTTTCCCATTTCCTTCAGCCGCTACCGAGGGGCGACACATCTACTTCCAGCAGCTACTCTGGAAATGCCACACCCTTTAAGGTACAAGTTAACGTTGACATTCCCATATTTGAGGGTCAGATAGATGTAGATGCTGTAGATAAATGGTTAAATCTGCTAGAAGGGTATTTTTCTATTCATGATTTTTCCGGTTAGTAAAAGATTACTTTTGCTCTTCTCAAATCCGCCCCCCACGTCAAGGACTGGTGGGAAACCTACTACAAGCAGAAGGATGAAAGTACGACCTCACTATTTTCAGCCACACCCACTTGGAATTCATTCCGAAATTCCATCAAGGAGTAGTACTACCCTGTCGGAAGCTATGAGGATCAATACATAAAGTGGACCATGCTGTGGCAGGGAAGGGACCAGGATGTGCCGGAGTTTACCAATATTTTCCATACCCTTTGTATAAAGTTGGGTATCAAGGATTCAGAGCATCATTTGGTACTCAAATAGCGTGGTTGCCTACATAGGTACATCTAGGATGAAATAGAATTCCTGAACATCTCCTCACTCAGTACGGCATACCGATATGCTGTCAAGATCGAGCAAAAGTTTAAATAGAAGAAGCGAGACTTTGGATCTGCGAATCTAAAGCAAGGGAAAGGTGCCCCCAAACCACAAAATAAAGGACAAATCCAAGGCAGCGTAGCCTAAGACAACCCACCAAATCTGCAAGCAAAGAACATCGCCATGAAGTCGAAAAAGGACACAGGAAAGTGGTGTGAGTTCCATAAGAGCTCCACTCACAATACAAGTGAGTGTCGAGCCAAGGAGTCACTCGTGGCCAAGCTAAAGGTTTCAGAATCAGATGCATGTTTCAACTCTGAGTCAGAACCCGACAAGGGGAATGACAAAGGGAAGCAGATTATTGATGCATAGCCGAACACCACCGTTGCCACCGAGAAGATCCAGAAGGAGGAACCCGAAGATCCAAAGGAGGAGGAGCGTCTCTTTCACTCCCAGATGTGGGTAAAGGGCTCCCCGCTATAGTTCATTGTTGAAATCAAGAGCGAAAAGGACCTCATTTCAGCAGAGGTCGTGAAGCGGTTGGGATTACCGACCACAGCACATCCACAACCGTACACCATCGGGTGGCTTCACGAAGGACGGGATCTTTGCGTGAGCCAGCAGTGTCACCTTCCATACAACATCAAGCCCTTCACGAATGAGGTATTGTGTGATGTTTCTACCCTTGATGTTTGTGATGTATTATTAGGACAACCATACTTGTGGAAGTGACATGTTGTGTATGAATCAAGGCCCCGTGTTGTTATTGTTACTTTGGGAAATAAGTTGTACAGGATACCAGAGGTAGCACCACCTACCATCATCTCTTTGGTTACTACAAAACAGTGGAGTAAGCTCATTTCCAAAACCGAGAAATTTTTTTTTATGATGATACGCCCTCAAGGAAAGAAGAAGAGGGTGGCCACGACCTCCAGACAAGGCCCCTCTGCATGACAACTGCATATGGACAAGGTCGTGGAGGAGTACAAGGACATCTTCACCTCGCCCACAAGGGTTCCTCTGCACTGTTAGGTCAAGCACTCCATCAATCTGACCCCAGGTGTGTTGCTGCCCAATGAACTAATCTATCGTTGCTCCGTTTTGGAGAACGATGAAATCAAGAGGCAGATTCAGCAACTGCTGCAGAAAGTTCACATCCGTCCAAATTCATCGCCCTGTGGCAGCCCGATTGTGTTGGTACAAAACAAGGATGGGGCTTGGAGACTTTGTATTAACTATCATGCGTTGAACAAGATCACTATCTGTAATAGGTACTCGATTCCATGGATTGATGACCTATTGAAGGGGGGGAAATATTTCAACAAGATCAATTTGAAGTCAGGATATCACCTGGTACCAATCAAAGCCTCCAATGTGTGGAATATTGCCTTCAAAGCCGAGGAGGTCCATATTGAATGGTTGGTTATGCCTTTCAGATTGACGAATGCTCCTGCAATCTTCATGAGGCTAATGGATGACATCTTGCAGCCATTCACCAACTCATTTGTAGTTGTATACTTGGATGACATCCTGATCTTCAGCTAGAGTTGGGAAGAGCACCTCCACCACATCCGACAGGTTCTCCAAACACTGCGACAACACAAGTTATGTGCCAATTTGGAGAAATGCACTTTTGGCATGGCCCAGGTTTAGTATCTGATAGACATTATTGATGAACAAGGGGTGCATGTGGATCCAGACAAGATCCAAGTCATTCAGGATTGGCCATCTCCAACCACTCTCACAGAGCTCCATAGCTTTCTAGGCCTTGCCAACTTCTATTGTAGGTTCGTGTTGGGATTTTCTCATATCACTTGGCCCTTGAGTCAAGTCACCAAGGGAGGACCGAAAGCAAAATTCTTTTGGTCTGAATCTCAACAAAAGGCATTCACAGAGTTGAATAATCATCTCTGCTCAGCACCAGTGCTCGCATTACCAACTTGCAACAACCATTTGAGGTAGAGAAAGATGCCTATGACTATGCTATTGGGGCAGTCCTTACTTAACACGGGAATCCAATGGCATATCATAGTGAGACACTTTCAGACACAATCTGAACGTATCCCACTTATAACAAAGAGATGTATTCCATTGTGCAGGCCTGCTGACAATGGAAGCATTACATTTTGGGGAAGGAAATGATCATCCACACAGACCATTGACCCCTGCAGTTCATATAGACCCAAGGGAAATTGTAGAATGATCACCATCAGAAGTGGTCCACATACCTGCAACAATTCCATTTGAATATCAAGTATAATAAGGGTAGCACCAATAATATTGCATATTGCCTCAATCAACCACTGATCATGGCATTAACCACCATGCTCAACTCTTATGGGCACGAGACTTCTAATTGGCCACTTCTCTACAAAAGCAACCTAGAATTCGGCCACACATACCAAACACTCTTGGAGGGTTAGCATGTTCTAGATTTTCACCTCCAGGATGCCCTGTTATGCCACCTGGGTCACCTTTGTGTTTCTTCAAGCAAGCATGCCAAGATGATTTGGGAAGCACATTATAATTAGGTTATTGGGCATTTCGGGGTCGAGAAAATGGTGGAAGTAGTGCATAAGTATTTCTATTAGTCGAATATTCGACAGGATGTCGGGAAGTACATCAGATCATGCATTGCCTGTGTCATTGCCAAACCAACCATCAAGAATCAAGGCCTTTATACCCCACTGCCTACCCCTAGTCGACCTTTGGAATCCATCTCCATGGATTACATGTCGGGCCTTCCTTCTACTAAGCATGGAATCGACTGTGTTTTTTTGGTCGTTGACAGGTTCTTGAAGATGGCTATTATGGCGGCCTGCAAGAAGAATATCACAGCAGAAGCCACTGCTAAACTCTTCTTTGAACGAGTGTGGGTACACTTTGGGATCCCACAGTCTATCATCTTATATCGAGACAACAGGTTCCTTAGTAACTTTTAGTCCAGTCTCTGGTTGATATTGGACACCAAACTCACTAAGTCCACAGCCTTCCATCCTCAAACTGATGGCCAAACAGAGGTTGTCAACAGGATGATCGTATACATTTTGCACATGTACAACTCAAAGCATCCACACACATGGGATGAGAGCCTCCCCTATGTTATGCACAGCTACAACCAATCTCTCCACAGCTCGACTGGCCATAGCCCTTTTTAGGTGGCCTTGGGATTCCAGCCACTATGTCCCATTGATGTGGCCATGCCATTTGCAGTTATTCATGCAGATTCAGCTCATGTCCAGTCTGAACTAGATAAGGCAAACAACTTCATTGATCACATCCAACATATTTTCTAGTAGGTCCATGACATTCTGGAGAAATCAAATGCCAAGTACAAGCAGCGACATGATCAACATCGGGTGCAACACAAGTTTCAGTTGGGTGACAAAGTTTGGTTGCATTTGAAAAAGGAACGCCTACCGGAGCCTATCAGAAACTCAGACCACTCTAATATGTCCTTACACCATTACCAACATTGTGGGAGACAATGCATTTGAGCTCAGCATTCCCCTATTCCTTGGCCTGCACCGAGTGTTCAATGCGGACCACCTTCGGCTAGACTTTCTACCATTACTAGACACATCCGATATTGCAGAACAACTCACACCCACAGAGTTAAATCCAAATTGCATGGAACAAGATGCAACTGATCGGATCATGGACACATAGATCAAGCACACTTGCCAGCAGAATATCCAACTGTATCTAGTTGTCAAATCAAGCCAACTCCTTCACCAGGGCAAGTGGCTCACTAGGGACCAAGTTCAGCAAAAGTTTTCTCATCTCATGGAGGAACTCAATGCAATGGGGACTATTTCTTCCTAAGGGGGGAGGAATGATCCAGGTGGATATTGGTGGTCACCCACCAAGTCCACTTTTATCCCCACCATTGTTTCTTTCAGCTTTTTAGTTTCCTTAATTGTAGCACAGTTTACTATTTTTAGTAGTGTTTCGGTTCCTAAACTTCTGGAACCGTTTTGAAGCCCTAAACAACTTTTTTGGGAAAATTGGGAGCAACATGGGGCCATAGGCTAATGTTTCTCTTCCCATAGTTTTAGTTCTCAGATAGATATTTCTAACGAGATATTGTGTGCATCAAATGGAGATTGTATGCCAAAGTTACAACACCGGGGAATTGATGTACCAATTTACACAAACGGGGCCAACAGTTTTGCATTTCATCTTCTTGGGTTAGGTTTTTGGATGTTTATGGTTTTCCATTGTTTCTCAGCAATAAATAGGCCATCGAGCCTCATTATAACACAGTTCAGAGGCATGTAGCCGCCACATCCCTTCTTAGAGATAAGCTACCATCGCACTAGCTAGTTTATTTCCATTTCTGTTTGTAAGCATATTTCAGTATTTTACAGTGATGAAATGAAGTATTATTTCTGTTGCATATCTATATGTATGGTTATATCTGTAATTTTTTGTGTTCGTGTTTAAATCCACATTAGTGGTATCAAAGCATTCTGCTCTTTCTCTATCTTTCTTTGCATGTCCCCAACGAGGTCGGGATATAAGGAGTTAGGGCTTGAACTGGTTGAACCGTTGCAAGACTAGCCTCGCAAATCCCGACGGCCTCTCATGGCATATGAAAAGGAAGATGAGGGGGTAGGAGATCCTATCAAAATCTTGCTCGAAGAGGCCCTCGAGCAACAAAGGAATGTGATGATGGACAACTTTGCCCAGATCCTTCAGCGGCTACCCAGGGGCGACACATCTACTTCCAACAGCTACTCTGGAAGTGCCACACCCTTTAAGGTAGAAGTTAACTTTGACATTCCCATATTTTAGGGTCAGATAGATGCAAACATCGTAGATAAATGGTTAAATCTGCTAGAAAGGTATTTTTGTGTTCATGATTTTTCCGACCGAGAAAAGATTACTTTCACTCTTCTCAAAGTCGCCCCCCACGTCAAGGACTGGTGGGAAACCTACTGCGAGCAGAAGGATGAAAGTACAACCTCACTGTTTTCATCCGCACCCACTTGGAATTCATTCCGGACTGCCATCAAGGAGCAGTACTACCCTATCGGAAGCTATGAGGATCAATACATAAAGTGGACCACGTTGCGGTAAGGAAGGTACCAAGATGTATCAGAGTTTACCAATATTTTCCATACCCTTTGCACAAATTTGGGTATTAAGGATTCGGAGCATCATTTGGTACTCAAATATTGCGACTGCCAAAACAGGTATAGCCAGGAAGAAATAGAATTCCTGAACATCTCCTCGCTCAGCACGGCATACCGATATGCCATCAAGATCGAGCAAAAGTTTAAATAGAAGAAGCAATACTTTGGATCTGTGAATCTGAAGCAAGGGAAAGGTGCTCCCAAACCACAGAACAAAGGACAAAGCCAGGGTGGGGTGGCCCAAGTAAACCCGCCAAAGCTACAAGCAAAGAACACTGTCGCGAAGCCGAAAAAAGACACACAAAAGTGGTGTGAGTTCTATAAGAGCTCCACTCACAACACAAGTGAGTGTCGGGCCAAGCAATTATTGGTGGATGAGCTAAAGGTTTCAGAATCAGATACATGTTCTGACTCTAAGTCAAAACCTGACAATGGGAATGACAAAGGGAAGCAGATTATCGATGCGGAGCCCAACACCACCATTTCCACCATGAAGATCCAGAAGGAGGAACCCAAAGATCCAGAGGAGTAGGAGCGAGACTTTGGATCTACAAATCTGAACCAAGGGAAAGATGCCCCCAAAACACAGAACAAAGGACAAAGCCAAGGCAGGGTGGCCAAGTAAACCTGTCAAAGCTGTAAACAAAGAACAACGTCGTGAAGCCAGAAAAGGACACGACAAAGTGGTGTGAGTTCCATAAGAGCTCCACTCACAACACAAGTAAGTGTCGGGCCAACCAGTTACTGGTGGCTGAGCTAAAGATTTCAGAATCAGATGCATGTTCCAACTGTGAGTGAGAACCCAACAAGGGAAATGAAAAAGGGAAGTAGATTATCAATGCGGAGCCCATTGCCACCACAAAGATCCACAAGGAGGAACCCGAAGATCCAGAGGAGGAGGAGCATCTCTTCCACTCCCAGATGTGGGTAAAGGTCTCCCCGCTATAGTTCATTGTCAACAACGGAGCCAAAAGAACCTCATTTTGGCAGAGGTCGTGAAGCGACTAGGCTTACCGACCATGGCACATCCACAACTGTACACCATTGGGTGGCTTGACCAAGTACGGGATCTTCACTTGAGCCAGCAGTGTCGCCTTCCATACAACATCAAGCCCTTCACGGATGATGTATTATGTGACGTTTATCCCCTTGATGTTTTTGATGTATTATTAGGGCAACCATAATTGTGGAAGTGACATGCTACGTATGAATCAAGGCCTCATATTGTTATTGTTACTTTGGGAAATAAGTTGTACAAGATACCGAAGGGAGCACCACCTGCCACCTCTTTGGTTACTGCAAAACAATGTAGTAAGCTCATTTCCAAAACCGAGAATTTTTTTTCCTGATGATATGCCCTCAAGGAAAGAATAAGACAGTGGCCATGACCTCCTCATAGGACCCCTCCACACGACAATTACAGATGGACAAGGTCGTGGACGATTATGAGGACACCTTCACCTCCCCTGCAAGGGTTCCTCTGTACTGTCAGGTCAAGCACTCCATCGATCTAACCCTAGGTGCATTGCTACCCAATGGACCAATCTATCGATGCTTCGTTTTGGAGAACGATGAAATCAAGAGGTAGATTCAGGAGCTGCTACAGAAAGGTCACCTTCGTCCGAATTCATCACCCTGTGGGAGCCCGATCGTGTTGGTACAAAAGAAGGATGGGACTTGGAGACTTTGTATTGACTATCGGATGCTGAACAAGATCACTATCTGTAATAGGTACTTGATCCCATGGATTGATGACCTCCTGGACCAACTGAAGGGGGGAAAATATTTCCGCAAGATAGATTTGAAGTCAGGATATCATCAGGTACCAATCGAACCCTCTGATGTGTGGAAGACCACCTTCAAAGCCAAGGAGGGCCTTTTCGAATGGTTGGTTATGCCTTGCGGAGTGACGAATGCTCCTGCAACCTTCATGAGGCTAATGGATGACATCTTGCAGCCATTCACCAACTCATTTGTAGTGGTATACTTGGATGACATCCGGATCTTCAGCCAAAGTTTGGAAGAGCACCTCCACCACATCCGACAGGTTCTCCACACACTGCAGCAACACAAGTTATGTGCCAATTTGGAGAAATTCACTTTTGGCATGACCCAAGTTCAGTATCTGGGATACATTATTGATGAACAGGGGGTGCATGTAGATCTAACCAAGATCCAAGTCATTTGGGATTGGCCATCTCCAACCACTTTGACATAGCTTCGTAGCTTTCTAGGTCTTTCCAACTTCTACCGCAAGTTCGTGTTGGGATTTTCTCATGTCACTTGGCCCTTGAGTCAAGTCACCAAGGGAGGAGTGAAAGCAAAATTCTTTTGGTCTGAATCTTAACAGAAGGCATTCATAGAGTTGAAATATCACCTTTGCTCAGCATCAGTGTTCATATTACCAACTTGCAACAACCATTTTAGGTCGAGACAGATGCCTCTGATTATGCTATTGGGGCAGTCCTTACTCAACACGAGCATCCAGTGGCATATCACAGTGAGACACTTTTAGACACTATCTGAAAGTATCCCACTTATGACAAAGATATGTATTGCATTGTGCAGGCTTGTCGACAATAGAAGCATTACATTTTGGGGAAGGAAACGATCATCCACACAGATCACCAGCCCCTGTAGTTCATACAGACCCAAGGGAAATTGTAGAATGATCGCCATCAAAAGTGGTCCACATACCTGCAACAGTTCCATTTGAATATCAAGTATAAGAAGGGTAGCACCAATAGTGTTGCAGATTGCCTCATTTGACCTCCGATCATGGTGTTAACCATCGTGCTGAACTCTTGTGGGAACGAGACTTCTGATTAGCCAATTCTCTATAAAAGCAACCCAGAATTTGGCCACACATACCAGACACACTTGGAGGGTTAGCATGTTCCATATTTTCACCTCTAGGATGCTCTGTTATGCCACTTGGGTCACCTTTTTGTTCCTTCAAGAGAGCATGCCAAGATGATTTTGGAAGCACACTACAGTCGAGCTGTTGGGCATTTTGGGGTCGATAAAATGGTGGAAGTATTGCAGAAGTATTTATGTTGGTCGAATCTTTGATAGGATGTCGGGAAGTACATCAAATCATGCACTACCTGTGCCATTGCAAAACCGACCATCAAGATGCAAGGTCTCTATGCCTCGTTGCCTACCCCTAGTCGACCTTGGGAATCCATCTCCATGTATTACATGTTTGGCCTTCCTTCTACTAATCATGGAAATGACTATGTTTTTTTGGTTGTCGACAGGTTCTCGAAGATGGCCATTATAGCGTCCTGCAAGAAGAATATCACAGTAGAATCCATTGCTAAACTCTTCTTTGAATGAGTGTGGGTACAATTTGGGATCCCACAGTCTATCATCTCAGATCGAGATAGCAGGTTCCCCAGTACATTTTGTTCCAGTCTCTAGTTAATGCTAGACACCAAACTCACTAAGTCCATAGCCTTCCATCCTCAAACTGATGGCCAGATAGAGGTTGTCAACAGGATGATTGTACACATTCTACGCATGTACAACTCAAAACATCCACACACATGGTATGATTGCCTCCCCTATGTTCAACACAACTACAACCGGGCTCTCCACAACTCGACTAGCCACAACCCTTTTCAAGTGGGCTTGGGATTCTAGCCACTATGACCCATTGATGTGGCCATGCCATTTGTAGCTACTCATGCAAATTCAGCTCATGTCCAATCTGAAACAGATAAGGAAAACAACTTCATTGAGCACATCCAACATATTCACCAACAAGTCCACAACATTCTAGAGAAATCAAATGCCAAGTACAAGCAACGACATGATCAACATCGGGTGCCACACAAGTTTCAGGTGGGTGACAAAGTCTTGTTGCATTTGCAAAAGGAACACCTTACTGGAGCCTATTGGAAACTCAGACCACTCTAATATGGTCCTTAAACCATTACCAAGGTTGTGGGAGACAATGCATTTGAGCTCAACATTCCCCATTCGTTGGCTTGCACCGAGTGTTCAATGTGGACCGCCTTCAGCTAGACTTTCCACCATTACTAGACACATCTGACATTGCAGAACAGCTCACACCCACAGAGTTAAATCCAGATTGGATGGAACAAGCTGAAACTGATTGGATCAAGGACACACAGATCAAGCACACTTGCCAGCAGAATATCCAACTGTATCGAGTTGTTAAAGTATGCCAACTCCTTCACCAGGGCAAGTGGCTCACCAGGGACCAAGTTCAGCAGAAGTTTCCTCATCTCATCGAGGAACTCAACGCAATGGGGACCATTTCTTCCTAAGGGGGGAGGAATGATCTAGGTGGATATTGGTGGCCACCTTCCAAGTCCACTTGGACCCCCACCATTGTTTATTTTAGCTTTTTAGTTTCCTTAATTGTAACACAATTTACTATTTTTAGCAGTGTTTCAGGTCCTAAACTTCTAGAGCCATTTTGAGGCCCTAAACGACTTTTTTGGGAAAACTGAGAGCAACATGGGGCCATCAGCTTACTTTTCTCTTCTCATAATTGTAGCTCTCAGATAGATCTTTCTAACGAGATATTGTGTGCGTCAAACGGAGATCATATGCCAAAGTTACAACCTTGGGGAGTTGATGTACCAGTTTATCCAAACAAGGCCCACAGTTTGGTGTTTCATCTTCTAGGGTCAGGTTTTTGGATGTTTAGGATTTTCCATTATTTCTCAACAATAAATAGGCCTTCGAACCTCATTGTAACACAGTTTAGAGGCATGTAGCCGCCACATCTCTTCTCAGAGATAAGCTACCATTGCCCTAGCTAGTTTATTTCCATTTCTGTTTGTAAGCGTACTTCACTATTTTACAGTAATGAAATGAAGTATTATTTCTGTTGCATCTCTATATGTATGGTTATATCTGTAATATTTTTTGTTCCTGTTTAAATCTGGATCATGTAGCACTTCGTACAAGTTGGATCTACTGAACTAGTCTATAATCAGGTCATCCTGGGAGATTTGACCTAACTCTTCCTTGTAGAATCCAATCTTGATCAGACTTGCAAGGTTAGAAAGAGGACTCAGAGGGCTACTGCAGGACGCAATTTAAGAACTTGGAGATCTGAAATTACAAAGTTACAATCGTTTCAAGATCGAGCTCCTAAAATCAAGGATATATGAGGAAGTTTGATGGCAACGATCCGGTAAATTGGATACTACAGATGGAGCAATATTTTGATCTACATGAGGTGAAACTGTTACAAAAGGTACGTATTGCATCTTCATATTTAGAACCAGATCAATTTTTATGGTATAAAGGGCTTTGTTCTTGTAAACCACTTGTTACGTGGTCAATTTTCACGGAGGAAATGATGGCACATTATGAGGATACAAAGAGCAACACCTTCTTTAGAAAATTGATAAATATCAAACAAAAGTGTTCAATGGTAGAGCACATTGAGGAATTTCAAAAATTGAATATAAGGGAAAATTATATTCCAGAGAAGCAAAGGATTGATGTCTCCATAGGGACTCTAAAGGATAACATTCAACATGAGGTTTGTCTTTGGGAACCTGATTCATTGGAGAAGGCATTTAGGTTGGCAAGAAAAGTGGAAAGAAAAATTATGGCAACAAGGAAGTCTACCCCTCACAACTATAAAGATGGAATTGTTGTTTCTCCTAGCCTTCCACAACCTACAAGGTTGACGCCACAACGCTTGGAAGAAAAAAGAGCAAAAGGGCTTTGTTACAATTGTGATAACAAATACATTAAATGTCATAAGTGTGATGAGAAGAAATTATTTTACATAGATTATGAAGAGGAGGAAGAAAAGGATCAAGAAACATCACAAGAATAGGATATACACCAAGAACCAACCCCAGAGAAAGAAGAAATGAATCCGACCATATCTTGTAAAGAATTGGCAAGAATTACCACTCCTCAACTCTCAAGATAGAAGGACATATCAAGAAGAAAAAGGTTCAAGAAGTGAAAGATCGCATCAAGAAAGAAGAAATGAATCTGACCATATCTTATAATGCATTGGCCAGAATTACCACTCCTCAAACTATCAAGAAGAAAAATGTTCAAGAAGTGAAAGAACACATCGAGCATCAAGAAATGAATCTGATCATATCTTGTAATGCATTGGAAGAAATTGCCACTCCTCAAACTCTCAAGATAGAAGGACATATCAAGAAGAAAAATATTCAATCAGTGAAAGATCACATCGAGCATCAACAACAAGTTCTCAAACTTTTAAAGGATAACGCCACTTTGGTGCGGAATCGAATGAAACAACAGGGAGATCAACATCTCAAGTAAGCTATTAATGAGAAGGAAATGTTGGCAATACTACATGCACTTAAGAAATGGTGACCTTACCTAATCAGAAGACACTTCAAGGTAAAAATGGATCATGATAGTCTTAAATACTTTTTAGAACAAAGATTATCTTTAGAAGAACAGAAAAAAATAGGTCACAAGTATGTTGGGTTATGACTTTGAAATCATCTACAAAAAAGGGAAGCAAAATGTTGTTGCAGATGCACTCTCAAGAAAGGATGAGGATGTGGAAACACTGTTTTGTGCTATTTCTATTATCCAACTAGATTGGATAAACGAAGAAAGGGATGAATGGAAGAAGGAAGAATAAGTGTGGCCACTCATTCAAAATTTGTAGAAGATCCTAGTTCAAATAATATTGCCAAAACTGGACGAGGAAGGAAAATCATATTGGAACCTGGAGCAGTCACAAAAACAAGAACCTGACAACTACGAAATTGATCAATTTCAGAGTATCTCATCAAGTGGAAGAACTTACTCACCGAAGATTCCACATGGGAGGACAAGAATTTTATACAGAAGCATCAAGAACTAATCAAAGTTGTGCCCCATAGAAGCCCACTATTGTTATTATTGTGCCCTTACATTATTATTGTTAGGTCTGCTCTGATTATATTATGACCCCTTAGACTCCTATATATAGAAAGGAGGTCTTGTTATTTGTATCATCCAAAAATTGTTCATTTGTGTAATGTAAAGGAGGTTACCCCCTCGAAGAGGCTTATTTTGAATGTGTTTATCTATCTTTTCTATTTTTTTGCGAGTTGGTTTCATAACAAACATATATAAAAGTGAAGAATATCCCCTGACATGCTAAACTAGTGAAAAAAATCTCTCACTACCATATTTCCAATCTACTATGATAGAAATACTACTAAATTATTCATCTAAATATGTTCCATAATAGAAAAAAATGATATGAACACAACCATTGATTTACTCATATAATTGAAAAAATCATCACTTGCGTACTCTTTTAAAGGATGAGAGTGGGGAGATATATCCCTACCATATTATCCATCTACTAGGAGAGTAGTAATGTACTTTCTATTTGAAGAGATGTTATATGAAACATCCTATAATAGAGGATGTAATAGTACCCACCTCAAATAAAATCAACAATAAATGATGGGAGAGTGATACGATCTAGCTCCATATATCTAAATGACCTTGAGGATGACCAAGCTCAAATACAATATGTGTGTTGTTTCATGGATACCCAATAGAGACCCATTTTAGAGGGTGAATCTCATAAAAGGATTGAATATAATAAGATATTGAGTTTATAATCACCTAGTTCCTTATAAAAATCAGTCATGATGAAAATAAATAAAGAAAAATACAAACAATTGTGATATAGGTGAGAGTTGGTGTGTAGATAAGAAACTATAAGTATGGTCAACTGTAACTGAAATAAAAAATGAATGGGTTAATGAATAATTGTCTTGACATTGGTTATCCAACTCTATGCTTGAAATTATTTATAAAGATGCATGAAACATTAGGAATAAGTAGTATTATCTATAACATCCCCTCCATAATATTGAAAATGGGGTATCTAAAAATAGATCCTCCTTAAAACAACGTAGTATCAACCGTCAAAATGATTCCAAAAGAAAGCAATGGGGGTTTTGGGAAACCACAACACAAGCCCTCTATAGGAGTCTTTAACATTGGAGTTTAATATGGGAATCATTATTAGGTCTTAGGCATCATGATTAGGTCTTGGCTCTATGTCCATAGTCAAGGGATGGAAATAATAACTTCTATCACTAAACCTTCCCTCTTATTATCAATCATAATGGACAAGTCCTTAAACATCAAAATATAATCTCTATTAATTAAAAAATCACCTTTGAGGATACTTTGGGCACTATGGTTACATTATGTATGCATTAGGAATATGTCTAGAGGTATCTCCAAGGTTACAGGAGGAGAATAATGAGCCTTCTACTCAAAATGAAGCCTTTGAAGCTCAATTTCAATAAATAATTCTTACTACCCATAAAGCTTCTATGGATTAGTGTTGAATTCATGTTTGAGTGACCACTTAGGATCCCTATATTGAATTTCTAACACATCGTAAGGATAGATTTACAATTATTAAACCAAAAACCATGCTATAAATGAGATTTTATCTTGATCTCGCATTATGAATCATTCTTTTATCCATATTTAGGCTTCATTAGCATCTATGTGGGATATAGGTGTTATGAGTAGGTATTGTGCACTATAAATGGTTTTAGAGATCTAGACATGGTCATGATGGAAAAGGGGGGTTTTCCTTAAATGAGGGTTTTCAAACTAACTCTAGAATTATAGTTAGAAAAGGAAAATATTATTCCTAAAGTGATATATGCAACTTATTTACTTAATTTCCATGAAGGGAACCCATAATAGAAAACATAATCTCTTTCCATGGAGTATTTAGAATCAAAATTGGATATGGATACCATTAACATATTTTTCATGATGAGTATGGGTTGTAGGGCCTTGAACATGGTCAAAAAATGAAAACAAATTCCTTAAGATATTATTGAATCTTCTCAAGTTCAACCTTAAACAAATAGTCATCATCCTTTGTAAGGATTCTTTGTAATCCTTCAAGTGGTACACTAGTGTCGTCAATAGTTATTGTGCAGTCAAAATGGGTTTAGATTATGCCACATGTTTAAGGGGTAAACAGGGGCTTTAGGTAGTAATTGAACATTCTCAAGGTAAATCACAATGAACAAGGCCTAGACACCATGACAAAATCCCTCAATAGGGGTCCTTTTCCTAAGATTTAGATACCAATGCCATTAATATCTATCATGCATTATGGATGTATCTCATGGCCTTGACCATATCCATGGTATGGAAACAACATAATTAGGTCCTTGATATTAGCTAAGGGAGGGAAAGGAGAGGCCATGGACCTAAACATAGCTTCTCGTGTTTAAGTTCCATGGACATACCTGTGAAAACCACATAAGAACATGGAAGGTTTGTGGGGCCTTGATCATTATAAAGGAAAAAAATTATGTGAGGATCTTACTAAATCTTCTTCGAATCAAGATCCTTAACAAGTACACAAACCAAGACATTCTAAATTACAAGTGATATTTAGCCTTCAGGTATGAGTAGGTTTTCAAAACTGGAAATGATTCTCAATGAATAAATATGGTCATGGAAACAATGACCTTAATCCTTATCAAAATTTCTCAAATTATCATAAAAAACCTACAAGTTATAATATAATCCATATCTAGGGATTCCTTAAATCCAAGTTGAATACAAGATTTGTTATAAGGTCTTGAGCATAATAAATGTGTCTCGACACCATTGTCATAATAAGAAGAGGAAATAAAGACTCTATGGACGTAAAAAAATTCTTCTTAGGTTGAAGTCCCATGTTTAAGGTCTTAAAGCTCCATAAATGACATTCATTAGCTAGATATCACTTTCAAGGGTGCTACAGATACCATAGTTAAGTTAATAGTGCATTAAGAATCTATCTAAAAGTCTATCAAAAGGACATTAAAGGATAATAGTGGGACTTGTGCCCTAAATCACCATGAAAGACACCCATTTTCCATAAAAATTATATGTATATGATATTGATTACATGCTCAAACAATCACATGAGACCCTTGTGCAATATCTCTAGCCTCTTTGAGGGATACAAGCATCATGATTAAGAAAGAACACATGTCATGTATGAGAATATGTGAAGCCATGTCAACATTCTTCAACATTCAAGTGGGTATTGATGCTATGAGTAGGTTTCATACATTGGAAATGGTCTTTAGGGTATGAACATGACTGCAAAAAAATAAGGGATTGTAGCACTAACTAAAAGTATTCTAGAGCTTTAACATTATGCTTAGGGGAGGAAGGGACTTGATCCTAAGGGATGGATCCACTTATTGGTTTCAATCAGCATGAAGGGCATCTTCAAACCACTACAAAAACAATCTCATGGGGTTATTTTTTATCAGGGTTGGATATGGATGTCATTAAAAGCTCTAAGAATGGATTATAAGGCATTAGACATGGTCAGTGAAGGGAAAAAAATTCCTTGGGATATTGTTGAATCATTTTTTGCTCAAGAGCCTTCAGCGAGTCCTTGTACCATCAAATGGGTCCTTTGTGTGAGATATGGGATATGGTTTGCAATAATTAATTTGGGAATTATTAATTGGTAGGTTCCTAAACCATGGTTGAAAACGGAAAAAATGTCCTCACACAAGAAAATCAACATTCTAGGCCTCAAACACTATCAAGAATGCCCACAATTATGGCATATCCCCTTTCTATGGGACTTTTGATCCGTAGTAGTACTCTATGTCACATTAGGTGGTTTTGTACAAAGAGGGTGGACCTAGTAGTAATATGAAGATTTGCAAATTTATTAATATAAGTTATAAAATATATATGGATTTAATATCTACATGTTCTTATAAATTCAAAAGAAATGGTAAGAGTTAAGTGTTGGATGAGTTAGTTACTTTGGTTTTAGCTTTAGAATGATAAATCTAATATTTTGGGTTTCATAAATAAAAACACATTTAATTTCCCAACTCCCTCATCATATGTTTATGTTTCACCATGCTTTCAAATATGGTTCACATATTCATTATTAATGAAACTACAAATATCTATATGTGAATTTTAAATATATATTTTTTAAGAAAAACAATATTATTTTCTATTTTTATTGGTTTTTATTAGTATAAATATCATCATTCTAAATTCATAAGTCTTTTATTTCTACTATAACTTGTTATTTCCTTTCCCATCTAAAAACACAAATTATATTATTAAAACCTTAGGTAAAATAGATTAGTAATATTAAAACCTTCATATATTTTTAAAAAATGTAAACTTAATATCTGCAAGTATAGGCTTATACACTTAGGTAAAATAGATTAATCACGTTAAAACCTTCATATATTTTTTAAAAATATAAAATTAATATTGAAAAAAATAAAACAACAATGATTTATTTTAGATTGGACAAATTCATTTTAAGAAATTTTATCTTTAATATCTTATTAAAAACATATATATTATATATTTTTGTGAAAATATAAATATTAATATTAAAAGAACATAAATCTGCAACTGTAAATTATATCAATTTCTAAAATTATTCTATTTTTTATTTTGCAATGATAAAAAAATCTTGAATACATGTTCGTAATCATCATTTACCATTTCGCATTCCATCACCATTTACTTTCTCATACCATTTTGTTAACGTGATGAAATATAAAATTCTATTTAAAAACCAGTTTAAAACATAAATATAAACAATATTATTCAAAAATTCAAGTTTAATGTTTTTTAAATATCCTTATAATAAAACATTATTTTAGTCCTATTTAAAAGGAGTTATAAAATAATAAGATGATACATATACCAGCTCTACACGAACTCCACTTCTTCGTTTTATCAAATTAAATATTTCATTTTCTACATGTAAATGATAGATAATAAATAAACTAAAACAATGCAAATGATAGATAATAAATAAACTAAAACATTGCAGAGCAGGCGAGCAGTTGATTATCGAAATAAATGATAAATTTCACTTAAACAACTACGAGAGCTTAGAGCAATATGTTCGAAAGATTCTAACCAGTGAGATAAATAATTTATTTGGCCGCGGTAGTTAATGGATAACTAAATTTAAACAAATAATGGACGTTATATGAATCTGTTTAAAAGATTCCATTAAGTAAGATCGATAAAATCATTTGGCCGTTGGAGTTAATTGAAATCTAACCTAAAAGATAGTAATAAAAAAAATACATCTAGTTTTATACAGAGAGATTACTGTAAGCGCCTATGTATTCTCTACCTATACTTACCTGAGAAGCGGAGCCGTATATACAATTATCTTTCTCTCGGATCTCACCAACATTATAATTTCCTCACAACCGGTGAAATCTGCACAGAGCTTTGCGGATCATAATATGATAAACAGATCTGTGAGGAAATATGAGGAAACAAAACCAACTTTTGGTCCGTAGAAATAGAGCATGGGGCACCAAAGAGAATATGAACGGGGAGCCGTTGCATAAGCCAGCAACGTTCCTTATTCCTCCAAGTTGCCATTTATTCCTCCGCGTTTCAACCTGCAGACGTTTGAGAATGTAAACCGTCATTCGTTCCATAAGCAAAGTTTAACAGATCTGTGACGATTTCGTATTACAAATTCATTTATGGAACATATTTGGGACGCTCAGGGTGATATTTGGGACGTATCTCAGTTCAGGAGTCACTATTTAGATCGGGATCAGTCACCCTTTATTTCTCACATTCCTGAAATGTTTACGGCTGAGGAGAACAATAAACTGGGTTGTCCATCACTAAAGAAGAACCGATGGAAACGATGCGGGGTAGTGCTAAGGATAAGAGCCCCTGTCCGGACGGTTGGGGATTGAAATTTTTATCCATTTTTCAGAACTGATGATTCCAGATCTCTTGGCGGCTGCTGAAGAATCTCGGATTAATGGGTATATTCAGAGGTAATCAATGGCATTTTTATTGCTCTCATACCTAAGAAGAAAAATGTCCAATCCTTTGCCGACTTCATGCCGTGGATTTCCCTTTGCAACACAGTTTATAAATTGATCTCTAAGCTGATCACACGAGGTTGAAACCGATTATGTCTGAGGAACAGTTTGGGTTTATTGAGGGCAGACAGAGTCAAAACGCCATAGGTATTACTCAGAAGATTCTGATTCTGCCCTCAATTAAAACCAAGAAACTAAAGTCTTGCCTTCTCAAGGTGGATTTGACCGAGGCATATGACTACATAGATTGGGAATTTCTTCAACTGATCTCAATTAAAACCAAGAAACTAAAGTCTTACCTTCTCAAGGTGGATTTGACCGAGGCATATGACTACATAGATTGGGAATTTCTTCAACTGATCTTGATCAAAGCAGGTATGTCCCCAACGACCAGTTGCTGGATTATGGCCTGCATCAAGACTACTAATTTCGCTGTTATCATAAATGATTTTCCTTCCCATTTCTTCTCGCCAAACAGGGGATTGAGACAGGGCTGTGCACTTTAGCCTATGTTGTTCCTTTTGGTTATTGACAGTTTGTTGTTCCTTTTGGTTATTGACAATCTGAGCACGAAAGTAAGAGATGCTAGAGTTCAAGGTATCATTTATGGGATTAGACTATCTCTACTAATTGTCATTATTCACTACTCAGGTGATGTTCGTTGATGACCTCCTATTCGGAGAGCAAGCTACCATTACTGAATGGACAATATTATATAGCATTATTAAATTATTATGAATGGAATGGATTATGTTTTTATACATAATGGTATTGCAGGGTTCGAGATTAAGGGCAATAGTCTATTCTTTGGAGTTGAATACAGACACATTGATGTTGGTATCATATACTTGGGCATCAATCTGAAGCCAAACAATTGCTGTAACAAGGATTGGGATTGATGGACTGGATTATGTTCTTATACATAATGGTATTGCAGGGTTTGAGATTAAGGGCATTAGTCTACTCTTTGGAGTTGAATATAGACACATTGATGTTGGTATCACATAACTGGGCATCAACCTGAAACCAAACAATTACTGTAACAAGGATTGGGATTGGCTGTAGAGAGGTTTCATAAGAAACTAGACTGCTGGAAACACCAACGGTTGACAATGGGGAGATGATCATGTTAAAAGCACTATTTCAAAATATAGTGATATATTGGATGCATCTTTTTCTACTTCCTAAGGAAGTTATTAAAAGGATTCAATCAATCATAGGACGCTTTATTTGGGTCGGGGCACTACTTTCTGGGAATGTTCACTTGATAAAATGGTCCCTCGTTGCTAGACCTATTGAAGAAGGTGGATGGGGTATCATTAATCCCAGTGCATTCAACATGACATTGATCATTACAAACATGTGGAAGGCAGGTTTGGGAATATGGTTTCATATTATTAAGGATAAGTATATGTTTGGGAATATGGCCTCATATTATTAAGGATAAGTATATGCTTGGGAAAACCTTCACAACATAGATCACTGGAGGGGCTAAGGTGAAATCTATTTCATCATACATCTGGAGAAGTATGATGAAAAATATTCACTAGTGGCTCATGGGGTTTGTTCTGTGGGAGTTAAGAGATGGATCCAAGATCAAGATTTGATTGGATGCAATCAAAGGTAGGGTGGGAAACCACTCTTTATCATTTCAAATCTTTAATTTCCTTCATGATAAAAAGATTATTTGCCTTAAACATATGTTCTATCATAATGAACTTGGTATTGACCCAAAAACATGGGCTCGAGCTGGGGATATACAGATGATTAGGGATTATGTATGTGAATGGAAAGTATATATTGCAAATTTCATAAATGCAGGTATATCACTTAATGATCAAGAGAACCAAATGACATTGAGGTATCCTAAAAAAAGGGCTTCTGATGGATAAGGACATATATAATGAAATGCAAAAGAAAGAGGAAGGCTTTTGATGCATAAGGACATATATAACGAAATGCAAAAGAAAGAGGAAGGATATGAGGTTCCAACCTGGGTTCACGCCATCTGGAAAGAAAACTACCTAACAAGATTAATTTTTTTACCTTGTGAGTTATCCTAGACAGAACATTGACTTGGAACAATCTACACCGCAGAGAGTACTCAAGCCCGGGAATCTGTCTTCTATGTAAGAAAATCTCAGAAGATAATGCTCATCTATTTCTTCATTGCCCTTATGCGAAAGAACTTTGGGAAGGGGTCATGGACATTTTCGGCATTGAACCTCTACAACATCATACATCATTGAAGTATTGTTTGAGAATTTGGTTCAAAACACTTGATAGCTATAAATTTTTCCCTTTATATCTTATATGGTCCATCACGAAATGCACTTATTTTTTATGATAAGCATCAGTTGTGAGGGAGGATATCATTAAAACGGTTGCATATTTCAATGAATATGGACCATCCAAGAATAACATCAAACTTATTCAAAATGCAGAGATATTTGCCAAACATATCTGGTGGTCTCAAGAAGAAAATATGGATGTTGTGCCTACATAGTTATAGAATGGGGAAATTCTTTCACTTCTAGTGGGAAAGGGGTAAAGCACAAATAGAAAAGCAGAGATTATTGCACTATGGAGGAGTATTGGTCGCGGCAAAATGGCTAGGGTTGGATTGCATACAGATCTATGGTGATAAAAAGGGAACCATAGACTCTGTGAAAGAATATAATAGATTCAATCTACCCATATTAACCAATTGAATGAAATGCATCAGGACTTTGGTAAGCATATATCATCATATCGCATATATCATCATATCAATTTTGATCACATTTTCAGGGAACAAAAATAGACAGCAGACTTATTATCAAAAAAATATTGATAAAGAACCCAGTAAAATTTTATTTTCTAAATATAAACAAAAAAAAAATATTACAAATGCTGGCAGCATAAATTTTTCATAAAAGTATGTAGTTTATTTTAGTTAAGGTAAGGAATTACATAACAATTGATTGAGGAGATCACTCCTATCATATTGTATTTTTGGACAGTGGATGAAAGCAGGTAAGATCCATAAGAAAACTCGCATCAAAAGTATTGTATTTCTGGAAAAAGGTTTGAATACCGACAAATTGAAAAACTATGTAAAATGTATTGTATATTTTATTAATATAAATCAGAAGAAAAAAAAATAAGCACTAGATCAATCATATTAAAACATGTCATGATTCTCGACAGCCATGAAACTATAATACAACATGAACTATGAAATTATCATGGAATAATTGTTGATTATCATTGACTCCTAAAATTGTAAAAACTAACAATAATTCCAGTCTGAAAAACTAACGTTAATTCCGGTCTGTACCACAGTATATTAGACTCTGTGGAGAGCCACATATATGTATCCGGAGCAAACAAAGCTTTACAATGAAAAATCTGGATCTAAGGCATTATATATTTCGCGTCAACCAAAAACGAAAACCTGAGGAATCATGTATTTCCCATCAACCAAAAATGAAACCCTGGGTAATCCATTGTTCTCATCTATGCTAATGCTTTCGCAACGACTTCAAAATAAAATTGAAATGTGTTTCCACCAAAAAGACGCTGGTTGTTCAGAATTCCGCTCTAAATGCTTCCATCCAGATACATTTGTATACGCAATTACGAATGCGTCCACGATGAACATCCAATCCTAGAAAGATATAAAAAAGTGTTTTAATAATTCCGAAAATAAGTTTAGTGGTGAACAAAAAGTGATTAACATTTGATTTAAACCCTATTAGAATTTAGAAATCTTATCGTCATTAATTATCGTTGCTTTGGAGAACTGGCTTTAGACTGAAGTCTTCCACTGATCTGAATTACTTATGTTAAACCATCATGCTCCCACATATGATGTATGACTAGCTTTCCATTTACCAATTACATGAACTCAGATATATGTTCTATCAGAAGCAAGACATGTTGGAAATGATCACACCCACTGCATGAAACAACTCATAACAGCCATTCTTTGAAGTACAAGAACAAGTCGAAAACTAGATTTTTCCTTGCACGGAGAAGATGTTCCCTTTAATGTCGAGAGCATACAACCGTCGGGGCACGGAGCCACTTTCCTCTGCAAACCGTGCATATACCCAACAACGTTCAGTTTCACGCATCACGGGTACAAAATCTTTTTTCGTGACCTTTGTTGGTGTCGGGAAACTCTGGGAACTAGATGCAACATCCCCAGAATGCCAGTGATTTTGTTCTTTCCAGTCTTTCGCTGAACATCTCCTTCACTGGGAACGTTATCATCGTCACGGATTTCAGATGCTTTCTTCTTCTTAGTGTCCAAAAAAAAAATCACAAATTGCACTTTGTAGCAAGGCCTGCTAAAAAACTGATTACCTCGAGCTTGTTCTCAACTCTATCTTATTAAAAAAGAAGTTAATTCATCCAAAACGGATTTACAATACATTAAAAATGCTCGATCTTGTAAACGTTTCTTTCCGCTGGTCACAAGCACCAAACATTGGTGAGCATTGTCATAAACGCTTAGCAGCACCGTTTTATGGGCTGCTCCAAATGAGGGAAGGGATATGATCTTGCCTTACTATGTATTATTAATTTTCTTTTGAAAATCTTGGGAAAAATTCTTGTACTTCCATCGTTTGTATTTTCTCGAAGGCTTTATGGCCTATTTGCTATTTGCTGCAACATAAGGCATTATTTACCGAGTGATCTAATTATCAGTTTTTTTTAGCTTTTGGTGGGTATCCAAGTTATCTAATTATCAATAATTTTTTGAGCTTTTGAGTGATCTAATTATCCATTTTTTTTTTGAGTTTTTGGTGGGTATCCAACTTATCTAATTATCAATAATTTTTTGAGCTTTTGAGTGTTTTAATTTTTTTGAGTTTTTGGTGGATATCCAAGTTATCTGATTATCAATAATTTTTTGAGCTTTTGAGTTATCTAATTATCGGTTTTTTTTTGAGCTTTTGGTGGGTATCCAAGTTATCTAATTATCAATAATTTTTTAAGCTTTTGAGTGATCTAATTATCCATCTTTTTTTGACCTTTTGGTGGGTATCCAAGTTATCTAATTATCAATAATTTTTTGAGCTTTTGAGTGATCTAATTATCAGTCTTTTTTTTTGAGCTTTTGGTGGGTATCCAAGTTATCTAATTATCAATAATTTTTTGAGCTTTTGAGTTGTTAGAACTTTGGACACCACATATCTCCACAATGGTATGATATTGTCCACTTTGGGCCTAAGCCCTCATGGATTTGCTTTTGGACTTACCCCAAAAGGCCTCATACCAATGGAGATATTTGTCCATCCTTATATACCCATGATCCTCCCCACTTCTAGTCAATGTGGGACTATTTGGTCGTATACCCAACAATCCTCCCCTCGAACAAAGGACCATCGAGCCTCCCCTCAAACGATTATCCATCCGTCCACTCTCTACCAACCAGGATTCTCTGCTCCAATGCGTTGGAAGCACACGCCTTACATGGAGCACCACCTACCTCGAGAGCTTGCTCTATCCCAGGTCAACTCCTCTTCACCGTGTTGGGGCCAGGACACGTCCATGAAGAATCCGGAGCACACCGCCTGTCTAACCGAGCTCATCCACGGATCCCATCGTGATATTACCGGGGCCCACCACCTTCGTTCAACATTCCGAGGATTCATCCACTTTGGCTAACTTCGGGGCATGGCTCTGATACCACTTGTTAGAACTTTGGACACCACATATCTCCACAATGGTATGATATTGTCCACTTTGGGCCTAAGCCCTCATGGATTTGCTTTTGGACTTACCCCAAAAGGCCTCATACCAATGGAGATATTTGTCCATCCTTATATACCCATGATCCTCCCCACTTCTAGTCAATGTGGGACTATTTGGTCGTATACCCAACATGAGTGATCTAATTATCAATCTTTTTTTGAGCTTTTGGTGGGTATCCAAGTTATCTAATTATCAATAATTTTTTGAGCTTTTGGTGGGCATGGAGGGAAAAAAAAAAAAAAAAAATTGTTTGGTGAAACTTTTTATTTTTGTTGTTTAAATTAACAGCATATATGAATTGAGCAGACTGAAAAAACCTTGGGCACTAGATTGAGGAGAGTTCACAACTCAAACTTGTGATTTCAAAAAATCATGTGGGATTATGAGAAACCCTCCAAAAATTCTAATAGATTCTCTCCCACATTTTGTTGTATTAGATAAATGTTAGAAGTATTCATTTGTTATTTAACAATTTACATGGTAATTTTATAATTGTGTTAGGTTTATGTGAAAAGGTTAAAATAAATTGAGACATGCAAACTAGTTAATATTTAAAGTTTCATCCTATATAATATCACAAAGATATATTTAGCTAAATTAATATTTAATAAAATAAAAATAATTATGTTGTATTAAAAAAAAAAAAAAAAATTATCAATTTTCATCTAGTATTGTTCATAAATGTGAGTCATGTTACAGCTCAAATTCTTTGTTGATGAAAAACTCTAACCAAAAGCAAATAAAAATCAAAGTATAGTACTAGGCAAGCCATTTATTATCATGATGGCCTTGCTTTTCACTTTAACCTGGAAAAAGGGATATTGAACATAATGAACTATTTTGATAAAAAATGTGTTATGTGTCTTTTTAAAATGGAATATCACTTACTACACCCACATCACTCACACTTTAATCATTCACTTGCTAATCACAATATTTAATTATGATTTCAATATTATTTAGATAATTATTCACTTTCTAATTGTACTAGCATAGATTCATCTTAACCAAAGATCTAAAAGGCCCCTAGACAAATCAAATGTCTTGATTTGTAAATCACATTTCGAGTATAAAACTTTGAAAAATATTTGCACCTCAAGAGATTTAATCTCTAGGCACTTGCTAAATTTGTGGTTAAGATGAATTTCAAATATAAATTTTCATTGGTTAAATTGCATTTTTTAATGATGAAACATATAGCCTTGAAAGTGCCCTTGGGCACTTGTAATGTGTAGACCAGGAAACTTTAAATTTACAATTCCAACAAATCTTTGCTAGATTTTAGAAACAATTGACTAAAAAATATATTGAATGGGACAAATCATAAAATAGCGAGACTACATAGAATGTTTCAAAATATTTTAACCATAATAATCTATCCTTTTTAGTTTCTTTATATAATATATACTTATTAGCATATCCCCAAGGGTTAACACAATTGGTTGACTCCCCATTGATAAAGCACCTTTGCTATTGAGGGGTTACGAGTTCAATTCTCTCGGCACTCTTGCAGTCAAGCTCCATGGTTTAGCCGATAAAAATGGGTTCTATAGTGTTGTGGTTTACTGTGGTTTCCAAACTTCAATGTTCATGAAAGTTTATTCTTAGTTTTTCTACAAAAGGTTTTTAACTTTTTACTAATAGTCATTTCTTCAAAGTCTCATAATTGAGCTCCCATTTTTTTTTACTAGTCAAATGGATGAACAGTTGGACTACTCTTTTGACCCCAATGACTTTACTCTGATATGGTCTGAGGAACCATCTCAAAAGCGCATTGTAAAGGTTTTGGATATAGTTAGCACCTCCTCAATGGGCAAGAAGGATTTGACTTAGATTTGGGCTTAGGGTTTGGAAGAGAACTTGATGTTTCCTCCTCTCACGTGTCAATATAAGTAGGCTATGGGGGTTCCATCAGTGTTTGGTGCCCTTAGTGTGGCAAATTTTTTAGCTATAGACTAAATTCCATGTAATGAGAAATATGTTTCCCTTTCTCCAAATGGCATGTACTATGGAAATTTTCAAGGGGGTTACTTAGTATTGAGCATAAACAGTTAGAATGGGTTTCTTCTAGGCTTGATTACATTAAGGAAAAATATATTTGAGAGGATGAATTTGACATCAGGTTTTCTAAAAGCATTGGCCCTAGGCTGGAGGATGTTCCAATAAGTAGTATATCACTAGGATTTTTTGCAGAAAACCCTCGTAGGACAAATGAATTTATACTGAATCTATTGGGATGGATGGTGGATATCCAAGAATTGGAAGTGAGTAGAATATGTTAGTGGAAGCCCTAAGAGTTTCAGTGAATTATGAGGGGGGAAATTATTTAGGGAAGAAGAGGAAGAAGGGTCAGTGTGCTAAAATAAAATGTGATGATAAGAAGCTAGTGCTAGGGGAGGATGTTCAGTTGGAAGAAGTAATGACTATGGCTAAGAAAGTGGTGGTATGGTGGTCCAGGGGTCGGTGTTTCTCCACTTAATTTTTGTGCAATTAGGTTAGCAAGGAATGGGGGAAAATGGTGGATGCAGTTACCATGGTAAGTACTCTAGCTAGGGGTTGGTTTAGATTTAGATTTGACATGGTTGAAGTTATAGCTTGGGCTCTGGGAAAAACCTGGAGTATATATTCCTTCCCTATTATGATGAAATGAAGGAATCCCCTCTTTGACGCAAGTTGCGAGAGGCTTGACAATGCCCTTATGTGGGTTAGACTACCATATTTTCCCCCTAAACTATGGTCAATGGATATGTTTTAAGCCATTGGAAATAGATTGGGGATTTTTATGAAAGCAAACATGTCCTTATTCATTCTAGAAATATTCCTATGGTGAGGGTGTTCATAAATCTGGATCTACAAGAAGGTTTTTATGTTGAATTAGATTTGGGATGTAGGGGTTTATCCCATCATCAATCCTTGGACTATGAAGGAATCCATTTCTAATATTGAAGGTGTAATAGGCATGGGCATATTAGGAAATATTATTCTCTTCACTACATTGGCAAGAAAAGGACACGGTTTTGGTGGTCGGACCAGAAAAGGGTATCATTGCATGAAGAAAAGGAAAACAAGATACGAGAGCCCTTTACACAACTATAGTAGATGGATCATACTTCATCATTGTCAAAGGATATGGGACTTGAAGTTGTTGGTGTTGTTGTGATGGATACCAAACTACATGAAAGTGAATTGGCTAGCACTCCAACAACTTTGATCATCTCCCCTTTGGGTACCCCCCCTCCTCCTCACTCTGTAACCAATTTAATTAACTCTTTCAATAGTTTGGATATGGGGTTTGGTCTTTCTCTCCCCTTCCTTTTTCCTGGTAATGTTTCCACTTGTCACTCCCCAACTACACTTGTAACTTTCCCTTACCCACCCGTAAACCCTACTTTCCCTTCTCTAAGAATTGGATTTCCCTCAAGGTAGGATGAATCCTCTAAATCTATCTCACACTATAATATTTGTTCTAGACACTCAAAGGGGGATACCATTTCAATAATTTTTGGTATTTTCTCCTCATATCCAACCAAACCTATGGCTCATCTAAGGGGGAGGAAATCCCATATATCTAAGGCCAAATTAAAAGCTCATTAGGGTGTTGTAGATGGAAAAAATAAGTTCTATAGTTGGGTCGCTTAGAGAAGCATGTGACCTTGAAAAGTATTCCTGGTGATTTTCTTATCTTTTAATTGTTGAGGCCTGGTTATTCCATCTACTAGATTTATGGAGATTGGTGTCTTTTGAGAACCCAGACATTATATTTCTCTAGGAAATCTTGGGTGTTGGCACTATGATTTCCCAAGTGCTAGAGACTATCTTCCTTGAATGGTGCTTTTGGTTTGGATCCAAGGGGTTGATATGGGGGGTTAGTATAAGTAGGCTTCAACAAAAAAACTACCAAAGTGAAGGGATCCTGGGGATCTAAAATGGTCTTCGGTGTGGATATTTTTTCTTTAGAGTTGGGGATGGACTTTAAGGTGGTAAATATTTATGGAACCTATCAAGATCAAGTTCCCTTCTTAGATCATTTGATGGGAACACATTCTTAGACTGGTTCCCTCTCAAACTACTTCATTCAACTCTTTGCAGAGTGCAAATTAATTGGTGTGGACTTGATCAAGTTTAAAACCTAGTCGAGAAACAAGAAATTAGGGGAGGAAATGGTTGTGAAATTCCTAGACCATTTCCTTACAGTAGAGTATTTGATGGAAAGGGCTCCTTTGTTTAGGAAGTTGATTGGGGGTGGGGGTAATCTAACCATGTTATTGTATTTTTGTAATTGAAAGGCGGTTCACATAAGCCAACAATCCCATTAGAATTTAATTCCTCTTGGTCAAAATATGAGAATTTTCATAATTTAGTCTCAAAAAATTGGATCCCTTTCAATCTTAGTTTTGGAGTTCCCATTGCAACGCATTTTGTGGAAAATCTAAAGAGGGTTAAAAAACATATTATCCAATGATCTTCCAGTAAGAAATTGAGGGAAAATGAAGAACTTATATCTACAGTGGAAGAGATGGGGATATTGGAGGCTCTTGATGGGGATGGTTATGCGTCTAAGGTTTTTCAGCTAGAGGTTACCAAAAGAGGAATTATGGAATAGAAGGATGAGCTCTAGAGGAAAAAAAGTAGAGTTGTATAGTTGAAGAGTGGAGGTGAATATATATAATAAAAAAAAAAAAAAAAAATTCTAAGGATCAAAATGCATATAATACCATATGGACTATGAATGATCTAGAAGGAGGTAAATACACCTCTTTTTAGGAGTTAGCTAATTTGGGTAAGGGACACTTTAGCAACTTGCATAAAGCTCCTTTGAAAGCCTCTATTGCAGAAGTGGTTCTTCTAGATCAAAAATTTCCACAATTTATAGATAATGAAGATAATAATATCATAATGGATCCTATGTCTGAAGGTTTGTTGCAATGGGTACTTCACATTTTCTAAAAAGGCAATATTCTTAGACTTGGTGGGTTGTTGATTGAATTTTTCTTGGGACTTTACAACATTTTGGGTGGAATCTCATGAAGAGTAGTTGAGGATTCCCATCAAAATGGAAGTTTGTTAGCATCATTCAACTTAACATTTATTGCTCTCATCCCCAAGTCATATGATCCTTAATCTTTTGATGATTTTAGGCAAATCTCTCTTTGTAACTATATTTACAATGTGATAATGAAAATCATTATAAATAAGATCAAACCAATACTTTCCAAAAACGTGTCTAAGGAGAAGTTATGTTTTCTGGAAGGATGTCAGATCCATGAGGTGATTGGGGTTTCTATGAAGAGCTTAATAGCCTAACATATAAAGAGCTAAATGGTATGGTGACTAAAATTGATCTATCCAAATCATATGATCAAGTTATCTAGTTGTTTATTCAATTCCTTCTTACGCATCTAGGCCTTGAAGTTCCCTTCATAAATTGGATTATGAGTTGTATTACTTCAATATATTTTATGGTTCTCATCAATGGATTAGCCTCCACCATTTTTCATGCTCTAAATGGGTTGCAATAAGGTTTTCCTCTAGCCCCTTCATTATTCCTTTTGGTGGTTAAGGGTGTTAGCAAGATTTTAATTGAGGCTAAAAGAAGGGGGGGTTTGAAGGGAGTTGCTATGGTTGAAAATTTGGTGATCACCCATAACTTGTTTGTGGATGATATTTTATTGTTCATTGATGGATCTAGGCATGATATTGTGTCTATTAAAGAATCTCTTTTTATCTTCTAGAAGCTACTTGAATGCAAGTAAATTTATCAAAATCTACCCTTCCCCTCTTACCCTTTCCATGAATGAAACCAGAGATGTGTAAAATCACCTTTTGTTTCATACTAACAATTTTTATGATGGTTTGAAGTATCTAGGGTTTCATTTTAAATCAATTGATTATAGGAATGTTGATGGAAATGGTTAATTGGAAAAATTGAAAAAAAAGTTGAACGTATGGTGTTTCAAATGGTTGTATAGAGAAAGTAGAATAATTCTCATTAAATTAGTGTTGGAGGCTATCCTGGTATATTGGATGTCCTTATCTTGGATTCCAAAAGGAGTATAGAATAGTTCACAAACTCTTATCATTTTCTATGGGTAGTCTCAAAAGAATAATATCTTATTCCATGGATTATTTGGGATAAAATTGTTGTGCCCAAAGCTTGCGATGATTGGGGCATAAAAAAACATTCACTTACTTGTGAAAGAACTTGCTACAAAGGTGGTGATCTGAATGGAGAGTGGCATCTACCCATGGTATTCATTCACCTATGGTATTTATCCACCCAAGTATTCATCCTCCCATGGAATCTACCCATGGTATTGTAAGTGGAATCCACGCATGTTATTGTAAGTGGAATCTACCCATGGTATTTACCCCCCCATGGAATTTACCCAGGGTATTGTACTGAAAAAAATAAAAAAATTAAAAAAAATTAAAAAGACTATAAGTAACAAGTCACCTTTTGTAAAAGGATAGATTGTCCACCACAATGTAGCTTTTACAGTTATTCTCTGTTTTAATAAAAAGAAGTTATTTTTCCATTTTGTTTACTATGTATCCTCTTATTTTCTTCTGGCACTTCAATTTTTCAGAACTTGGGGGCCTCCCCCCAAGATCCATTTCAAATTTTTTAGATCTTGGGGGCCTACCCCCAAGATCCAGATCAATGGTATCAGATTCAAGTTATGACTATATGGGAATGAGGGTTTGACACATATTTCAGTTTCAAATTTTTGTAGAAATATTCAACAAACTTCATTCATGTGCTACGACCTCCACATAACACTTTCTTGGGCAAAGCAGAAAGAATTTTGTTTTTCATTTTTTTGTAGGAATTTTTTTGGCAATGAGTTTTCATATCAGATATGAAAATTTTGGTGCAAAATTTACAAAAAAAAAAATAACATATATGGATTCCTTGCGAAAAAATACCCAAACTCAAAAAAACTATCAGCTGAATCAGAGTCTAGATGAGGGAGATATCGTTGATTTAAAATCAGTTGTCTTGCATAAATTTTTCTAACAGCAATTTGTGGACAGCGTCTCTCCTATCATTTTTTGTAGTTTTTGTGCATAATTTATAAAAATGATTGAATATTTGAGCTTCTCTTGAAAAATTCACCCAATTTCAACAAAAAAAAATGGTCGAATTGGAGTTCGGATGAGGGAGATATCGTTGATTTAAAATCAATTATTTTCAGAACTTTTGTGATGGCAAGACAATTTCAACACGAATTTGAGTTTCCAGAGTGTCTAAATAGGGATTTCAATCACATGGGAAGATGCAAAATAGTCATTATATTTCCAAAATGGGTTATAATAAATATTTTGAGTTATATTGACCGAGTTATGCCAATTTTAAATTAGTTTTTATTATTAGAGCAGCATTTAGAGTGGGTTCCCTTTGGAGATGTGCCCTCCCACCTCGCTTTAGTAGGCACCTACTTCACATTCACCATTTTCAACATAATAGCATCCAGCTTGGGTTCTTTGGAGATATTCCCTCCCAGCGCAAGCTATGTAGGTACCTTCTATTTCATCAATAATCAGCATCATGGTTATGGGTCAACCGCACAAAATCCTTGTCATTGAAGTCCATTTGTTAGGCGACACAATGTTAGTATCACAGTTGGTCACAAGTATTACACGGTATCTCTATCCTCAGATCTTCATTTTTTATGGTTATGGGTTATCCACAAACCCACACTTCATCGAAGTCCATTTGCTAGGTCGCACACTGTCAGTATCACAGTTGGTCACAAGAATTACAGGGTATCTCTATCCTCAAACCTTTGTTCATCATGGTTATGGGTTAACCACACAAAATCCTTCTCTTCAGTGGCTCTTCATATTCAAAAAATTCTTCTTAGGAGGGAACTTCAGGCAATGGGGGCCATTGCTTCTTAAGGAGGGAGGAATGATCCAAATGTAAAGTAGCATCTACCCATGGTATTCATTTACTCATGGTATTTATCCACCCATGGTATTCATCCTCCCATGGAATCTAATCATGGTATTGTAAGTGGAATCCACCCATGGTATTGTAAGTGGCATCTACCCATGGTATTTACCCACCCATGGAATTTACCCACAGTATTGTAATGAAAAAAAGGCTATAAGTAACAAGTCACATTTTGTACAAGGACAGATTGTGCACCAGAATGTCGCTTTTACAGTTATTATCTATTTTAATAAAAATAAGCTGTTGAATTGAGGCTTCTGTGATCCATATCAAGTTTAAGAGAAATTCTTCGGCGTAAATCACAAGATAAATCATTTGTTGACGCGTTTCGAACCAACAAGTGTGGTTCATCATCAGGACAAGTTGAAGAAACAGATCCAGCTTAGCATGTTAAATAGTGTGAGCAGAGAATCCAAAGGCTATCCTGACTAACGGCTAATTTTGACTTTAGGACCAGAGTCAAGACTTAGTTAAATTATGTGAATATATAACAATATAAAATAATTTAAAAAATGTTAAAGGTTAGTTAGAAAGTTATTAAAAATTATAATTTGTTATTTAAATGGGACTTAAAGTATAAATTATACGTATATATATATATATATAGAAATATATACAAAGGTTAGTTAGAAAATTATTGGAATAATAAAATTGAAATATACATAAAAATAATAATATATAAAGTTTAATTACGAAAGTTATAAAAGGTAAAAATATTTTATTTCATTTTAATAAATAAATTCAAAAAAAATAAGCTCCTTTTTCATTTTTTTTTATTATGTAGCCTCTTATTTTCTTCTAGCACTTCAATTTTTCAGAACTTGTGGGCCTCCCCCCAAGATCCATTTCAATTTTTTTAAAATCTTGGGGGCCTACCCCTAAGATCTAGACCAAGTGGGATGTAGGTTTCTTTATACAAAAGAAACCTTTAGATTTATGTTGTTCACAAGAAGTATATATATCCATGTTCTTTTGAAGAGTTGATCTGATCCCCAGATAACAAAATATCAAATGTTTCTTCCATTTGGAAATTTGTTCTGCCATCTTTCTCTGTGATTGATGGAGGTCTTACCTAGAAGGTAAGTAATGGAGAAACGTTGAGGATTGGAATGGATTTTTGGGTTGTTTGTGCGGAAATTTTTCATCTTCCTCATGATTTGGTAAACTTTCTAAATGAAAATGGAAGGATAACTCCTAATGATCTGAATTTAAAAACTTGAAGGTCTATTACAAATTTGCAAGTAAGTTTATTTCTTATGAGAAATGGATCAAGTTGCAAAAGAACATAAACGTTAGTTTTTTAAAACTCAATTTGCAGAAATAAAACAAAGAAATATGAACCATATATAGCAACACAAAACAACGTTTGATAATGGAGTTCACCCCTCCCGGGCTACATCTCCAGGTCGAGCTTCCAATGTTGGGCCTCTTTCATTATGTGCTCAAATATGTAATTACATCAATTTATAGTGCTCAAAATACAAAAATAGAGTTTCCAATGGATTCAGAATGCTCAAAAACCCATATCTAGGCTCTTCTTGAGCTCAAAAAGGTCAAACATTGAGCAAGTTATGCCTCCTTGAACATTTTCTACTAATTGCCTTGCAATTCTGCCATTCTAGCTATTCGTTCTACATTTTCCACCTTTTTGCCAACCATCGAGCGACAAATTCGCCTAGCGTTGGTGAGATTCCCTCTAAAAGAGGGGCAAACTTTTGCCTCCTTAATCACACAGATATCCCTTAAGCATCAAATGCGGTCACATTAAGGCCCATGTGTCATGGGGCTGGGCTAACTGCCTACCCCCACCGCTCCTCCCCCTTTAGTTTTGGTGAGTGGTCATATGTGGCCATAGGGACGGGGTCCGGAGCTAACCTCCCACCCCCACCACCGGAGGCCCCATGCTTGTTCGTCATTAGTTATATCAAGTGTCTATGGGACTCATGCTAGGGCCAAATGCCCCACCCCTCCCACCAAGTTATCTGTCATGGTCACATGGACCTCCACGGAACTCGGAGCTAGGGCTAAGTCCCCCCCCCCCCCCCCCTTTCTCTGCTCCACCGTGGTCCTGTGCACTGCGACATGAACAAGGGTTGTAGCTAATGCTTGACCCCTCCTCCTAATGCTGAAAGACATAAACTTTAAATATAATTGGGCCCCTTAACATGTTAAGAACCAACGTATGGCTTGAAGGTAGAGCACTTAGGTTTCACATGGTAGGCTGCGAGTTCAATCCCCGCCAACCGCATTCAACCTACACATAAAAATTTTGATTAATGAGGATACCGCATATGGCGGCCTCTCATTGGGCCATGCAACCTTCTATTGGGCCACCAAAACTGTGCAAACCAATAAATGATGCCAATTCACCCATGTAAGGAGAAACACTTTGCGGACTCTGATTGGCCCTTCGTATGCTTGGTTGGCATGCTGACATCAACATGATGTGATCAGTATGGACTACTAAGTCAGCAGCCCAATCAACTCATCTTCAGTTTTTTTAATTATTGAGCCAAAACTTCATAACATGAGCATACGATGTTGGTTTGAGGAAATTCAAGTGGCGTTGGATTTAGAATGACGAGCACTACGATATGGCGCTAGTTTTAGGAAATTTCGAGAACTTTAATTTTTGAGCATTTTTCTAATCCGCTGTATCATTCCTCCCCACTGGAATATTTTGGACCACTAAAAGGTTATTTTCAATAAACAATTAGGTGAGGGTACAAATCCCTCACCCTTCCAATCTCAATATATTTTTCCTTACTTGGATTAGTTCCCTTGAGCCCCACACGAAGGTACTCCACATTTCCTCTGCATGAAGTCCTTATCCTCCTATCAAGAATAGTACATTGTTGCAATTATTCTAGGTATTCAGGAGTTGGAATCTAAACAATCTCTCCTTGATTTTCAATCAAAGGAGGCTCATATAATATTAAATTATCCACATTTACAATAGCATAAACTTGCATGTATGGAGGTAAATTTAACCGAAAGATGGTATTACCAATCTTTTGCAAGATTTTAAAGGGTCCATCTCTTATTGGTTTGATTTTTTTAGCTTCTTCTTGGATCCTTTCCTTACTGATGTAAAGCCAAACTTGATCTCCTACCTGAAAGTTGTGGTCAACATGATGCTTATCACATTTTTCCCACTACTTGGAATGAGCCTTTTTCAATTGTTCTTGTACCATTTGATGCACCAATTGAACTTGTTCAATGAAGAGCTCACCCTTATATATGTCACTGTGTTCATCAATCACAACATCTTTCCCAAAGATAAAATCTAATGGAGGTTTTGATAAGTATCCCAAACATGCTTCAAATGGATATGTTTGAGTCGAAGAATGCTTGGCTCTATTGTAGGCATGTTGAATGTAATGTAAGTATTCATCCCAAATCTTAGGATGTTTCTTGCAGTAACCACGATGGATATGTACAATTGTTATGTTCACCACTTCTATCTGGCCATCAGTTTCTGGATGAAATGTTGTGCTCTTCTTCAACTTGGTGTTTATGATTTCCCATAAACACGACCAAAATTTCCTCACAAATTGATAATATTGATCATAAATAATAGAGATGGCTAACCCAAAATGCACCCATATATTCTGGAAGAACATTTGTGCAGTTTTTCAATTGTAACATGTTTCTTACAGGGCAACAAAATACACATTTTTCGTAAACGATTCACAACAACATAAAGATAATCATGAAATTTCCTATACATAGGTAGTCCTCCTAAAAAATCTAGAGAAACACTTTCATAAGGATGGGAAGGAACAAGAAGTGGAGTATATAAACCCAACTTTCTTTTGTTAGGCTTACTAGTAGCACACATAGAACAACCTCTTAGATATCTTGACACACTTTCATTCATACAAGGCCAATAGCAATACCTCTGTAACTGTGCCACTATTTTTCCTACACCAAAGTGGCAAGGAATAACAGAAGTATGAGCTTCCCTTATGATGTTGACTCTTTCACCCTATGGAAACCATAGCTTACCAAGATGATACAACAATTTATCATGAACATGATAATCCAATTTTTCAACATGATTGCCTTGACACAAAGTTACATAAATGTCTTTGAAATATTCATCTTTAACATAGTGTTCAACATAGCCCTCATGCATGATAGAATTACGCTTAAGAATGAAAGATGCACTAACAATAGGTCTTGATAACTTATCAATAACTTTGTTGTATATACATTTCCTATACTTTATTACCAAATTGAACTATTATAGAAATCCCATCCACCTTAGATGTCTAGCTTGTTGTAACTTTCTTTTTGATTGTAAATATTGCAAAGGTTGATGGTCAGTATGAATAATCATTTCCTTTCCCATCAAATAATGCTTCCATTTCTTTACGCTTTGTACCAAAGCATACAACTCTTTTTCATAAGTTGGATAGTTAATTACTGCATTGGTAAAGGTTTCAGAATGATAACAGATAGTCTTACCATGTTGCATCAAAACTGCTCCCATGGCATAGTCACTTGCATCGGTTTGAATCTCAAATCGTTGCTTAAGATCTGGAAGTGCCAGAACTGGTGTTAAATTGATTTTCTCTTTCAATGTATTGAAGGCTTTTTGTTTCTTGCCTCCCCATGGAAATACTTGTTTCACACTTCTCAAAGCATGTAGTGGAGCTACAATAGTGGAGAAGTTAGCAATAAACTTTCTCCAATATTGAGCTACTCCCAAAAATCTCCTAACCTCTGTTACATTCTTGGGTTTAGGCCAATTCACGGTGACTTCAACCTTGGAGGGATCAATCTTCAACTCACCCCATCCAACAATATGACCCAAATAAACTAAAGAGGTTTTCCCAAATTCACACTTAGACATCTTCAAATACCATCTCTCATTCTTTAAGACATCTAAAACTTTCTTAACATGCTCTTCATGAGTCTTACTAAAAATCAGAATATCATCTAAGTAGACTATGACAAAATCATCAAGGAATGGTCTCAACACATCATTTATAACTCTCATGAATGTTGCAGGTGCATTACAAATACCAAATGGCATAACAAACCATTCAAAGAAACCTTATTTTGTCTTGAAAGCAGTCTTCCAAAAATCACCTTCAACAATCTTGATCTAACGATAACCACTCCCCAAGTACAACTTAGTGAAATAGACAATGTCCTTCAATTGATCTAGAAAATCATCATTATGAAGAAAAGGATAATAGTTCTTTACCATGATTTTATTCAAAGCTCTGAAGTCAAAACACATGCGTCATGTACCATCTTTCTTTGGAACCAAAACAATAGGATACCCACAAGGAGATGTACTTTGTCTAGTTACCCCTTTGTCAGGCAGTTACTCTTGAATTTTCTTTTTGATCTCTGCCTTCTCCAAGACTGACATTCTATACATGCCAATATTTGGAAGAGGTGCATCCTGCTGCAATTGAATCTCATGTTGGACTCCTCTTTTAGGAAGAAATCATTCATGTTCCTGAAACATCTTATCATATTTGTTAACAAATTCAACCAAATCATGCTTGAGTTTTACATCACATCCTTGGAAGGCTTCATATTCAGCAGTATCTTTTGGTTTGGTCATCAACAATAAAAAAATTCTTACTAGCATTTACAAGAGTTTTCATTTGTCCAACACTTACAAGACCAATTCAATTTCTTGCGATGTGCTCTAACAATATACTTAGCTCCATATTTAAACAAATGATATTTGTTTTCATGGCGATAGAATATGGCTTTCCGGTCATACAAGTATGGACTTCCTAAAAAAATCTTGCATATGTCAAGTGGTAAAACATCAAGCTCTACCTCCTTAATAAAGTTTGCAGTGATGGAAAATTTAAGTTTAAATTTTCTAATCACTTGCAATTTGGCATTGTCACATACCCAACCCAAAGGATAAGGTTTAGGATGAGGTATAGTTTCCAAGTTTATTTTCTTGACAATAGCTTCAGAAATAAGGTTAGCTTGGGATCCACTATCAAAAAAGTATCTACTTTGGTGTGTTTTGTAATGACTCTAATATGGAAAAGATTAATTGTTTCTTTATCATTTTGAGATTCAATGGGCCTACTAGAAGAACTAGTACTTGCAATAGAAGTTTTACCTTTCATTCCCATGGCTGTGATTTTGGTCTCATCACTTGAATCAAATCCTACATATTGTTGAGTTGTTGCAGCAGTGTTTTGTTTCCCCTTGTTGTTAAACTTTTTTGATCTTAATTTTGGATGTGATTTCTAGCAATGTTCTTCATCATAGCCTTCTTTTAACAATCTTTGGAGGTGATTTTTTCTCCTTCTTTCTTTACTGTAGCATTTTTTTGCCTTGCCTTTAAACTTCCCTTTCCCTTTATCTCCATATTTGAATGCCTTCTTGATAGCCTCTTGAGGAACATTCTTCCCTCTTGCTTCTAAATGAGTTTCCTGAACACATACTTCATCTAGATTGGTGGGATTAAACATGAGAATTGTATGTCTCAAATATCTATGTAATCCACCTATGTATTTAAGGAGACTGTCTTATGAAGACAAATCTATACCCAATATTAAAGCTCTTGTTCTAATTCCTTGTGTATAACTTTGAACACTCTAACCTTTAGCTTGTATAAAATTTTGACAGTCCATAATTTCCTTTTTCATGTAAGCTAATGGATAAAATTGCCTTCTTAATGCAGCTACAAAATCATTCCAAGAAGAGATAATTTTACCACTTTTCTTCAAGTCTTCTTGATTTCTAGCCTCCCACTAGATGAGAGCTGCACTTTCCAATCGAACAGAAGCAAGCTAGATCTTGGTCACATCATCTTTAATCATTTGAATCCTGCAATAAAACTCAATCTAACAAACACAATTATCTATTTTTTCAGCATTTACTTCTCCATTGTACATAGGCAATTCAAATTTGACATTGAGCTTTAACAAAGGATACTTAGCATGTCCTTTTGGAGACCTTGGAGGAGTATTTGAAGGGGATGAAGTAGAAGAGGGTGAAGGTGAAGATGGAGGTGAAGGAGGAGGTGGCTTGCTCCCATCTCCTCCATTACCTTTTAGTTTATTTGAGCTCTATTCTTTCAACCTTGTAGTCCTCTCTTCAAACAAAACTTTCACCATTTCAGACATATCAAAGAAATATTTTCTTAAATCTCTCTCATCCTCAGACATCATCTCATGTCCCTCTTCATTTTCCATGACTAGTGAAGTTTGAGAGGTTTGTGTTCTCCTTGTACCAATATGAGGATTTGGTTCTTCAAGCACTCCTCCTCTTTTCAACTTTAACCTTGTAAGAATCAAAAAGCACGTGTAAACACAATCAAACCTTCAAAACAACCATGCTCTGATACCAAACTAATCTTAATTTAAAAACTTGAAGGTCTATTACAAATTTGCAAGTAAGTTTATGTCTTATGGGTAATGGATCAAGTTTAAAAATAGCATAAACTTAGTGTTTTAAAACTCTATCTGCATAAATAAAACAGAGAAATACGAACCATACACATCAACAAAAACAAAATTTGATAATGGAGTTGACCCCTCCTAGGCTACATCTCCAGATCCAACTTCCAATGTTGGGCCTCTTCCATTATGTGCTCAAATCTATAACTACATCATTTTACATTACTCAAAATATAAAAATAGTGTTGCCAATGGAATTAGAATGCTCAAAAACTCCTATACAGGCTCTTCTTGAGCTCAAAAAGGTCAAAAATTGAGAAAGTTATGCATACTTGAACATTTTCTGCTAATTTCCCTACAATTCTACCATTCTGGCTATTCATTCTACGTTTTGCGCCTTGCTTCCAACCACCAAGTGACAAATTTGCTTGGGGATGGCAAGGTTTCTGTCGAAAAATGGGTAAATTTTTTCCTCCTTAATCGCATCAATATCCCTTAAGCTTCAGATGTGGTCACATTAAGGCCCATGTGTCAGGGGGTCGGGCTAGCTGCCCGCCCCACTGCTCTGACCCCTTCAATTTAGGTGACTGGTCATATGTGTCCATAGGGCCAGCGGCCAGGGCTAACTGCCCGCCCTTGTCGTCAGATCCCCCATGTCCATTCTTTGTTGGTTATATTAGGTGCCAATGGGACCGGGGCTAGCATCAAGTTCCCTACCCCTCCCGCCAAGTTCTTTGTCATGGTTGCATAGCCCTCCACGAAGCCCAAGGTTGGGGCTGAGTCCCCACCCCCTTCTTCTCTACTCCTTCATGGTCCTGTTCATTACGACATGACCATAGGCTAGTGCTAATGCCTAGCCCCTCCTCCCAAATTCAAAATACATAAACTTTAAATATAGTTGGCCCCCTTTACATGTTAAGAACCAATAAATGGCTTGACAGTAGAGCGTCTGAGTTGCACACGGTAAGTCACAAGTTCAACCCCTGCTAACTACATTCGACCTACACATACAAATTTTTATCAATGAGGAGGTGTCATGTGGCAACCTTTGATTGGACCATGTGGCATCCTTCTATTGGGCCACCAAAACTACACGAACCATTCAAATGATGCCAATTCATCCCTGTACGGAGCGACACTTGGCAGACTCTGATTAGCCCTTCATACGCCTTGTTGGAATGCTGACATAAGCATGATGTCAGTAATATAGATTTCTCAGTCAGTAGCCTAGTCAACCCATCTGCAATTTTTTTAGCTGTTGAGTCAAAACCTTTGTACATCATAACTTGATCATACGATGTCGGATTGAGGTGATTCAAGCAGCGTTGGATTCATAATGATGAGCACTACGATCTAGCACTAGTTTTGGGAAATTTAAAGCACTTTAATTTTTGAGCATTTTTCTAATCCCTTGGATCATCTAGTTAGGTATTAGGTAAGATATCACCTTGATTTCAGCTCAAGGGTGGTTTGATGCTTTCCATCTCAATATGCTAGAAGATTTTGTGGAATAGCGGAAAAATTATATAGTTGCCATAAATTTATCACATGTGCGGATTAGATACAGGGAGGATTCATTATGTGGGTTCATTCTCCATTCGGGGAATACACATCCAAAAATTGGCTCTTTGTAATTAATCAATTCAAACAAACCTAAGGCCTTGGCGTGGTAGTTGAAGAAAATTTGGAAACTTAGTTTCCCAGTAAAGGCCCTTGTTTTTATGTGGTGTATTCTTGAAAACAAAATTCCCACTTGGGATAAGTTGCAAAATAGGTGGAAGGAAGGGCCATGTTGGTGTGCTCTCTACAAAAATGTTGAAGAATCAGTGACCCATTTATTTTTTTCCTACCCTTTCACTTTGGGGGTGTGGGATACTTGCATGAATAAGATAGGCAAATTGTTTCGCAAGGAGAGTATTTCCTTGATGCATGGAAACTTTGGTGGGGGGGAATAAATAAGAAAACAATTTAGGAATATACACTCACTCATCTACTAGGGTGTTTGGATCACCAGGAATAGAATTATCTTCTAGGATAAGACTTCATGCCCTTACAAGGTTGTTGGTTGATAAAAGGTGCCTTTTAAAACTCCTAATTACCCCACTAATCATCAACCCAAGGAAGTCCTCTTATTTCAAGAGTGCACACAGTATGTGGTTGCTATAAATTCAAAGAGTAATGTTTCTTAAATTGTAGTATAATATTTTGATACAAGAGTAAACGGATGCATCTAATAAACTCAAATTGCAATCATGAAAGGAAATAGAACATCTAAACTTCAAGACTCAATCCTCTACTGAAATCAAATCTTACAACAATTCAAGTAACAACAGCATCAGCTAAGAGTACAGTAGCAATAACTCATCTCTTCTTAGCTGATTTAATCTAAATCAAACTCAATCTCTAGTAAACAACCCAATCAGAAATGTTATCAATCTAAGAGTCCAATAGCGATAATCAAACTCTTTACAGTTGATTACATCAATGTGATTCACTATCCAAATAATTTACTCTGTAATAAACATAAATCAAATCAATTGACAGCACTGTGAAATATATGAAGAACATACACTACTTCAATACAATGAAGCAATAAACAGCGAATAAAGTAAACTCACAAAAGTAGGAAAATTATCAAACCAACCAAACTCTATGAGAGTCAAAAATATAACACAACAAAGCAATTAAATCCACTAGAGGCGGGGCCCTTAGCCTCCAGTGAACACTATTGAGATGCTTCAGATAATGCGAGGGAACAACAACTTCAATTATATATTAATCATCGAATGTAAGTAGCATTACAATATAATTGTGTTCTCTTAACAGTGAGAGTCTGTAATTAAAATTACAATTTGAAAAATAACAAAGATTTTCCCCTTCTTCTTACAATCATCTCCTTTTATAATCAGAAAGGGTAAAAGATAAATGTGATCCCTCAAGATCTCCCGATCTTGAGGTATTTGCAACTGATTTCTAAATTTAGACAATTTTCCTTTTTCACACTGATCCTCCTAATTCATCCTCAACCTTGTTCGTAACCGACATGTTCCTTCCTTTGTTTGTCAGTTTTTGCTGTTCCATCGTTAGGGAACAGCAATTGTTCCTTTTATCACTTTCCTGCATAAAGAAGGGTAAAGGTTAGCTAAATTGTAACTGCAAATAATTCATCTGTTTCTCACCATAATTCCTCAATATATTAGTGCATTAAGATATGGAATAGATAATAATCTGTCGAAAAGTAGTCTACAACCATGATTCTTGGCCAAGCGCTCAAAGGAGGGCCCTTCCTTTCCTTCAGGCAATTCATATATTGCCCGATAACCTTCAGAAGGATACCAGATGATGGGGCTACAAAACCGACATCCTAACCAATAAGGTTCTTCTCTCAAAATAAGATTGCTATAAGTGACAAAATGGTCTGTAGTTGTTTTAAAATTTATGTAATTAAATGGCTCTCTATCCTGTATACTACTAGTGGAGACTATCCACCTGAGCTTGGATGCGGGCAAAGAACTTTCTTGAATGGAGAGGAAGTATTTTACTCCCTTCTGTACAATCTCCTTCTCAATAGGCCCTAAAATTTTAATCACCCCTTCCCATGTCATCAGACTCTTATGGTTAGCAAGCATGTGTAAAGGGTGCTTGGGTTCACTCCTTACCCAAAGATCCAATCCATGCTCTTGTCATTTGAATTTGTTATGAGCTTTAAACCATTTAAGTTGGTTAGCTACAAATGAGATAAAGTCCTTGAATTGAACATCTCCCACAAAAGGGTTAGGGTGCTTTTCCACCTCATTCTCTAATACAAAATTGTGCAGGTAAAATTCGCACAGAAGTCTTTGAACCTTTACACCATGTTGTTTGTAGCAATTTATAAAATCTTCAACTGTTTTTAATTCGAATGGTTTTCTAGCTCTTACGGGTTTAATTTTCAATAGCAAGTATCGTTCTAACAAAAAAAAAAGCATAATTATTGGCAACAGGCCTACATGCCAGGACATTTGTATATAGTGAACAGATGGTGTCTGTCTGACCTATGACCTTGTCTAGCCTGAGCTTGATCTTCTCCATTTTCTCTTCTGCCTTTCGGCATCTGTCAAAAGTCTCGCTCTCTATTGCATTCATTTCCTGAAGCTGACTTTGCAGCTCTTGATATCTCTGTTGGGAAACAGTTTCTTGTTTCAGTCGTTCTAATGCAAGCTGAGCCTGTGCTAATTCCTCCTGAAGATTCAATATAATGGGGTCATTGTGTGTCATGACATCTTTGGCTTGAATTCTTGTCTGAGTATTTCTGCTATGAGAAGGGATGCCTTCTGTCTGTATTTCTTTATTATGGGAGGTCCAAACCTCCATCTGGGTAGCCATGTTGTAGGAGGGTACAACCTCTGTCTGAGTAGTTATGTTCTAAGAGGGTACACCCTCTGTCTGAGTGGCTATGTCTACTAGAATTTCATGTTGTTCCTTTTGATTGAAAACTGGTTGAGTGGGTATGGGCTCAGTTTTGGTCGCTGTAGCCCTACCTTCATACAATTCTATCTGTACTGTCGCGTTTACTATCTCTAGGGCTTTGTTTGGAACCTTTCCCGCTGATATTTCTTTTATCTTTCTTCTGAGCCTTTTTACTGTTTTACGAAGCCTCTGTTGTTCTTTCCTAGGCTTTTTCAATTTGGCTTTGTACTTTTTCAGTGGAGCAACTGTTTTGCTAACAGTCTCATTCATCGTTTCTGCTTCTAAAGAGCCTGGTTGCTCACCCTGGCTCTGTTCTAAAAGGACGTGTCTCCTGATTGATTATCAGCTTCCCGAATTATCTCTATCCCTACTTCTTCTTCTTTGTCTATGTTCTCTGCTCTTAGGCCTACTTGGTTATTTTCCACCAGGAGCGTGTCACCAGATTGGTTCTCTACTTCCCGAGTGGCCTCTACATCTGTCTTCGCTTCATGTCTTGCATCTTTTAAGGGAGATAGAATTCTGGTATCGCCAGAATTCTCAAGAGATTAGGTTGCTCCTAAATTAAGATTGAGTGGGCTTTTAGGCTACATGTAATCATTCATGTTGGCCAGGACCTGGGCCAATTCAAAATCATGCAAAAAATCACCTTGGGGACTCATGCTTGGTGTTGAGGGAAGTCCTGATTCGTTTCTTTGTTCATCTCCAGAATTCCCTGTTTCTTCCTCATGGTTTGATTCAGGGTTATCCTGCCCTTCTAGCTACAAGTCTTGTTCACTTCCTAGGCTAGATAATTCTATGGGTTACTGACGCGCCCTTGAGGATTTTCAGGTGCTCCCAGTTTTAACCCTAACCTTGAGGAATGTTTGCGCTTGTGAGGTGTGTTCCTTAAAAGGGTAGTCCTCTTCCTTTTTGGCACAGGGTTAGGTTCTGGCAGGGCTATACCTCCTTCGAGAGCTAATATTAGATCCTCGTAGCTTGATTTTTGATGGGCGAGGTTATAGCTAACTATCAACCTCATCAAACAGTGGTGGCTTACTATAATCTCTATGTGTTGGGACTGTCTTAGCCTCTCGGCAGTGTCATGTAGTAAAGAATTCAACAATGCAGGTAAATTGACAGAGCACTTTCATTTTATAACTACTAAAAGTTTGAGTTGACACAACCTTACCATGTCTTTACGTCCGTCGCAGGTGATGTAGTTCTGGATGATTCGTGCTAATTCTCCCCATGGCTCTGTAAGGGATGATGGTCGAACGCCTTTGCCTTTGGTGATTAGTTCCTGTCCTTCATCCTTAAAGGCCTCGATAGCATCATGCAACTTCAATCGCTTGTTAGCCCATATGGGTCCTTCAGCCGACAACCCGAATACTTCTGCTATCACAGCGTCTGATACTGTGATTTGCTTGCCTCTTACCACGGATTGTCCATTCTATAGGTTCCGTAAGAATTCGATGGAAATTTCTTTGTTGGGTGGTTGGAGTCTCATAAAGTATGCTATCCATCCTGCTCGAGCTAAAATTTCCCTGGCTTCATCGGAAACAGCCAATATTAGGGGTTCTCGGTGCACCATTCTTCCTCCCATGGTGCTTGAATTCTGCAAACGATTAGTGTAGCAGAGATAGCATAGCAACAAACAGAGCCGATGTTAGGTCCCTATAATACTAGTGATGCCCGCATTAATATTGTAGTTGTATCCCTTATTAATATTTTTGTGCCCCTATTTTCCCCATATTGTTATTACTGTGCCCCATAGAATCCCTCTATTGTTATTTTTGTGCCTTTATATTATTATTGTTAGGGCGGCTTGGTTATATTGTGACCCCTTAGACTCCTATATATAGAAAGGAGGTTTTTTCATTTGAATCATCCAAGAATTGTTCATTTGTGTAATGTAAAGGAGGTTTCCCCCTCGAAGAGGCTGAATTCTAAGGCGTTCAACTATCTTTTCTATCTTTTTGTGAGCTGGTTTCATAGCATTTGGTATCAGAGCTTTGGATTCTAGGGTTTCGCTGCTCCAAATAGGTCATCATGGAATTTTCACTATAACTTTTTTTCAACAATGTTTCAGAAGCGAAACAAAGAACCCATTTGAGAAGAAATTTCACTGAACCTCTGATCTGAATTTCAGAACTTTTCGCACTATATTTGCGAAGATATGATCTGAGGAATTTGGCCTTTTCGTAGACTCCTGAATTACATTCCAAACAAGTGACATTGGGAAAATCGTCATAACTTTTGTTTCGAGCATCAGATTGAAATTTCGTAAGAAGTTACAGAAAGAAGACAGACTATAGTTTCCTGTGTATATTTTTCAGATACTAAGGTCAAAACAGTGACACGTGGCACTTCATACAAGTTCGCTCTTCTGGAAAGGTCTATAATCAGGTCATCTTGGGAGATTGTGCATAACTCTACCTTGGAGAATATAAATTTGATTAGAACAGTGGCATAGGAAAGAGGACATAGATCGTAATTTTAGAACTAGATGATCCGAAATTATAGAGATACATCAGATTCAATATCGAGCTCCTACAAAGTGAAAAAAGGTGTGTAGTTTTTTTTTTAATTTTTGCATAAGCTTGGTTTGAAAAATTAGTTTGAAGGAATTCAAAGGGCATAGTAGAGCATTATTATCGGTAATTGATGCCCAGAGGAAAGAAAATGCAAACACCTAGTAAGAAACCTAAAAGCTCTAGCATGACTCATGAAGAAGAGGAAGAAATGCAACATGATATATCAAAATTACAAGACCAAGTGCAACAAGTGTCACTTGCACAAAAAGTAACAGAATCTAAGATGGATGGTTTAAAGAAAGATGTAGAAGCTAAGATGGATGGTTTAAAGAAAGGCGTAGAGGCTAAGATGGATTGTTTAAAGAAAGGTGTAGAAGCTAAGATGGATGGCATGGAAGCTAAGATGAATGGCATGGATGCTAAGATGAATGGCATGGACACTAAAATGGATGGCATGGATGATAAGATGGAAGAATTGAAGATAAATTTGAATAGGTTGCTACAACAAATGGTCACTAATGGTGAAAGGGTAGTAAGGAAACTCATGATGAGAACAAAATAAATGTTAATCATGATTTCATAGACTCTTATGTTGGATCGAAGACCCACCATATTCCAAAAATCAATATGAGGAAGTTTGATGGCAAGGATCCCGCAACATGGATACTACAGATGGAGCAATTTTTCGATCTCAATAATGTGCAAACCCAAAAGGTATGTATTGCAACTTTATATTTGTAACCAAATCAGTTTTTATGGTATCAATGGCTTTGCTCTCGTAAACAAATTATCACTTGGGTAATTTTTACAGAAGAAATGACAGCACATTATGAGGATACAAAAAGCAACACTTTTTTTAGCCAATTGATAAGTCTCAAACAAAAGGGTTCAATAATGGAGCACATTGAGGAGTTCCAAAAATTGAACATAAGGGTAAAAAATATTCCAGAGGAGCGTAGGATTGATGTGTTCATAGGGACTTTAAAGGATAATATCCAACATGATGTTCGCCTTTGGGAACCTAATTCATTAGAGAAGGCATTCAGGTTAGCAAGAAAAATGGAAAGCAAAATTATGGCAACCGGGAAGCATACCACTCACAACTATAAAGATGGAAGAGTTGTTGCCCCTAGCCTTCCACAACCTATAAGGTTGACACCACAACAATTGGAAGAAAAAAGAGCAAAAGGGCTTTGTTACAGTTGTGATAGAAAATATACTAAAGGTCATAAGTGTGCTGAGAAGAAATTATTCTACATAGATTGTTAAGGGGAAGAAGAAAAGGAATAAGAAAGGTCAAAAGAAGAGGATATACTCCAAGAACAAAGCCTAGATAAAGAAGAAATGAATCCGACCATATCTTGTAATGCATTGGCTGGAATTACCACTCCTCAAACCATCAAGATAGAAGGACAAATCAAGAAGAAAAAGGTAATAGTGTTGATTGATTTAGGAAGTACCCACAATTTTATTCATTGTAAGATAGCAAAAGAATTGAATTGCTTCCTATATCCAGCACCAGAGTGTCAATTGATGGTTGCAAATGGAGGAATAATAAATTTCTCTGGAAAGTGCCATAATATCAAGCTATCCATGGGAGAATATGTATTGAATAGCCCAATGCTTTCCATTCCAATGGGAGGTGCTAATGTTGTACTAGGAGTCCAATGGCTACAATCCTTAGGTACAATAGCTTTTAACTTTCAAGAACTTTTCATGAAATTTTATGCAGAAGGAAAGGAAGTTGAATTAAGGGGTATTGCAGGGAAACCAGGAAAGATAATAAGCTCTAACGGTATGACAAAGCTTCTAAAAAAGGAACAACGAGGTATAATTGCACAATTATGTTCGCTAAATGTTTCCACATCGAAATCATCTATTTCTCCAGATCTCCAAAAAGTCTTGGACAATCATTCCAAGATATTTGAGACTCCCAAAGGTCTCCCACCTATTCGTGATCATGATCATGCTATTCATTTTATTCCAGGAAGTGTTCCTCCAAACATCAAGTCGTACAGATATCCCTATGCCCAAAAGAGTGAAATTGAATGTATGGTTGCAGAAATGCTTGAGGCTAGTATAATTCAACCTAGCCAAAGTTCTTTCTCTACTCCAGTAGTATTGGTGCACAAGAAGGATGGATCATGGCGCATGTGTTTGGATTATAGGGAGCTCAACAAGCTCACTATTAAAGATAAGTTTCCCATTCCCGTCATTGACGAATTTTTGGATGAATTTCATGGATCAATTTACTTCACCAAGTTAGATATTCGTTCATGATATCATCAAATCAGAATGAAGACTCAAGACATTCTGAAAACAGCATTTAGAACTCATGAGGGTCACTATGAGTTTTTGGTCATGCCTTTTGGCCTTACCAATGCACCTTCTACATTTCAAGGTTTTATGAATTCCATTTTCAAACCCTTCCTCAGAAAAGTTGTGCTAGTATTTTTTGATGATATACTAATCTACAACAAGTCTTGGAAGGATCATGTTGAACATGTTGACAGGGTGCTACAACTATTGGAGGAGAAACAATTATATGCAAAAAGATCCAAATGTTTCTTTGGAGTAAAAGAGGTGGAATATCTGGGTCATATTGTATCTCATGAAGGAGTTAAGGTAGACCCTAGAAAAATTAAAGCCATTAAGGAATGAGAAATCCCCACATCCATAAAGAATTTGCGAGGATTTCTCGGGTTGACAGGGTATGATCGCAAGTTTGTTAAGAATTATGGGAAAATAACAGCACCTCTAACAACATTGTTGAAGAAAGATGCATTTTTATGGACTCCAAAAGCAATAAAGGCCTTCGAATATCTTAAAGAAGCAATGTGCCAAGCACTGGTCTTAATTACACTAGACTTCACAAAAACCTTTATTATGGAATGTGATGCTTCCGGAAATGGAATTGGTGCTGTTTTAATGCAAGATGAAAGACCCATTGCTTTCGAAAGTCATCCAATCAAGGGAAAGTATTTACACAAAGCTATTTATGAGAAGGAAATGTTGGCAATACTACATGCACTTAAGAAATGGTGACCCTACCTAATGGGAAGACACTTCAAGGTAAAAATGGATCATGATAGCCTTAAATGCTTTTTAGAACAAAGGTTATCCTCTGAAGAACAACAAAAATGGGTCACAAAGATGTTGGGTTATGACTTTGAAATCATATACAAAAAAGGGAAGCAAAATGTTGTAGCAAATGCACTCTCAAGAAAGGATGAGGATGTGGAAGCATTGTTGTGCGCCATTTCTATTATCCAACTAGATTGGATAAACGAAGCAAGGGAGGAATGGAAGAATGACGAAGAAGTGTTGGAACTTATTCGAAAGTTACAACAAGATTCCAGTACATCTGATACATTTAGCTGGAAAAATAATTAGTTATGGTACAAAGATCACTTATACCTCTGTAAGAATTCCCAACTCAAACAAAAAATTCTTTTGGAATTGCACGCTTCTCCCTTAGGAGGGCACTCAAGATTTTTAAAAACTTACCATAGGGTTAAGAAGGAATTTTTTTGGGATGGCCTTAAATCAGATATTCAAGAGTTTGGTATGCCAACAAAATAAAGCTGAAACAATTAAGACACTAGGTCTATTACAACCTTTATCCATTCCAAGCCAATTTTGGGAGGAGGTTTCAATGGATTTTATCACAGGTTTACCCAAGTCTGAGGGAAAGAGTGTCATCATGGTGGTAGTTGACAGACTTACCAAGTATGCACACTTTTGTGCATTATCACATCCATTTAAAGCCAGTACAGTTTCTACGGAATTTATGGAAACAATTCAAAAGCTACATGGAAACCCAAAGATTATTGTAAGTGACAGAGATCCCATTTTTACAGGAAATTTTTGGATAAAATTATTTTCTTGTCCTGGTACTCAGTTAACTCATAGCTCATCTTATCATCCTCAATCTGATGGGCAAACAGAGATAGTAAATGAATTTTTGGAAGGATATCTTCGTTGATTTGTATCTGATAAACAGACACAATGGGTCAAATGGTTGCCTCTGGCTGAATGGTGGTATAACACTTCCTTCCATACTGCAACAAAAATGACCCCATTTATGGCACTTTATGGATATCAACCACCGTCCATCACATCATATTTAAGATAAAATTCTAAGGTTCAAGCAGTGGAACATCACATCGAGCATCAACAACAAATTCTCCAACTCTTAAAGGATAACCTCGTGTTGGCGCAGAATAGAATGAAACAACAGGCAAATCAACATCGCAGTGAAAGAAGTTTTGATGTAGGTGACTGGGTATTCCTACGGCTACAACCATATAAACAAATGTCCCTCAAGCAAGCTAAGAAGGATAATAAATTGTCACCAAAGTATTATAGTCCGTACAAGGTGTTGCAAAAGAGTGGTACTTGTTGTGGCCAGCAAAAACCCCCCTTCTTATTTAGTTTTATCACTAATACTAAATAAGTGGGGACCCTTATTCAAAAATTTTAAAAAATCAATTAATGCCTGTATTTCCTTTTTCAATAAAACTTACTATCATAAACTTAGGAGAATACCATCAAACATCTAAAAAAGACTTAAGTTTTATGATAAGTTAGAAGAAAATCACTCCTTAAACCATGTTGCATTGCAAAAAGGGTAAAGGATACCGTCTCACAAGCGGAATTCTAAAAATGTGAAATCGCGATGCGAAATCACGCATGAAAAACCCTCATCACATCGCATGCCTTAAACCTCACCTACACTGAAGTGCTTTAAAATGTCGATATGCGATGGCGCATCTCGCGAATCGCATTTCACAGAAAATACATTAACGGATGTTTGCCGCACGTAAAGAACTGCGATCTGCGATCTTGCGATACTGCAATATTGCGAAGAAAATTGCAAAATCGCCTTATCGCAGATCTGCACGGCCCATCGTTCAAGAAAGCTTTTTCCATAAACCGAGGCCCGGTTATGCGCATTTATGTTAATTAATGAGTTAGTTGGCAATCATTAATGAAATATGGTTTTGATCTTATCAAGGGGCCAATTAACGTAAGGTGATATATTTTATATGTTTTCCGCATTTAAAGCTTTCCCGTCGCCTTTTCTTATCATCGTTCTCACCTCATTTGTAAACTGCAGGAGCGAAGAACTGAGAAGTATACAAAACAAAGAACAGGATATTATGGGAAAGAAGGGTAAAGCTCCCAGTGCTGAAGATAAAGAGATGACTCCCTTGTACACAGACACCACCTGCAGCAAAGACATCGGTATCACCACTTGGGAAGGCATGTATAGTTTACTTGAGGAAGAAGCTCCTAAGGTAATGGAGGTAACGACCACTGCAGGCTCACACGGGTCTTCTGAGGCATCTATTACAGATCTAGCTTGTTCATTCTTGCACAGGATAGCGGCGAGACCCAAAATTCTCCCATATACAGACATGGTTAAAAAGAATACTAAATGATGTTGATATCACGTATAAAGAAATCAAAGCTCAGAATCAAGAACGTATAAAACCGTTCTTTCTACAAAATTTAAGCTTTATATCCTCTAACAAAATGCGCAAGAGGCGAAAATTGTACCAGGGAAGCCCGAATCTAGAAACGGAGGCAGTTTCTGATGCGCGATTCACGCTATGCCAGGAAAAACCACTCGAGATGGAAAGCCTCAAATTGCTCAGTCGCCTGTAAGCATGGAAGTTTGTAGGGAAAAAGCACTAAAGATGAAAAGTAAAATTGGAGCTCAAAACCAGTAATATTTATCAGGTATATCACCAAGTGATACATAGATATCTACCAAATGTGCAACATCTACAAACAAGTTGAAGACAGAAGGCTCAAGAAAAGGCAGAGTCAATCCAAAGGTTAACCAGGTTGAATTGGAATTCTTACTGGGCGTACTTGGTAAAACCACATAGCCAGTGTATGACTCTCAAATATGTCATCAATTCTGCCGAGAAGATGGCGCTAGCTCTTACTGATTCCATTTTCGCGGGACAACTAAAATCGGAATTCGTCCAGCCAACTCTCCTCAAGCAAATGTTGAACGCATGCAATTTCAAGGAGCAGATACATAAATAGTTAGTTAGTAGTTTTAGTTTTAGATTTAGTTTTAGTTTTATTTTTGCTTTATTTTTGCCTGAAATGAGGACGGTCATTTAAACCGCATCCTACATTTTTGTAATAAATTCTTTTTAGAATGTATTTAAACCCTTCTCATGCATTTAGAGAAGGGTCCAGAAATTTATCAAAAACTTGTCCTCAGAACATGCACTTTTGCACCCTCCGAGGAGGTTTTGATGAATGAATGGAACAGGATTTATTGATATCTGCGTTTAATATCTACTACTGATGTTGCACTTTTGTACTCTTAGTGGATGTTGGATTAAGAAGAAATAGATCATTATTGCTAGAGCTCATGAGTAGAACTAGTTATAAATGGTACTTTTATCTCTTAAATGTTTCTACTTATGTGTTATGGTGATATTCATGTTCAGTTATTTATATATGAATGCTTAAATGCTTGAGTTATCATTTGGCACTTTTGTACGGTGATAGCTATTTATTTACGCTTAGTATATGAGTAGCTTAGTATGCGATATGTTTTTTAAAATTGTTTCATCTAACTTTTTATATGAAATGGTTTATCTTTATTGAATTCTTTTCTCATAGCAGTTGAATGATCTTTATTACCAACTGTCATTTGAAATTATTTTAGATCGCATAAAGGAAAGACTACATCCTAGGTTAGTTTAGAATTAGATATTTACGTTTATTAGATTACAATTGCATGTTGATAGATTAGATTTAGAATAAAGAAATCATTTTACTTAGGAATCATTAGTTAAGAAATATCAATTCTCAACACACACACACATATTGGGAAACTGGTCCCATATCCCCAGTTGGACCCACTATACCAAACGGAAAAGGAGCTGCTAACCAAGGTCCGGACTGGGTGGGTATCCCCCTTGTTGTAGAACCGATTTTCGGGGCTTCAACGGTACTATGGCATACAAATTGGAGCTTCTTGCAGCTTCTTGAGTGCACCTAGTTTTCCATGTTTCATGTTTAAAGAAGGTTATAGGCGACAAGCTCCCAATTCAAACAATACTACTAGAACTTAACAAGGAAGGAAAAATTATAGTGGAACCAGAAGCAGTCATAGAAACAAGAACTCGACAACTACGAAATCGATCCATTTCAGAGTATCTCATCAAGTGGAAGAACTTGTCCGCTGAAGATTCCACATGGGAAGATGAGAATTTTATACAGAAGCATCCAGAACTACTCAAGCATTGAGGACAACATTTTTTTGAAGGAGAGGGGCATGTTAGGTCCCTATAATACTAGTGACTTGGTTATATTATGACCCCTTAGACTCCTATATATAGAAAGGAGGTTTTTTCATTTGAATCATCCAAGAATTGTTCATTTGTGTAATGTAAAGGAGGTTTCCCCCTCGAAGAGGCTGAATTCTAAGGCGTTCAACTATCTTTTCGATCTTTTTGTGAGTTGGTTTCATAACAGCCGAGTGATGGAACAAAAAATGGTTGTAATGGCTATATCGGGTGATACTTTATAAGCATAAATACCGTTATCGAGGACTGTTATGATGCCACATGCTCTGTGATCATGGGATGCCGTATTTCCCTGCAAAATCGAATAAAAATATGACAACGCATACATAAGTACACTGGAGCTCCTCGCCCCCCTTTGAGATAATAGGTCACCTACGACCGAATGAGTGAAGGGATAACGCGGTGGCAGCAAGGTACAGGGGTGATGAAAGTGGAAAGGTACGCGTATCAATGAAAGGATCATAAAGGATATCGGAGTGATGAAATCAATGGATATAACGAGAATTATCAATAAGTGATAAGATGTCGTGAGGTGATACGAAAAGGAAAAAGGACAACTTACGCAGGGAATAATACTTTACCACCTTTATTCCACTTAAAACTATTGTGATTGATTTTTAAAAGGTAACGCATGCATAAAGGTTCAAGGTAAGTTAGGAACATAATCTCTCTGTATTAAAGATAAAACATAAGAAGAGGGCATTATAATAACTATTGATGTATAAAATACAACTTCAATACCATCAACAGAGCTTCTGTTGCCTGCAGGCATCTATAGCCTTGACAGAGTTGCTTTTTAACCCTTTGGAACCATGGTTCTCTATGTATAATCGTGGAAGTGCATTATGATATCCAGATTAGAGACCAATGTGCTGGCATGGTAACCAGATGAACACATTTCCATTCACTGGGAAGTAGTGAAAAGTGGTCAGGTCGACTCGTAATGAGGCCTCATGTTCCAAGGATTTTATTTCTTGATGCATCCATTGGATCATATCCCTGGTGTGGCGGCCATAGTGGGAATGCCACTTTGTTGCCTCCTTATGATCATGGTAGGTTGGCTCATGATGAGACCCCCTATCCTCCATCTGTGGAAAAAAAAATCATACAATTGTTAGTGAATATATATATACATATATATATAGCACTTCCTATTTATATATAGAGGGTGGCTTAGAATTCCTTAAGAGTAGGGATGGCGAAAGAAGTTTGAACATATCAATAGAGAAAAAAATATGCCCTTAATCTTATTGATAATAAACAGAGAGAGTTGTAGGGGACAGGGGAGAACCAGCATGGTACAGATAATCAATCAATTTGATTTATAGTGGAAATGAGGACAGTGAAGTGATATAGATGGTTGTGTCCTTTCTTTTTCAATCAATACAAAGCAATCTTGTTATAGATGATATTATTCAAGATATTTGCTTGTTCCAGTAAACTCCATACTTTTTATCCTTAAATATGTATTTATACTCTTGTGCCATAGAGAGGATCATAAAGAGTGAGGAGGGATGGTGTAGGGATGATCATGCAAAGGAAAGAAAGGGTGTTCTCAAAAGAATACTCACAAAGTCTTATTTCCTGAAGGGAATAGCAAAAGAAAACTTCACATAAAAAGTGTTGTTCCCTATAGGGAACAGCAAAGAAAAACACACAAAAAGTGTTGTTCCTTAGAGGGAATAGCAATTGTTCCCTATAAGGAACAACAAAGTAAAAATACACGTAGAGGGTGCTATTCCCTGTAGGGAACAGTAGTTGTTCCCTGTAGGGAACATCAAAAAAATACATACGCAAAAGTGTTGTTCCTTATAGGGAACAATAGTTGTTCCCTGTAAGGAACAGCAAAGGAAATGCACACGAAAATTGTTGTTCCCAATAGGGAACAGTAGTTGTTCCCTGTAGGGAACAGCAAAGAAAAATGCACGCAGAAAGTGTTGTTCCCTATAGGGAACAGCAAGGCAAAATACACATGGAAATTGTTGTTCCCTAGAGGGAACATCAACTATTCTCTATAGGGAACAACAGTTGTTCCCTATAGGGAACAGTAACGGAAATACACACTAAAAATTGTTGTTCCCTGTAGGGAACAATAGCTGTTCCCTATAGGGAATAGCAAGAATAATATGCACACCAAAATTGTTGTTCCTTAGAGGGAACAACAAAGTAAATTTCACATGAAAATTGTTGTATAGGGAATAGCAGTTGTTCCCTGTAGGGAATAGTAATTGTTCCCTGTAGGGAACAGCAAAGTGAAATATACACGAAAATTGTTGTTCCCTGCAGGGAACAGCGTTAGGATATTCCAACACATAGGAAATAGTTAAGTATAACTTGGTCTAGTATAGAGTTAGGTAAATTGTGTTTCTTTACTATGTACATTTTGTAACTTACAATCCGACGGTCACGATATGTAGTGATCTGATGGTTCATTCTCTCTTCAGTATTATCGACACTTGATCCGTGGCTTAACACCTGATTGGTCCATGATCTCTATTTAAAGAGCATGGAGGGTCATTTGTAGGTTAACCGTTCATGAGAGAAGCTTATGTAAATTTTCATTCTTTTATTAATAAATTGCCTGAAGTGGCCGCGTTGGCTCAGGCTGTGGACTGTTTCCCTCTTTGAGGGTTTTAACCACATCAAAAGTACTGGTGTATTGATCTATGATCTGTTTGTGAGCAGTGTCCTTTGGTGTTCTGTCTGAGGAACTTACCCTGTAAATTCCTACAAACAGCAAAGAAAAATGCATGCAAAAATTGTTGTTCCTTATAGGGAACAGCAGTTGTTCCCTGTAGGGAACAGCAATTTTTCCCTATAGGGAACAGCAGTTGTTCCCTGTAGGGAACAGCAAGGGAAAATACACACGAAAATTGTTGTTCCTCAAAGGGAACAGCAGTTGTTCCCTATAGGGAACAACAAAGAAAAAATAGAGAAAAAAACTAATGTACAATCTATTATCCAAGCAAATCCAATCAAATAGAAAGAAAACAGAAAGGTAAATTTATGTACAAGTTTCAAAAGAATAAATTCTTCACTGGACTGATGTTGTGGAAGGGTTTCCCTCCTCAGCAGGAATTTGTATTGTGGGATCTTCACGTATGTGTTGGAAAAAGGACTCCCTTGTAAGCGGTTTATGGTAGAGGCGCACTCGATGCCCATTTGCTTTAAAAGAGTAACCAAACCCATCAATGGTGGTTAATGTAAGGGTACCATTATCATGCACCTCCTTTATTTCGTAGGGACCTAACCATCTAGTCTGGAGTTTGCCCGGGAAATCCTGGAACCTAGAAGTGTACAGAAGTGCCCAATCACCTTCATGGAATATCTTTTTCTTGATGAGGGCATCATGCCATTTTTCTCTTTGTTGTTGAATCAATGCAGTATGCTAAAGAGCTGATAGCTAGATTTCATCCAATTCATTAATTTGATGTAGCCTGTTAATCTATGCTTCATTCAGATCCAATCCTACTTCTTGAGCTATCCTCAATTTCTGAATTTCAAATTCTATTGGGACAATAGGTTCTTTTCCAAACACTAATTGATATGGGGAGTATCCTGTGGTATTTCTCCATGTCATGTGATATGCCCACAGGGCTTCTGGCAATTGGGTAGCCTAGTCACATCTATGGTGAGGCGACTGTCTTTGTTAGTATAGACTCAATTACCTTGTTGGTATTTTCTACCTAACCATTTGCCTACGGGTGGCATGGAGTGATTTTGTGCATGATATGATGATTTTTTAATGTAGCAGCCATCTTGTGGCCCACAAATTGTGGCCCTCCATCCGTGATTATTTCTCTAGGCAAGCCATACCGTACGAAAATTTGGAAAATAAAGTGGATTACTGAGTCCTCCATTGCCCTTGGTAATGCTTCTGCCTCCACCCATTTAGTCACATATTCTGTTGCAACCAGTATATATGTCTTTTGATTAGATGATGGGTTTATTGGGCTAATAAAATCTAACGCTCAGCGTTCAAAAGGTTCAATGACTAACTGTTGATGTAGGGGCATCTCGTCAGACTATCCAAGGCAGCCCATTCTTTGGTAGCTATCGCATTTCTGGACAAACTTCTTGGCGTCCTTAAAAATGGTGGGCCAATAATAGCCCATCTGTAAGACTTTATGCCCTGTCCTACAGTCTACGAAATGTCCACCACAAGGTCCATCATGGCAAGATTTTAGGATGTCGAAGATTTCGTCTTCCCTGACACACCTTCAGATATGCATATTGGCTCCTGTGTGAAAGAGGTATCCTCCGATCCAAGAGAACTGAGTGTTGCGTTGTACTATTAGTTTTCTTTCACTGGGCGTCAGGTGTTTGGGTAATTTTCCCACTGCTAGGTAGTTCGCAACATCTGTGTACCACGGTGTTTTCACGGTTATAGAAAATAAGTGCTCATCAGGGAACTAGTCTTCTACTGCTGCCGAGTCATCTGTCTTTGGCACACGTGAGAGGAAGTCTGCCACCGGATTTTCCTTTCCTGGTCGATCCTTGATTGTTATGTCAAATTCCTGTAAAAGGATCAACCATCGTGTCACTCTTCCATTCGTAACAGGTTTATTAGCTAAATATTTAATAGTAGAGTGATCAGTATAAAAAACCACAAGGTATCCTGTTATATAGTGTCTGGATTTGTTAATAGCATAGATTACAGCAAGAAATTCTTTCTCGGTCACAATGTAATTCAACTCAGTAGGAGATAAATTTTTGTTGATGTAGTATATCGCATAAGGTTTCTTATCTTCCTCCTGGACGAGAACTTCTCCAATGTCTGTATCTGATGCATCGAATGAAATTTGAAATGGCAAATCCCAGTTCGGGCCCCATAATATTGGGGCTGTTGATACCAGCCATTTTAAATCTTCAAAAGCAATGTCACATTTTTCAGTCCATATGAAATCAATATTTCTTGTTAATGCATATAATGGTGCAACAATTTGGGATAAATTCTTTATAAATCTTCTATAATATCGAGAAAATCCCAAAAAACTGTGGACCTCAGTTTGTGTGCAGGGGGTAGGTTTTAAGAGGATTATCTCGATTTTTGTCGGATCTACCTGAATTCTAGCTGTTGAGATGTAGTGATCTAGAATGAGGCCCTCGGTCATCATCATGTGGCATTTCTCATGGCTTAAGCAGATCTTGGTAGCAATGCATCTTTGCAGAACTTTCTCTAGCGTTTGTAATGCTGGCTCGAAGTCATCTCCATAGGGTGTAAAGTCATCCATGTACACCTCGAGTCCCTCATTTATCAAGTTTGAAAAAATGTTGAGTATGGCCCTCTGGAATGTGGCAGGTGCATTGCATAGTCCAAAAGGTAAGACCCTGTAAGCAAATGTCCCCCAGGGGCAGGTGAAGGTAGTCTTATCCTGGTCTTCAAGGGAAATTTGGATTTGGTTGTAGCCGCTGAAGCCGTCTAGGAAAGAGAAGAATTTTTTACCTGACAATGTGTCCAAGACCTAGTTGATGAACAGGGGGGAAAATGATCTTTTTAGGTTGCTTTATTAAGCTCTCTATAATTGACACATATATGCCAATTCCCATTCTTTTTAGGCACCACAACTAACGAAGAAACCCATTTGCTATCAGATATAAGATAGATGAAATTTACATCTAATAGTTTTTGTATTTCATCTTTAACAACATCTTTAAGGTGAGGGTTTAACCTCCGTTGAGGTTATCGAATGGGCCTCGCATCTTTCTCTATATAGATGTGGTGCATGCATAATTGGGGATCAATCCATGTCATATCTGGGTAAGCCCAAGCGAAAGCCTCTTTATATTTTCTAAGGAGTTGAACAAGCCTCTGCTCTTGGTCATTAGTTAGGTTTTCGTTAATGTTTAGGACTTTCCCTGGCTCAATTTCAATGGGTTTGATGTTATAAACAGTTGTTGTTTGTATTGTTTAGTCATTAATAACTTTTAAGGGATCTTCTTCAATTTTGTTATCTAAGGCTTCTTCGATCATGTGACATTTTAGATTGGATATGGCATCTGGTTGGTTAATGTAAGTGTTAATGATGTCATATTCTGTTTGATTCTTAAATTCGAGAGCATCTTCTACAATTAGCAGTGATCGAATGTTTTCAATTAAATATGATACAAGTTGTTTTCTAGTTTTTATTATTGTTAGGCTTAGCTGAGTTGGGACATAGAGCTAGATTCTTCACATTACTTCCTCTTGTTATAGTCATATTGCCTGTTCGACAGCTTATGTAAGCATTTGCGGTTGCTAGCCAAGGTCTTCCTAAAATTAGCGGATGTCCATCTAACCAGTTTCTAGGATTAATAATCAAGAAATCTGTTGGGTATTCCCAAGAATCTACAAACACCATTACATCCTATAGTGTCCCTTCTGGTTTGACAACCGATCGGTCAGCAAGTTCTAGCAAGGTCATAGTTGGATCTGAGGCTGTAATGCTAAGTTTTTGACAGGTTGTTGTTGTGAGAATACTAATGGTTGCTCCTAAATCAACTAATGCATTGGGGAAGGAACTTCCATTTATTTGTACTGTGATTATAGGGTTTCCAGGGTCCTCATATTTAACCAGTGTTTCTCTGCCTAATAATAAATCGGACAAAGTTCCGACTATGTGGACAGGTGGGGGTTGTTTTTATTTTCCTCTTAGGCTTTTTAGTACACAATTCCTTAATAGTTTTTGCATAAATTGGAATGTCCTGAATAGCCTGGAGGAGGGGCATTTTTACACAAAGATTTTTTAATTCTCCCAGAAGATCGAAATCAAGATATTCTATTAGGCGGGGTATAATCAATCTCTCTGCGAATGGTGGAGAAGAGGTAATAGTTTGATCATGGCTTTTCTGTTTAAACGTATTCTCCATTTGATGTGTTTGTTCTATAGGTAACAAAACTTATATTTGTATGTTTTTATCCCCCTTTGACTCAATTATCCGTCCAAACCTTAATTTGAGTTCATTACACTCCCTTAACTCAATTTCTAGTTCTGGTCCTTCAATAATTTGTATAGATTGGACTGGTCTATTGTTGGGATTTGGGTTGGGCTGGGCTGGGAGTCGTGGTCTAGATTGGGTTGAGAGTTCTGTTGCAATGTGTAAGGTGCTGGTAGCATAGGTTGAGGTAGGGGGATTGTTCCTGCTAGCTGGTTTGTAGGTTTTTTCCAGCTTGACTGCCAGTTCTGGTTCTCTTAGGTGGAGGGTGACCATTGAGATGGATATGCATTATTCTGCCAGAATGGTGGGAAGTAAGAGGAATTTGGCCAACTATTGTTCTTATTTGATTGATTGGACCAAGGTGGCATAGAGAATGGTTGTTGTGACCAATTAGGAAAAGGTGGTTGGTTCTACCATATAGCTCCTATGTATTGTTGAGAATCATATTGCGAGGGTTGAAAAAATGTATATGGGTCATTAGGCATACCTGTTTGTCGTGCTTGCCATTGGTGACACTGATTTAACAGGTAGATTGGCTCTGTTTCTTCCTCTGCCTTCCTGAAGACTGATTTTAATCCTGGGAGCGATGGGAAGCTTTCTATGGCATGATCTTTAGTGCATATGGCACAGGTCTGTACCATATCTAGTGGGCATTCTTTATGACTATGCTTATTCTTGCATCAAGGGCAAAATATCGCAAGGTTCTATTCTGCTTTAGCCTGCTTCTACTTGGCTTGCATGATGTCTAATTGTGTCGTCAAAGTTCCCAAAGTATCTGTTTTGAAATCTTCCAGTAGGTTGTCGATTTCTGCACGAGTAATGCTTCTGCCAGAGATTTTGTTGTCCCTAGTGGTCATATCATGTTCTGTTGGTTTCAATCTCATATTGCCTCTTGAGCACCTGATACACAAATTATTAATGTTAGCATAGTCTTCTTGATATATATCACCTTTACCCATAATATTTAATGTCTCTATCCATTGGTCTTTCATTCCCTTAATCAGCATGGTTTTTAACAAATTATCAGGCAAAGGAAGATTTGCATAGGGAGACCATTAGAGGTTATATTGGAAACGCTCCACATACTCTTCCAACGTTTCACTAGGTCTTGCTACCATTTGGAATATCTCGTCTTTTAGTTCCCTAGATTTGCAATAGTCCTGATATTTTTTAAGGAAAGCAGTTTTCATTTGATCCCAATCATTTATGGTGCCCCCACCTACTCCCATAAACCAACGCAAGGCTACTCCTTTTAACATAGAGGGAAACAACTTTAGTTTATGGGGGTCGATGGTGTAATCATAACCCCGACATAATACATCAAATTCAAACAGAAATGCATCTAGATCCTATAATGTGAGTCCATGAAAGGTGGGAATATTTTGTAGAGGGATAGCTTTCATGGGTGCGTTGACAACTGTGTCAATGATGGGATACTGTAATGTAGAGGTCTGGGGTGCTTGTGGATTATTGGCCATTTGATCAAATATATGCCAGTACCCTTCCGGGATCTTTGGAGCTAGAGAGTTATCCTTAGGCTATCTAGAAGGGGTGGGAATGATATTAACAACACTCCTTTGGTCTGGGATACTAGGTGTCCTTTGCTCGATTACTACCTGAGGGGATCTTGGTTCCTCTGTTTCCCCTGTTTCTCCTCCTCCTTCACGAATATTACAAGAATTCCCTTCTTGTGAGGGAATTGGGCGTGAATTTTCAATTTCTTGAAAACTCTACTCAGTTCCTTCCATTTTACTGTGGACCTCAGCATAGGCTATAGATGGTGAGCCTGTGGCCCAAAGGGAGACAGTAGGTTATCTAGAAGCAACGGTTCGGGGACCTACTGATGGCTGAGATTCAGCTTTTCTTAAGATGTTGTTGATAAAAGTTGATCATCCAAGGGTCACCGGTCCCTTAGATTTTTTAGGTTTTGGATGTGGAATTTTATTGTTTTCTGGTCTTTTCTTCTTAGTCATTCATGCAAAAATTCAAATGTTTATTCCTACCTTAAGTTCCTAGAAATTCTGCTAGAAAGCAGGTGGGGGAGCAGGCATTTTACTTGCTTCATACGTAGGTTCTTACCTTCCATTTTTAATACCCAGTTCTCTCTCAATAGACAAACATCAAACACCTACTTCACTTTTCTGTAATTGTGCTGAAAGGTGGGCGGGGGAGCAAGCACTTTACTTGCTCGTTACGTAGGTTCTTACCTTTTGTTTTCAATACCCAATTCTTCCTCAACAGAAATTATCAGATATACATCACTCTTTGTAAATGGCTACACTCTCCCAGGCAACGGTGTGAAAGTGTTGGTCGATAAAAGGTGCCTTTTAAAAGTCCTAATTACCCCACATTAATCATCAACCCGGGCAAGTCCTCTTATTTCAAGAGTGTATGCAGTATGTGGCTGCTATAAATTCAGAGAGTAATGTTTCTTAAATTGTAGTATAAGCTTTTGATACAAGAGTAAACGGATGCATCTAATAAACTCAAATTGCAATCATGAAAGGAAATATAACATCTAAACTTCAAGACTCAATCCTCTACTGAAATCAAATCTTACAGCAATTCAAGTAACAACAGCATCAGTTGAGAGTACAGTAGCAATAACTCATCTCTTCTTAACTGATTTAATCTAAATCAAACTCAATCTCTAGTAAACAACCCAATCAGCAATGCTATCAATCTGAGAGTCCAATAGCGATAATCAAACTCTTTACAGTTGATTACATCAATGTGATTCACTATCCAGATAATTTACTCTGTAATAAACATAACTCGAATCAATTGACAGTGCTGTAAAATATATGAACATACACTACTTCAACACAAGGAAGCAATAAACAGTGAATAAAGTAAACTCACAGAAGCAGGAAAATTATCAAACCAACCAAACTCTATCAGAATCAGAAATATAACACAAGAAAGCAGTTAAATACACTAGAGGTCAGGCCCTTAGCTTCCAGCGAACACTGCTGAGCTACTTCAGATAATGCGAGGGAACAACAACTTAAATTATATATTAATCATCGAATGTAAGTAGCATTACAACATAATCGTGTTCTCTTAATAGTGAGAGTTTGTAATTAAAATTACAATTCAAAAAATAACAAAGATTCTCCCCTTCTTCTTACAATAGTCTCCTTTTATAATCAGAAAGGGTAAAAGATAAATGTGATCCCTCAGGATCTCAAGATCCTGAGGGATTCACAACTAATTACTAACTTCAGACAATTGTCCTTTTTTCGCATTGATCCTCGTGATTTGTCCTCAGCCTTGTCTGCAATTGACGCATTCCTTCCTCTCTTTGTTGGTTTTTGTTGTTCCATCGTTAGGGAACAGAAATTGTTCATTTTGTCGCTTTCCTGCTTAAAGAAGGGTAAAAGTTAGCTAAATCGTAACTACAAATAATTCATCTGTTTCTCACCATAATTCCTCGATATATTAGTGCATTAAGATATGGAATAGATAACAATCAAGGAAAAAGCTGATGAAATTAATATTAAATATATACCCATTTCGTAACTCAACAAGGGTGGCTTCTTAGGTCAACACAACTTTCTCCCTACTTCCTCTACAGAATCTACACATGTGTCTATATCATATCAGCTGAATTAATCAATGCTTCCTCTCCTTGGGCCTATTTTGATGGGGCATCTATAACAAGCGATAAATGTTTTGGGAAGGATTACTTTCTTGCAAGGACATCACTTGTTCAAACTCCAAATTGGTTTGGGTAGGGGCACAAACAACTATGTAGAGTTGTTAGCCATAAAGATACCCTTATTGTTTTCTATTGAAAAACAATTTCGTGCGTTCCATATTTTTGGAGACTCTGGGATTGTCATTAACTAGTTCAATGAGACTCAGAGATGCTACAAACGCACACTTATGCCCATTCTTGAAGAGGCTCTTCATTTAAAATGTGTCTTTGACTAGTTTACTTGTTGTTGCATTTACATGGAGTGTAACACTATTACAGGCTCCGTATCTAAACTTGGTGTTGCACAGGATTTGGGAATTTGGAAAATAATTGAACAATTAGGGGATGAAACACATAATATATCCACATTCCATTCATAGATGGTTAAATACAGTAGGCTCGGTAAAATGAGGACATGATACATATGTTATTTATTTCTGCTTTTTTTTATGCTTCATGACATGGATGGTAGGTGATTATGTATGTAATGCTTTTATATATATGCATAAATATGTACTTTGTATAGATACTTATCATGACTTAACATGGGCCTGCATAGGCCTCATCTATTCATTTTTGTTTTGGCTAATAGCTTATACATAATGCATGGTGATGCACCAAGAAAATGTAATGTCTTCATTATTTAAGGAAATATTGTGCTTTTTTCTAGCGAAAAATGATATATACTTATATGCATAGTTCACGTTGAAATATTTTATTTAATGTGGAAAAAATATTTTAATTGTGACCCATATTGAATATTTTTATTACTATTATTATTTGAATGTGACATATCAATTTTATATTAAAATTTGAATGAATTACACATCTCCCTCTAACTCAATTATTTACTTTAAATTACTTCTTCCTTGTGGGCAATAATGCAAGTCTTACATATAAAGGTAATATTAACAATGAGTGTGAACTATTAATGTTTTAGAATGCTTTTAATTAAAACTAATCAAATGTGTATATTCATTTTTATTTTTATTATAGCCATCATTGTTTTTTATTTAGAGTTTATTTTATTTTTATTTAAAAGGGGCATGTATTAACTCCATGTCGAGCATGGATATAATCACACTTCTCCCCCATATTTCAATGCAGAATATGCCTCTCAGTGTAATAATTAAAATATAATTACTAACCATAATGATATTCAAATGAAACTAGTTTATAAAAATATAGATCTAAATTTTAACCTAGGAATGCAACCACTAGTGTTACATCCACATCTAGTGATCAAATCTAGATTCACTAATTAAAACATTTAGACACTGAATCATAGATTAAAATTTAAAGGATTTAGACCCTAGATCAAAGATTAAAACAACATAAGGGGAGAAAATGTCTAAAGTTTGGTGGTTGAAGATGAGACAAACCAATACTTGGGGTTATGAAGTCTTTCCTCCTCTAATAAGGGTTCCTAACTTATGTGATGAAGTTACTTGCCATTTGGAAGTTGGGAAGGAAGATTCAATCTAAAATCAAATAACTTAAAGAGTATTGAAGAGGGTAAAACCAAAGGTAAATAACATAAGGAAGGTAAAGGTTTCTATAGAGACTCAAGTATTCATGTCAAATATGGTTGTAAAATATATCTAAAGAAATTTAAGAGATGCTAAGAGATAGAAACTTTTACCTTCAATTTACTAAATTATTTTCTTCTTTAAGACCAAATTCTATCAAATCTCCCTTATGAATTATGAGAAATTTCATATGTGAAAGAAGAATGCCAAAATCAAATAGTGTACCAAATTTATTTATTTTCCTACAATTTGGAATGAAGGAGGCGCTATCATTTCATACAATGGAGCTCCTCATTCTTTTCATTGGATAATAAAAATGTGCAATCAAACCATGAGGATTCAACCACTTATTCAAACATTTATCAACAATATAAAAATAAATGTTTGGTTAAGGGATACAAAACTATAGGGACTTACGCACAAGATAAAATTGTTGTTAGCTTGTTAAGTTACCTAATTCTACCATAATGAACACGTTAATCCCTAGAAAAACCTAATGTTAACCCAAAAGCACATTATTAGGCCCTATATATTTTTTTATTACATTTTTATTATTATATGTTTATGTAGGCCAAAAATTTTCACTGTAGGTCAAATTCATTATAATTGTAATCCTTGTCTCCTATATATATTTCAATGATATCTAACATTACAATCATCATATAACGCTTCATACATATTGTTCATTAGAAAATGAGGCTTTCCCTTGAAGTGGACTAGAATTATTGGCCCTATCATTTTTTGAGTGCATGGTTCTTAACATTTGGTATCAAACCATACAAAGTTAATGTTTGGATGCTTCAAATGAGTTAGTGAAAATTTTCCTATAACTTGTCTTGGGGAAGCTTTGATCATGAAATGTTGAGAGGATTAAGGATAGATCTAGAGGTACATCTTATAAAAATTTCATATTCTTCACTCTAATATTTCTTCCAACAGTATTCAAAACCATGAAACTTTCTAGAGACTGATGACAGATATTGAAGTAGATTTGGTAAAAAAATTGGATTCTACTTTGCTACAAGTATGGAGATATGCCATATGGAACTTAGCATTTTTTAATAGCCATAAAAGTAGTTTGAAATGAGTGATATTGCAACTTTTACTACTAACTTTATCCTAGAGAAAAAATTTAGAATCATATTTTAAAAATTAGGCACATGGCAAAGTATACAAGTTTTCTCTTGGGAAGAGGCAAAAATAGTTTTGGGAAATTTAGTATAACTTTCACTTGGAACCATAAATGTTGGTCAAACTTGTGGAATTCAAAAAAAGACATCTAATTTAGAAGGGATCAAATTTAGATTGAGGAGGTCCCAAATTTTAGAGTTATATCAAGAAAAAGGTTGTCATTAACACAACCTAGAAATTAAGGATTTAAAAATACATAATTTCCAATTAACATAACATTAATTGGAAAATCTATTTTCATTATTTCAAAGTTTATGATAAAAATGTAAAAAATAATCATTATTTATCCTTGCATAAGTATTAAGAATACTTTAAAAGTTGCTTCACTACTTAAAATTCTAAAAAATTCTTAACTTCTAAAATCACACATTTTTCTACCAAATAAAAAAAATAAAAATAATATATCTCTATATATATAATCACAACTTTACCTCATAGACTTTGAAACAATCATAAACATCTACCTGTTACATAATAATAATATTAATTTCATAACATACTACAAATAATAATATATTATATTGTAACAATTATCTTAAACTGATAATTTCAGTTATCTCCTCAGATATTTCTATCCTCTAATTATGCATTCCCATATTATTTTAATCCTTGAATTACTTTATTCTTTTACATTTCTAATTGGTTTCCTTCTTTCTTATCATTTCTATTCTTTACATTGTGACTCATTTTAGCGTGCTAAAATTGGAGTTCACACGATGAATATGGGGTTTTTAAATAATTTTATGGCTAACATAATAAGAACATTTTCGAGTATTTCTTAATAATAGTATGAAATTTTTGGATTTATAAATAAAATTAATTAATTAATAATATTATTAGTTAATTGAATTGTTTATTTAAGTTAATTTTATTTTAAAATTTTAAATAGATTTCTGTTAAATTATTTTTTTAATAGTTTTATTTTATTTTAAATCCATATTATTAACAATAGATATTAACATTTTTTTAAAATTCTAGTTCTTGCACTTGTTCAAATTCATTACAAGTTTTGTGTCTTTAATTATGTGTGGAGTGTTTACTTAAAATGTTGGATATTTTAGAAATTCTACACATTTTATATCTAAAATCATTATATCAATAATAGGATTAGAAATTGTGAAAATATGTAAAATCAAAATTATTTAACCTAGCCAAAGTGTTTTCTCTTGGTGATGGTTATAATGTCCATATTATAGAACAATTAACAAAATGATGATCAAAGATAAGTTTCCTATTCCTATTATTGATTAATTATTAGATGAATTGCATGGAACAATTTTTCTTACTATGTTGGATCTCCATTCAAGATATCCTTAAATTAGAATGAGGCAAGAATACATTCCATAACCTTTGCAAAACATGAAGTTCATTATGTGATTTTTGTTATACCATTTGAAATTACCATTGGTTTTGGAGCCTGATTATCTTCCCGATTTATAGGTTTTGGTGTTTACTTGTGTTTGGACCCCAATTCCTAATGGGAGGTGTATGGCTACTTGCCTTCTTACTAGTGTCGACATATAAGATTCACAATCATACTTAGAAGGGGGTTGAATCAATATAATGACAATTTTTACTTGTTTAAACATTTAAACATCATAAAACACCAATCTCATAAACAGAACAAGTAACATAAGGTATATGTGGAAACCTTATGGGAGAAAACCACAAAAGTTCCTTATTTTAAATATTATATAGGTTTCAACCTACTATTACATCAATTTGTAGGAACCAACCTACATTATACACCAATCCCATCTATCGTTTTGTAGGCATCGATGTATATGAGATGCCAATTCCATATGCTACTTTATAGATACCAATCTACAAGATACACCAATTCCCTCTGCTACTTTGTAGGCATCAAACTACAGGAGACTCTAATCCCTTATGTTGCTTTATAGGAACCAGCCTCCAAGAGAAAGAAATATTCTGTGTTGTAATATTTGTAGGCATAAACCTAAAGTAGACACCAATCCCCTCTATCACAATATTTGTAAGCATCAACCTAAAGGAGACACCAATCCCTACTGCAGAAAATATTTGTAGGCACCAATGTACATTACTAAGTCTTATTGCTTCCTCATTGTGTCTATTAGCTACTTATACTTTCATTGAGTCTACTTTTTTCTTCTTCCTTCACCATGTTTCTTATTTTATTTTGTCTTCACCAAGTCTACTTGCTACTTCTTCCTTCATAAGGTCAATTTCCACCAAATTTTGTCTCTTTTGGCTTATTCCCACGAAAGACGTTGCACAACATTCCATGTATCAGATTTTACAAATATGATTATAAAATTTATACCCCAAGTACCTAGATATATCTTCTCTATCTCCTTCATATATCATAGTCTAAAACATCTTAGAAATATAATATAACTAATATTCCAAGTTTACTTATTTGAAGCATGTTTCAGGAGCACTTAGGAACACTGACTTCCTCATATCATATCTCAGAAATTATAGTCAAATAACAGTTGAAATTAGTGCCACAAATTCCTTCTCTATATTGATAATGGAGATGAATCTATGTGTGAAATAAATGTTCACATCTTTTTTCTTACAATGATTGAAAAGTTAGTAATTATTACCCCACTAAATATTCTAGGATTTTGATTCAAATTCCATCACGTGAAAAGCTACATTATCATTGAGGATTGATTGAAATGGGTGGAAGAAGAAGCTCCATAGATCATGGAGTTATCAAAACAAAACACTAGGGATTTAATACCATTAACAAGATAGGAACTAAATTTTCCTAAAGAGAGTCATATACAAATGCATTCAAAGATGACCTTATTCTTCATCTTCCCATGGGGAAAATCACTATTCCTATTCACCTACAACTCATCATAATTCTAAATAATAATATTTAGAATAAATCATAACTCATGGGATTAGGTATATAACAAGTTTGACATACAAGTTACGATGTCTAAGACATTCTAGTACCATTGTTAAGTCATCTTCATGCTCCTCCAATTTTCTTGAATAGATTAGAATATCATCTAGAAATAATTAGATGAATTTGTCACAACATTGTCAAAACATGCCAAAATTCATAAAATTTATAAATACAATTGGCACATTTTTCAATCCAAATGGTACCACTAAAACATTACTATAAAAAAAAAAAATTATAAATGTTGTCTTTGAGATGTCATTTTCTCTAATTCCTAATTGATGATATCCCAATCTAAAAAAAATTGAAAATACAATTACCCTTTTCCTTTGATCAAACATATCAATATTCGGAAATATATACTATTTCCTTATGATAACCTTATTTGATTGTCAATAATAAATACAAAGCCTCCATAATCCATATTTCTTCTAGAATCTAATCGTTCTTGGAGCTACATCTACAACAATTGCAATTTCAATTATTTGTCACGTGATAAGTATCCTTCAAAATGGGCTTAATTACTTTCTTGAGTTCAATTCTAAACTCTAACTCCCGCTTAGGAATTAGTCTAGGAAATCTTCTTAGAAACATGTCTAAAAATTCTGATAAAAATTCTGATAATATAAGATGGTGAACTATGTCCTTCATATCCTTTATTGGCATTTTGGCCACATGAATAACATAGTTGGTTGATATATGCACTTATGGAAGAAGTAATCTAGGCTTCTAATTTGATTTGATTTGATGTGATTACCATTTAATGTGTACTATATCTTTTATGATTTATGTACTGATATCCTTGTAATGGTATGAGATATTAGATTTTTCTATATGATGTGATGACTTATTTTGGCAAATGAATAAGCTAAAAAAATATCTTGATTTGGATATATGTGTGATTTTAGTTATAAGTGATCCTATGAGATACTAAATATGAATATATGTTTACATGATGAAATATATTATGTTATATGATGTTACTGATGGTTTGTGGAGTGCAACATGAAGAACTATAAGTGAATATATTGTAATTTGATTCAAATCAATACATGTGAACCCAAGATAAGTCATGTTATGTATGATTCACGTGTGTATGTCCATGTGTATTGTCTATTCATAATTATTATTAAATTGTGTTATTTGATATGTTTATATCTAAATTTGTACAAAGACGGGGAAACATTTTCCAAATAATCTTACACATGGACAAAAGGTTGTATGGAGAGATGTGACATAAGTAACATTGAGAGAGGATTTCTATGTTATATATTCATGTCTACTAGCACTCCCTTTCATATAATGAGTTCAAAAACATATCTTCTATGTGTTTTCCCAGACTCTACACATCGTCAAGAGAGTAGATTATAGACTCACTCTAGAGGATTTACTAAAGGGAAATAAATAAGGATTCAATGCTCGTTTATCAATAACCATCGGTGTTTCACCTATTTGAATGAGATGGGTTAATTAAGTCCCAACCATGATACCATCCACCACATTTGGAAAATAATACTTAAAGGTTGTGTATGGGCATGACACACATAGCATCAGTTTATGGTACCTATGTATGTATAGTTTGTGAGAAAATGATCATTTGGAATATCTATTTTATTATAACATGGAAATAAAATGAATTTACATAAGTGGTTTGATTGATTATATAGATTTATGCATAGTTTTTTGAAAATAAATATATAACTTGGAAATGGAAACAATTTAGAAAAGAATGAAATAACATTTTCATGTGCACCCATTAAATGAAAAACGACTTACTCAACATCTAAGAATATGAGATCCTCGTAGAATTAATGTATTCCCCATAACAGAATATTCCCTTAGTGGGGTTAGACCTCTCTCATGAATGTTGGCTAGGAGAAAAGATCTGTGGAGTTCCGTCCATTCTTGGGTAAATGGATTGTACATTTCAGACCATCAAGTATGTTACATATGGCACCCTCCAAACACATAAATTATTCCATTGGTATAGGTTGCGCAACCCGCACTTCTCTTCACATCGTTGAAATTCACATTATTCAAGATGTTCAAGACATGATTAAAGAATTGAATGAAACAAGATAAATATGTGGGTGAAATCATGGATCTAGGTTACATTGTTTGGCAAAAGAGGGCACGTTTGGGTGGAAAAAACAATGGCTCAATCAAGCCATTTAAGTGCTCGATTGAGCTATTTTAATTTGAAATCTAGAAGCTTGATCAAATTTAAGTGCTTGATCGAGCCTCTTAAGTCCTAAAATCCAAAATTTCAGTGCCCCTTCTTATAACACCGTTTTGTACCCTAGCAAACTTAGAGCCAAATTTGTCATATAACACCATTTTGAACCCTAGTGGACTTAGAGATAAATTTGTCCTTAGGTGGAGGAGTTGATCATGTTGGATTCATGGAGGAATATTCTATCTAATGGAATATGAGTTTGAAATTTTTGAATTCATATGATATTTTTTATCTAATTACTTTTAAGCGTAATTCTTGAAAAAAATTGAACTATTTTAAAAGGGTTGAATAAAAAATCAATATCATGAAATATACACAACAATTTTTTTTTTTAAATACCACTATCTTCGTTTATGAGTTATCTTCAAAAATATACTTTTGGTTTTTAAATTTATTTAAATAGTTGAAAAAACCCTTACGTGAACACATGTGTTTGCAAAATTCAATTGAAATATTACTTCGTCAATTTCTAAAAATAATAAAAAATATATATTTTTGCATAAATAAATAAATATATATATATATATATATATATATATATATATATATATATACTAAAAATTACACATTTTAGACCAAGATATGCTCCATTAACACATGCATGCCTCTTAATATGTGTGAAAATTTGCAAGGACAAACATTTCATTTAATCGAAAATTGACATATTATATGACACTAAACATTTTTGTAAAAAATATCATTAAGACAACAACATGATTCTCCACAATTTGTCTTTTTACTCTGAATCAAAATTCATAGTGCTTATATGAATTTTGAGGGCTTCAATTCGATAAAAGAGGAAAAACATGAAATTTGATCACCACATTTGGCCCAAAAGTGTAACTCATCTTCATGCTTTCACCCATGTTCCTCTTCTAACACCTATAAAATATAGATTATAATCCAAGACTGAACTCACATTGTTTGAGTAGAGGTCCATTGGAGGATTGGGAAGACACACATAATTGTTCCCTTTTATGTCGTGTTGAAGGCTCGAAATTCTCTGTCTCAACATTATAAGGGAGAGCACTCGGTCAAAAACTTAGAGCAACTCCTTTTCTATTGAAATGGTGGTTCTAACTGGTTAAACGAGGTCTAGTTACCTTCTCTCTATCTCCACTAGCTTAAAGTATGCCCTTTTATTACCAATAGAGAAAAGACATCGAATCAACTCTTCTTGCTGATCACACAATAAAGTGATCCTTAAGATGATTTGGGGCTCAGCCAAGCCACAAATAAATTTTTCCTCTTTGATAAGAGGACTTTTAGGAATGTCTAATTAAATCTAAATGCAAGAAAAAGGAAAGAAATCCTAAGCTTATCTCAATTAAGAACATATAGATCTAACCCGACCGAGAGAAAAGTAATTAAATGATTGAGATTTCAACATGCCCGGTTTATGATAAATATCTGGCTAATGAAGTAGTTCAATTAATTGATATTGTAATTTACCAAGCATGTTGTTTAGAGATCTATTAACAATGAACGATGAACCAATAACATTAGGAAGTAGTTCTCATAGTGCCAATGGAAACTAAATCAAAATTGGATGGCAAATTTATGAGTAAATAGTTACTCAATTTTGATTTCAGCATAAGAGCGTAAGAGGAAATTAACAATAGATCTATGAAACAAACAGATTAGATAGCTATTTGTAATACATGAATTCATATCTACAGTAGTGCATAATATAAATCTAATTAACATAATTCTACAATCAAAATCGAATTTCATATTAAAAATAATAGTATTTCTAATACAAATAAATTTGAACATGTTCTCATGCTATGTTCTTTGAATCTGGTCTCCTACAATATTCTCCAAAGCATAATCTTTGCTACTAAAAGTAAGAGTTGCAGTGGTGCAAACTTTGCCTCAAATATATTGTTCAAAAAAAAATTCTCAATAATTTCCATATCTAAAGTTGATCTTCTCTACCCATAGCTTGAAATGCCTATTACAATAGTGCTTTAAGAATTTATAAAATTGCAGAAGAGAGAAGCCCCTTTCTCCATTGTACAAACTACTATTTATAATTTACAAAATGAATTTCAAAATAGGAGAGTTGTTGAAGAATCATTTTTCTCCAACAATTTTTATTGGTTCAAATTCATTTTTATTCTATTGTTGGAGCAATTCTATTGATTGAAATTCGTTCCTCATCATCTCTTCAAATTTAATTAAAATCAAAATACCAAATCTGGAACACAAATATCCCCAATCAAAACTTAAATAAATAAATACAAATCTGAGATTTTCATTGATCCCTGTAAAGATTTGATTGGTCAAAGAGAACATAGTTGAATGGATCTGTACTCAATAGAGGTTATGAGCATATGAAAATGCAAAAAATTAAACTCAGAAAATTAAATTTGTTTAAAAAATTGGAGCTTGATCTTACGCTGAATTTTAGATTAATTTAATAACTAAATCTAGTCATGCAACCACTTCATAAATATTTCTCCATTAATTTATCTATCCAACGAGTCATCTTGGGCCTCATTTGGCCAAATAAAACTCAACTTATGAGCTTCCAACGTTTAAGTGTCAAAATTGCCAAAATTCTAGAAAATTCACTACCTAAATTAAGATTAAAAAAAAAAAAAATTAAAATCTGATCTTAAATTAAATTAACAACTATGATTTAACTAATTATTAATTTAATTATAATTATAAAATTAAACTAAATTAATTACAAACTAATTAAAAACAATTATAATTAAAAATTAATATTAAAATTATATTATATTAATATTATAATTAAATTATATAAAAATTATAATTATAATTATACTTATACTTTTCATATATATATAGCATAAACAAAATTCAATAAAAAAAAAACCTCACGTGGCCTTTGATTTCATTAACAAATCAAAAATGGAGGAGGGCTTTCGAGCATGGAGGCGCTTTAATGAAGGAGTGGAATGACGTAACGGAAGTCGGGAGTCATAACGAGAAGGAATTATATTAAAAATAAAATAGGTGCCACATAAATTGAATAAATTGAATATCGAAGGTTAGTGAATTTTAATATCGGAAGATTTTAAATGTACACCAAATCAAAAACGTTTATATTTCAATATTGGGATATAAGAACTTTTGAATATCAAAAGAATTAAGTCAGAACTTTTAAATATTGGAAGATTTATATTGAGAATTTTAAATATCGGAATATTTGTATCAGAGAGTTTCTTTTTTAATAGAAAAGGAGGAGGTGAAGTGAAGTGGGGTTTACTTGGACTGAAAAAAAAATTACAAAATGAACTACTGTCACTTTGCAATTTTGAGATTTCAGGTCTCATAATTTATTTTACAATTAGGAATCGAAATAAATTACCTAGATCCCGAAAACATGTTATTTTAACTGTTCTACAATTTGGCTGGGCGATTTTGTAGGAACATTAGTCAAAAATGAAGAAATTAGTAAAAATTAACCAGGGATTACTATTTACAATGAATTACTAATTTAATTACAAAAATTAAAATAATATACATTTTATACTTTTTTAACCGAGACAGTAAAAATAATTGACCTTCGGATGAGCACAATTTGCAAGCTGTGTAACCAAATTAGACGAAACAAGTACCGATGGAAAACTAGCGAAAATTCGAACTCAATGAAGCAATCAAAATATAAATCTAATGAAAATGAGAAAATGGTAACATTGTAGGACACTTAAGCAAAAGAAAATATCAAAAATGTGATTTAGCCAAAAATTGATGGAAAGGGTCCTCATTATTTGAAATAAATGAGTCAAAATGGGGGGTGTTGGGTTTTCCCTACAACATGTCTAGAGCATACAAACATTGGGGCACAAAGCCACATTCCTCTGCAAACCTTGCGTACAACCGACAACATTTTGTATCACGCATCATGTCTAAAAAAGCTTGTTTCATGACCATTGTTGATGTCTAGAAATTCTGAGAACTAGATGCAAGATCCCAAGAATTTCCAATGATTTGATTCTTTCTAGTCTTCTGCTAAGCATCTCCTCCATTGGGAACATTATCATCGTCACAAATTTCCATGATATTACAGATGCTTTCTACTTCTTAGTGTTCAAAGAAAATCACAAATTGCTCTTTGTAGCAAAGGCCTACAAAAAAATTGATACAAATTACCTCCAACTCACTCTCAACTCTATCTTATTAAAAAAGAGGTTATCCATCCAAAACAGTTTAATATATAGAATATATTCAAAATGGTTTAAGATTTACAATACTTCGAAAACGCTTGTTCTTGTGTATCTTTCTTTCCGCTAGTCACAAGCACAAAATATTAGTGAGCATTGTCATATATGCTTTGAACCATTGTTGAGATATTTAATCTCACTGTATTATGATATTTAATATCATTGTCTGCTAGGTGTCATAGTTAGTTTACATTCAGTTGAGTCAATTGAGTGTTTCTCTGGTTATTTATTGTTATTTGTTTCCTTGTCTCACATGTAGTTTATTTAACTTATTTTGAATGATGAAAAGAGTTGTTCGCCCCACTCTAATTTTGAATCCAATCTTCATGTATTCCCGCCTCTCCATTCTTTTTCATGGTATCATAGCATGAGGTTGCATAAGGCTCCAAGAAGATAAACATTTGAAATTTCTAACAAAGGACGAGATAAGAGCTCGAGGTCTTAAGATCAAAATCATGGAGAAGCCATTGCAAGCTCTCCATTTCTTTAAAAAAAAATGACCATTGTAGTTAAGAAAGAGAGAAAGTGCAATCGAGGGTTTCGGTTAGGGTTTCGATTTTGCAGTGGTTATTCCTGATCGGCCGCTGTATACTGCTCTGTCGCTTTCGCAAGATACCACCTTCAGCTTTCTACCTGTTGCGGTCTCGTATCACCGGTGGCATTTGTACTGAACGTGATGCTCGGGGGTTATTATTTCCGTTACTAACCGCCTCCTCTCGCGGTCTGTTCCTGTTACCTGGTTGACCGGTCTGGGGTTTCCTGTCCTCCGTTTTTCCTGCAGTCTCGAGGTGCTCTCTGTTTCTAGGCGCAGCTGTCAACATGGAAGATTTAGATGTCGTCGATTATTCCGAAGACCCGTTGGAGGGGGTTTCCATCTGGCACTCCTCCTTTCCCACGTCGACTAGCTTATTCAGCTCCGGTTTCTCTCTGGCCGAACCCTCCCGGCCCCCTGTGGTCCTGCCGGACGATCCCCCCACCTGGCCTGCGTTAACTACCCCTCCGGCATCTCCGTCATCACTAGGGTTCGTCTCCGCATGTCTAAACCCTAACCCTGGTTTAGACCCCCCTTTCACTGGCTCTATCACCCGCGTTCTCCCACCGGTGACCGGGGTTACAATTGTTTCGCACAACCTCTCTTCCCTGGCTCCCCCTTCCGGCAGTTTTTCCGCCGTCCCGCCGCTCGCCGGTTCCATACACCTTTCGGCTGATGATCTTCCCCCCTCCTCGTATAACCCTTCTCCTAGTAGGGCATCGCACCCCCCTCCCCCTCAAGGGACCAAGAAGAAGTACAAGTGCTTTAAGTCTAAGGCAGACGACATCTTTTTGAGATTAGAAGAGGACATACAGTGGGGAGAAGCCATGGACTTTGCGGACAGAGTCCTGGTCGGTCGCATCAGGGGAAGGAACTACTCGGCCGCTCGTCTGAAGGCCTGGGCAGCAGAAGTATGGGGTCACCATCTGGTTGACATCCCATTCGTGCAGACGTTTGTGAGGGGATGGTTCGCTCTGAGATTCGCTCGTGCCGATCACACAAATTGGGTCCTATCCTCCTACTGGCACTTTGAGCATGCCCCGGTTCTGCTGAAATGTTGGACACCCCTCTTTGATCCTGAGACTGAACAGATTGGCATTGGACCTGTATGGATTCGGCTTCCGGGCCTCCCATTACAATACTGGTCTGAGGATATCTTCAAGCGGATTGGCAATGCGATTGGCACCTACATGGAGTACGACAAGTCATACCTTCATACGGGTATGATGGCATACGCTCGCATCCTAATCAATCTTGACACAAGAGGAGGGCTACAGGAATTCATCACCATACAATGGAGGGACACATCTCGAAAGCAGATTATTGATTATGAAGGCATCCCGTATCGTTGCCGCAGATGCCATAAAGTAGGGCATTTATACAAGGATTGCCCTCTCCTCCATAAAAATAGGGGCTCTGAGCAGAGACAGGAGCCTGAGCAGACGGAAGGAGGTCCCTCACAACACCAGGAGGATCATGTACCTGTAGAAACAAGGGATACACTGGGTACCCCCATCACAGAGGCATCGGACAAGCGACCAGCGGACTCCATTCCTTCCTCGCCTCCTCCTCCAACCAGCTCGGGCACTGCAAGAGACATCACCTCGACTGCGGGTATGTTTTTCCCTGTCTCTTCTTCTGTCTCTGGATTATCTCATGTTTTTGCATCTCTCTCTTGCATGGGTACCTCCTCCCCCTCCATCCCTTCTGCTTCCTTTCCGTTGCCCCCTTTACCCCTGGGATTTACCCCCTCCTCCTCTCTCCTTTGCTCCCTTCCCTTTCCCTCCCCCTCTCCATCCCCCTGTTTCCCATCCCTGATCTCCTCCTCTACCCCCTCCATCCCCCCCCCCCCCCCCCCTCTCCCCCCTCCATCCCCCCCCCCTCTCCCCCTCTCTCCCCCCGGTACCCTCTTCGATCCAGATCTAAGGATAAGGGTGTAGATGCAATTGGTATTGATCCTATTTGTCCCCCGACTTCCCACAAATCATCTAGAGGTCGCCCCTCCTGGCTCTCTAAAGCCAGACACACTGCGGGGGAAGAAGTTGCCCTTGGGCAACAACAAACTATTGACAGGGCCCTTAGAGAAAGGGATGGCCCTCTGCCTAACCCTCCATGAAATTCTTATCTTTCAACTGTCGTGGGGTTGCTAGCCCCCCCAAAAAGCTAGCCCTTAGAAGACTGCTCACTTCGACTGATTTGGATGTAATTTTCCTTCAAGAAACTCTCTGCTCGGCTGCCTCCCTCATTCCTATCCTCAACTCTTGGCTACCGAATTGGACCTTTCATGCTATGGACGCATCTGGGAGATCGGGAGGTACTGCTATTGGTTTCTGTAACAAATCCATGGTGCTCCGGAATTCTTGGGGAGGCAGAGGTTTCATCGGTATGGACTTATTTGCCCACTCTCTTGGATCTGATATTCGTATTATTAATGTATATGGCCCTTGTGTGGAGAGGGAACCATTCTGGAGATCCCTGTTGGTATCCGAACTATTTCGGGCAGATAATATAATCCTGGGAGGGGACTTGAATTTCTCCTTGGGATACTGTGAATCCTGGGGACACTTGGCCCAAGTGGACAGCCTTTCTGACTCGATCTCTACCTTACTCGAAGAGCATCAATGGGTCGACATCCCTCCTGTCAGACTTCAGTATACTTGGACAAACAACAGAAGTGGCGATCATAGTCTTGCTAGAAGACTCGACAGATTCCTTATCAAAGAGGCTTTCCTTACCCTCCACCCTCGTATTAGGCAGTGGGTAGGCTCTGGAGGTTTATCTAACCATCCGCCTATATTTTTGGAACTGTCAGACAACATCCCGAAGATTAAAAGCCCTTTCAAATTCAATGCCTCCTGGCTCAAGGACCCCAACTATCTACATCTGGTATCTGATTATTGGAGATCCAACCCCACAATGGACGAGGAGGAACACACTGCTGGTTTTATAAGGAAGCTGTCTGAACTCAAGAGGATCTCCAGAAACTGGGCACATCAGAAACGGATAAATGATGATAAGATATTGAAGGAGGCAGAACGAGCCATTGCCACATTCGAGGACTCGTTAAATGGCACCTTCCTAACACCTTCCAATAAGGACCTATACACTACTCTTGTCTCTAAGCGCTCCCAAATTCTGAAGGAAAGAGAGGAGAGCTGGCGCCTCAAAAGTAGAGCCATCTAGATGGTAGAAGGTGACAACAACACTAAGTTCTATCATAAATTTGCCAATGGCAAGAAAGCCATTAACACTATCTGGGAGCTTCAAAATGAACAGGGTCAGATGGTATCAGATTAGCAGGGTCTGGCCAGACTTGCAAATGTACACTTCAAATCCATCTACAAGGCACCTCGTGAGGTGAACATTCTAGAGATAATGCGGGTTGCAGAACTCTTCCCCAGATATGTAGAACAGGAGGATTCAGAGAATCTGATGATGGCAGTGTCGAAGGAGGAACTTGAGGCCACCTTAAAATGGTTTAAAAAAGATAAAAGCCCTGGACCGGATGGGTGGACCATCGAGTTCTATATTGCTTTCTTTGACATCATGGGGGATGATTTACTCAGGATCGTGGAGGACTGTAGAAGGAGTGGTAATATCCCCGCGGCCATCAAATCCACTTTTATTGCCCTTATTCCGAAATCTGATTCCCCCACCTCCTTCAATGATTTTAGACCCATCTCTCTTTGTAACTGTTTGTATAAAATCATTGCTAAAATCATCGCAAATCGCCTGAAGCCCATACTATCTAGACATATATCTCCTGAACAATTTTCTTTTCTACAGCATCGACAGATACATGAGGCGATCGCCACTGCACAGGAACTGCTCCACACTCTACAGACAAAGAAACAGAAGGGCATGATCTTAAAGGTGGACCTTTCCAAGGCTTTTGATAGAGCAAATTGGCTCTATATCAGGTTAATTTTGACTCACCTGGGCTTCCCTTTCGCATACATCAAATGGATTATGAGTTGCATTAAGGATGTATCCTACAGTGTCCTGCTTAATGGCGAAGCTACACCTTTTTTCTTATCGGAGAGAGGGCTCAGGCAGGGCTGCCCTCTCTCCCCTCTACTTTTTTTACTAGTTATGGAAGGTCTTAGCAGATCCATCATTGCTGCCCGGGACAGAAATCAGTTGGTTGGCATTAAGATTTCGGAGAACTTCTATTTGACCCATCTCTTGTTTGTTGATGATGTTCTGATATTCTTAAATGGAAGCATTGGCGACTCCTCTGTTCTACATAATATATTCAATCTCTTTCAACAGGCAACGGGGATGATGATTAACGAGGGAAAATCCACTATTACCATTATCGGTTGCTCTCAGCATGAGTCCATTTATACTACCCAGCGTTTTCTTTTCTCTGCACTCAATATAGACGACGGGCTTAAATACCTGGGCTTCTGATTAAAGCCTCTCGGATACAGGATTGCAAACTGGACGTGGCTTATCGCAAAGGTGGAAAAACGCTTACAGATCTGGTACCACAAATACCTTTCCCGGGCCGGCAGATTAATCCTCATTAAGGCAGTTATCGAGGCCACTCCTGTGTTTTGGATGACCCTAGCATGGATCCCAAAAGGCATTCTGAACAGGCTCCAAAATATTTGCTGCAGATTTTTATGGAAGGGTAATCAACCTGGGAAAGTTTTTGCTTGGGTCAAATGGGATCGAATAGCATTTCCAAAATGATGGGGAGGATGGGGCATAAAAAGACTTGAGCTATTTTCGAAAGCCTTGGCTGCTAAACTGGGTTGGCAACTCATTACCTCTAATAGTCTCTGGACTCGGGTTGCCCATGCAAAATACATATGGCCTTTGAATTTGATGGATTGGTTCAAACAGACTCACCCCACGAACAGTTATATCTCCAACATATGGAAGGCAATGATGAACGCGCTCCCCCTTCTGCGACAAGGAATTACCTGGAGAATAAAGGAAGGAAACACAGTCCGTATTGGCACGGATCCATGGGTGGGATGTGGGAATGCACACAGGTTGCCAGCCGATTTAATTAGATTCCTAAATTACAGGGGCATCATCTACATCAAGCATATTGGCGACCGCAATAACTCCACCGTCCTACATCAGGCATGGAAATCGGCACACGAATTGGATATCCCTGAACAATGGAGACTGGATTGGCAACTCTACATTGAAGCTCTCACACAGGCCCATATCCGACTATCAGAGGAACCTGATGAAATTATTTGGGCATTCACAAAAAATGGAACTTATTCCCCAAAAGAAGGATACATTAGGCTCATGGACCCCCATAAACCTCTGTCTATTGACCCGAACTGGAGATCTTTTTGGAAACTCAAGGCTGCCCCCCGCACTCGCCTGTTACTGTGGAACATTCTATTTGACAAGATCCCTACTGGTGCCAATCTGATGAAAAGATCCTTTCATGGCCCCTTTCGATGCCATCTCTGTCGACTTGATGAAGAGAACACCGAACATCTCTTCCTGAATTGCCCGTCCACTAAGGAGTTTTGGAACTGTATTACAGCACACTTCTCTACCCTGAACCCCTGGAACGGTAACAACTTCCATGAGGCCTGGAATACCTGGTGCCTTACCCACAAAGGAAAAGCCAAGAACATGCCTCTCCTTGTCTGCTGGGCCATTTGGATTGCTAGAAACCAGTCCATTTTCAATCTCAAGGACCCTCACTGGCCTTCCATACTACATCATATTATCTCTGATTATGATCTCCTTCCCGAGGATGACAACATAGCCCCTCCGCGCACCATCATACCTGAAACCATAGACAAATCCAAACCATGGGCATATTTTGATGGTTCTGCTCAGGAAGCAGGATGTGGTGGGGGAGCCATACTATTCCTGAATGATACCCATAGGTTTAAAATTCAAATAAACTTGGGGACGGGTACCAACAACTTTGCTAAACTCTGCACAGCAAAACATCTCATTTACTTTGCATTAGTTCATCATTGCAGACATCTTCAATTGTTTGGTGATTCAAAAATTGTATGTAATTGGCTCAACAATGCATCACACTGCAATGCATATACTTTAAGGCACATTCTAGGAGAAGCTCGTAGATTGATAGACACTTTTGACTCCTTTGTCTGTCGGCATATCTACAGGGAACAAAACTCGGAGGCTGATCAACTTTCAAAAGAGGCAACGCATCTACAGGGTAATGATTGGTTGATCCTGGAGGAGATTGATGGTACTTACCATCAATATTACCACAGACCTTTTGTAGAACATGGACAAATCGGGCTTTAAGCCCAAGATTTTGTAGATCTCATTGTAAAAATCATGTTTATTTTCTCATAGCTATTATAACGGTTGTAGATACAACAGTGTTGGTTTCGGTACATATATAACTCTCTCTACGCAGAGAATATATAATTTTGAACCTTTTTCCCTCTTTCTGTTGAGGGTAGTTTTGATACAATATGGTTGATTACAGACTCCCTGCATGGAGGATCAGCGATTATCAGTTAAGTTTTTATCTAGACAGTTTTTCATGTATCTTGAAAGGCAAACATGCCCCCATATGCATATGCCTTGGCATCTACAAAATGTAATTTCTTATATATTAATAGAAATTACGAATTTTTCCATGGGAAAAAAAAAAAGCAAGAGAGAAAGTGTGATGAACGAGTAAAATTTATGAAACTAACAAAATCAGCAACTCATTGCACTCATTCTATGTTACGAAGTGCGATGACAACATAACCTTGTAAGATGAAACCTCCAAGTCATCGTTTCGCATGAAGCTTGAAATATTGAAGCACCAAACTTAAGCTAAACCTGAAGCATGAAGTATAAAGAAGCACGTGGTCAACTTTCAATTGCAGCAAGAGGTCACATTTTATTTACAAAGGAAAGCATGTTTATTTTTTCAAGGCAAGTGTTTCATTTGGAAGGAATTTTATTTTTTTTAACAAAAAAGGACCTATTACTTTAAAAAGGAGGGTTGTTCATTTTTTAAGGAAAGGAAAGGTCTTTTGTTCAAGAATTTTCTTTTAAGGTGCACAATTTTCTTTTAAGAAAAGGGTGATTCATATTTCCAAAAAAAGAAATGCTCTATTAAGAATAAGGGTTTTTTTTTTAAGAGAAGATGTTGCTTATAGATTTTTTTTTTTAAATCTTGAAAAAGAGTTCTTTAAAAAAGGGGTGCTACATTTTTTTCTTCAAAGAGATTTTTTTTAAGTCTTGGAAAAGGACATTATAGAAAAGGGAACACACTTCCACAAAATTGGATTCCTCCAACTCTTTGCCACAAACACTGATTTTGCTTGGCAAAAATTATGAGTTTTGGTCTTTACAAATGAAGACATTTCTACAAGCCCAAGGGTGTTGGGATACACTTCAAAACGCCCATGTATAGCTGGCCCATGAAGCATTGGTAGCCATGGCTAATAATCATAGAAATGCAACTATTGAAATGAGAAAGAAAGAACATAGATCCAAATGTTAGATATAGAACTCAATCAATGACTCTACCTTCGACAAGATAACTAGTGCATCAATAGTAAAAGAAGATTGGGATATTTTGAAATTTGCTTATTAGGGTAATGATACAGTGAAAACTGTGAAATTGCAGACACTAAAAACACAGTTTGAAACCCTGAAGATGACCGACATAGAGAATGTTAACCAATTCGTGACAAGAGTCATGGGCATCATCAATCAAATCAGACTTATTGGTGAAATCATTACAGATCAAAATATAGTTGAAAAATTTCTTCGTATCCTACCCAAGAAATATGACATGGTTGTAATAGACATTCTAGAATCCAAATATTTTACAACTTTCTTAGTAGAAAAATTGACTCGATCACTTCTATCACATGGAACAAGACTTAACCTGGCAGAAGATTTCATGGAACAAGCTTTCAAAGAACAAGTCACTCTTAGTAGAGGTAGAGGCAGATTATATATAAGCAGCAACAAGTGAGGTAGATGTTAAGGCAGAGGTAGATCAGAACATCATCATGCAGCAAAGCAGTCGTGACCTTTACAAAACCAAACATAGAGAAGCAGAACATGGAGAAAATCTAATGTCTAATGTTATTACTGCAAGAAATTTGAGCATTATGAACATGAATGTGAAAAGAAATAATCAGATCAACAAAGTGGTAGTGTCCATCTCTCCAAAAATGAAGTAGAATCCTCTGAAACCATGTTTCTTTCCTACTATCTTTCTGAAGACAATCACAGTGAGGACCCCATATCCAAATTGTTGAAAGAGTTTATTAATTTGGTTATAGAGAGAGGAGTAGGGGAGATACCCAAAAGGGTGATGACTAAATATGTTGTAGTTCTATCCAATTCACTTTTGTGTAGTCTTATATCCATCACAATAACAACAACTTCAGGTCCTGAATCCTTTACTAATGATGAAGTATGATCCATCTACTACAGTTGTGTAGAGGGCTCCCCTATCTTGTGTTCATTAGAGGAAATTTTAGCCTAAAAGTGCTCATGAAATTTTCACGTAATTTCCATGTCATAATATGTAAACCAATCAAAATTATTTAAATTAAAAAAAGGTACATGTAAATATTTTGGAGGAAAAAGAAGAAAAACTACCTTTTTTAATTATATTTTTGATTAACTCCTTATAGGTTTACTCAAATTTCAAGTTTAGACACTCGTTAAATGAAAAAATAAATTCTACATCCAACAAGTACCCAATATGCATACTTTGGGAAGAACCACATTGATAAAAATTTAAGATACATTAAAAAACGTGTCCAACACATTTTTTAATGTATCTGCAACTTTTATCGATTTGGGTCTTGAATAATAGAAACATTTTCAGTAGAAATCACATCAGAAGAATAAGGTCGACGCGTTTTGAACCAACCAGTGTGGTTCATCATCAGGACAAGATGAAGAATCAGATCATAGCTCTAGGTTAAATAGGGAGATGGGCCTTCTAACAGCTAAAAGGAAACAACTATAGAAACGACTATATTTGACTAGGCGAGGAAAACAAAGAAAAAATTGGAAATTTGTATTAATTTATTTTATTAATTAATTAATTTTATTTTATTTTATTTATATAAGTAAACTAAGAGTTAAATAATAGTTATTATTTTAAGACAATTCAAACTAATGGCCAAAGGGTAAAATAATAATTAATTAGCTAGATTCTAATTAACTAAAAACTAACATAATAGCAAAATAAACATTTTTTTATTTATATTTTATTATTATTTATTTATTTAATAAATAGACATTCTTTAGTATTTATATAAGTAAACTAAGAGTTAAATAATAGATATTATTTTAAGGGAATTCAAACTAATGGTCAAAGGGTAAAATAATAATTAATTAGATAGATTCTAACTAACTAAAAACTAACATAGTAGTAAAATAAACATTTTTTATTATTTATTTATTTAATAAATAGACATTTTTTAGTATTTATATTTTAAAATTATTTATTTATTTATTTAATAAATGAATAAATGTATATCTAACTAAAACCATAAAAATAATAATTTTAAATATATCTGAATGAAAAAAATATATATATATACACAATACAAGAGAAACACCTTAACCTAAGGGGAAGAAGACCAAAAAAGGAGAAAGGGGAATGATAAGAGAGAAGATAGAAAAGGAATCAGACAAGAAAGAGAAAGAAACTAGGAGGAAAGGACAGGAACCCAACAACTACTAATCTTCCATCCATCATCCCTATTAAGATTACTAGGCCTCTTCTCAATTTCTATGGCTTCCCTAAATTTACAGTGATGGAAATGAGAAACCTTCGCAATGACCTTAGCCTCCTCAATGCAAATATGATGTTTTGTCTTCTCTGCATGCTCTGCTAAGGCTGAAGAGCGAGTTCTATTGTGTTTAATATCAGCAGCATGCTCCTTAATCCTTTGATTAATGGACCTCCCTGTTTCACCAATGTAAGATGTTCCACAAGAACACAGGATGATATAAACACCTTTTAGATCTTTCGGGTCCACCGAGTCTTCTATCGACTTTAAGAAGCTGCTAATGGTGTTAAGGGGTCTAAAGGTTGAGGGAATATTATGCTTCTTAAGGATTCTCGCAATATTGTCAATCGTCCCTTGGATGAAGGGGGGTGAACTCCAAAAATACGATCTCTAGGGTCTTTCTTAACACTGGGACTCTTGTCAGCTTTGAGAAAAGCTTTAAGACCTTGTTGCCTACTATAACCATTATTGGTGAAAACCTTCAGGAGGTGGGATTTCTCCTTGGGAAAATGGTCCCTATCAGAAACCCTCCGAGCACGAGTGGCTAAAGTGCAGAGAACACCTAACTTCTGAGCAGGGAAATGATGGGAACTGGCATGAAGATACTGCTCAGTATGAGTCTTCTTCCGAAATACTTGATGGGAGAACAAGCCATCATCTTTCTTAGAAATGAGGACATCAAGGAAAGGAAGGCATCCATTAACTTCCTTCTCCATGGTGAACTTTATGGAGTTAGATTGATTATTAAGATGCTCGAAGAAGAGATATAACTTATCCTGACCGTGCTGCCAAATGGTGTAGGTGTCGTCTACAAATCTTTTCCAAAGATTAGGTTTAAAAATAGCTGAGGCTAAAGGTGGGTTAGACGCTACTTTATGCAAACAACCTTTGGACTTATGTTGTTCACAAGAATTATATATATCATTGTTTTGTTGAAGAGTGGGTTCGATCCCTAGATAACAAAAAATCAAATGTTTTTGCCATTTGGAAAGTTGTTCTTCCATCTTTCTCTATGATTGAAGGAGGTCTTACCTAGAAGGTAGGTAATGGAGAAACGTTGAGGATTGGAATGGATCCATGGGTTGGTTGTGGGGAAATTTCCATCTTCCTCATTATTTGGTAAACTTTATAAATGAAAATGGAAGTATAACTCGTATTTACTTGGTAGATAACATACACACCTCCATTTAGGCTCAAGAAAGGGTTAATGCTTTCCAACTAAATATTCTGGAAGATTTTGTGGAATAGTGGAAAAACTATATATTTGTCATAAATTTATCACATGTGTGGCTTAGAGACAAGGAGGATTCATTATGTTTTGTTCATTCTCCATTCGGGCAATACACACCCGGAATTGGCTATTTGTATGTAATCAATGCAAGCAGACTTGAGGCCTTGGTGTGGTGGTGGAAGATAATTTGGAAACTAAGTTTCCCAGTGAAGGCCCGGGTTTTAATGTGGTGTCTTCTCGAAAAAAAATCCCACTTGGGATAATTTAAAAAAGAGGTGGAAGGAAGGGCTTCGTTGATGTGCTCTCTGCAAAAATGTTGAAGAATCATTGACCCATTTTTTTTCAGGCCCTTTCACTTTGGGGGTGTGGGTTGCTCGCAGGAATATGATAGGTTTTGGAACAGTTTGGAAAGGACAGTATTTCCTTGATGCATGGAAACTTTGGTGCGAGAAAATAAATAGAAACCATTTCAAGAATATATTCCCACCCATCTATTGGAGTGTTTATATCACTAGGAATAGGTCTATTGTCTAGGATAATCCTTCATTCCCTTACAGGTTGACTTCTTAGGTCAGTGCAAATTTCTCCCTATTTCTATGAAATATACACATGTTCCCGTATCATATCAGCTTATCAATAATTTCTCTCCTTGGGCCTATTTTGATGGGGAATCTATATCAAGCAATAAATATGGGGGAGCGGGGGGTGAGTTCTTTTCTTGCAAGAACATCACTTGTTCAAACTCTAGGTTGGTTTGGGTAGGGGCACAAAAAATTATGCAGATTTGTTATCCCTAAAGTTACTCTTATTGTTTTTTATCAAAAATAATTGATGTATTCTTATTGCATTGCTATTGAAAATATTTTTTGGTGACTCCATGATTGTCACTGACTAGTTCGATGAGACTAAGAAATACCAAAAACACATTTGTTCCCATTCTTGAAGATACTCTCCATTCGAAATGTGTCTTTGACCATGTTACTTGTTGTCACATTTACAGGGAGTGTAACACTATTGCATACTCCCTATCTAAATCTTATGTTGCACTAGATTTGGGAATTTGAAAAATCTTTGAATAGCTAGGGAATGAAACACAATAATATATATACACATCATTCATAGATGGTTTATAGTAGGCTCAGTAATAGAAGGACATGATATAAATGTTATTTATTTTTACTTTTTGTTTATGCTTCATGACACGAATGGTGGATGATTATATATATATATATATATATATATATATATATATATATATATATATATATATATATATATAGATAATGACTTAACATGGGCATGCATAGGCCCAATATATTCATTTTTGTTTTGGTTGACAACTTATACATAATGCAAGGTGATGCATCAACGGAATGTAATGTCTTCATTATTTAATGAAAAGTTGTGACTTTTTTTAGGAAAAATAATATATTACTATATACTTTTATGCACATTGAAATATTTTATTTAATATAGCAAAAATATTCTATTTATGACCAATATTGAATTGTTTTTATTATTATTAATATTTTTTAATGTCACATATCAATTCTATATTAAAAATTGAATGAATTACACATCTCCCTTTGGTTAGAAAGTAAATCAATTATTTACTTTTAATTACTTCTTTCTTTTGGACAATATTGCAAGTCATTATATTGCAACATTTCTAAGGAAAATATAATTTTTTTTTCAATTACTTTATCTCTCTAAATTTGATATAAAATTATCTTACTTAAGACAGACATTAAAATATTTTATTTATGGCTCAAGAGTAAAAGTGAAATACTTTTACCACATCTCATTCATATTAGGTTGTAATATTAACAATGAAAGTGAATTATTGATGTTTTATAATGCTTTTAATTAAAACTAACAAAATATATATTTTTGTTTCTATTTTTTATTATAGTTGACATTGTTTTTTTATTTGGATTATATTTTATTTTTATTTTAAAAGGGGCATGTATCAACTCCATATTGAGCATGGAAATAATCACACATCTCCCTCATGCTGGGATGAAGAATGCATCTCTTGGCGCAATAATTAAAATATAATTACTAACCATAATGATAGTCGAATGAAACTAGGTTAGAAATAGATAGATCTAAATATTAACATAATAAAGCAACCACTAGTGTGATATCCAAATCTAGTGATTAAATCTAGATCCATTATTACAAAGTTTAGACACTAGATCATAGATTAAAGTCAGAGGATTTAGATCCTAGATTAAATATTAAAACAACTATAAGTAGAGAAAAGGTCTAAATTTTAATGGTTGAAGATGAGACATGCCAATACTTAGGGTTATGAGGTGTTTTCTCCTCTAAAATGGGTTCCTAAATTATGTGATGAAGTTTCTTCCCATTTTGAAGTTGGGAAGGAAGCTTCAATCTAAGATCAAATAACTTAAAGAGTATTGAAGGGGGTTAAATAAAAGGTGAAGAACAAAAGCAAGGTAAAGGTTTCTATATAGAGTGAATAACATTCCTATTAAATATGGTTGTAAAATATATCTAAATATATTTAGGAGATGCCAAGAGATAGAAACTCTTACCTTCAATTTACTAAATTATTTTCTTCTTTAAGACCAAAAGCTATCCAATCTCCCCTATAAATTATGAGAAGTTTCATATATGAAAGAACAATGCCAAATCAAATAGTATACCAAATTTCTTTATTCTCTTGCAATTGGGAATGAAGGATGCTTCTTCCTTTTAGAGTGGAGCTCCTAATTCTTTACATTGGATTCCAAAAATGTACAACCAAGCCATGAGTGCTCAACCAATTATTCAAACCATTAGCAACAACATAAAAATAATAAGAATTCACCATCTTAATGCTCGATTAGGGGAATTTGTTACATCATGATAATATTTTAGCTTCACCAATTTCTTCAATGTTTGTGCATTATGGCTGATAGGAATCCAATAGCATCTTTGAAATGGTGATAGTACCTCTGTATGATTGGTTAAGTGGTGCAAAATTATAGGAGACTTACGCACAAGACATAATTATGGTTAGCTTGTTTAGTTACCTAATTCTACCATGATGAACATGTTAAGCTCTAGAAAAATCCCAATGTTCACCCAAAAACCCATTATTAAGCCCTAGATATTGATTTATTAAATTTTTACTATTATATATTTATGTAGGCCAAACCTTTCATTGTAGAACATTTTCATTATAATTGTAATCATTGTCTCCTATATATATTTCAATGAGATATAATATTACAATCATCATATGTTGTTTCATGCGTTTTATTTATTAGAAAATGAGGCTTTCCCTTGAGGTGGACTATAATTATTGGTTTCCTATCATTTTTTTGAGTGCATGGTTTTAACATTTGGTATGAGACCATTGAAAGGTAGTGTTTGGATGTGTCAAATGAGTTAGTGAATTTTGGTCTATAACTTGTCTTGGGGAAGCTTTCACCATGAAATATTAAAAGGATTGAGGATAGATCTAGAGGTACATCTAGTAAAAAAATTATATTCTTCGCTATAATATTTCTTCCAACACTCTTTAAATCCTTAAAATTTTCAGGAGAATGACGAGAGATATTGACGTATATTTGGTAAAATTCTGGATTCTAGTTTGCTACATGTATAGAGATATATCCTATGGAACTTATCATTTTTTAGTAGTCCTAAAATCAGTTTCAAATTAGTTATCTTGCAACTTTTTCTATAACTTTCTCCTAGAGAATGTGAAATTTTCTCAAATCGGAGGAGACATATTGAGGTAACTTAAGTGAAAAAATTAGAATCATGTTTAAAAAATTGTGCATGTGAAAAGGTATACAAGTTTTCTCTTGAGAAGAAGCAAAAAAAAGATTTAGGAAAGTTAACATAATTTTCACTTTGAACCACAAATTTTGGTCTATAGAATTCCAAAGAAGACATCAAATTTAGATTCAAAAGGTCTCAAATTTTAGAGATATATCAATAGAAAGGTTAACCATTAACATAACCTAAAAATTAGAGATTTCAAAGGTAAATAACTTTCATTTAGCATAATTTTTAAGTAAAAAACTAATTTTTGTGTTTCAAATTTTGTGATAAATATGAAACAAATAAACATTATTATATCCTCATATGACTCTTAACAGTAATTCAAAAATTACTTCACCACTTAAAACTCCAAAAAAAAATCTTAAAGTTCTAAAATCTCACCCTTTTTTTTTAAGGATAAAAGGACAACTTTACCTGAGAAAATTATAAATCTATACTGGTTACATCATAATATACATAATAATAAAAAAAATAAAACTTAATACAATTAATAATATAACATACTACAAATAATAATGTAAAATATACAACATGATACACGTATAGTAATAATTTCATAACATACTACAATTAATAATATAATATATTATAACAATTATCTTATACTAATATTTATCATTTTTTTAATCTCTCCCTTTGTATTAGTTTCACTTATCCCCTTAAATCATTTTATCCTCTAATTTTTCATTCCCGCATTATTTTAATCCTGGAATTACTTTACTCTTTTACATCTCTAAAATTGGTGACTTAGTTTAGCGTTCTAAAATGGATTCTACTTCATGAATACGGGGTTTTTAAATAATTTTATGCCTAACATAATAAAAAAAACGTTTTAAGTGGTATTTTTTTAATGATATTATGAAATGTATGACTTTATAAATAAAATTAATTAATTCATAATATTATTAATTAAATTAATTGTTTACTTCAGTCGATTTTAATTTTAATAGTTCAAATTTTGATTTCCATTAAATTTATATTGTTTTAATAGTTTTATTTTATATTATATTCTTACTATTAACAATAGATACTAATATTGTTATTTTTTAATTATTGTTCTTATACTCGTACACATTCATTATAAGCTTTATGTCTCTAATAATGTGTGGAGTGTCCATTTGAATTATTGGGTGTTTTAAAAACTCTATAGATTTTTGTATCCAAAAGCATTATGTTAACAGCGTGATTAAAAATTGTGAAAACATGTATATTCAAAATCATTCAACCTTTGCCAAAGTTATTTCTCTTGGTGATGGTTACAAATAGGTATTTTTTATGGTATGTGTGTCCATATTATAGACCACTTAACAAAACGACAATCAAAGATAGTTTCTTATTCTTATCATTGATTAAATATTAGATGAATTACATGCAACAATTTTTATTACTATGTTGGATCTCCGTTTATGACACCCTTAAATTAGAATGAGGCAAGAAGACATTTCGTAATTAACCTTTGTAAATCATGAAGGTTATTATGTGATTTTGGTTCGTAATTAACCTTTGTAAATCATGAAGGTTATTATGTGATTTTGGTTATGCCATTTGAAATTGCCATTTATTGTGGGGCCTTATTATATTCTCGATTTAAAGGTTTTGGTGTTTACTTATGTTTGGACCCTATTTCCTAATGGGAAGTGTAGGGTCACTTGATTGCCTACTAGTATCATTGTGTAAGATTCAAAATCATACTAAGAGGGGGGTTGAATCAATATAATGACAAATTTTACTTATTTAAACATTTGAACCTCATAAAACATCAATCTCATAGACAAAACAAATAACATAAGGTATATGTGGAAACCCTTATAGGAGAAAACCACAAAACTTCCTTATTTTAAAGATCGTATAGGCATCAACCTACTATTACATCATTTTGTAGGAACCAACCTATAGGAGACACCAATACCATGTAATATCCTCAATTTTGTGAGCATGGGATTCACTAAGGAAGCTTATCCAATTTTAGTAATATTAATTAAAAATGGGTAAATATTGTTGGAGAAAGGTGGGTAGTATTACTTTATCAGAGAATAGCAGAAAATTATTATTTTATTAAATGGTGGCAAAAGTGACTTAGTAGAAAATGGCCCCCACCAATAAAATAATATTAAAAAAAGAAGTCTAGAAAAATGAGGAGAAATTATAAAAGGAGGATGGACTCATTTTATGGATTATCTTCTACATTTGCAAACAAACGCTCACTTGTACGCTTTGTTGTTTAGCAAGTCTACCAGCTGTTTAGCCATGAATCTCTCACGCGGGAGATTCCACCTCTACTTCGGGGGACCATCTGTTCCCGCCTAGGGAGGCTATTCTACAGGAGATTTTAGGGAGTCAGGGGCAGCAACACACATCAGTCACCAACGTGGAGAGAGGGAAGTGCATATTTCTGGCCAACCAGAAAACACACATAGGGAATTAAAGATCAGCAGGGGACTCACTTCTTTTCGGGAGATCCAAGAGCTGAGGAGGAAGCATAGAACAGGCATTTTCACTGGAGTTTGTAGCTAGCTGAGCCAGCTACCAACAAATCGCATTTCTGAGCAGAGGGGCAATGCAGAGCCCACCCAGCAAAAATTCATGGTGTTTGGGGAGCAGTTGATATTGGTTAAGAGTCATCCAGGTAGTGAGGATTTGGATAGCAAATGTAAATCCATCATTTTGGAGGAGTTTTCATAGGGATTTGTAGGCAGTTTGTAGCAGGTCAAATTTGGCAGCCATAGCTGGGGTGAGGCTCGAAGGGGGTCAAAAATTAGAATTCAAAACTAGCCAAATTAATTTCTGGGTTTTGCTGGGTTTTTGACAAGGATCACAGCCCTAAATTTATAGAATTTTATGGGCAATTTTGAGGTTCCAAATCAAGGGGAAAAGTCAGCCAGCAATGTAGAAAAACTGGGCCAATCCCCAAGGGGTTGAATTTGGCGGGTCAAAACTAGGGAAAACTCTTTTTGGGTTTTTCTAAGTTTTTGGAGAGGAGGACATCCCCAAAGTTGCAGAAAAATATGGGTTGTTTTGAGGGGGTAAATCAAAGCTTGAAGTCGGTCAGCATTGTAGTTTTGAGGGGACAACGCAGTTTTCTAGAAGCGGCAAATTCACAGCGGTTGAGCACTTTGTATTGATCACCTGTGGCCTGTAGCTTGCCTTGTGCAAGCCTGGGTGCACCTCATCCAACTTTTATTGTACTCCAGTTTATTTATTAATGAAAAATGAGTCGATTTAGCTATTGATGAGAAATTTATGTTCATATGTTCCTTACTGAAATAAAATTTTATTGTGAATTTTATTACTTGCCTTTGTTATCACTGCAAATCTTCCATTAGGAATATTACATCAGTATCAGAGCATGATCTTGGCCAACTGTGGGGGAGCTAAAATAATCATGGAGGTTTTAGCCATGCATGCATAGTGACTAGTGAATTTATGGGCACTCCAATGACACAGAAAGAGAAGAGTACACAGGGGATCATGGAGGAGTTGATGAGACAAAACCAACAGTTGAGGAGACAAAACCAGCAGGTCCTAGAGAGGATGCAACAAATGGTGGGGATGTTGAGTCATACCCAGTAGGGAAGCCATCTGCATGCACACACAACCCAGCAATACAACACCCATACATATCGCCAATTTGGTTGTCCTACCATGCCTCATTTTCTGGATGATCTAGAGGAGAATCATGGGTGAAGGACGAGATCATCCTATAGAGGAAGGCAGTTAGAGGGTGAGACGGGGGCGGTTTCTGTTGGTAGAGATCGGGCTTTAGATGTCACGAGCCTAAGGAGGAGGTTGAGCATGAGGACGCATAGGATGGTGAGGGGCACATTGATATACCCAGTGTGGCACAAGAGTCACCATTATTGGAGACCTCTTTAATAGCACAGGTTGACACCTTGGTGGAGATAGTAGAGCCTACACCCCTAAAGTCATATGTTGATGAGGTGTTGTCCCTAGGTGAGGTGCTAGGAGACACAGAGGTACCTGGAGCCATGACTAAGTTCCCTAATGGCAACCACCTACAGCTACATGGAGAACACATAAAGGGACTTTATGAGAAATTCTTCGGCGTAAATCACAGGATAAATCATTTGTCGACGCGTTTCGAACCAACAAGTGTGGTTCATCGTCAGGACAAGTTGAAGAAACAGATCTAGCTTAGCATGTTAAATAGTCTGAGCAGAGACTCCAACGGCTATCTTGACTAACGGCTAATTTTGACTTGAGGACCAGAGTCAAGATTTAATTGAAATTAGTTAAATTAAGTGAATAAATAAAAATATAAAATAATTTAAAATTGTTAAAGGTTAGTTAGAAAGTTATTAAAAAATTAAAATTAGTTTTTTAAAATGGGACTTAAATAATAAGTATATATATATAAAAGAAATATATACAAAGGTTAGTTAGAAAAAAATTGAAATATACATAAAAATAATAATGAATAAAAATTACGAAAGTAATAAAAGGTAAAAAGATTTTATTTCATTTTAAATAAATAAAAAATAGAAAAAATAAATAAATAAAATAAAATAAAATAAAATAAAATAATAATAATAATAATAATACTAATAATAATAATAATAATAATTAAATAAATCAATAAATCAATAAAAACAAAAATAAATAATAATAATAAATAAATAAATAAATAATAATTATATAATAATAATAATAATAATGGAAATTAAATAAATTAATAAATTAATTAAAGTAAATCAATCAAGCGAGCGAAAAAAAAATTAAATAAATAAATAAACTAAAATAAATGAATAAATTAAAATCAATAAAATAAGCGAGCGAAGAAAAAAAGAAAAAAGAAAAAAAAATAATAATAATAAATTAATTAATTAAAAAATAAAAAAATAAATATAAATATAAAATATAAAAAAATAAAATAAAATAAAATAATGATAATTGAATAAAACAAGCGAGGGAGGAGGAAGGAAAAACAAGGCGCCCAGGAAAGGGACGTGAGATAGTCATGGAGGGGCAGGTTGTGACCCATGTAGATCCCATGGTGGAGGAGGACGAGCAGACGTATTTTGGGCTTGCCATTGATTTAGAGTATACAGATGCACATACCATCACCAAATCCACAATATTTCCAGATAGTAGATCGCTTCTGGCTTATATAGATGGGACTTGCAGCATTTCTAAGCTATCTCTGCACAACAAAGAGGGAGGTGCAAAATTACCCCGATAGATTTTATGTACTGACCAGGTCAGTGTGATGAGGCGACATGAGCTACACATGGAGCAACATTCGCAGGATGGGCGACTAGTTTCGTGTATGGTTGTTTGTGCATTCGATCCCTCTCTCGGGATTGGATGGCAAGAGATATTGAGTTGGTATCTGGTGGAGTTGGTTAGGAGGTTAGATGCATCCATGGCCACAGTTCAACAGAGGCTATGGATTACCAGAGGGGCTAGAGAGCCACACTGTTGTTGGGATCCAGGTGGGATTCTCTTTCACATCGTGGAGTCAGTAGGTGATGGTAGTAGTCGCATGATGGACTCGGTGGTTGGGCACACACACCGTTTCATATCCCCTGCAGAGTTCCTGACAACACTAGTGACAGGATTGATTGACAAGGGAGCAAGTAGATTTCATGAGTTGTCATGGCATGTTGGGCATACATGGGATTGTAGGATGATTAGCCTACTTTGGCAGGAGTTGGTAGGAGGAGGTGGCATCGGCAGGCCACCAAACAGGGTATTGTATGGAGATGGTGCTCTCTCACTGGTATATTGGACACCAGAGCTACTGAGGATAGGCTCAGTAGTGTTATTCATGTTAGCATGTAAAGAGTTAGGCCGCTTAGGTCTATCTGGGTAGATGAGGAGATATAGCTCACATCGTGGAGGGCTTACCAGTAGAGTGGTAGTAGAGACGGTTACCCTGACAGGATATGGGAGGATGACTATGGACTCAATCTTAGACCTTGATATCCAGGGGTGTATAGGGGTATGCTGCGGTGCACAACAATATGTGGAGGAGCACGAAGGTGTGCAGTGGTGCGCAGTGGTGTGCAGGGTTGCATCGTGGTGTAGGAGGAGCAGTTCACATATTAATGCATTCCCTCATAGAGTGACGGACACATCGATACAGGAGGGATACCAGTTGATCCAAGATGATGTAGCAGCATGTAGCAGGGTCTAGTGGTGCATAGAGATGTGTGATTGGGTGCAGTTGTATGCCAGGAGACACCAGGATACATGGTTATATGCAGTAGTGTGTGAGGTTGCAATGTGGACAGAGGGAGTGCTACTAGCAGGGAGATTCCTTGATGAGGATGTTAGGCATGTCATTGGGGTGGACATACCCAGGTTGGGAGAGTGAATCAGTCACAGGATGGGTCGGGAGCGTCCACATGGGTTCTTGATCATACTCATCGGAACCCACACATCTTCCACTCGTTGGCACCACGTGCAGTTGAGGGGAGCCTTGTTGTGTTTGATCCAGGCCCATAGTGTGGATAGCAGGACTTGTGGGATTTTCCTGAGACGACGCTATGAGATTCAGTGCCTCAGGGGCATGATAGATATTCTACAGTGGAGGAGCAAGGTCGGTGCACGAGTTGACAACCACAGGTTGGGAGATGAGGTGATATTCTGCAGGGGTGGCATAGGGTGGCATATCATTCATCACTGAGCTTACACCTGGGGAGCTGGTCATGGGGGAGACATGTGCCACTCTTTCCACAAGGCATGTCGGGATCCTGCATGAGCAGAGGATACCATGTATGATTGAGGAAATTTTCTAGTGGGTGTTGGGCTCCAGACATTGTATTGGCACATTATCGAGAGGGTGGGTGGCAGACTTAGTGGTGATGGTTGGCAGGAGCAGGATGGATCCACATACATTGAGTCGATTGTGAGTATCAAAAACCCATCTATTGGTTGCATTCAGGGGGTATCTATTTGGCACCTGCAGTTTTCAGCAGTCATCAGTAATATGCAGTGGCAGGAACATGGCAGTTTAGCATGCATCAGATTAGTTCATGATATATGGAGCATATATATTGATTGCATGCAAGGACTAGAGACAAGGCACAGATGGATTCCAAGTTTTCAGAGCTATGTCGCAGCAGGTCTGGCTATGGGATCTGGGGATTTAGTTGGTTGATATATCACTCTATCTCATGATGAGTAGAGTCATGGCAAAGAGTGATCTAGTTCACTCTTCGGTTGACACATGGGGGTTTGTGGAGGCCTTCATCGTATGGAGAGGTAGGTTTTCCCTATTGTTGCACAGGTTCAGGGTTACCTTTGGATGGGTAGGCTTTGGCATCATGGAGATGCTTGGGTAGGATGTATTTGACATTTGTCAGTATTTCACTATTGGGTTTCAGGAGAGGAGGATACAATATGTGCATGATGGGCAGTCAATTGTAATTAGAGTGGCGCAGTGTCGACATGGTGGCATATTTTTTAGATTATCATGGGACCCTCGTATCAAGGGATTCATTTATGATAGGATGGTGCAGGGATTCAAGGTGACTCAGTGGCACATTTGGGACCCTGGTATTGTTTGCAGTGACAGTTTGGTTAGTAGAGAGAGCGCTTGTTCGAGCATTGCTTGAGGACAAACAATTTTTGGCAAGGAGGACTATAATATCCCCAATTTTTTGAGCATGGGAGTCACTAAGGAATTTTACCCAATTTTAGTAATATTAAATAAAAGGGGCAAATATTATTGGAGAAAGGTGGCTAGTATTACTTTATCAAAGAATAGCAATAGATTATTATTTTATTAAATGGTGGCAAAAGTGACTTAGTAGAAAATGGCCCCCACCAATAAAATAATATTAAAAAAAAAATAAGTCTAAAGGAATGAGGAGAAATTATAAAAGGAGGATGGACTCATTTTGTGGATTATCTTCTACATTTGCAAAAAAACACTCACTTGTACGCTTTGTTGTTTAGCAAGTGTACCAGTTGTTTAGCCATGAATCTCTCACACGAGAGATTCAACCTCTACTTCGGGGGACCATCCATGCCCACCCTAGGGAGGTTGTTCTACAGGAGATTTTAGGGAGTCAGGGGTAGCAACACACATCAGTCACCAGCACAGAGAGAGGGAAGTGTGTATTTCTGGGCAACCAGAAAACACGTAGAGGGAACTGAAGATCAGCAGGGGACTCATTGCTTGTCAAGAGATCCGGGAGCTGAGGAGGCAACATAGAGCAGGCATTTTTGCTAGAGTTTGCAACTAGCTGAGCCAGCTACCAGCAATTCACATTTCTGAGCAGAGGGACAGCACAGAGGCCACCCAGCAGAAATTCATGGTGTTTGGGGAGCAGTTGATCTTGGCTAAGAGGCATTCGGGTAGTGAAGATTTCGATAGCAGGGGTAAATCTAGCACTTTGGAGGAGTTTGCAGAGGCATTTGCGGGTAGTTTGTAGCAGGTCGAATTTGGTAGCCATAGCTGGGGTGAGGCTCCAAGGGGGTCGAAAATTAGAAGTCAAAACTAGCCAAATTCCTTTCTGGATTTTTCTAGGTTTTTAACAAGGATCATAGCCTAAATTTACATAATTTTATGGGCACTTTTAAGGTTCCAAATCAAGGGGAAAAGTCAGCCAGTAATGTAGAAAAATTAGGCCAATCCCCAAGTGGTCGAATTTGGAAGATCAAAACCAGGGAAAACCCTTTCTGGGTTTTTTTGGGTTTTGGGAGAGGAGGACATCCTGAAAGTTGCAGAAATTTTTGGGTTGTTTTGAGGGGGTAAATCAGAGCTTGAAGTCAGCTAGAAGTGTAGTTTTGAGGGGACAACACAATTTTCTGGGAGCAGCAAATTCACAGCAGTTGGGCACTTTGTATTGATCACCTGAGGCTTGTAGCTTGCCTTGTGCAAGCCCAGGTGCACCTCATCCAACTTTTATTGTACTCTAGTTTATTTATTAATGAAAAATGAGTTGATTTGGGTGTTGATGAGAAATTTATGTTCATATGTTCCTTACTGAAATAAAATTTTATTGTGAATGTTATTACTTGCCTCTGTTATCACTACAAATCTTCCATTAGGAATATTACATACCATATATTGTTTTATAGGCACCGACCAATAGGAGACACCAATTCTCTCTTCTACTTTATATACGCCAACCTACAAGAGAAACCATTTCCCTATGCTACTTTATAGGAATCGACCTACATGAGACACCAATTCTCTGTGTTGCTTTGTAGGCACCAACCTACAGGAGAAACTAATCTTCTTTGTTGTAATATTTGTAGGCATAAACCTATAGTAGATACCAATCCCCTCTACTGCAAGATTTGTAAGCATCAACCTAAATGAGACACCAATCCCTATTGCAGAAAATATTTGTAGTCACCAACCTACATCACTAAGCCTACTTGTTTCTTCATTGTGTCTATTATCTACTTCTAATTTCACCAAGTCTACTTGTTGCTTCTTACTTCATCGAGTTTCTTATTTTCTTCTATCTTCACTAGGTCAACTTGTTGCTTCTTCCTTCATAAGGTCTACTTCCCCCAAGACTTGTTTCTTTTGGCTTATTCCCAAGAAAGAAGTTTCACAACATGTCACATATCTAATTTTAGAAATATGATTATAATTTTTTTATCACGAGTACCTATAGATATCTTCTTTATCTCCTCTAGATATCATAATCTAAAACATCTTAGAAATATAGCATAAAAAAATTTCCAAGTTTACATGTTTGAACCATGTTTAAAGAGCATTAAGGGACACTAACTTCCTCATGTCATATCTCAAAAATTATAGTCAAAAAAGGCTTGAAATTATTTCCACATATTCCTTCTTTGCATTGATTATGTATATGAACTTATGCTCGAAAAAAGTGTTGACATATTTTGTCTTACAATGATTACAAAGCTAGTAATTACTGCCCAATTGAATGTTCTAGGATTTGGATTGAAATTCCATCACATGCAAAGCTACAATATCATTGAGGATTGGTTGGAATAGTTGGAAGAAGAATATCTATAGATCATGGAGTTATCAAAACAAAACACTAGGGCTCTAATACCATTAACAAGCTAGGCATTAAATTTTCCTAAAGAGAGCCATATATAAATGCATTCAAAGATGACTTTATGGTTCATCTTCCCACAAGTACAATCACTATTCCTATTCACCTACAACTCATCATAATTCTAAATAATAATATTTTCAATAATGTTTAGAAGACACCATAACTCTTGGGATTATGTATCTAACAAGTTTGGCATACAATTTATGATCTCTAAGATATTCTAGTACTCTTCATGCTCCTCCAATGTTCTTGAATAAACTAAAATATCATCCAAAAATACTTGAATGAATTTATCAATGAATTGTCGAAACATGCCAAAGTTCATCAAATACATAAATGCAATTGACACATTTTTCAATCCAAATGGTACCCATAAAATCACACAATCACAAAAAATTATAAATGGTGTCTTTGGGATGTCCTTTTCTCTAATTCTTAATTGATGATATCCCAATCTAAAAACAACTTTTGAAAATACAATTACCCTTTTCGTTTGATCAAATATATCATCAGTCTTGGAAAACTTTTACTTAATTACCTTATGGTAGCCTTATTCAATTGTTAGTAATAAATACAAAGTCTCCATGATACATATTTCTTCTAGAATCTAATCATTCTTGGAGCTACATCTAGAATTCTTACAATTTAAATTTGTCATGTGATAAGGATGTTGAAAAGTGTAACTAGGTTCAGTCTTCATAATGACATATGTAAATGTGATTTTATGTAATTGATGTAGAGAAAAATAATTTTATTTATGTAATGCTTGTCTCATGGATTTCATGAGAAAGGAATTTTATTTTTAGTAATGGCTCCCATTGTGATCCCTTACAATTGGTCATAAAGTCAAAGAGAGTCAATGTAATGTATGAAGGACCATTCTTGGGCATGTTACATTTGTATAAGAGTCAATGAAAGTGTCAAATATCCCTCCAAGAAAAGCACAAGCATCTCCCTTCATGTCGGCTTCAAGAAGAATAATAATACCTCTCCAAATGACATGTCGGCCTAGCTTGTTGTCAAGTCGGCTTATTTTGATGTGAAAACAACATTTATAGAATAGCTCGGCATCATTTCAAGCAGAGAATTTCGGTGGTCAACAAATCTGAAGTAAGAGGTGGGAATTATAGCAAGGAATATTATTATCAAGCAAAGGAAGGAAGAGTATAATTCAAGCTCTTTTATGTTCTGTTTTTGGGTTGATATCCTCCACAAATGTGAGGTAGCAAGAGATCTATTGTAGGAAAAGAAACTAAGAAGAACAATAGTCCTCATTGGGTAGCTGAGTTGGAAGAAGGTCAAGACAAGAAGGGAGTCAAGTCAATCTACAAGAAGACCATATCTAAAGAAAATAAAGTGATGGCATAAGATAAGGTCTTGCTCATGTTGAATTAGGATTGCAGATCTAATTCAAGGAGGCTGAAGGTTTGAAGCAAAAGGAGGTCGAAGTGGAAGAGTTGCCGAAAAAAGGGAAGGATTAGAAAGTTGACTATCATTGTCTAAGGATCTAATTAAGGGAACTTGTGTCTTGGTCTTGGAGTGGTAAATAGGTCAAGGATCTTGGTCTTGGTATTCGTTAATTTGAATATCTATAAGAAGAATAATTTGTTCAAGCTTTCCTCTCAAGTGGGAGCGGTTTTAGCCTTGGCTGATAGCCTATATTTGTCTCTCTTGTCTCTTTATGGTTTATGCATTGGTAGATTTTTTATGAAGAAGAACACTAATAACCTAGGTAAAATAATATCCTAATCTAAAGAAGTAAAAAAGCACTCACAAGCAGTTACTAATAGAAGAGAAATCACTTAATTGTTATGCCCTAGGGTTCTCAACATGGTTTCAGAGCTAAGGTAACAAATTTAAGGAATGGAATCTGATCAAGGGACACTCAAGGATCAAAACTCGAGAAAGGAATTGAAGTGAAGATCATCTTAAAGTCAAGATCTTCAAAGGAAGCATTATAACCCTAGGTTGAAGAAGGGGTCTACAAAGAAGTATTGGGATCATCACCAATAAAATAAGGCCAAGTTGAATAGATATACAAATAAATGTAAGAGAATCACTTCAATAGGTCATCATTGATCTTCATCATCAAAGTCTCCACCATCAAAGGATCCAAGGGATCTCACTCTCTGTGGGATCAAGGATGATTATTGAAGAAAACTATCTTCATCAAGGAAAAGTTTTATATCCTCCATATCATCATAAACATCAAGGAAGTAGCAAGAAGTTGGAGCACTCTATCAAGTAAGTATATTTATATCGCATCTGAATCTGTCAAAATGTCTTTTTCCAAGGAAAGCAACAAATTGGTTGGGGCTTCAAACTATCTTGCATGAAAGAAAAGGACAGATCTGAATCTCATTGAAAATGAGGTTATGGAACATGTCAAAGGATCTATCACTAAATTAGGAGAGGAATATGCTCAAGCTCTTGCAAATTATATGAAAGGGGATGTTAAGGCTCAAAGGATTCTCATAGAATCCATCAAGGATCCCCTCATCCCATATGTATCCAAACTCGAAACTCAAAAAAAAAAAAAAAACTATTTCTAGGGATGATGGAATAGCCTCATGATTTATGAGAATATCTAAAATTAGGGATCAACTACAAGATCTAGGAGAAGTCATGTCTAATAGAAAATGACTACAGTTGTATTAAATGCACTACCGAAGGAGTGAGGCAAATTTACTTCAAGTATTTATGGGAAGAAAGAAGCCACTCCATTATAGGATATATTGTCACTGTGAAAGATTGAAGAATATAGACTAAAGGCCAAATCTGATGTTGGAGCAGGTGAGCAAAATGAAGCTTATGCTACAATGACAAGGAGAAAAGGTGGAAAGATTGGTTCACAAAAAAAGAAAAGGAACATGGATAAGATTAAATGCTATGGGTGTCAATAATATGGACACTACAAAATATATTGTCCTAATATCAAAAGGAACAATAACAAAAGAGGAAGAGAAGAATCCCATATCACCGAAGAAGTGGAGGAAGCTGAAAAGAAGAAGTCCAAGAAAGAGGAAGTAAGAGATCTCTACTATGACTGAGATAGTCTTCCTCACCTAAGTTCTTTTCATAGTTCCTAAGTCTTCTATTATAAGATATGACTATCATAATTCACTAATAAAAATGATGGGATGCTTCAAGGCATCTTAGAAACATTGAAAGCAAGAGCTCGTGACATCATCATAGAGAAGCATGAAAGATGGTTGAAATTAAATGACAATTCAACTATGAATGACATAGCTCTTGGGAACCTCATTGGAAAAATAAGTGGCACTTATGGAAAGGAAAAAAGTCATCCAAGTCAAATCTCATCATACATCAGTTGAAAAGGAAACTTCTTCTAGATGGGGATACTCTAGATCCTTAAGATTCTCTTATGGAATATTCATTGAAAGGTTCACCGATCATGAGGGGGAGAAAGTGTTTCATCAAGAATTCCAAACTTGTGGAATTCATGAGATGATGGCATGATGACATAAAAGAGGCAGATCAATGGATTGAAGCTTTTTCAATCAAGGGAGTTACTACAGGAAGTTTGGATGACCCAAAGGAAATATGAGGTATGTATACTTACATTCAATATTGTAGAGTCATGTCATATGGTTTTAGGTAACATGGATCAATACTCTATCTTGAGAGAATAATCAAAAGGAAGGATCTCCTCCCTTGAAGGAATGTAGGAATGCATGGGTCACATGTTCACTAGATGCAGTAACCATAATATGTCCTCATATGAAGTATGAGGTGGTTGACATTAATTGGAGGAACTCTGATTGGAAGTTCCTGAGAAATAAATGTGTGAATAAAGGAAGGAAGATATCATGGGATATGCAACCATGGAAAAAGGCAATCAACATCCACAGATCAAGAATATTTTATTAGGATATCTCCATGAAAGATATGAATATTCTAATGGAATCTGGAAAAAGAAAGAGACCCATATATATATATATATATATATATATATATATATATATATATATATATATATATATATATATATATATATATATATATATATATATATATATATATATATATATATATATATATATATATATATATATATATATATATATATATATATATATATATATATATATATATATATATATATATATATATATATATACACATATATATGCCCTTGGAAAAAGTTGTAATTTCTATTAATGATAAGAAATTACATTCTGTAGATGTCGTAGCATATGCATATTGAGGCTAGAAAGCCTCGCCATCTGTTTGTTAAAAAAAACCAGAAATCATAGTCTCCACGCAGGGAGCACTTGTGAAAATCCCAAAAATGTGGTAACTGTCTCTTTACAGTTTTAACTGTAAACCTTCAAAAATGGAAACTGTCTCTTTGTCAAGAGATCATTACAGTGCTATATGTTCATGAAAATAAACAGCATACATAATTATACAAAAATGTCAAAAAATCCTCGTGAGCTTATGTCTCCTGTAGCATATGAAAGTCGATGAAGGGTCTATGGTAATGCTGATGGAAAGTTCCATCAATTTCTTCTTGGATTAACCAATCCTCTTCCTACTTGTGCGCTGCCTCCTTTGATAAGAAGTCTGCCCCTGTGTTGCACTCCCTGAAAATGTGATGACAGACAAATGTATCAAAAGATGATATAAGTTTGTGTGCCTCATCCAATATGTGCCTCAATGAATATGCAGAGCAATGTGATGTTCTATTTAACCAATTGCATACTAATTTGGAATCCCCAAAAAGTTGTAGATGAGTGCAGTGTTTTTCAAGAGCAAAATGGAGTAGGTGTTTAGCAGTAACAAGCTCAGCAAAATTATTAGTGCCTCTCCCTAGTCTCATTTGGATTTTGTAGCAGTGGGATTCATTCAGGTATAATATGCCCCCCTCCCCCCCACAGCCCTCCTCTTGGGCTGATCCATCAAAGTAAGCCCATGGGATCGATTTATCAATGTGCTCTGGTTGAATATTCCTAGAGGGAGGGTTTGTTCCTTCATTAGGTAATTGATCAAAATCTGCCATCACCCTGGTCCTTATAGAGAGCCAGTGTGGGTCCTTGAGGTCAAAAATAGATTGGTTCCTGGCTGTCCAAAAGGCCCAGCACATCAATAACGGCATGTTCTTATCCTTTCCACTGTGTCCACTGATCCAGTTGTTCCAAGCCTCAGATAAGTTCCTCCCCTGCCATGTTTGAAGAGAGGGGTAATGAGCAGAGATGATGTTCCATTGTTCTGAGATGATAGGGCATTCTAGAAAGAGGTGTTCTGTGCTTTCCTCGCTACTTCTGCAAAGGTGACACCAAAATGGTCCATGAAAGGATCTCTTCATCAAATTTAGACCTGTCGGGATTTTGTTGAATAAAATGGACCACATGAGCAAGCACGATCTGGGTGCAGCTTTTAGTTTCCAGAGAGCTTTCCACCAAGGCTCAATATGGTGAGGTTTTGCAGGGTCCATAAGCTTCAGGTATCCTTCCTTAGGTGAATATTTCCCATGTTTTGCATAGGCCCATATGATTTCATCCTCTCCCTCTGATATCCGAACATGGGCTTGTGTTAGGGCCTCTATAAATTCGTACCAGGCCTGATGCCATTGAGCCGGTAGATGAATGTCAAGGGCTGATTTCCAGGCCTGTTGGAAAAGAGAAGTGTTTAAAGGATCGGCTATATGGCTGATGTGAGTGAAGCCTTGACCAGATAAGTGTCCAATCACTTCAGCTGGAAGTCTATGGGCATTGTCGCATCCTATCCAAGGATCAACACCAACACGAACAACATTGCCATCATGAATTCTCCACGTTAGACCTTCTCGAATGAGAGAGATAGAATTTAACACCGCCTTCCAAATGATGGAATTGTTACTACTGTTCCTGTGGTTCTGCCAGATCCAGTCCATCATGTTTGAAGGGGAGATGTATTTAGCATGAGCAACCTTAGTCCAAAGACTTTGTGACGTAATGAGCTGCCAACCCAATTTGGCAGCCAGAGCTCTGGCAAAGATGTCCAATTTCTTGATGCCCTAGCCACCCCATTTCTTGGGCCTAGCAATAGTTTCCCATTTAACCCATGCAAATAGTCTTCCCTGTTTGTTACCTTTCCATAAAAATCTGCAGCATATGTTTTGTAGTCTGGCTAGAATACCCCTAGGGATCCAAGCCAAAGTCATCCAGTACACAGGGGTCACTTCCAGGATAACTTTAATAAGGACAAGCCTACCTGCTCTTGAGAGATATCTATGGTACCAGATGTTTAGACGTTTTTCTACCTTTGAGATGAGCCAGGTCCAATCTACTATTTTGTATCCCTGGGACTTCAGTCAGAAACTGAGATATTTTAACCCTTCCTTAAGAGTATGGAGGGTAAATGGAAACTGACGCGTAGCAAATTGCACTTCATGCTGAGAACATCCAGCTGTTGTCAGGGTGGATTTGTTGACATTGATGACCATTCCTATAGCCTGCTGAAAGAGACCAAAAAAATTCTGAAGGGTAGTTGTGTCTCCAATGCTTCCATTCAAAAATATGAGGACATCGTCCACAAACAATAAATGAGTGAGAGAATAGTTGTCCATGATCTTGATTCCCACAATTCTGCCCCTTCTGTGTTTAGCACTTATAATTCTACTTAGGCCTTCCATTATAAGGAGGAATAGAAGGGGGGAGAGAGGGCACCCCTGCCTAAGTCCCCGCTCGGCACAGAAGAATGGAGTAGGAGCGCCATTCAGAAGGACACTGTATGAGACATTAGAGATACAGCACATAATCCATTTGATATACATGAGGGGAAATCCCAGGTGAGTAAGAAGTAATCGGATGTATAACCAATTTGCCCTGTCAAAAGCCTTAGATAAATTGACTTTAAGAATCATTAGATAAATTGACTTTAAGAATCATTCCTTTCAGGTTCCTTAAATGTACCGACTGTAGAAGTTCTTGAGCAGTTCCAATGGCTTCATGAATTTGTCTATGCTGGAGAAAAGCAAATTGCTCAGGGGAGATATGGGCCGAAAGGACAGGTTTAAGTCTGTTAGCAATGATTTTGGCCATGATTTTATAAAGGCAGTTGCACAAGGATATAGGGCGGAAATCATTGAAAGATGAGGGCTTATTGGACTTGGGAATGAGAGAAATGAATGTTGATTTGATTACCGAGGACATCCTCCTGGATATTTGGCAGTCCTCCACCACTTTGAGTAGATCATGCCCTAGTATGTCAAAGAAAGCAGTGTAAAATTCTATGGTCCATCCGTCCAGGCCCAGACTCTTGTCTTTTTAGTTGCCTTTGATGGTGGCCTCAAGCTCCCCCATCATCACTTCCTTAGAAAGCTCCTCTGCTTCCTCCAGCTCAACAAAACAAGGGAATAGTTCTGCAGTACGCATTACCTCCAAGATGTTGGCTCCTAAAGGGGCCTTGTAAATACCTTTAAAGTGTGAGATGGCTAAGGATTCCAGCTCTCTGGAGGTTTTAACCACTTGTCCTTGATCATTCTAGAGCTCCCAAATAGTATTTATAGCCTTTCGTCCATTAGCAAACTTATGATAAAACTTTGTATTTTCATCTCCTTCATGTAGCCATATCGCTCTGCTCCTGAGTCTCCAACATTCCTCTCTGTCTTTTAGAATTTGGGATCTCTGTTTGATGAGGAAAGAGTTGTGCTCTTTTTGCTCCTGAGAGGAGTAGGTGCCTTCTGAGTTTGCTTCGAGGGATGTGATGGCCTGTTTTGCTTGTCTTAACATGTTGTTATCTTGCTCCCTCTTCTTGTGCGCCCATTCTCTGGAAATGCCCTTTAATTCCTTTAGGTTGCGCACAAATCCCCTAGCAGGGTCTTCATCATTTGAGATCGGATGGGATTGCCAGAAATCAGTGATCAATTTGATATAGGAGGGATCCCTGAGCCATGTTGAATTAAATTTAAAAGGAGCTTTGATTTTGTGTGAGCAGTCATCCAGCTCCAGATATATAGGATGATGATCCAATATTCCTCCTGTGCCTACCCATTATCTGATACGAGGGTGTATGGCATGAAAGGCTTCCTTAATAAGAAATCGGTCCAATCTCCTAGCCAGGCTTTGATCACCAATGCGGTTGTTTTTCCAGGTGTACTGGATCTTGGCTGATGGAATGTCAATCCAGTGGTGATCCTCCAGCATGTTCACAAAAACATCAGATAGTGAGTCTATCTGGGCCATATGTCCCCATGATTCCATGAATCCTAGAGAGAAGTTTAGATCACCTCTGAGGATGATGTTATCAGCCTGCAAGAGGGAGTTGCTAAATAGCCTTCTCCAAAAAAACTCCCTATTTTTACAGGGACCATAAACATTTATTACTCTGATTTCAGTCTCCAGGGCCTTAGAGTAGATGTCAGCTCCAATAAAACCTCCTCCTCCCCAGATATTCCTCAGATCAATTGTCTGATTCAGTAAACCAATTGCAACACCCCTGGATCTCCCTGATACATCCAGAGCATGAAAAGTCCAGCCTGGCATCCACGATTGCAGTAATGGGATGATCGTGCTAGACATACATAGGGTTTCTTGTAAGAAAATCAAGTCGACTGGTTCAGTCGTGAAGAGTCTCTTCAGGGCTAGTTTTTTCTCAGGGCTAGCCAACCCTCTACAATTAAAAGATAAAATCTTCATGGAGGGGGAGGGGGGAGGGCATCCTTTGCTCTAAGAACCCTATCAATAGTCTTATATTTTCCCTAGGCTACTTCTTCCCCATCCTGAGCAATAGCTTTGGTGAGATTAGAGGGGCGGCCTTTTGAAAGTTTGAGAGAAACAAGGGTAACATCAACATCCAGGCCGACTGCATCCGACCCTCTCTCTTTGGTTTTAGAGCGAGTGGGGTACCGCAGGGCGGAGTTAACAGAGGGGGAGGGTGGGGGGTAAGAGGGGATCGGGATAGTGGAGTGGAAGCAGGAGGTGTATATGGGAGGAGGTAAGGGAAGGGAGCATGACAAAAAGGATTGTCCTACCAGGTGAAGGGATAGGTGGTCCCCTCAGACAGAGAAGGAGGATGAGGGGAGAGGGGTAGGGGATACCATAGATCGATGGTGCAGATGAGATGTGAGAGATGAATGAGATGCTGAAACATGTGATGTAGAAACATGAGAAAAAAGAGACATACCCGCTGAGAAGACATCACCCTTGGCAACCCTGGAGCGCATCATAGGAGGAGAGGGAGGCTGGATAGGAGTCTTGCCTCGCTTCTTCTGGACTAGTGCAGCTGGTGCCTCAACAGTATCTGAAGTCTTGTTCTGTTCTTCCGTTTGGGTCACTGTTGCTAGTGGAGAAGGTTGTTCTACAGGGGGGTCCAAATCCATTTCTTGTGTGCCCAATTTGTTTTTCCTGAGGAGGGGGCATGCCCTAAAGAGGTGACCCACCCGATGGCATCTTCTGCAGCGATATGGGATGCCCTCATAATCAGGCAACTGTTTGCACGAGGAGGCTCTCCACTGAATCGTGATATGCTCCTGAAGACCTCCTCTGGTGTCCAAGTGAACAAGAATCCTAGCATATGCCATCATGATTGTTGTCTGGTAGGATTTATCGTACTCCATAAAAGTGCCTAAGGAATTTCCAATCCTACGAAAAATGTCCTCAGACCAATATTGCAAAGGCACGCCTAGAAGCCTGATCCAGATAGGGCCAACTCCAATTTGCTCAGTCTCTGGGTCGAAAAGAGGCATCCAATGCTTAAGTAACACAGGAGCATGTTCAAAGTGCCAAAAGGATGAAAGGACCCAGCTCGTGTGATCAGCCCTTGCGAATCTTAGTGCGAACCATCCCCTTACAAAAGTTTGGACAAAAGGGATATCCACCAGGTGCTGTCCCCAAATCTCTGAAGCCCAGGTCTTCAAGCGAGCTGCTGAGTAGTTCATGCCTCTGATTCTACCCACCAGAGTCCTGTCTGCATAATCCATCATATCTCCCCACTGTATATCCTCTTCAAGCCGTAAAATGACGTCTGCTTCTCTAGACTTGAAACACTTCTGTTTCTTTTGTGGTTGAGTTGCCCAGATATTGGGTTGTTTAGAAACCCTCGCCAAATCTGGAACCTCAAACGAGGGGCTATGGTTTGGGGGAAGGTTAGGGATGGCCTCGGAGAGAGGGGGAATCGAGGAGAAACAACCCGAAGGGAGAGCACGAGAGGAGGAAGGGTTAGGGTCAACAAGCAGAGGAGAAACAGAGGGAGCTTCAAAAAAAGGCTCAGGTAAGTGGGTCGGCGGGGCAAATGATGGGCCTTCCAACTCCAAGGAAGGGTTGATATAGCCAGTGAGAAAGCCCAAGGTAGCCGGGGATGGCAGAGAGAAAGCTGGCCAAGTCGAGGGTTCCTCCGACAGCATAGAGACAGTGTGGGAAGGTTCAGAGAGCTGGGGGTAAACTTCGAAATTTCTAGAAAACCCTTCACTATAGTTTAACATACCTTCTGAGGTGGCATACGTGGATTACCAGATGGAGCCTTCCTCCACCGGATCCTCCGAGTAATCAACTACATCAATATCCATACCGACAACGACACCATAATGTGGGCAAAAAACCACCATGAACAAGCTGGCCGACGGAAAAACGACACCGACAGGAGTGAACAGTAACAGTAGAACAAAAACCCTGGGGAGCAAGGTCTGGAGCAAGTTGATGGTAACAGTGTTTACCCTCAGGTGGAAAGTTAAGTCTGAGAGCAACCAGAGAGCGTTATACCCTCGCAACGTAAAACAAATAATGTAAAAACCCCAGCACGTAAAAGTGAGGAGGGAAAATGGTAGGGTGAATTCCAAAATGCTGATAAGGGTAGCTGCAAGTCAAGTGACTGATGGCTGCAGTACCCCATACCCCTCATCCATTCTACGCTATCATTTTCCATCTCAGTCGTTTTGTCCAGAAGCCCTCCATTCCATCCAGAAACCCTCTATCTCCTCCATCATCGTCACTCCTCCTTCCTCTCCTATATATATATATATATATATATATATATATCTTTGGGGGATGTTTCGATATGTATGCAGGATGTTGATGCAAACTAGAAGATTTGATGATGAAAGACCATCAAAAAGGCAATTTTGGTTCATGTGTTCATTTCTTATTTTTGAACAAATATTTGGATGGGCTTATGCAGAGCTACTGAGGGAAGATATATGGATATATTCCATCATCGATGCCCATGTAGTAGGATGAAATATCATTATGGAAACATGGCATGAATAAGGCAGCATGTTATGAAGGAAGGCTAGATATGAACAAATGGATCACTTTTCGATGATGACATGGCCGACTCATGGATGAAAGTGACGGATGGTATGTGCCCTATGAAGAAGTCCCAAAAATGAAGAATCCTAGATAGCAAAAAAAAATTGATGAAATCGTGAGGAGGATTTATTCAAGCAGTTGGTTGTCCCATCATCTCCACCTGAGGAGTTGTTGTAGGTACCTAATTAAGAGGGAGCTTGGAAACAAGTTTCTTACTTGGTTGAAGCTTGGAAGGAAAATTCCTAAGCCAAGAGGGAGATTAGGTGCATTCCTTCCATAGGAATGAGTACATTCCTTTATTGGAATAGATATGTCCTCCTTAATTAAGAGGGAGAGATAGACACATCATTCTTGTTTTCACTTGGGAAGACAAAATGGAGGATTAGGTAAACATATGGCATCTAATGCTCTTTGAGGATGTGTTAGGGAATCTAAGATAAGAGTAGTCGTAAAGGACCTACATTCTTTGAGGATTAGGAATCCAAGATAAGAATAGTCATGATGGAACACACCCTAAGAACCTAGGTGGGGTATGCTCCAAGAGAGACAATGATGAGGGTGTTTATACATCATTGGTCTACATTTGTATAAGAGTCAATGAAAGTGTCAAATATCCCTCCAAGACAAGCACAAGCATCTCCCTTCAACTCGGCTTCAAGAAGAATAACACTACCTCTCTGAATGACACGTAAACCTAGCTTGTTGTCAAGTCGGCTTATTTTGATGAGGAAAAAACTATTTATAGGACATCTCGGCATCATTTCAAGCAGAGAATTTCGATGTTCATCAATTCTAAAGTAAGAGGTGTGAAGTACAATGAGGAAGCTTATTATCAAGTGAAGGAAGGAAGATTATAATATGATCTCTTTTCTGGTATGTTTTTGGGTTGATATCCTCCACACGTGTGAGGTAGCAAGAGATATGTTGTAGAAAAAGGAGTCGATAAGAATAACAATCCTCATTGGGTAGCCAAGTTGGAAGAAGATCAAGACAAGAAGGGAGTTGAGACAAGCTATAAGAAGACCCTATCTAAAGCAAAGAAAGTGAAGTTATAAGATAAGGTCTTGTGCATAAGATAGGGTTTCTAAATTAGGATTGCAGACCTAATTCAAGGAGACTGAAGGTTTGATGTAGAAGGAGGTTGAAGTGGAAGAGGAGTCGAGAAAAGGGAAGGAGCAAAAATTTTGCTATTGTTGTCTAAGGATCTCATCAAGGGAACTTGTGTCTTGGTCTTGGAGTGGAAAATAGGTCTTGGTCTTGTTATTTGTCAATAGGAATCTCTATAAGAAGAAGAAATTGTTCAGTTTTTCCTCTCAAGTGGGAGATGTTTTGGCCCTGGTTGATAGCCTATATTCTATGTCTCTTGTCTCTTTATGATTTATGCATTGGTATTTGTTTGATGAAGAAGAACACTAATAACCTAAGTAAAATAAGATCATAATCTAAAGAATTAAAAAACACTCACAAGCAGTTATTAATAGAAGAGAAACCACTTAATTTCTATCCCCTAGATTTATCAACAAAGGATCCTTAAAAATGGGCTTAATTACTTACTTGATTTAAATTGTGATCTATAACTCCCACTTAGGAATTATTATAGGAAAATCTCTTGGAAACATGTCAAAAATATTTGATAATATATGATGTTGAACTATGTCCTTCATATCCTTTGTTGGCATTCTGGTTACTTGAATAACATAGTTGGTTGATAGATGTACTTATGGATGATTTAATCTAGGCTTATGATTTGATTCGGTTTGATTACCAATTGATGTGTACTATATTTTTTATGATTTATGTAATGATATCCTTGTAATGTTATGAGATTCTTATATTTTTCTATATGATGGGATGACTTATTACAGCATATAATTAGGTTATATCTTGATAATTATATATGTGTGTACTTTTAGTTATAAGTGATCCTATGGGATCTTAAACATGAATGTATGCTTGCATGATGAAATATATTTTGTTATATGATGTTATTGATGGTTTGTGGAGTGCAACATGAAGAACTATAGGTTCATATATTGGACTATGAATCAAATCAAGACGTGAAACCAAGATGGGTCAAATTATGTATGATTAGCATTTGTATGACCATGTGTATTTTATATTCGTAATTATTAGATGATGTTATTTGATGTGTTTGTATATAAATGTGTACCGCGATAGGGAAACATTTTCCAAATAATTTTATGCATGGACAAAAGGTTGTATGGAGATATGTGGCATAAGTACCATTGAGAGAGAAGTTGTAGGTTATATATCCATGTGTATTACCACTCCCTTTCATGTAATGGGTTGGAAAACATATATTTTATGTGGTTTCCCAGACATTTCACATTTCCATGAGGGTAAACCATAGATTCACCCACTTTGGAGGATTTACTAAAGAGAAAGCAATAAGTAGTCAATGATTATTTCGCAATATTGACTATAATCATCACACTCTCACTTATGTGAATGAAATGGATTAATTAAGTCACAACCATGACACTATCTACCACTTTTAAAAACAATACTTAAAGGTTGTGTATGGGCATGGCAACAATTTATGGTGTGTGTATCTATATATATATATATATAGAGAGAGAGAGAGAGAGAGAATGATCACTTGGCATATGCATTTTATTTCAACATGGGAAATTAAATGAATTTTCATAAATGGTTTGATTAATTGTAGGTTTATGCATATTCGTGTGAAATATATGTTATGATAAAATTATCATTTGGCATATGCATTTTATTTCAACATGAAAAATCAAATTAATTTGCATAAGTGGTTTAATTGATTATATATATTTATGCATGTTTTGTGAAAATGAAAATATAACTTACTTTTATAATTTGAAATGGAAACACCTTAGAAAAGAATGAATGAAATAAAATAAAAATCATTTTACTCCATATAAAATGACATTTTCATGTACACTCAGATGTCATGAATAATATCTATTTTGAGTAAAAAAAACAACTAAGGTATGGAGTGGTACATGAGTTGTTGAATAATGTGCAATCACTAATTAAAATAATTAGTGTTTTGCTTGAGATGAACATTTAATGTTATAATCCTTAAAAGCTATATAATAAAAGAGGTTTTAGCTTAAAATATAATGTTGGGTGCTTATTGCAATGTTTGTATTTATCTTGGTGATTCAATGTTGAGTTTAGTCTCAACATTTGTGTTGTACTTTGAAGTTGGGAAGTTCATATACCTTAGAGAGATGATATGATCTAATTTTCTATGTATTGATATATTTTTGTACCACCCATTGAATGGAGAAATAAAGTACCCATTTAAGATTAGGAAGTGTCGTCAATTAGTAAGCTAAATATATATTGGATAAAGAAGAAAGGGAAGTAATACTTGTATGAAGATTAGAATTGAAAAATCAATCAGGGAGGAATTTCTATAATTTTAAAAAAAAAAATTGATATGTAATTTTTTATAAATTTCTTTTGATTCTTTAAAATATGGAAAAATGTTTTGTGAAATTTGAAATTTCTAAAAATATATAAGTTCATCACAGACTTCAATAGTTAAATATTTCAATAAAATACCTTAGCATAATTTACCAATCTAATCCTCACAAAAAATCACATAATAAATATTAAATTCAATTTATTTTTTTTATATGGTAGAAAATGGTTTTTTTTTCACTATTATTGTACAATAGGTTTTTTTCCAAACATTAAAAACATTAACTAGTTTAATAATAAAATTAATTAGCAACACCTTTGATACAATAATTAAGAATATTAAATATCACTTTTGTGAGGTTAAAGAGATTGATTTGGAATATTTGCATTATCAAGTATTGAGTTCTCTAAAATGTACACTTATAGGTTAAACCTTCATACAATGGTAACTCTCTTCAATTACGAAAAGGTAAACTTGAAAGGTATATTTGTTATGATTGTATATATAGAAAAATAATATTGGGGAATATTTTGGTTGTATTAAATGTATTGATTAATTTAGGTTTCAGTTTAATGATGATGATGATAATGATTAACGTCTTATAAGACCAATGTAGTCTATTGAACCTCAAAAAAAAAAAAAAAACTAATTGTAATTCTTCACAATCTTGTTTCTATGGTCAAAAAGAAGGGAAAGAAGTGCTCCAAAATCACTATAGTTGGGCTGACTTAATAAGTCAAGAAGATTGGAAGTGTGGCAGATGTTAGGGAATTGAGAGCGGATGTGAGTAAGAGTTGAGCAGTCTAAAATAAAATGTTTGTCATCTTCCACCTTCCTAGTATCACAAATCTGGCAGATTCTATCGTCTCAAGGAGTCTTGGGAGTAGACTATCGCTCAGTTTCACTTCAAAGCTCATGAGAATCAGTTCTTATCCTATCGATGTTCATTGTTTTCTTAGTGTTGGTCAACACAAAGAGATAATTTTGGTTATCAAGGGTGGGGTTGATCGCCTCCTTATAGTATATTAACTTCTTTTTTCCCTCCATCTCCTTATCATCCCACAACTTATCCTTAAAATTGGAGGTAATAGTACCTTTGACACTAAACATAGTTACTAATTAAATGAGAACTATTACCTCAAAACGGGTACTCAAGCCCAAAAATACCAAAAAAACATGAAAAAACACCTTGAAATCAAAAAGTGTTGATGCCGGAAAAAATACCAAACATTTTTTATTTTTTACTTTTTTTTTTATTTTTTTTTCAAAGTAAATGTTCAATATTTTTTTTAAAATGACAGTGAAAAACAATAAAAGCCATTTTGTTTGGTGCAAAAAACACCATGAAATCGAAAAGCGTTGATGCTAGAATAATGTTTTTTTTGTTTAGTAATGACGCTAAAAACAAAATATCGTGACTCTGAAAAACTTTAAATTTCTAATGGTTTTCAAGCATGACATTAACGATAAAATATCACGTCTTTGAAAACCCTTAAAATTCCAACGATTTTTAAGCATGACATTAAATTTAAAATATCACTTCTTTGAAAAACCTTAAAATTCCAACAATTTTCAAGCATGGTGCTAAGAAAACATATTTATAATTGGTTTCAACCATAGCATTAACGACAAAATATCACGACTTAGACAAATATTAAAAATCTTGACAATTTTTCAACAATGGAATTAAAACCAAAGATTTTGACTACAAAACAATCTTAAATTTTCAAAATATTTTAAGCATGACATTATGGAAAAAATTTATGACTAAAAAAAGTTTATAAATGAACACCTGAATGAAAGAATTATTATACACCGAGTAATTTTTTTTAAATCCTAAATGTATAGCAATTTTGAAATCTTAGCCTAACCCATTGTAATGAAAACTTAAAGACCAACCATGAAATTAACTCATTGTGGGGCACACTCGATTCATTATAACGAAAAATTTAAAATCAACTATCCAATTGCACATAATGGGATCGAGTTGCTAGACAAGCATCGACACATACCCTACAAAAATAATATATATATATATGAAAGCAAAAATTCAAATATTGAAAAAAAATAAAAATAAAAAATAATAACCAGTGATAAAAACATGACAAAAAAATCAAATATAAAAAATATATAGCGCATAATCTAATGAGGCGAAGGAGTTGCCCGGAAAGTTATGGAAATTCCGGTCATATTTAGAGAAAATCCGGCAAGGATTTTTGTAAATCCAAGTTATAGTTGTTAAACTTCAAAATTTTAGGTGTCCTAGATGTTTTTGATGGTGTTGAATCCATTTCCACCATCAAAAACAAGATTCAAACACTGCCTCTACAAGATTTTTTGAAATTTTTTTACCCAAATTCCAGCCACTTTTTGTTGTCCAGGCAATTCCTCCGCCTCGTCAGATGACTACAATATATAGTAATGACATAAAAAAACTATAAAATGTAACAAAAAATTAACCATAACATGTAAATTTTTTTAAAAAGAGTAAATAAAATAAAAACAAAATAAAAATCTGTGGTGACCATGAGGCCTAATTGCCAAGGGTGACAAGGGGACGATTCATGACAAAAAATAAATTAAATTTCATATAAAAAACCATAAAAATGTAAAAACAAAAATCAAAATTAGCTTGTAAAAATGAAAAATTAAATAAATAAATATAAAAAATAAACAAACAAAAAATATATATAATATAACAAAAAAAATAAGTTAAAAAATAAAAAATAAAGAATAAAAACATCATTTAAAAAAGGGTTAAATAATTATCAAAATAAATAAATCAAAACAATTAAAAAAATAAATTTTAAATTTAAAATTATATATATATTATATATATATATATTTGAATTATAAAAAAAAAAAAATTAAATATTTAAATTTAAAAATTAAAATAAAAAATATTTAAATTAAAATATACAATTATAAAAATTAAAAAAACAAACAAACAAAACTTAAATTGAAATAAAAAAAATAAATAAATAAATAAATAAATAAAAAAAATAAAAAAATAAACACAATTTAAAAAAATAATTAAAAAAAAATAAAAAAAACAATCAAAACAATTTAGAATATATATATATATATATATATATATATATATAAAACAATGAAAAAAAAAATTAAAAACAATTCAAACGTAACCCCCCTCACCCTTGTCCCCTCCCGTACCCGACCCAAACCCCCTCCCTCACCCTCGTCCCTCTCCTCTCCACTCCCTCACTCGACCCACAGCCCACCCTCCTCCCTTACTCCACTCCCCTCCCTCACCCTTGTCCTTCCTGCTACCTCCCCTTCCCTCTCCCCTGCCCCACCCGACCCACACCACACCCCCTCCATCAAAAACAAGATTCAAACATTGCCTCTACAAGTTTTTTTGAAAATTTTTTGCCCGGATTCCGACCAATTTTTGTCGTTCGGGCAATTCCTCCACCTCATTAGACGACTCCAATATATAGTAATGACATTAAAAAAAAAACTATAAAATGTAACAAAAAATTAACCATACCATGTAAAATTAAAAAAAAAAAAACAAAAAACAAAAAAAAGGAGTAAAATAAAATAAAAACAAAATAAAAAAAAAATAAAAAATAAAAATATGTGGTAACCCTCAGGCCTAACTTCCAGGGGTGACAAGAGGATGATTCACGACAAAAAATAAATTAAATAGCATTTAAAAAAAAAAAACGAAAACAAAACAAAAAAAACAAACAAAAACAAAAACAAAAGCAAAAAAACAAAAAAAAAAAACCCAAAAAAATGTAAAAACAAAAATCAAAATTAGCTTGTAAAAATGAAAAAAAAAAATTAAATAAATAAATGTAAAAAATAAACAACCCAAAAAAATATATAATATAAGCAAAAAAAAACCACCATTTTTTAAGTTAAAAAATAAAAATATAAAACAAAAACATCATTTAAAACAATGTTAAATAATTATCAAAAAATAAAATTAAATAAAAAAAATAAAAATAAAAAATATTCAACACAATTAAAAAAAAATTATATATATATATATATATTCCCCTGGGAAAAATTGTAATTTCATTAGTGAAGGAAATTACATTTTGCAGATGCATTAAATGCATATTCAGATCAGTTCTAGAAAACCTGTTCGTCAACAAACAACAATGTTCAAAAATTGCTGCCTTGATCCATGCAGGGAGGCAGGAATATATATAGAGCTGTGAAAACTAATGGATATATAAAAACTGAGAAGTACTTCATGCAATAAGATATATACACAAAATGGTAATGTTCATGTGCCATCAGAAGTTTAAATTATTAGGTCCATAAACGGTCGATGATAATATTGGTAGTGTTGTCCATCACGTAGTTCCTAGATCAACCAGATGCCTGGCTCCTTGATCGCAGCTTCTTTGGATGGGCTATCAGCAACCCTGTTCCGCTCCCTGAAAATATGTTTACATGTGAAGGAGTCAAAAGATGAAATCAATCTCAGAGTTTCATCCAGAATATGTCTCAAAGAAAAAGAAGAGCATCTAGATGTTCTATTCAGCCAGTCACATATGATTTTGGAGTCCCCAAATAGTTTTAAGTCTTTAACATTTTTCTCCAGAGAAAAATGTATGAGATGTTTTGCAGCAAGTAGTTTTGCAAAGCTATTAGTGCTTCTTCTAAAACCCATAAGCATGCTGCAAGAGTGTTGATGGTTGATGTGTAGAATAGCACCTCCACCGCACCCAGTCTCTTGTGCGGCCCCGTCAAAATAAGCCCATGGTTTACTATCATCAATACATTCAGGTACAATTGGGCCTCCGTGGGGGTGGATCATCAGGTATAAGGGTGTAGTCGGCCAGAACTTTGGCGGCGATAATAAACCAGTGCGGAGGATGGTTCTGAAATATTATGTGATTCCGGGCAATCCAAATGGCCCAGCATGTTAGGAGGGGCAGATTGCGATGTTTATGTGCAGCTGCGGATGTATACCAGGTCTGCCAGGCCTCAATGATAGTTAAGCCTACCCATATACTCGATGGAGCAACATCATGAATTATGATGTCCCATAATTTTCGGGCTTTTGTTCAGTCAAGAAAAAGATGGTGTGCGGATTCATTTTCACTTCTGCACAGGTGACACCAGTGAGGGCCATATTGTGCTCGCTTAAGGAGGTTATCACCTATAGGAATTTTGTTCCGCAAAATAATCCACATTATCATCAAAGACCTGGGAGGGGCCTTTAATTTCCAGAGATGCCTCCACCAGTCTACATTGTTCTGTGGTTTTCTATATTCAAACAAGACCAAGTATCCATCTTTGGGGGAGTATCTCCCAGATTTTGATAGGGCCCAAACTACCTCATCATCTCCTTCAGTGATGCAAATGTGAGCCTTTGTGAGAGCCAGTGTATAATCCTCCCATAGTTGTGCCCATTGAGGAGGTATATGAAGTTGAAGTGCAGATTTCCAGGCCTGTTGTAGGAAAGTGGTGTTGATTTCATCTACGATATGGGCTATGTGAGAGGTATTTTGATTATGTAGGTGATGAATGAGTTCCGGAGGTAGTCTATGCATATTCCCGCAACCAATCCACGGATCAATACCAATGCGCACTTTATTTCCTGAGCGAATTCTCCAAGTTATACCCTCTCTGATAGGGTTTAAAGCCTTTATAACCGCCTTCCAGATGATAGAAATCCAAGTTGTGCATCTATGTGGTTGCCTGAACCAATCCATAATGTGTAATGGGGCTATATATTTTGCAACAGTAACCTTTGTCCATAGGTTGCCTGTATTTATCAAGTGCCAACCGAGCTTAGCCACCAGAGCAGATGAAAAATCGTCATGCTTTTCTAGGCCCCATCCCCCACACTTCTTTGGTAGATTAAGGGCATCTCAATTTACCCAAGCAAAAGTCTTGCCTTGCATGCTACCCTTCCAGAGAAATCTACAGCAGAGGGTTTGTATCCTGGTGAGGATACCCCTTGTGAGGATACCCCTTGGTATCCAAGCCAGAGACATCCAGTAAACCGGAGTGGCTTCTAGGACGCTCTGGATGAGTGTAAGTCGCCCAGCACACGATAGATATTTGAGGTACCAGATATTGAGTCTTTTTTCCAAAGTTGAGATGAGCCATGTCCAATCGGCGATCTTGTAGCCCAGGGGTTTTAACTTATACCCCAGATATTTCAGTCCTTCCGTCAGACTCAATTGAGTAAAAGGAAAGCGTCGAAGTGCAAAAAGGATCTCGTGTGGTGTTCATTCTGCTGTTGTCAATGTAGATTTTGCATCATTTATCAACATTCCAGTGGTCGGTTGAAATAAGGAGAAAGAGGCTTTGATGATTGTAAGGTCACCAATGCTGCCATTGAGAAATATTAGTACATCATCCACAAAAAGTAAATGTGTTAGCCTACAGCCATCTGATATCTTTATGCCTTGTAATCTGCCTCCTCTATGTTCATCCATTAAAAGTCTGTTGAGTCCCTCCATGACTAGCAAGAAGAGTAAAGGTGACAGCGGACATCCCTGCCTTAAACCTCTTTCAGAGGAGAAAAAGGGGGAGGCACTTTCGTTGACTAGAATGCTTAAGGGAATGTTAGTTATACAGCTCATAATCCATTTGATGAATATGAAGGGAAATCCCAGATGTGTTAATCGCATTCTAATGTATAACCAATTTGCTTTGTCAAAAGCCTTGGATAAATCAACTTTTAAGATCATACCTTTGCATCTCCTGGTATGTAGAGTATGTAATACTTCATGTACAGTGCCCACTGCCTCATGGATCTGTCTATCTTGTAAAAAAGTGAATTGTTCTGATGAAATGTGGTTGGAAAGAATGGGTCGCATCCGGTTGGTAACGATTTTTGCAATAATCTTGTATATGCAGTTGTAGAGTGAGATAGGGCAACATTCTTCGAAGGAGACCGGATTATTTGTTTTTGGGATGAGCACAATGAAGGTAGACATGATGGATGTTGCTATATTCCCACTGATTCTAGTATCCTCCACTACTTTTAGCAGATCTTCACCTAGGATGTCAAAGAAGGCTAAGTAGAACTCTATAGACCATCCATCAGGTCCTGGGCTTTTATCTTTTTTAAACTACTTCAGGGTCGCCTCCAATTCTTCCAAAGTGATTGCTGTAGTCAGATCCCCTTCCTCCTCATGATCTAGAACCTCGGAAAAAGTTGAGCCACTCTTATGATATCTGTCAGGTTTGCTTCCCGCGGGGCACTGTATATTCGTTTGAAATGAGAGGTTTCCAGCTCATCCAGTTGTTGAAATGTGTTGGCAACCTGTCCCTGTTCATTCTAAAGTTGCCAAATAGTATTAATTGCTTTCCTTCCATTGGTAAACTTATGGTAGAATTTGGTATTTGCATCCCCATCCTTCATCCATATAGCCTTGCTTCTTAGCCGCCAAGCTTCTTCACGGTCCTTTAGGATTTTCCCTCTAGTAGAGTATAGGGATGTGATCTATTCCTTGTGTTCATTAGATGTGAATAATCCTCCCTGGTCATTTTTTAAAATAGTTAAATCAGATTCTATCTGGTGCAGGGAGTGCTCATCCTGTATCCTTTTCTTGTGTGCCCAATGTTTTGACATTTTCTTCAACTCTGTAAGATTTTTTATAAAACCTTGAGTGGTATTACCTCCAACCCCAGGCAGATTTTCTTTCTAAAAATCAGTGACCATGCTGATATAAGAGTCTTCCCTGAGCCAGACAGAGCATAATTTAAAAGGTCCCTTGGGCTTTGTTCTACCTCCTACAATATCCATATAAATGGGTAGATGATTAGAGATCCCCCCAGATCCAACCCATTGTCTAATGTGTAAGCCCAGCTCAAGTACCTTCTCTTTAACCAAGAAGCGGTCAAGTCTACAAGCCAAACCATGTTCCCCTGTCCTGTTATTCCTCCAAGTCGCTTGTAGTTTTGCTGAAGGGATATCAATCAACTTATGTGTATCCAGAATGGATGAGAAATAATCAGATAGGGAGTCCCTCTGTACTCTATGCCCCCAAGACCCAACATGACCGATGGAAAAATTAAGTTAGCCTCCGAGAATCAGATGGTCAGCCAAAAACTGCTTCGAGCCCAGGAGATTTTCCCAGAATTCTGGTCAATTTTGACATGGTCCATATATATTGTAAATTCTAAAGTTCATTCCCAGATCCGCTGAATGTATGTCAGCACCGATGTGGCCTATCCCTCCCCAACAATTATGCAACTTTATGGAGCGGGAGTTATATCCCATGGCAAAGCCCCCCGATCTACCATGAGCATCCAATCCAAAAAAAAACCACCCTGGGAACATGTTTTTAAGGGTTTGGGAAATGATTGTAGCAGTCCAAGGGTCTCTTCAAGAAAGATGATATCAAGTGAGTTGATCATAATTAATCGACGAAGTGCTAGCTTTTTGTCAGGCCTAGCAAGCCCCCTACAATTGAAGGAGATGATTTTCATGGAGGGGGCTCAGCGGGGGTTTCTCTAGCTCTAAGGACCCCAGGTATAGTGGATTGTTTGCCCAAAGCAATCTCATCTCCTGACACAGATTAAATGATTGTGATCCTAGAGGGTCTCCCCCTATGGAGCTTTTGCGATGGGGGGGAGTGAACGATATCAAGCCCGACATGGTCCAAGGCCTCTCTTGGCTTTCGAGCGAGTCATATATCCAGACACAGGGGTGCCCGAATAAAGGTGGAAGATGGAGGGAGAGAGGAGGTCGAAGGGAAGGAAGGAGTGGGGGTGAAAACAGGTCTGGAAGAAACATGGCATAAAATCAGGGAAGGGGCGATAGTAAAAGGGGCCAAACCCAAACCAATAGTAAAACTAGATGATAAACCAGGAAATATACTAGTAGTAATGATATCAAGAAATGATGTGCAGCATGGAGAAGATGAAGATAAGGGGAGGCTCTTACCTGGAGAAGGAGAATCACCGGAGGTCGCCCGTGCTCATGCTGGAGGTGGGGGAGGAGGCCGATGGGGACACCTGCCACTCTTCTTTAGAGTGGTTTGTGGGGGATCCAAAGCCTTGCCTACTGAGGCCTTTTGTGTCTTAGTCATCCCTTCTATAGGCTCTGATATCTAGGTTTGCTCCTCCTGGATTGGGGAATACTGTGCCAAAGGTTCCTGGAATGGGGTCTTTTTGAAACCCTTGCCATTAAGTGGACAGTCTTTAAATAGGTGACCCACCTTATGGCACCGCCTGCACCTAAAAGGGACACCCTCATAGTCTAATATCTGCTTTCTTGTAGCATTCCACCACTGTATGTTAATGTACTCCAGAAGGCCATCAGAGAGATCCAAGTGCACTAGTATCCTGGCAAAAGCCATGCGCCCCGTACTCTGAAAAGAATTATCATATTTAAGGTAGTTGCCAATAGCATTCCCAATCTGTTTGAACACATCTTCCATCCAGAAATGTAAAGGTAACCTCAGGAGGCATACCCATATGGGTCCCGCATCAACCCTCTCCTGTTTCGGATCAAACAAAGGCGTCCATCTTCTGAGAAAAACTGGTGCTTGATCAATGTGCCAGACTATTGAAAGTACCCAATTGGTGTGAGCAAGACAGCTAAACTGTAGGGCAAACCAACCTTTGACGAAAGTTTGGACCTTTGGGAGTCTTTCAGGTGATTTCCCCAGACCTCTGTTGTCCATTGTTGGAGCTTTTCCATGTTGTAATGTCTGTTGAACCCACCCCACTAGCACTTTCTCTACTGTCTCCATGGATTCCAATAATTAGGTGTCCTCGGTGAGTTTAAGGAACACCTCACAGTTCCAGAGCTTTAAGCACCTCTTCCTCTTAGAAGCCCAAAGGATTTTGCAGTCGTAATATCTGGTGCCTCGACAGGTTGTGCAGTCGATGATGTAGGGGATGCCCTAGTGCCTGTCGCAGATGTTGATGAGATAGAAGCAAAGAAACCGGGGATGGAACCTATATCGGTGAAATTTCCCATAGGGGGAGCCTCCGAGGTAAGGGGAGCAGCTGTAACAAGATCTGGTGCAGCAGAGACCAGAGAGTGATCAGCCGAGGGTTTACTGGAGGCAGTTGTAGGAGGGTTTATAACCGATGCCCCTTCCAAGGATTTTTCATTAGGGTTAGGCAGACAATCCACAAAAGCCAGAGAATGAGGTGAGAGTGGCTGAGTGATGAGATCCAGATGCGAAGGGGCATCTTCAGGCAACGTCACAGAGGATATGCGGGAACGGAAGAAAGGTGGGAGGGCATCGACTTCTTCGAAGAGATCACTTTCGAAGGTGTAGTAGCCTATCATTGTGGTCCTGGGGGTTGTCCAGATGGGCACATCCTCCAAAGGATCCGTGGAATAATCAACCAAATCTTCCATAACTGTCTAGACCGCCCACTGATAGCTGCCTTCAGGTCAATGCTAGCAGGAAACGGAGGTAAGTCGGTGGTGAGGGTAGATAGAAAAGAGAAACTAACCACATGGAGCTAAAGAAGCCGGTAATGAACCCGTTTCAGTTATGGGAGTGGGAAAACGGGGGTGGGAACGATGTCAGGAAAATGTTACGGGGGCAGTAAATGGCGTACCCCTGATGCAGAGTTCTACATACAGTCTCTGCATAGTAACCCTAACCCCATCGCCATCGCTGCTCCGTCCATCTCTTTTCTCCAAGAAATATGCCACCTATATATATATGTATATATGAAAATTTAGATTATAAAAAAAATAATATTTAAAATATTTAAATTAAAAAACACAATTATAAAAATTAAAAACAAAATAAAAGAAAAAAAAACTTAACTAAAATTAAAAAAATTAAATTTTAAAAATAATAAAAAAAAAAATAAAAACAATTTAAAAAAAAAAATTAGAAAACAATTTAGAAAAAAAAAAAAAAATATATATATATATATATATATATATATATATAAACAATGAAAAAATAAATATAAAACATTTATAACATAACCCCCCTCACCCCCGTCCCCTCCCGCTCCTCCCTCACCCTCCTCCCTTACACCCCTCCCTCACTCAACCCACAACCCACCCTCCTCCCTTACTCCCCTCCCCTCCCTCACCCTTGTCCCTCCTGCTACCTCTCCTCCCCTCTCCCCTGCCCCACCGAACCCACACCACACCCCCCTCCCTCACCCTTGTCCCTCCTGCTACCTCCCCTCCCCTCTCTCTTGCCCCACCCGACCCACACCACACTCCCCTCCTTCACAACCCACCCTCCTCCCCTTACCCCCCCCCCTCCCGGGGAGGGGGGTAAGTGGGGGACGGAGAGGAGCCGAGGGGGGTGCAGTGTGGGTCGGGTGGGGGAGGCGATGGAAGGGGAGGGACGAGGGTGAGTGAGGGAACAGGGGTGGAGTGTGGTGCTGGAGGGGGGGGGAGAGTGGGTGAGCGAAGGGGGTTGGGTGTGGGTTGGGTGGGCGAGGAGAGAGGGGAGGGACAAGGGTGAGGGAGGGGATGGGGGTGAGGGTGGGGGTTAGGTGAGGGAGGGGCGGGGGGGTCAGGTGAGGGAGGGGGGGGGAGGACGGGGTGAGGGGGGTTATGTTTTAATTGCTTTATTTTATTATTTTTATTATATATATATATATATATATTTTTTTTTTTTATTTTTTTTTATTTTTTTAATTTTTTTTCTTAATTTTTTTAATTTTTTTAAATTGTTTTTTATTTTTTAATTTGTGTTTTTTAATTTTTTTAATATTTTTTTTTATATTTTTTTTATATTTTTTTTAATTGTTTTTTTCTTTAATTTTTTTTAATTATTTTTTAAATTGTTTTTATTTTTTAATTGTTTTGTAAAAAAAAAAAAAAAAAAATTAATCCTATTTCTTTATTTTTATAATTTTGACTTAAAAAAAAAAATTATTCTTAAATTTTTATTTTATTTTATTTTTTATTTTGTTTATTTAAATTATTTATTTTAAATATTTTTATTTTTATTTTAAATTAAAAAAAAAAAAATTAATTAATTAATTTTTATTTTTTATAAGTATTTTAAGATTTTTTTTGTAATGAGGTTTTTTATTATTTTTTAAACTTTTATATATATATTTTGTGGATGAATTTGTTTTTCTATATATATATATATATATATATATATAATTCATTTTTTTTATACTTTTTTATTTATTTTTTGCTTTTTTATTAATTTTTTTTATTTTTACCAATTAATTTTGGTTTTTTTTCATTTTTATAGGTTTTTTTTTCATTTTTATATAATTTTTGTATTTGATTTTTTTGTCATGTTTTTTTATTTTATTTTTAAGTTTTATTACTAACATATTTTATGTTTTTTTTGTCATGTTTTTTTTTTTTTTTTTATGTTTCTTATTTTTGTTATGTTATATATATATATATATATATATATATATATATATATATGTTTTATTACTAACATGGTTTTATTATTTTTATTTTTATTTTTGTCATGCTTTATGTTTTATGTTTTTTTTAATTTTTATAGGTTTTTTGTTTTTATTTTTTTGTTTTTTTTATATCTTTTTTTATATTTGATTTTTTTGTCATGTTTTTATTAAAAAAAACTATATGAAAATCACCAACATTTAAAAAAAAATATCCACACTTAATTCATTAGAAAATTTAAAGTGTAAAAACTAAGCCCTCTAAACAAAAAGGGTTGATGCTCATCAACCCTTTTCAAAATCAAGATGAAAATCATGAACAAAAAAAAATGTTCACACTCAATACATAAAATAAAATTAAAAAAAAAAAAAAAATTAAAGTGTCAAAAATAATCCCTCTAAAAAAATGTGTTGATGCTGCATCAACACTTTTCAAAATCAACATGAAAATCACTAACATCAAAAAAAAATGTTCATACTTGATACATAAAAAAATTTGAAGTGCCAAAAATATGCTAAAAAAAAATGTGTTGTGACATCACCACTTTTCAAAATCAGGTGATTTTTTGCTACCTCAAAAAAACAATTTTTTTCGAATTTCTTTTGTTAAAGTATGTTTGTTAATGCATTTGTGATTTGTAAAATTATTTTATAGATAAAAAACTATAATTTAACGATATTTAAAAATATATATATATATATATATATAAAACTAACTTTGAGATTATCTAAGAGTCTTGAATTTAGTCATGAACAAAATATATTAATGATATTTGATTTTGATTTTTTTAAGAAAAGATATGTGAGTAAGATATAATATATTTATGTGTATGTAAGCGATGTAATTATTAATATAATTTTTTTCAGTGTAATTACATATTTCACCATTACTTTATAATATTTTTATAAATAAATATCTTTCATGAAAATTAAACATTTTTTTTAATATTATACACCTTAAATTCAACTCTAAATAATAATCAATTTTCATAAATATTAAAAAAAAAATCCAAAATTCAAACTTTCAATAAAACTAACCTAAATAACTAACTTTAATAACTTGAATAATTATTTACATAACATAAAACCACATCCCATGAGTGAGTAAAAACTCATCAAACTTAAAAACAAAGATTTCATCACCACACATAAAGTCCAAAAACATGATACGAATTATGGTCCTAGAATACTAAAGGTTCAAAAGAGTTTTATTGCCGCGGGACACATTAATACCACAATAAAATCTACATGTATATATATATATATATATATATATATATATAAACATTATTGAATTTAAATTAAATTTACATAAATATAATTATATTAAAAACGTTTTTAGAGTGAGGTTCTTTCATGTTTATATATATATAAACATTATTGAATTTAAATTAAATTTAAATAAATATAATTATATTAAAAACGTTTTTAGAGTGAGGTTCTTTCTAGAGATTTGTAGGCCGATATTATAGAGATTTTGATGAGGACATAAAAACTCCATGTAGCGTTTTAGCTCTCTGCTTTTAGCAACCTTCGAAGTTGTATATGTGTATGATGTAACCCCGAAACGTCATCAGTGTATCCTTTGCACCCTAAAATGCAAATACTAGTTTTATATATGATTGAATTTAAATTAAGTTCACCTCATTATTAAACCTTAATAATATAATAATAATGATATTATCAAATTTTCTATCCATAAATAATAGGTTATAAATATTATTAGTAATATCAATGTGAAATAATAAATCATTCTCTAATCTGAATTGAAAGTAATGAAAACAAATTATATAAGTTGAATTAACATTGGATCTTAATTTACTTAAATGTTTAACATACTATACTAAAAAGTTCAATTTATGATGTGGTTTAAAGGAAAATTAGGGACATGGCACTTACATTGAAATTATAGCGGTTATGTTTATGTTAGAGAAGGGATTGCTTTTAGGAAAAAAAATTCTAATAAGGTAATAGTTTAATTTTTATTATTATTTTAGTACTAAACCATCATCAAAATATTAAACTCTTTTTCAATTGTGAATCTTTTTATCATTCATAAATCTTAGCATATCCGTTTTAAAGAAAATTATGTTATTAAATGGATCAAAATAATAAACTATAATACATTATTCATATGATCGGTTTAAGTGGTGGATTCGTTTTTACTTTATTTATAAAGAAAACCCATGGAACATTTATAATAAAAGATTGAAAATTCAAGAGTTGCACTACAAATAGGACAAGCCTTAAACCATCTATATAGAATCAAATCAACATGAATTTTAATAGATAAAAATAAACTTTTTGTATAAAGAATTAAGCAATTTATAAATAATCAAATTAACACTAGTTTAATATACAAAATAAATGTTGGAAAGTGTAGCAAGAAAGGCTTAATTTGACTTTGCCTTCGTCAAATTGAGAAAATTTAAATTTCCACATCAACAGACAATTTGGAGGTAGTTAACTTGTGATAATACATGGCTATTGTCACTCACTTAGCTCAGTAAATTCGAGTTAGAGGGCTTGGGGTTCAGTTAAGCATGTGTGATTGCTAAATTTTAGTGATCCAATTTAGTTATATCGAGTTGTTTTCAGTTAAACTATTTATAACCATTGATGGAACCAGTGGAAGGCAAGTTGTGCAGTGGGACAACAGTCTAACTTGGTGATCATTTAGTTAATTGATCAATCAGTTCAAAATAGCTAGCGGATGCAAGGAATTTGAGTTCCTCAATTGTGGTGGAAATTCCAAGGCAATATAACAAGAAGTTGTAAACTAGTTTGAGTGTACAGGTGTTGCATGCAGTCAAATGATCAATCCTTGGGAATTGCACAATCAATTGGAGGAATATTCCTAAAAAATAGGGGTTAATTCTCTAGGAATTGCACAAGGAAATAGGGGCTCAAGCAGAGGTAGAAATTGACTAAGTCTATATTAGAGCTTCTCATTGAGTAGAGAGATAGGTTATTCACTTGCAGGTTGAGCTCAGAGCGATAAAGCAATTGTAATACATTCTTTATTCATCAGATTAATGCAAAGAGGCTTAAGGGATATTTTCCAGTTGGGTTCCCCTAGAAAAATATTGTGCATGTGTGTTATTTCTTATTGCATGTTTGTGAATGTTGTTCCAAATTGTGAATTAAATTTCGTAGATTAGTAGAGTAGAATTGTATGCCTTGATTCATATTAAAATTTATTAAGCATTTAAAATTCTATCACTGTATTTCTACATGATATCAGAGCAGGATTCACATTAGAACAATAATTTCGAAGTTGTTCCTCGGGAGGTTTGAATTTGCAACTTCAGTGTAGCAGGATCTCTTTAGAGTTGGGAGAATGGCCTTCAATAGACTGAGATTAGATTATGCCTTAGAAGGCAGCTCGAATTTCATTGCATTGAGGTGGTGCTTGATGAAAACGGATTGTTGGAATATGTTAAGGCAGACATTCCAAAACTAGGATCAGTTGATTCCCAAAACCTAGCATAATGGAAGAAAGATGTAGCCAAGGTGAGGGGAATAATATTGGAGGGAGTGTGAGACCACATTGTTTCAAATCTCCATGGGAAAGAAACTCCTTTCACATTGTGGAAGCCACTGACAGAGTTGTTTGAGAATAGCAGTGATCATAGATAACTGGGCCTCAAAGACAAACTTTGAAACATCAAGATGTAGAAGAAAGACATTATTCCATAGTATCTCATCATATTTACACAAGTTCGAGACGAGGTTGGAGGTATTGGTGTGAATGTTGCAAAAGATGACCTGGTGATCTTAGCTCTTCTAGACCTTCCCAAAAGTTGGCATAGCTACCACGACTCAATGAACAAGAGGGAGAAATTACCAAATTGGAAATGCTTATGGTATGATTTGGTACAAGAAGAGATCAGGTAGAATACCAGAGATGGAACCTCATCCAAGGGAGAGGATGAAGAAAATTTTTCATTCGTTGGAAAGGGAAAGAAGGGTAAAGGGAAGAAATATCAAACCAAACTAGAATCTGGCTAAGAGGGAAAGAAGAAAGACTTGTCAAAAATAAATACTTTAATTTTCATGAATTTGGGCACTATGTAACAAAGTGTCCACACAAAAATTATGGCAAGAAAAACTCAAGAGGAGAAGTAGGTGAAGCATCGGCTTCATAGTTTGAGCTAGAATTCACCCTTATCGCATGCATGGCCAGCATGATGATGGGGAGTGTGTGATACTTGGACTCAAGTGCCTCATTCCACATGACAGGGTGTAGAGAGTTTTTTTAGTGATTTAGAGGAGAAATATCTCCAAATCCATATTGATCTTAGGGACGACGGAAGGTACAGTGCTATCGGGATTGGTACAGTAACCTTTAAGAGGGAGTCGAGATCCCCTCTTTGCCTCAAAGATGTCATGTTTGTTCCAAGCCTAAAGAAGAATCTCATCTCTGTAGTAGTTTTGGAAGACTATGGTTATTATGTAATCTTCGGTAAAGGGAAAACCTTTCTGAGGCACATAGCTGCTGGACAAGTGAAGCAGATTAGGGTTCATGTGAAGAACATATACAAGCTAGATGTGGGAGATTACATTGCGTTAAGCAGTAAGGCAGAGCAAGTGTAGAGAAATCCTTGAAAATTATGCAAAAAATAACCATTGGCCTCCCGAAAGGAGCACTTGAGCAGCAAGATGTCTACATGGGTTGTACTTGGGGAAGTATATAAAATCCACATTCCATAATCAAGACATCAAAGCACATGAAGTCTTGGAAAGATTCCACTTTGATGTTTGTGGACCTTTCTCGATAGCCTCCACTGCTAGACACAAATATTTTGTTGATTTTATTGATGATTTCTCAAGGAAGTGTTGGAACTTATTCATGCAGAGGAAGGATGAGATATTCTCAACGTTTGTAGAATTCAAGGCACTAGTTGAGAAAGAGATCAACAAGAAGGTGAAGGCTCTCAAGAGAAACAATGGATATGATTATGTTTCGAATGACTTCAAGAACTTATGTGCTAAAGAAGGCATTCGAAGAGAGCTGACAATAGCCCACAACCCACAACAGAATGGGTAGCTGAGACAAATAAATTGAGCATTGTGGGAGATGTGAGAGCTATGTTACATGACCAAGGTCTACCATTACATTTGTGGGCAGAAGCATGCAACACAAAAATCTACTTGCAAAACTAGAGTCCTGATTGGATTCTTGGTATGATTACACCAGAGGAGGATTTCTCAAGGAGAAAGTTGGATGTGTCTCGTTTCAGGATTTTTGGAGCCTCCATTTACTGCCATGTCTCCAAATATTTGAGGAATAAACTTGAGCTGGCAACAGAGTTGGTAGTTTTTGTGGGTTACACTGAAACTCCACACAATTACCTTATGGACTTACCTTCCCTTAGAACGAAAATTGTGCGAACAGATGTAAATTTTGATGAGGAAAAATAAATGAGGTGTTCTCTTGAGAGGAAGCTTCATATCCCACCAAAAGAGTAGCTTTAATCTCCAAAGGAGAAGCCTCAGGGAATTGTGGAGTAGCCATAAATAGAGGATCAGAGAGGAGGTAGAGTGGACACATCCACTCAAGCATAACCATCCAAAGAAGGTAGAAAAAGAACCATGGAAGTTGATAGATTAGTGCAGGATGCGAGGGAGAATGTGGGAGATCCTTCAAATTTGCGCGGGTAAAAGGAGGTCACACTGGTTACATGGCTCTAATAACTGAGCTTGTAGAGACTAAGCCATACTCTTTCGAGCAAGCAGTTAAGAAACTGGTTTAGGTTGATGCAATGGTGGAAGAATATGAATCCATCATGAAGAACAGTGTTTGGGAAGTGGTTCCAAGACCAACAAATAAATCAGTTGTGGGTTCAAGATGGATCTTCAAAGTTAAGCATACAACAAACGAAAGCATAGAGAAGTATAAGGCCAGATTTATGGCCAAAGGATTCTCTCAATTTGATGGAATTGACTATGAGGAAACCTTTTCTCCCATAGCAAGTTATTCATCCATTATATCAATTCTTGCACTAGTTGTGTAGATGGGGTGGAATATCCACTAGATGGATGTAAAAACAACATTTCTCAAAGGTGTTATTGAGGAGGAGGTGTACAAAGAGCAAGCAAAAAAATTTGAAGATTTTGATCAGGAATCTCATGTATGCAAACTCAGGTGAACATTATACGATCTTATTCAAGCACCCCAAGCTTGGTACACCAGGATTGACAGCTATCTCAAAGGTTTGGGGTTCACCAAAGGTGAAACGGGTGTGAACCTCTATCATATTTTGGTAGAAGGTAAATTGATTACCATTATTTTATATGTTGATGATTTAATATTGACAGGTGATTAGCAATTGATTAGCTCTTGCAAGGGAATTTGAGATGAAAGACATGGGTCTCATGCACTACTTCCTCGAGCTATAATTATGGAAAGGTGATAGGGAATTGTTTGTCTCAAGGAAAGTATGCCACTGAGAAACTGCAAAGATTTTGCATTGAGAGTTGTAAGCCCATGTAGACACCTCTAGTGACCAACTGGAAGAAGGAGAATGCCACTTTAGGTGAAGAGGTCGATGCTACCATTTATCGGCAGCTAGTGGGTTCAGTAATGTATCTTGTGAACACTCGACCAGATATGTACTATGCAGTCAATTAGCTAAGACAAGTTATGGTTAGGATGACCAAATGGTATTGGAAAGCATGTTTTACAGTACCTCAGAGGCACTAATCAATATGGATTATGGTATAGACAAATAGAGGGAGTGAAGCTGTTTGGATTCATAGATGCAAATTGGGCAGGGAGTCCATACAACCAAAATAGTACGTCAAGTGGAATTTTGAATGTTGTGTCTCTAGAAATTTCCTGGTACATTAGGAAGTAGAGGTATTTGGCACTCAACTCAACAGAATTTGAATACATGGCTGCAAGCCAAGCAGCATGTGAGGTGATTTAGATGATAAATATACTTGTGGGACTGTTTGGTCAGGAGATGGATCCAACTGTGATCTATTGTAATAATCAGAGTTGCATTAAGCTCTTTGAGAATCTATTATTTCATGATCGATCCAACCATATAGCTATTTGATATCATCATATATGGGACTATGTGCATAAGAGGATAATGTTGCTACAATACATCCTGATAGAGGAAAAAGATGTTGACATCTTAACAAAGGCTTTCTCAAGAGGGAAGTTTTAATTTCACAGGTGCAGGATAGGGGTGGTTGATAATCCCTTTCTTGCTAAGAGGGAGTGTTGAAAAGTGTAGCAAGAAAGGCTCAATTTGACTTTGCCTTGGTCAAATTGAGAAAATTTGAATTTCCACATCAACAGACAACTTGGAGGCAGTTAACTTGTGTGACATGGCTCTTGTCACTCAGTTAGCTTAGTAAATTCAAGTTAGAGGGCTTGGAGTTCAGTTAAGCATGTGTGATTGTTATATTTTAGTGATGTAGTTCAGTTATGTCCAGTTGTGTTCAGTTAAACTAGTTCTAAATATTGATGGAACTAGTGGATGGTCAATTGTGCAGTGGGAAAGCATTCTAACGCATTAACCATCCAGTTAACTTATCAGTAAGCTCAAAATAGCTAGTGCATGCAAGGAATTTGAGTTCCTCAGTTGTGGTGGAGATTCTAAGGTAGTGTAACAAGCAGTTGTAAACTAGTTTGAGTGTGTTAGTGTCAGTGTCTTCACACTGCCATTAGTGATCAAAATTACTCTTTTGCATTTCATACTAGGTGTCCCATTCTGATCAATTGCATTCCATTAGGTCATGGATCAACTGATGGTAGGGTTCATTTCAGTTTTTTGTCTCATGACTAGGGGTGATTTTAGGGGCGAATGTTCGCCCTTTGGCGAAATTAAGGGGTTTTAAATTTTTAGTGGGCGATTATTTTGTATCATAGTACATTTTTACAAATCACCTCAAATAGCCCACCTTCTTTTAAGGGAGAGGATAAAAAAGGTAAATTTAGTCCTTGAAATTAGGAGTTACAACCTTCCATTCGCCCATTTTCAAGAATAGGTTTTATTTAAGTGAATCCATTCGCCCATTTTCAAGAATAGGTTTTATTTAAGTGAATCTTATGGGCCAAAGGCCCAAATACCATATTTATAAAAGAGGTATGGTAAATTAATAAAAATATAAATAAATGAGAAGTATGGTAAATAAATAAAACATTTTTTATATTTACTCCATAAGTCACCTTATATACATGCAAGGGTGTAAACAAATAAAAATATAAGTAAAGTGGAGGTATGGTAAATAAATAAAACGTCTTTTTATACTTACTCAAAAGGTATGGTAAATAAATAAAAATATAAATAAACTAGACGCATGGTAAATAAATAAAACCTCTTTTTATATTTAGTCCATAACCCTCGTTCTATTTATGAAGGCTCAAGAAAGAGGTTTTATTTAAGTGAATCCTATGGGCCAAATACCATATTTGTAAAAGAGGTATGGTAAATTAATAAAAATATAAATAAACAAGAGGTATGGTAAACAAATAAAACATTTTTTTTATATTTACTCCATAAGTCACCTTATATTTACGAACACTAAAAAAATGCGTTATATTTAGGTGAAACCTATGGGCAAAATACTATGGGACAAATACCATGGACTAGATTGTTATTAATACCATGAAAAAAACATTATTAACCCTAATATTAGTATTAATAAAAATAAAAATGGCACATGGTATTGACCCATGGTATTCACCAAAATGGCACATGGTATTGACCCATGGTATTCACCTGGAATGTAGCCTATTTAAATGGGGGAATTAAACCAGCATAGATCCATCTTTACTCTGGATCTAACCCCCGAGAGGTATTAAATATCGTGATATGCAAACTAGCATAGAGTGAAAAAATATTTGATCCGTAAAAATGGATGTTGTAATTTAATGTATGTTAAACATTTTAGCTTGGTTAAAATAAAAAATAAAATAAAAATCAACTATTAATTTTTATAAATTACTAATAGTAATTTTTAAGCTCCAGGTTTATGATAACCCATGGTATTTACCCATGGTAATACCATGGTATTCATGTGAGCATAGACTATTTAAAGGGGAAATTCTATCATCTTAGATCCATCTTAATTCTGGGTCTACCAAGTGCTCAGAGGGATAAATAGATTTCATCCCCCTAAGAGTGGTAGATGTGGAGTTAAGATGGATATAGGTTGGTTTTTATGATAATGAAGATATTAAATAGACTTAGGAAATTATATTGTAAAAACATCTTAAGGTGAATGGTTAAAGCATAGACATTGGACAAGTATATTTGTATACTTTTGTTTTAAACTGAAACAAATCCAGAGCTAAAAGGAATGGATTGATTGCACTAGTCATCCTTCTATAACTTTCCAACATATGCTGGAGTAAACAGATTGTAATGTGGGTAATTTTTCTAATTGCAAACAGGAACATTCTTGTGTATTGGCAGGGTGGTTACGAGTTCCCTAGAAGTGATGAATTTGAATTTTTCTTGGTTTTATATATAGTATTAGGTTTTTTTTCATGCTTTCTATGAATGGCACGGGTGAATTTAATCTTGAGTATTGGCAGGGTGGTTACGAGTTCCCTAGAAGTGATGAATTTGAATTTTTCTTGGTTTTATATATAGTATTAGGTTTTTTCTCATGCTTTCTTTGAATGGCACGGGTGAATTTTATCCTATACCTACTAGGTTATCGATATGTAATTTCAGTAATTTTGATTTCAAAAGATATTTTAAAGAAATGCAATGATTTCATTTGTGTATTCAATAAACACAAGATTTTATAATTGAGTAAAATATTCGCCATGCTTGGTGAGAGATTCACCAAAAAATTATATATACATATCATATTATTGATAAAATCGCCTTCCATTTTTCCTATATACCATGGAGATTCGCCCATTTATTATACAGGTAAATTTGGGGGGGTTCTTAAAATTTTCCCTGCTCATGACATATATCTACTCACCTCTTTTCATACTTTTCAGTCCATGCTTCATGTTTATTTTCAGTACACTTCATCATTTTGGTCTTAGGTCTAGGGTTTCAGTCTCATTAGGTATTAGGGTTCTACCATGGTCAAATTTCAATGACTATTGCTAATAAGGGTCAACAGACACATGAGGGTGACAATAATCATCAGAAAAGTTTTAATTCCTTAAATTTGTAAACTTAATAAGTTTTTACCTCAAAACCAGTTTTGAGGTGAAAACAGAACATTGTTATATTAATTGTAAATTTCATGTAATTTTATTATTCCTATATGTAATGAATATTTCTATGATGCTCCTGGTCACTTGGTGACATTTGCCAAGTACATGCCACTGCAAAAGTCAAAAGATCAAGCATCCAAAAACAAAGCATTTGAAAAGCAAATAGACATTACAAAGTGGGTTTTGAAAGTTAAAATTAAAAGTGAAAAGCTATATAAAGGTCATCCATTTCTTAAGTCATTTCATTGTTTGAGTTGAAGTTCAAGTGCTAAGGGAGAGCCAAAAACGTGATTTTAAAGTGTTATTGAGCAAAGGGTGAAATCACTGCGTTTTTGGAGAAATCTGACCGGCGCTGTGCACCTGGCAGACGGCCCTGTGCATAGAAGAGGCATTGTGCACCTAGGGAATTCGCATAGTGTAAATTTGAACGTGCACTAGGCAAGGAAGAGGGGTTGCACACCTGAGTGAGGGTGTTGCGCACCTGGCAGCCAAGCTCTAAAACGTGCCAAATCATATCCAATCTGCCTCAAATCTACCAAATTTCCTCCATTACAAGTAAGTATCATCACTATTCTTGCTTAAAAAAAAAATTGCAACACTTTTGGGTTGTTTTATCTCTCAAAAACATCAAACCCTAATTGTCACTAAGTTATCTCATATATTGTAAAAGCACACTCATTACTGTTGTCCTATATCATCTTTTACAGTTTCCCTAAACCCCATCCTCCCATACATAATTCCCTAGACATCATTCCCTAAACTTTTCCCTAATTCCCAAACCCTATACCCATACTCCCAAACCCTACACTATTCACTAATCCTACTCACTCCCTACATATCTTTCCCATTATTGCTCACCCTCACCTGTTTTCTTATTCAAATCTCTTCATATTCATCTTACCTTCACTCACCATAAAGGGAAACAACTGTACAATAATGGAGAAAGACTGTGAGTATGAAATGGGGGAAGAGGATACCCTTAGTGACAGTTCTAGGGAAAGAAATTTGTAGCAGAGGATGCCTCACAAAGGGGGAAGGATAATCAAGGAGGAGCCCATTAGTTTGAGGGAATTTCAGGCCTGCCCATTTGCCATCTCTTGTTTCAAACATCAGTCATGTTTCGGTTTCTATGAAATGGTGGAAAGGGTTAAGTTTCATCATGAATTAGCAAGGTTGTTTGTGACACATTTGGACAACAATAAAGTAAACCTTGCTGGAGTTACATTTACTTTGTCACCAGATGCTATTTCAAAGGCTACAGGCATTCCAAATGTAGGTGAAAAATGGAACAAAGGACCGTACATTGACAAGGAATACTATGAGCCTTACATCAAGGCTAAATACCATGGCAAATTGAAGAGAGTGTTCCCCTTCAAATTCTTGGAGGACAGGTTTGCTCCACTCATGAAGATCATCATCAAATACTTTACTTGTGTAGGTAGGTTCTCCCAGTTGTATGCCTACCATATTAGATTGCTGATGCATTTTACTAGAGTGAGGATGATGAATATCCCTTACTTCATGTTCTGAAATATTGAGAAGATGGCACTTAATGTAAAGAAGAAGCCATATCCCCAACAGTTAAACATCATCTTTCATTATTATTTGATTATCATTATTCTACATCAGCTGAACCTTCTCAACATGCCATGGGAGACCTTCATTTCTCATGAAATGTTCAAAGGCCTCCAAGTCTTTTTATCAGTGCCTCATGAAGAAACTGAAACTATTGGAGTATTGGAGTGCCAGTGTTTGTGACATATTGGAGGGGCACTAGGAGGCTCTTTGCGGTTGCTAGGCAAGTATTATCTCCACAAGATGTGGAAAGGGTCTCGCCTTCATCATCAATCCATAGGCAAATGCTATCTCCACAAGGTGTGGAAGGGGCTTTGCCTTCGTCTTCAGCAAAACAAGTACAAACAAAGCAACAAAGCAAAGTCAAAGGTAAAGGCAAGAAAAAGATGCATAAGAAGGATCTTGGATATGGGCAAGATAGAGACTTTGACCTTGTTGATCATGAGGAAACACAGGGAGTTGATGTCATTGACTTGGATGCTCAAAATCCAAAGACTGTCAAAGACATGATCATAAAGGAACAAGAGGTTGAGATACAAGCCTTGTTAGATTTTAGACTTCTGTGGGAGCTTTTTGATTCATCATCCGGATTAACCACAGTTCTCAGTTCATTATGCCAACGTTTCAAACCCCAAAGGGGGTCCATCATCAGGACAAATTTGAAAGAATAAGAATGAGAGATTATTGAGAGAGAAGAGAATGCGACCTGGAAATAAATACATGAACCCTAAATTCATAGATAAAGGCCGACATATAATTTATTATTTTCCAATTTATTAGAACAGGATTTTTATTATTTAAAATTATTAAATTTTTACCATAATTATTTTTTACTATAATTAAATAATATATCAATATAACTTATATTTAATTTATATAATCTTCTTAATTTATATTAATTTATAAAATCCTTCTAATTTATATTAAAAGATATACCATCATTCATCTATACTAATTGATTGATATAACTAAATTATATTTATTATAATTAATATATATAATTAATATGAATACAATATAATTAATTTATATAATTATTCTAATTTATATAATTAATATAATTTAATTAAAATCATTAATATAGTATGATTATAAATTAATTAATATAATTTATAAAATTTTTATAAAATAATATAATTAATGTAAATTAATTAATAAGATTTATATAATTAATATAATTAATAAAATTAATATAAATTAATTTATATTAATATAATTATAAACTTATGTAAATAATATAATTTAATAAAGGTTAATTAATATAATTTAATAAAGGATAATTAATATAGTAATATAATTTAATTTTTTTTTTTTTTTTTTTTTATCAATTAAATAATATAATTTATAAGATTTTAATATAATAGAAAATATAAAAAAATTTATTAGAATGATTAATAGAATTAATTAATATAAATTAATTTTACCAATTAATATTAATATAATTAATATAATTATTATATACTTATATAAATTTTTTAATTATTATATACAAGCCTTGTCAGACAATTTAGAGAGGGCTAAGTGGGTCATCAAGTGTCTAGAGCAGGAGAACAAACAGCTGAGCAAAAAACAATACCTCTTGGAGCTTGAGATACTTAAAACAAAAATGCAAAAGGGCCAAGCAACTAGGAAGCGAAGGGGCAAAGCTAGAAGACAAAAGGCAAAGGAAATTAAGAATCCAAGGGAGATTTGTCTCGAGCAGGTTAACATGCACCTAGAGAAGCTGATTGAGAGGGGTAGCAATGACAAAAAGATGCTTCGCCACATGGCCTATCACGACATGACCCAGAACAAAATCTGCAACATAAGAATGAGGAAGCTTAAAGCTAGGTTGAGGAAGGCCTTAATGGCAAATGAGGAGCAAGACAAGTTGAAAATCCTAGTTGATGCCTCATTAGCTCATTAGAGTAGTGGATGAGGGTGCCTTGTACCAAATCTGGGCAAATTTTGAAATTTTGCAACACAGAAATTTGGTGGCGTTGTGCTTTTGATTGAAACACTTTTTGAAAAAGTGGCTTGCATATTTGGATTCAGCATGAAAAAATAAATAAATCCAGAAAATCTCAGCAATTTTGGAGCACAACTTGGTCACCAAAAGGTCAAAAAACCATCAAAAAATGACCTCTCTGCCACTTTTTGGACACACAGAAGCAGCCTTGGGAGATTTCACTTTTGAGGGGGCAAATGACCTCCAAATGCAAAAATTCATGCTCCAGAAACTAGACAGGAAGACCTTTCCAATGAGCTATCATGGACTCAATTTGGTCAAGGGGAAGGACTCCAAAACTAGGTCTGAAGTGGTGCTGCGCATAGGAAAATGACGTTGCGCATAGAAGAAATTTTGCCAGTTTTGGCTAAAAATCCAGTTTTCGCCTAGTTATTCGACAAATTGACTTTTTCTCTCATCATGTGTGAATTTATGATTGTAAATGATGCTATGCTATGTAAATGTAATTGCAAAATGACTTTAGAGGGTAGATTCATCATTTTGAGGTGGTTTGGGGGTTAATGAATTAGTTTCCATGGTTATAGAGGTAAGTTGTTCCACTACCTATATTCTTGTTCCTTGTTTAGAAATGGTTGAAACCACCCCTCTTCTCATGGATTCGACCCCTGATGGCTAGCATAGGTAATTTGATGTCTATATTATGTATTTTTTTCAGTCATTAGCAAAGGTTGGACTCTTGTGGATGCTTTGAGCTTCATTGTACACTTGTAACAGCAGTTTGGCAAGGAAATAAACTAGGGTTTGCAGCTATTTTTATGGAATTATTGTGGTAAAGTGCTTTTGCATTGTTTCTTCTTCTGTGATTATTTTTTCTCATGTGTTATGTGTGCCAAAATCTTATTCATTCTTATAACTAAATGAAATCAAGATAAATAGGTGGAATACATTGGCTACAGTGCTCTGCCTTGGGAATTCATTTAGTTTTTTATGTTTTCTACTATTTGAGAGGACGCATGATCTGCATGCCCTCCTCAGCTCCTCACTAGTCTTAGATCTACCATCTTACTCAATTTCAAGTGCTAAAACACCTACCTACCTCACCCCATAGAACACCCTGCATTTCTGAGTTGATTTCCTGGACCCAAAGCTGCCTGCTCCATTTGATCCAGAAAAACCATCAAAATCAACCAAAAACCCTAGAGCTATTATACCTAGCCTAAAATCCATCTTTGATTCAGTCATCTTGACTGAAATTCTCAAGGAGAGGGCCCTCTCCCGACCTGGTAGGGCTAGCTACCAAGTTAAGCGTGGTATGTGGTTATCCTAGGATTGCCTTCTTTCAGCTTGAGGTCAACCTAGGCTCTAACATAGTGGCAACCATACTGGGGAACGTAGTTTTATGTTCCTCAGTACAATGTATCAAGTTTATATCTAATTATTGATGGTGGACAACGATTAGACAGTGGAAGGCTGAAATCATTCACCTGGCGACTCCAAATCAATTTCGACATTAGATCCAAGGACTCCACTAGAGGATGAACCTGACCAGTAGAAACATGAAAGGAAAATACGGAAAGATCGGGTATTCAAGTTGGATTTTCATCCAGGACATTATGTTCTTTGTTATAAATTATTTCTTCTCTTTTCCCGAGAATGTCAAGAAGACTTTACAAAGTATATTGTATTTGAGAAAAGATCCTAGACCTACATTTGATTCTTTCCCTTTGAAGATTGTGAATACAAAATGTTCACATGCCTTTGATCTTTATCAAGACCTTTCTTCTGAATCTTATGATGGCTATCTTGAAACTAATGAGCCTAAAGAGACCAAGACTAATTCTACAGCTTTTGTATATACCCCTATACCGTGTAAAATTCCAGATAGATACAAGCCTCTGATTTTACCTCCTATATCCCATGCTTTCCCTAAAAATTATTACCTATATCTACCAAGATTTGATGGTGACTGTGACAACATCACTACTAAGAGACATGTATTGAATTTTGAGTCTTTTCTTGACCTTTTTGAAGTTGATGAAGAGGATGTCAGTATTAGGCTTTTTGCTCTTTCTTTGCAAGTCAAAGTCAAGAGTTGGTTCAAAACCCTGCCTCATGCGAGCATCTCAGATTTCCTGTAGTTCGTCAAAGTTTTCCTCGACACATGAGTGGTCAAACAGAACCCTTTCTTGATTCTAGAAGAATATAACCAGTTGAAAAGACTGCTAGGGGAGACAGTACAACAGTTTTCTGCCAGATTTAACCAAGTTTATTGTTCGATGCCTATTACTATAAGACCTCCTCCTAGATCTGCTCTCTTACACTAACCAAAAGCCTTTGATCCGGAAATGGAGTTTTAGTTGAGAGAAAGGAACCTTGCAACACTTGAAGAGATGAAAAATAGTGCAGTAGATGTAGAGGCTAATCTACTTATCAGAAGGGCAAAGTTGAAGGAAGAAGAGATGAAGAACATAGATCCAGACGAATCGACATCTTTATAGGTAAATCTTGACATTTTGGTAAGTGCATTGGAAGAGATGACGCAAAATATCACCACAAGGAATGAGTATGATGTTCAAGACCATGACTCGCTGATTGAAGAAGAACAAGTGGCTGATCCAAAACATTTTTTTCTTATCCCAGTTGTCATAGATCAGATGATGATTATTTTATAGATCGGCTTGCAAAAGAGAGATCTATTGATCTGACATGTATGCTTGATGTGTTTTATACTAATGATTTGCCTAAGTTTGATCATTATGATGATTATTATGTTCTCCAAACAGAAGCTAGTGTTGTAGACAAATCAACAGCTGGTTTGTGGAAGGAGGAAGCTCACTTTCAGCAGCTTAAATACAGTGACCAGTCAATGCATATTAGCTATGGAAGTGAAGAATAAAGTGCAGCAAATGTTGAAGTAAGTGAAGGATCTTTGCCTTTTTGTTTTTCTTCATTTTAGTTCATCAGAGACAACTTTCATGCAATCAGAAATCAACTGTTGACAAGTTTTGGAGGGAAATGAAATCCTTGTTCAAGACATTTCATATCTAGATTTTGAGCCCTCGAATACCATTGAATGTCAGGTTGTAGATGAAGACTTCGAAGTGGGAACATATGATTAAATGATGCAAGATGATTCCATACCATTCTATTTTGAATCATTTCAGTTTTTGAAGGGAATTTCGCATAGTATATCTTCAAATGAGCATCTTGTAGAAAATCATGCAATCTCATTGGAACCAATAGAAAATGGGTTGCAACAATCTTTTCAAGTTTTTCACGATCCAATAGCTGATGTGTTGGATGATATCTGCAGTCAAAGTCTTTCTCCATTAGCACACTTTGAACTTGGAAAAAGTATTGATACAAGCTTGATCCGACAATCGTTTTCTTTGTCATTTTCAGCAGGAGTCTCGTCACAAAGCTCATATGAAAGTTTGCATTCATGGTACAAGGAGAAGAAACGTAATCCATTAGATGAGCTAAGTCCTAGTGCACATGAATTTCAAGATCCTTATGCAATATTTTTGGACGCAGATAGAGAATCCATATTATTCAACGGATCTGTTTACAAGTTTTTATGGGAGTTGCCTTTCAGTAGTTCTCTCTTGTTGTTCATAAGAAAGCACTTGCGGAGAATTCAAATAGCAGCTAGAATACTTACTTGGTTGCATTGGTTGTTTCATTTCCCCTGATCAGGTGATGAATGGAACAGTTAGAGTAGGATTTATTGAATAAGCTCCATTTTGAGTATCTTTTCCAGTTTGTCAGTTGTGTTTTAGTATTGAGTTAGTTTCAAGTCAGTGTGTGTCTTTGAGTCATCAGTGTTCAGTCATGTATTTTAGATTGATTTTTTCTTATTCCATGCCCAATGGATAAGGCTACTAGGTCTACGGTGTTCTTGGCACCTCCAAGGAGCTACCATCCCCATTGGAGCCAATGTTAGTGTCAGTGTCTTCACAATGCCACCAGTGATCAAAATTACTCTTTTGCATTTCATACTAGGTGTCCCAACATGATCAATTTCATTCCATTAGGTCATGGATCAACTGATGGTAGGATTCATTTCAGTTTTTTGCCTCATGACATATATCTGCTGACCTCTTTTCATACTTTCCAGTCCATGTTTCATGTTTATTTTCAGTAAACTTCATCATTTTGGTCTTAGGTCTAGGGTTTCAGTCTCATTAGGTATTAGGGTTTTACCATGGTCAAATTTCAATGACTATTGCTAATAAGGGTCAGCAGACACATGAGGGTGACAATAATCATCAGAAAAGTTTTAATTCCTTAAATTTGTAAACTTAATAAGTTTTTACCTCAAAACCAGTTTTGAGGTGAAAACAGAGCATTGCTATATTATTTGTAAATTTCATGTAATTTTATTATTCCTATATGTAATGAATATTTCTATGTTGCTCTTGGTCACTTGGTGACATTTGCCAAGTACATGCCACTGCAAAAGTCAAAAGATCAAGCATCCAAAAACAGAGCATTTGAAAAGCAAATAGACATTACAAAGTGGGTTTTGAAAGTTCAAAATTAAAAGTTGAAAAGCTATATAAAGGTCATCCATTTCTTAAGTCATTTCATTGTTTGAGTTGAATTCAAGTGCTAAGGGAGAGCAAAAAAACGCGATTTTAAAGTGTTATTGAGCAAAGGGTGAAATCACTGCGTTTTTGGAGAAATCTGACCAGCGTTGTGCACCTGGCAGACGACCTTGTGCATAGAAGAGGCATTGCACACCTAGGGAATTCGCATAGTGTAAATCTGAACGTGCACTGCGCATAGAAGAGGGGATGCGCACCTGAGTGAGGGCGTTGTGCACCTGGCAGCCAAGCTCCAAAACGTGCCAAATCATATCCAACCTGCCTCAAATCTACCAAATTTCCTCCATTACAAGTAAGTATCATCACTATTCTTGCTTAAAAAAAAAAATTGCGACACTTTTGGGTTGTTTTGTCTCTCAAAAACATCAAACCCTAATTGTCACTAAGTTATCTCATATATTGTAAAAACACACTCATTACTGTTGTCCTATATCATATTTTACAGTTTCCCTAAACCCCATCCTCGAATACATAATTCCATGGACATCATTCCCTAAACTTTTCCCTAATTCCCAAACCCTATACCCATACTCCCAAACCCTACACTATTCACTAATCCTACTCACTCCCTACATTTCTTTCCCATTCTTGCTCACCCTCACCTATCTTCGTATTCAAATCTCTTCATACTCATCTTACCTTCACTCACCATAAAGGGAAACAGTTGCACAATAATGGAGAAAGATAGTGAGTAGGAAATGGAGGAAGAGGATACCCTTAGTGACAGTTCTAGGGAAAGAAATTTGCAACAGAGGAAGCCTCACAAAGGGGGAAGGATAATCAGGGAGGAGCCCATTAGTTTGAGGGAATTGCAAGCCTGCCCATTTGCCATCTCTTGTTTCAAACATCAGTGATGTTTCGGTTTTTGTGAAATGGTGGAAAGGGTTAAGTTTCATCATGAATTAGCAAGGTTGTTTGTGACACATTTGGACAACAATGAAGTAAACCTTACTGGAGTTACATTTACTTTGTCACCAGTGGTTATTTCAGAGGCTACAGGCATTCCAAATGTAGGTGAAAAATGGAACAAAGGACAGTACATTGACAGGGAATACTATGAGCCTTACATCAAGGCTAAATACCATGGCAAATTGAAGAGAGTGTTCCCCTTCAAATTCTTGGAGGACAGGTTTGCTCCACTCATGAAGATCATCATCAAATACTTTACCTGTGAAGGTAGGTTCTCCCGGTTGTATGCCTACCATATTAGATTGTTGATGCATTTTACTAGAGTGAGGATGATGAATATCCCTTACTTCATGTTCCGAAATATTGAGAAGATGGCACTTTATGTAAAGAAGAAGCCATATCCCCAACAATTAAACATCATCTTTCATTATTCTTTGATTAAAATCATTGTTCTACATCAGCTAAACCTTCTCAACATACCATGGGAGACCTTCATTTCTCATGAAATGTTCAAAGGCCCTCAAGTCTTTTCATCAGTGCCTCATGAAGAAGGTGAACCTTCAGGACATGAACAAGTCAAAGAAACTAAAACTGTTGGAGTGCCATTGTTTGTAACATATCAAAGGGGCACTTGGAGGCTCTTTGGAGCTGCTAGGTGAGTGTTATCTCCATAAGATGTGGAAGGGGTCTCGCCTTCGTCATCAGGCCACAGGTAAATGCTATCTCCACAAAGTGTGGAAGGGGCTTTGCCTTCTTCTTCAACAAAATAGGTACAAACAAAGCAGCAAAGCAAAGTCAAAGGTAAATGCAAGAAAAAGATGCTAAGAAGGATCTTGGAGATGGGAAAGAGATAGATTTTGACCTTGTTGATCATGAGGAAACACAGGGAGTTAATGTCATTGCCTTGGATGCTCAAAATCCAAAGACTATCAAAGACATGATCATAAAGGAACAAGAGGCTAAGATACAAGCCTTGTCAGACAATTTAGAGAGGGATAAGTGGGTCATCAAGTATCTAGAGCAGGAGAACAAACAGCTAAGCCAAAAACAAGACCTCTTGGAGCTTGAGATACTTAAAACAAAAATGCAAAAGGGCCAAGCAACTAGGAAGCGAAGAGGCAAAGCTAGAAGACAAAAGGCAAAGGAAATTGAGAATCCAAGGGAGATTTGTCTCGATCAGGTTAACATGCACCTGGAGAAGCTAATTGAGAGGGGTAGCAGAGACAAAAAGATGCTTCGCCACATGGCCTATCACTACATGACCCGGAACAAAATCTGCAACATAAGAATGAGGAAGCTTAAAGCTAGGTTGAGGAAGGCCTTAATGGCCAATGAGGAGAAAGACAAGTTGGAAATCCTAGCTGATGCCTCATTAGCTCATCAAAGCAGTGGATGAGGGTGCCTTGTACCAAATCTGGGCAAATTTTGACAAGTTTTGGTCATTTTCAAATTTTGAAATTTTGCAACACAAAAATTTGGCAGCGCTGCGCTTTTGATTGAGACACTTTTTGAAAGAGTGGCTTACATATTTGGATTCAGCATGAAAAAATAAATAAACCCAGAAAATCTCAGCAATTTTGGAGCACAACTTGGTCACCAAAAGGTCAAAAAACCATCAAAAAATGACCTCTCTGCCACTTTTTGGACACACAGAAGCAGCCTTTGGAGATTTCACTTTTGAGGGGGCAAATGACCTCCAAATGCAAAAATTCAAGATGTTCCAAAAACTAGATAGGAATACCTTTCCAATGAGCTATCTTGGGCTCAATTTGGTCAAGGGGAAGGCCTCCAAAACTGGGTCTGAAGCGGCACGACGCATAGGATAGTGGCGCTGCGCATAGGAGAAATTTTGCCAGTTTTGCCCAAAAATCCAGTTTTCGCCTAGTTATTCCACAAATTGACTTTTTCTCTCATTATGTGTGAATTTATGATTGTAAATGATGCTATGCTATGTAAATGTAATTGCAAAATGACTTTAAATGGTAGATTCATCATTTTGAGGTGGTTTGGGGGTTAATGAATCAGTTTCCATGGTTATAGAGGCAAGTTATTCCACTGCCTATATTCATGTTCCTTGTTTAGAAATGTTTGAAACCACCCCTCTTCTCATGGATTTGACCCCTGATGGCTAGCATAGGTAATATGATGTCTATATTATGTATTTTTTCAGTCATTAGCAAAGGTTAGACTCTTGTGGATGCTTTGAGCTTCATTGTACACTTGTAACAGCAGTTTGGCAAGGAAATAAACCAGGATTTGCAGCTATTTTTACGGGATACTTGTGGTAAAGTGATTTTACATTGTTTCTTCTTCTGTGATTAGTTTTTCTCATGTGTTATGTGTGCCACAATCTTATTCATTCTTCTAACTAAATGAAATCAAGATACATAGGTGGAATACATTGGCTACAGTGCTCTGCCTTGGGAATTCATTTAGTTTTTTATGTTTTCTACTGTTTGAAGAGGATGCATGATCTGCATTCCCTCCTCAACTCCTCACCAGTATTAGATCTACCATCTTACTTAATTTCAAGTGTTAAAACACCTACCTACCTCACCCCATAGAACACCCTACATTTCTGAGTTGATTTCCCGAACCCAAAGCTGTTTGCTCCATTTGATCCAGCAAAACCATCAAAATCAACCAAAAACCCTAGAGCTACTATACCTAGCCTAAAATCCATCTTTGATTCAGTCATCTGGACTAAAATTCTCAAGGATAGAGCCCTCTCCCAACCTGGTAGGGCTAGCTACCAGGTTAAGCGTAGTTTGTGGTTATCCTAGGATTGCCTTCTTTCAACCTAAGGTCAACCTAGGCTCTAATGGAGTGTATAGGTGTTGCATGCAGTCAGATGATCAATTCTTGGAAATTGCGCAATCAATTGGAGGAAAATTCCTAAAAAATAGGGGCTAATTCTCTAGGAATTGCGCAAGGAAATAGGGGCTCAAGCAGAGGCAGAAATTGAATAAGTCTGGGTTAGAGCTTCTCATAGAGCAGAGGGATAGGCTATTCACTTGCAGGTTGAGTTCAGAGCGAGCAAGCAATTGTAATACATTCTCTATTCATATGATTAATGCAAAGAGTCTTGAGGGGCTTTTCCAAATTGGGTTCCCTTGCATTTTTGTGAATGTTGTTCTAGATTGTGAATTAAATTTCGTAGATCAATAGAGTAGAATTGTATCTCTTGATTTAGATTAAAATTTATTGAGAAGTTGCAATTCTAACACCATATTTATTAAATAAACTTTTCATTGTGAATACTACATCACATTAATTCATTTAATATTGACATAAATTCTTATCTTCAAAATTGAGCTAAAATCTTTGAATAATAATTTCATAAGAGAGAATCATCTTACCCATTTTCACTTAATACTTATCTCATCTCATATACAAAAACACAACCCTTGAGATCTTTGATGACCGAAACAAACTCATCAAATTCTAGATAACTGATGCAGGAGCATCCTTCTAAAAATATTGTATTTAATTTTCTAAAAATAAAAAGTATTTAGAAAATTCTAAATTTTCTAAATTTCTAGAAAATATTGAAATTAAATAAAAAATAAATAAAATCGTCTTGAATTATGTCTAAAGTTGGGAGGACTTCTTCTGGAATTCTCTCTTGATTTCTAGAGTCTTCCTTCTCTAATTATAAAAAGGAATGTAACTCGGTTGTCTAGTCAATGCAGCAAAGTTTCATCAATAAAAATTGTGTTATGAGAATGGAGCCTCTCAACTTCTTCAAGAATTCTCTCTTGATTGCAAGGTTTCATGAATAAAGTTTGTGTTATGAGAATTTGAGTTTTTGTTCATTATTGTTCAATTGTGGCTGAGTTTCAGTTTTTATGCTATCATTTTGGTATCCGGGTTGGTTGATCACTGCCCTATGTAGAGGTATGTAGCATTGTCTAAGTTCACATTAGACGTTGAAAATGTTATCGATTAATTGTTGAATGTAGAGCAGGAATACTAGTTGTCCATGTGAAGACTTTTTTTTCAGAATGAAAAAAGCTATATATATATGTATTATATTGGCAATTGTAGTACATATCAACATGTTTATCAGATGCCTCTATTTGACAATATGGCAAAACAAGTGGAGTTCTTGAACTCAAAAGCAATACAGTGTCCCTGAGTTAAATCAGGACAAAATTGAGGATATACTATGCATGTTACAGTTCAGTAGTATTTACAGAATTAGCCTATCTTATCAACCAATAAGTCTATGTCATAGATCAGCAACCTGTGTTGATAATGTATTTTTGAAGGTGTATTCCTGATGGGAAATCCTGCCAATGTATAGCTGCCTGTAGCATCAGAAAGACTTATTATACATCAGCCGAGGAGTATTGTACTGAATCTGATTACAAGAACTCTGTATGAAGATAGAAAAAAGGACTATATGACATAACTGTAACACCAAGCCTTCGACTCCTGCCAATGTATAGTTGCCTTTGACTCATGTCCATGTGAAGACTTACAGCTATAACAACGCATTGTAAATCTAACCGAGTTTGTGAAGTCCGTCAAATGTAGAAAATTGTGGAATTGTGTATAGTGAAGCATGAGACGTGTGGTAGATGTTGCGGATTGGAATGTGGAATCTCAGAAATGGGTGAGACCTTTAATGTTTACTAAAGTATATGTGGAAGTTGTCGTGAATCATTCTGTTGCTGCCAGCAATTTGAATATTTGATGTTTATATTTAATGTTTGGAATCATTATGTTAATATGTTGGAGTTTAAGCATAATTAAGTCGTTATTTGATTTTCAATAGGATCGAGAGTAAATCGTGTAAAAGTCGTGTATCGATAGTTTCTAGGGTTTCTGAATTTGCATTGACTTGTACCGGAATGGCAAGTCATTTTTTTCCTCGGAAGTTTGATGTTGTCCGAGTTCGTTGGTCATATTTGTTAGGAATTCATACTTTTAAGGGCTTGTACAGTGGTTTGTAGCATGCACCAGAATTTGGGAGTTGTGTTGTCTGAGATCGAAGCTTTGAGCATGAGAGTTTTCTTCGAATAACGATGTGAAATTTGTAGTTATGTAAAAATATCCATGTTTGGTTTACGGGAATCTCAATAAATGTGTCTAGAAAAATGAAACAAAGGTTTTATCCTATGTTAGGAGAATTAAAAAAAGGAAAGCTTAAATGCAAGGGTGAAATAATAGTTTATCGTGGAAGTTGTTTTATTTTAAAAGATAGAAATTATAGTATAAAAAGATTCATGTGGAGTCAAAAGTTTAATCATAGTGATGAAAAAGTAAGATGACAGATGAATATATGAGTTCAAGTCAAATTGAATAATATGAAAGTGGTTTATCAGTTTGTTGGTGTGTGTTTATGTCAAATAGATTGTGGTAAAGTAAAAGTTCGTTAGTGTGTGTTTATGTCAAATAAATTGTGATAAAGTAAAAGTTTAAGGATAAAGAAATCATTAATATATATGTGAAATATTTTGATATAAGGTTGAGTTATGAATATTTTTATATCATTTGCACTCAAGTATTTCAAAGCAAATATGATATTCATATTGGAAGGTACACAAAATTGTAAAAGATATGGTTAGTAAAAGAAAGAGATTAGGAAAGAAATATGCCAAAGTAAATGGCAAGAGGAGGAGAATGAGCCAAGAGGAGTTTGACATAGAAGTGGTTGAGTTGAAAAAGTGACTTAGTGTAATAAGCATGTTGCTACAAGAAATGGAAGAAGACTAGAGATCTGGATGGACTCTGAAGAAAAGGTCCAATGGCCTCTTTTACAGTTATATGCTAGGAAATTGATGAAGAAACTAAGGCACCTCTTGAGCACTCAATTTAAAGATGAAAAACTCAAAACGAATGAGCATAAGCCTTTGGAAAATGAAGTAGTTCATATTTGTGAACCTGGACAAGGTTCGATCTTAGGAGAAGATGATAAGAATCCCATGGATTGCTCAGAGTAGCAAATGGAAGAAATGTTTGAATTATCAAATGAGATAGAGAAGTCTCTAGTTTTACAAACTAATTGTTTATTTGAGTTTGTGTTTACAAGTATTGAAGAAAGAAACTTTGATAGTGAAGGATGCAAATCGTCAAGATCATAAACAATTAGAGGATGCAAATTTGTCTAAGGGAGACAGACAGAGACAAGAACCAAGAAATTCGAAGGATGTTGAGAAGGAGAACTTAACCCAAATATTGATGAAACGGATGTTAAAAATGAGAACTCAACCCAAAATATTAACGAAAGGGATGATGACTTGGGAGAACTCAGCCAAAAATATTGCAAAAGGACCAAAGGAAGTTATTAAGAATGAAGATAGTCACAAAGAAGGAAAAATAATGTAGATAGAAAGTATTCAAGGGGGGAATTCAAGGAGGAAGACAAGGTCAAGGACGAAGTGCCAAGAATTACGACAACATGAAGGGGAAAATGAATTTGCAACTAAGGAGCAAAACATGTATTTTAAACAAGATATGAGCAATAGTGATATGTGTCAACAAAGTGCATAGATCGACAGGTTATGGAAACTTATGAAGAATGTTCCTAAGGAAAGGTGCAGTGGAATGAAGCAAGGAGTCAGCAACAAAGGATAGTTGATTGAAATCTATTTTGCAGAAAAGATAACTAGAAAACAAAGCAACGTATGGGACCCTGGAAGACTACAAATAGACAAAGAACAATTGGGATAAGCCCATGACCAACAATAGCATAAAAAAGTGTTGGATCCAGGTAAAATGTAGCAAAGATGGAGACACATATACATAAGTCCATGAAATTTTTATATTGAGCGAGTATCATGCAAGAGCATGCTGAAAATAACAACAAGAAATGTTAAAAATAGAATCCAAAAATTCCAATTTAATTTGTCCTTGAATTAAATTGTGAATTAAAATTGTATGTATTTTCTCATAGCAACTTGTAATAGTTCACTAAGTTAAGATGACTTAGTTAACCTAGGAATTTCAAGTTGGAAGTCTTTTAGAAGTCATGTATATGTTCTCCCTAAGTTTTAGGGGTCCAGGATGACTTTATTTATGAGCTGTAATTAGATAACTCAGTTTACTGAGTTATGTTTAGTTAAATTAGTTCTAACTGTTTGTGGAACTAATAGAGGATTAGCAGTTAGTTGGTTCACTAGTGCATCCACAAGTGTCACTCTAGTTAACTGAAGATTACCTCATCAAAAACTCATGCATGTTGATTCAGAGAAAGATCTAGTTGAGACTAGAGTGCAGGGATAGTGTACTATCAATTGTATGATTTACTGAGTTGTAAATTTCATGCATGCAATCAGAGAATGACCTAATTTTGGATTGTGCAATTATGGATGAGGAATTTCCCTTTAAATACAAGCTAATTCTCTCAGGAATTGTGCAAGGAATTAGAAGCTTTAAGGCTAGGAATTTGGTTAAGTATTGGCCAAAGAAAGTCATCAGGCAGAGGATAGGAAATACTTGTGTAGATTAAGCTCAAGGATAGGAAATACTTGTGTAGGTTAAGCTCAAGGATAGGCAATACTTGAGCAGAACATATTGTATTCATCCAAATTCTTTGACCAAGGGCACAAGGAAATAGGGGCTTGGAGGGCAGCAAAAGAGGCTAGAGATTGGGTTGAGCTTGCTTGTGAGTTGGGAGATTGATTATACTTTTGTAGGGATTGTTCTTGTGAGAACAAACATTGTATTCTCATCTTAGATTTCTGATTTAATGTAATAGAGATAGTAGGGGTTTTGAGCAGTGGCTTTCCCCAGATACATCTTGTGTCATGTGTAATTGATTATCTTCCTCTTGTCGATTATTGTTTTCATCTATCTATTGGCTTCCCCTGGTTGAAAGTAGAAGTAGATTCTTTTCATGTGCTTTAGTACATTGCATGAGCTTGTGAATCTACATGGCATCAAAGCAGGAATTTTTTTTTTTTTGGCGGCGAGTTTGCAGACAAGATCTGAAAAATTTTGTTGAAATTTTTCAAAAAAAAATAGCATATCTAGATTCCTTGCAAAAAAATACCAAAATGCAAAAAAAAAATTAGTCGAATCGGAGTTCGGATGACGGGGATATCGCTGATTTAAAATCAACTCGTTTTCCAAAATAATTCATGACAGCGGGACAGATGAAATAAATTGTTGTGCTAGCCAAAAACCTATATGCACTTAAGGTACAAGATGCATGCAAAGCATTGAGGAGAAAGGTAAAGTTTAGATACTTGGTGGTTGAGAGGGATATTAAATTACCTCTCAACATGCAGCCCCAGAAGAAGCCTCAGAAGCAGCTTCAAGAAATTGTGGAGTAGATACAATTAGAGATTTAGCTGAGAGGAGACTGAGTGGAGAGATCCACTCAAGCATAGAAGAAGTAGTCTCAAACAATTGTGGAGCGGCCACAATTGGAGAAATTGAAAGAAGACCAAGTGGAGGAATCCACTCATGCAAAGACCTCCAGTAGGGGAAATTTCAAGCCAAGTGGGTAGAGGGATCACATTCAGTCATACCTCTAGGTGTGAGGTGGGGCGATGTGAAGCAATAGCCCCAAGAGGGCTAAAATTGGGCAAGTTCCATTGAGAGGTTTTATCTCATGGATCGTACCTTGCTACGAGAGCCCAAAGTACATAATAGCAGGAGGAATAAGTGGTGATTTATGCAGTCAGAGATCAGAGTGACAAAGGCTAGAGCGGTCAGATATTGAAGAGTGCAGAGAACGGTTGACAACAATGCAGAAAGGTAGAGTCAACGGAAGTGTGTAGTTTTTCAGTCAACAGAGGCAATAGCAATCAGAGACTATGATGACATGTGCATCATATTGATTCAGGTTGGATGTTTTTTGTTTCTGGAGTTGTTGTAGCAACAACACTAGAGAGAAGTGTTGCATGTAGAACATTCCAAAGGTTCAGGATCGGGATCGAGTTGAATTCCTTTCTTCTTGAGAGGGAGTGTTGAAAATAGCAACACGAAATGTTAAAAATAGAATCCATAAATACCAATTTAATTTGTCCTTGAATTAAAATTGTTATTCTTTTCTCATAGAAACTTGTAACAGTTAACTAAGTTAATTTGACTTAGTTAACTTAGTAATTTCACGTTGGAAGTCTTTTAGAAGTCATGTATATGTTATCCCTAAGTTTTAGGGGTCCAAGATGAGTTTATCTGTGAGTTGTAATTACATAACTTAGTTTACTGAGTTATGTTCAGTTAAATTAGTTCTAACTGTTTTTGGAACTAATAGAGGATTAACAGTCAGTTGGTGCACTAGTGCATCCACAAATGTCACTCCAGTTAACTGAATATTCCCTCATCAAAAACTCATGCATGTTGATTCAAAAAAGACCCAGTTGAGACTAGAGTGTGGGGATAGTGTATTATCAGTGGTATGATTTATTAAGTTGTAAATATCATTCATGCAATCATAGAAGGACCTAATTTTGCATTGTGCAATTATGAATGAGGAATTTCCCTTTAAATACGGGCTAATTCTCTCAGGAATTGTGCAAGGAATTAGAAGCTTGAAGGCTAGGAATTTGGCTAAGTATTGGCCAAAGGAAGACATCAGACGGAGGATAGGAAATACTTGTGCAGGTTAAGCTCAAAATTGAGTAGAGAATATTGTATTCATCCAATTCTTTAACCAAGGGCACAAGGAAATAGGAGCTTGGAGGGCAGCAAAAGAGGTTAGAGATTAGCTTGAGCTTGCTTGTGAGCTGGGATATTAATTATACTTGTGCAGGGATTTTTCTTGTGAGAGCAAGCATTATATTCTAAACTTGGATTTATGATTTAATGCAATACAGATAGTAGAGGTTTTGAGCAGTGGCTTTCACCAGATGCATCTTGTGTTATGTGTCATTGATTATCTTCCTCTTATTGATTATTGTTTTCATCGATATATTGGCTTTCGTTGGGTGAAAGTAGAAGTATATTCTTGTCATGTTCTTTAGTACATTGCATGAGCTTGTGAATCTACAGGAAAATCAACAGAGCATCCTCATAAAAAAAATCATTTAATTTTCTAAAAGTAAGAATTATTTAGAAAATAATAATTATGAAAATATTAAAAAAATCATATCTCTAAAAAACTCCTAGAATTATCTTTAGTCAAAAAGTTCCTAAAATTGAGAGACTTCCTCTCAACTTCCTTAGGAATTGTCTCTTGAATTCTAGCTTCTTCTTTCTCCAATTATAAAAAGGAATGTAACTCAGTTGGTGAAGCTAGGCAACAAGGTTTCACGAATGAAGTTTTTGTTATGAAAATTTAAATTTATATTCATTATTGTTCAATAGTAGTTTGAGTTTGAGTTTTATGCTATCAATAAAACCCCTCCATTCTTTTCCTTTTCTTTTTTTGTCGGTCAAAGAAACTTCATCATAGCATCATAGCATCAAATTCAACAAAATACATCATCGCCACAACATCAAAATACATCACTACTACCTCACAAGGCTTTGTTGCAGGCTTAAGAGTTGGCACGGGCCTTTCTTTTGAATAGTATGAAGCCTGAAAAGAAGCCAAGACAACCTGTGTCATTGGTTATTGCTAATATAAAAGGAGCAAAAAACCATTTCTCAGGAATACACATTAAGGAGAGGGGTTGGGGGAAAACATGGGAGGAGCAGCAAAGAACGCAACTCGCTCATGCGTATGATAGTCTATGTGTTCCACCCGAGTCTCCAAGGCACAAAGATGGTCGTTTGTGCGTTGAAGCTACCACCAAAGGCCTTCTATGGAGTCCAAGATCTCATTCTGCATATGCTAGAGGTCATTAATATAAGCCACCAGTTCATTCCTATCATCATACCTCTGCTCCCTCAGAGTTTCCATGTTGAGTTGGATGTTGTTCAGCTAGGCCGCAATGGACTCTAGGGTGGTCAGAGCCTCGACGTGGCCCAGGGTGCGGCCTGGGGAAATGACAACGTATGCATCAAAATGACAGCTCTTGGTTGACTACAAATCTGAGTTAGGCTCTCCATGGTGCAGACGTTCGTCCATACGATGGTCGGTACCCCCCCTTCAGGCACATCCTCTCTGTCTAGGCATGCAGCCAACACTACCACCACCAATCGTGCCGCCACGAGGAGGATATTGCCTATCCTATGAAGCCCACCACATAAGTCGAATTTGAACTAAACACAATAAAACTTCACTTACCATTCCTAAGTTGGGGAGCCCTAAGCAGTGAATGCCAGCACCGTGACCATAATCTGCCAGGGAGTAGGGAGGCATGTCGCTATTCCCGGAATTGGGCAAGATGCTACAGCAAAGGTACCAAAACTCGTGCTCCCCACCACGCTGACTCTCTAGAGGAGTTGCCGCGAACTAGAGATATATCCAAACTGAGAATGGTGTGACGTTTGCTCCCCACCCACACTCTCCAACCTCGGAATGGTATCACCTATCACACCAGCTAGAGAATTCCTCCCCCAGATCCCATGGCCAAATTGTCTACAAGTTCCAGTTCTTCACACGCCCGTATGTGACAAACTTGCCCTGAAACGCTGCCCCAATCCACAGCCTGATCCAAGATGCCAACAACCCACAACTCTGTCTCGCCCAACACTCTCTCCTCATCGCCCAACGTTTACAACTAGCCACCCTCTTGCCTTTGCACTGCATTATGTAATCCTCGCGAGGAGTGGGCTCCAAGTCCCAATGACCCATTAAGTCGTCCATGCACCTAGTGGATGCCCATCTGGCTCCACTTTACAACGCGCTGCCATCTATCCCTCACCGTGATCCCCCCATCAGGAAAAACCCCTCCATTCTTACTTAACTCAATTATATCAATTTTAATTATATTCATAAAAGATGCATAATTAATTAGTCTCAATAAGCCTATGGTATTTTTGTTTTTTATTTAAAACAAAAAGGCCAAACCATTAAGTCTAGTAGCAAGTTCAAAAATGAATGCTAACCCATATGCATAAATGAATGCCTTCTCAACATTAATTAAAATCTATTCCCATATTCTTGTTTTTTATTTAAAACAAAAAGGCCAAACCATTGAGTGTAGTAGCAAGTTAAAAAATGAATGTTAACCCATATGCATAAATGAATTCCTTCTCAACATTAATTAAAATCTATTCCCATCAGTGCATTTGGAATACATAATTTCTTTTCTCAACATTAATTAAAATCTATTCCCATCAGTGCATTTTGAATACATAATTTCTTTCAAGAAGATAGGATGTAATTTCCATAGAATATGTGAACTTTCAGGTGTGAGAGTAGTGGTAAGTTGCATGAAACAATGGCGTGGAATAACGTAAGAAAAGTGGTAGGTGGTAAGTGGTAAGTGGGTGCATTCCAACCACTTGTCTACCTAAGAAAAATCAATACTCGTAAATTGGTAAAAGGTATGCTTCATCTAAAACTTTAACTACCCATTTGAGGGTTGGATCTACCTCCACTACCTTTATTAGTCCCTGCCTCCGGCATAGCAGGGACTATAGCGTTCGATCGAGCATTGAATTCATATTAGTTGTCATTGACCAAACAATATATTCCCGTACATTTCAGGTTTAACCAATGTTTTAAATAAAATATTCTGCTCAACAAACTTTTATCGAAAGTTTTTGTTTCGACCTCTTATTGCCGGCTCGACTGTATACTTTTCTCAAAACTTAGGATAAAGAGTTTGGGGCTCGACTGTGTACTTTTGTTAAAACTTAGGATAAGCAGTTTTGCAAGCTCGTGTACTTTTCTTAAAACTTAGGATAAGCAGTTTGGCTCTTTGTGAATTTTAAGCAAAGTTTGCTTCCCACCGCAAAGCTAGCCACCTGCCATCTCTAGTTGCCACCGCAAAGCCAGCAACTCTAGCCACCTGCCACCGCAAAGACTTTGGTTCATCTGTGAGTGAATAACCATAGAAGAAAGAACAATTGTGCTCTGAGCATTTCAACCTCTGTATGTAGAACCGCCATGAATATAGTTATCAGAAACATTGCCATGCTTGGTTGCTCGCAGTAGGCGCTTCACCTCTGTGTGCAGAACCGCCATGAAAATACCAGCAACCATCATTGACGCTTTGCGCCCTTCACCTCTGTGTGCAGAACCGCCATGAATATAGTTATCAGAAACGCTGCCATGCTTGGCTGCTCGCAGTAGGCGCTTCACCTCTGTGTGCAGAACCGCCATGAAAATACCAGCAACCATCATTGACGCTTTGCGCCCTTCACCTCTGTGTGCAGAACCGCCATGAATATAGTGTCAGAAACGCTGCCATGCTTGGCTGCTCGCAGCATACGCCTAGAAGAAGCAGTGGATTTCTACAGACGCACCTGTAGAAGAAGCAGTGGATCCTAGAAATCCCTCAAAAGTGTTCAAAGCAAGCTCAAGGATGTTCAGAGAAAAAGCAGAAACTAACAAACAAAAATCAACACACTGAAAGGTATTTTCAAATTCCAAATTTGAGCAATTATTCAATCTATGGTAAAATAGTTATAGTAAAAATAGAACAAAAACAGAAATACAAACCTTGTTTGTGTTGTCCGCCCTTGAAGTAAGTCCGCCCGGTCCACCTACTCCTACTACAACAGCACATTGAACAACTCGCATAATGATTAGGTAGAATTTCTCTTTCTTGCCCTGTATCTATCTATAAGGAAGGTGCCGCCATACCATAGTAGAAAACACTTCAAAGATCCTAGCCTAGGGTTTACGGAAAAGAACTGCATTACCTACCTCTACTTACTGATTTACTGAACCATACATCCAAGCTCAAGAAGAAATAGAAATAGATCTTACATCGATCAAGCAAAGTCCGAGAATGAAATGGGTCTGAAGTGCGAGAATGACTCCTTGATTGATAAGGTAAGTCTGAGAATGACTCCTTGATTTCTTAAGTTACCGAGGCTGGAAGCTTATCAAGTATTTGTTATTCATACTGCCTCACGTTGGCATTAAAGAGAAGGGAAAGTAACCCTTTTTTTTCCTAATTCAGCCACTGTTGTTGCTTTCCTTGTTTGGATAAATGATTGATGTGGAGATTATGTCTGCTGCTGAGTTTTTTGGGTTCCATGCTTGCTGAATATCAGAGCTGAGCAATTGCCTCATAACCCAAAAGAGGAATTATAGAGTGTTCTTTTGAAGCGAAAACTCACTCTCCAAGTTAACAAAAATGCACAATAGCAACAAAAATGCATAATAGCATCTGACGACACGCTGCCAAATTTCAGGCTCGCTTGCTGGCATTTCAAGATTACACAATGATTACTTTATTAATCTCCTCACTGGAAGTTGAGACACCTGCAGTTGCATGCACTACGCGAGATACCTGCAGTTGCTGGGGAACAATTTTTTTCTTTTATTATATTTCTTACTTTATTTCTTATTAATATTATTTTCCAAATTCGAATGTGTTGGTGAGTTGATTATTAAGATTATTTTCCAAATTTGAATGAGTATTGGTGAGTTGATTATGAATTCCTTCATTCAATTTAATAATGGTTGATTATTAAAAAGAAAAAATGTGCTCAAAGCTACATGTTTTACATTTGTTGCTTTGTTTTTATTGTCCAGGTGCCACTATTCCAGGACCTTGCTCCCGTTTTAGTGTTACACTCTGGGCAAGTGAGGTAGTTGTTAGCTTTGTACACTAGTATCATGAAAAATTCCCTGAGCAACCTGGTTTCTTTGTTGCCTCTACTGTGACAAAGTGGGGCTACCAATATCTCGACAATAATGGAGGAAATAATCGCACTAAAAATCCTGATGGGGTCAAGCAAACTTATACAGAAATGGGGCAGTAATTGTTGCAACAAACAGGTATGAGGCATGTAATTGATAAAACGTTCACCAAGATCTTTTGCAAATTTGACTTACCACATTCTCTTGAAGCATGCACACTTTTATTTGACATTCAATGCCACAATAGCTAATTCAAATCTCCTTAATCTGTAGGATTCGATGCACTTAATGTCGATACTCCATGCAGTTGGTGACAAGACTCTTTTTTGGTACCCAATGCTACTCGTAGACGATGCCATGAATCATAATTGATCAAGGCTCTTTTCCGGTATCAATGCTACTCGTAGTCGATGCCGTGAATCATAATTGATCAGGGTTCTTTGTTGGTACTCGATTAAGGTGTTGATGCACTCGATGTTGGTACTCCATGCCAAGTTTGAATGCCAGGTTTACATGCACTCTACCGAAGTTATCAGGGAAAAAATATAGCACAAAATTTGATTAAGAAGAAGCCAAAGAAGGGATCCAAAAATGCAAAGCCCCGCATAGTGTGAAAGCAACAAAAATGCATAATAGCATCTAACGACACGCTGCCAATTTTCAGGCTCGCTTGCTGGCATTTCAAGATTACACAATGATTACTTTATTAATCTCCTCACTGGAAGTTGAGACCTCTACAGTTGCATGCACTGAGCGAGACACCTGCAGTTGCTCGGGGAACAAATTTTTTCTTTTATTATATTTCTTATTTTATTTCTTATTAATATCATTTCAAGATTGTGGTGATTGATGCAATAAAAAATTAGGAATCATCTACAGCAACTTGGTTTTAAACCACAATATAACCACTCCTTATATTATCATAAAAAATAATAAATAGCGGTAAAATGTAAAAAAATTAGAGAAGAATGCAACAACAGTGGCATATAAGCATACAATTAAACCACCAAATTGTAGCATAATCAGTGGCAGATCTAAAACCACCATGTTAAAATTACTGTCAATCAAAAAACTCGAGTTTCTCAACTCTGACAAGGACTACATCGAGTTTCTCAACTCTGACAAGGACTACTGCTACGACAATGGCTCCCTTTATTTTTATACCATTAGCTTTTGTTAAGCTATCAATGCCCCTACGTATGGACATCGACATATATAGAACTATACAAAGGGGTTTTGATTTTAAGCTACCACACCTTCCAGGTATCATGGTCAAGATGGTGGTGATGTTACTATTTCGTGAGAATGAAATTATTCGTTACTATTTCTTGAGAAGGAAATTATGCATAAATGGTGGTCCTTCAAGAAATTCTACGCCTAAGATTGGATCTTACTCGTGAAGGTAAGCATCTCAATCTAGATGTATACTAAGCTTCTAGGTGTGGAGTAGTGATAACTTGCATGACTCATAATAGTGCTAAGAAATTGTTAGCTGGTAGGTGGGTAATTCTATATTATCTTATTACGAAAATAAATTTAATACTAGGTAATATCGACATTTAAATTTATGGAATAAATTACTATATTCTAAAAATAAGAAAAAAAATAAAAACACGTTAATTTTAATTATATTAATTATTTAAACAAACAAATTATTAATATCTTTAAATATATATATATATATATATATATATATATTTATCAATAAAAATATTTATATAAACTAACACTTTGCACCACACTTACTTTATAATTCATCTGGCATATTAAAAAATAATAACAAACAATTAACTAATTAATTTATATATATATAAGGAGTGTACGATAGTGATAACTAAAAATATAATGATAATGTGGAGTCTCTTTCTAGATCCATGGCTTCCAACCATCAAGATGGGTGAGCAGTTTGAAATAATAATATAGGATTAAATGATTTTATAATTAAATATTATTAATTTATTATAATTAATAATAATAATAAATTAATATTATAATAATAATATTTTATAAATAAAATATTATTATTTAATTTACTATAAATAATAATAATATTTATTAAAAGGCAATATTTATTATTCCTAAATTCACTAAATAAAAGTGGCACTTATATAAGTAATTAAAACTAGTTTAAGCATATTATAACTAATATAAATAGATTACGATCAAAATCTTCAAAGATCTACTTTGTCATAAGTTGTAATTAGTTAATATAAATAAATTCAAAAGATGAAATCTTTAAGCTTACATCTAATATTTTGATTCGTTAAAATTTCAAAATTAAGGATATATAAATTAGTTTTTTTAATATTTATTTAAAAATATTTTTAGTTCAACTTGTGTTATTTATTATAAGTTTTACATGCAAAAAAAAAAAACCTGTATCACAGGAAAAATACATGCAAAATAAAATACCCGTATCACAGGAAAAATACATGTACCAGCACAGTATGCTGCATGCTGCCCGTAGTTGCATTCATCGGTGAGGCAATGCATGGATCATCATTCAGAAAATTCACAGCCTCTAAAAACAGTCATGACTTAGCGCGTGCATTATCATTCAGAAAATTCACAAGGGAAGATATTTTCCATCACTCTGTGCATGTTACAGAAAATTCACAAGGGGCGATATTTCCATCGCTCAGTGCAAGTGCATGTATCAGAAACCTCACAGTGGACGATATTTTCCATCACTATGTGCATGTTACAGAAAATTCACATGGGGCGATATTTCCATCACTCAGTGCATGTATCAGAAACCTCACAGCGCACAATATTTTCTCCGGACAGCGTAACAACATTGAGGAAGGACATCACACCAAAAAGTTTGGAGGCAGAGAGCTATTCTCAGTGTTTTTATTGTTGGAAAAGTAGAGAGGAGAAACACAATAATACGGTTTATGGTCTTTTTTTTTTGGATCATACACAAACTTACAATGAATCGGCTGAGAGGTATTTAAACTTTTTCTTAATAATCATTGGCTTAAAATAACTTGACATGTACACACTTACTAAATTCAACATTTTCAAATATAGAGTGAACTCAAATTACGAATATTAGACTCACTTAACTCAGGCTGACTCAACTCAACTCAGATTCTAAATCTAGACTGCACTCCATACTGGAGTAATTATTATTTCCTGGCTCAACTCAACTCAGACTCTAAATCTAGATTGCACTCCATATGCTGGAGTAATTATTATTTCCTGGCTCAACTCAACTCAGACTCTAAATCTAGACTGCACTCTATGCTGCAGTAATTATTATTTCCAAGTGTCTCCCTTAATTACCACTGTATGACTCAACATAACTCAAACATTACTCAACATGACCTAACTATGTCTCTTAGGGTTACAATAGAAATTGACTCAATTATCACTCAAAATCTAGACTGCACTCCATGGGAGAGTAATTATTATTTCCAACACTCTTCTTAATTACCTATTTATGACTCAGCATAACTCAAACATGACTCAACAGGACTTCAATATGCATGTTACGCTAAATTGATTCAATTATCGCTCAAACATCTATATTGGTCTATGTCTCAGCTAGGCTTACAATGATTCAAAACTTTGACAATTTTACATTTTATTTTTTTCTGCTTCGATTCGATACCCTCTGCTTCATTCTTAGTTGAGCTTTCTCGATGTAGATTACATATTTCTTAGTTGGGATTTGTTGTTATAGACTCCATATTTCTTTACTTGTTACAGCAGCAATTGTTCTTGGACTTTTCTTAAATTTAGACTGAAACACAATTTGACAAACGCAAACTTGTTCTCCTCAATCTTGAAATAAATCATCAACTATCACATTAATAATTAAATAAAATACTAACTTGCAAATTAACTGGTTTAAATTGCATTTCAATGTGAAGCATGGTTTAAATTGCATTTCAATGTGAATCAAGCTTGATCTGATTTGAATTCTGAATAGGTTTAAATTAAAAATTAAATAGAGTACTAACTTGCAAATGAATAGGTTTAAATTGCATTTCAATGTGAAGCAAGCTTGATCTGATATGAATTTCAATTGCAAGATGACAATAGCTATGGGCTAAAAACAATTTTTAAATATATCCTGCTAACAAGGAGGAATCACTAGAAAACATGTTTTTATTATAACGAAAAATAAAATACATAAACAAATAACTTGATTTGCTGATTTGGAGAAACCTATGAAAGTGCTATAGGCATGTGAGTGCCCTCCGCTTAAGGGTACATTTTCGATAAGCGTAGATTTTCACTAAAATTATGTTAGAATTCAAAAGATAAGTAAGTAATAAGTAGAAATATATGGGTGATTTGGTTTTTTTTAGTAATACACATAATTTTTTAGATTTATTTTAAAAGTAGTTATGTTTTTTTTGTTTTTTTAATTAAATTTATTAATAAAAAATATCATATGAACAAGTCTTATATGAAATTGTTATGGAATTTTGTCCATCTGATATTGATATGCTATGATATGGGCCTATGATATTGTAACAAAATCTATTTATAAAGTGAGTTTGGCTTAATTTTTAAGGTTAAAAATTATGTTATATGTTTTTTTAAATGTTATATATAAGTCTTATATAAACATATATAAACCATAGAATTAAAGTTCAAATCTCTAATAGGGAATTTGTATGGTAATTTTATAATTATATTAATTAAGTATGAAAATGTAAATAAAATTATACTTTAGTTAATTCATTTGATTTTTTAAATCTTAGCAATATATGATTAAATAAGTGTTTTTAATTTGATATTTTAAATCTTAGGAATATATGATTAAATAAGTGTTTTTAGGTTTATAGGAATTTAATTGGTCATCTAATTTATAAAGTGCTAATTTTATAATTTGTATGATAATTTTATAATTATATAAATTAAATATAAAAATATAAAGATAGATTGAAAGATACAAAATAGTTAACATTTAATTTCCATGTTTTAAAATAAAGGAGATAGGAAATATAAAGCATAGTTAACTTATAAATGAAATGGTCTTTTTCATGATGTTTTTTTCTAGTTAATTTTAATCAAAATTGGACAAAGATTTTTTACAGCTTGAGTTTAAATTGTTTAATCTGCATAATTCAAGTGACCCACGGGTTTTCAAGGAAAAAAATCTTGAAATTGTATTGCCTTATCTGGGTGAATTATTCTTGTGATTTTATCTATAAATTAGACTACACCATAAATATATCAATTTCATTTATAAATATAAAATAAAAAAATTCAATATTAATCAAGTTTAGACTTTTGCCATCCATATCTAGTTTCTAAGAACAAGATGAAGAATGAGATGATAACAACGGGATAAATAAAAAGACAAATCTTTACAACTGTACTAAAGAAATACCTACTTTTAACTTGGTCAAAAAAAAATTAATTTAAATAACTAAGTGAAAAACAAAAAAAACAAAAAAACTTCAGTAAAAAAATAAATTAAAGAACTTAATAAAAATATTAGCTATAAAATTTCCATAACCCTAAATAAAAATAAAAATTCAATTTAAAGAAATATTAAAAATTAAAATGAAAACTTAAATAAAAAAATTAACTATAAAGTTTCGATTACAATCTAGTCAAATCAGAAGTTCTTCTATACATTCTGCACGAAATCTGAAATTCAACGATCCATTCTGGTCGAACTCAGAATTAGACTGGAGCACTTTTCATCGCGAGATTTCCGAATTTTTAACACTTAGAAAACCTCCGTTCTCTCGCTGGTTTCGTAGATGTTCTCGTTTGTCTAACAGCACTGTGCAGGTCTGCAAAAGAAATAATAAAACGTACGTGAAAATTCAGTTTAGCAAGTGCCAACGTTAACAACAGTCAGGGGTACTTCTTGTAAAGCACAGCAAAAAAAAATACTTCAAAAATAAAATTACATTGCTAATCTCCATTGCGTTCACTCTGGTCTCACACCTTTCTTCCATCTCGATTATAGAGAAAGTCAAATTGCGTTTCATGCATCCTGGAAGGGGAAGAACTGGCATAATCATGGGGTTCAAACATATGATATATTACCAGCATCCCATTTGTGGACATGAAATGTGAATTATCAGCGTTTTTGTTAAAGCTCTCATCAAGCCCTTGTACTGTAACCCAGGCATCATCTTGTGGATCATAAGCCCGGATACTGAGATTGAGACTAATGTCATTCTGGTTATGCTCACTGGATGTTTTTCACAGCAGCTGCTGTGGATGTGTGCCACCAGTGGCAAATCAAATTTTATGACAGCGGAGAGCAAGACAGGGAAAGCTATTCCGTGTAGGACCTCGTATGAATATTTTGTTACCAAAAACAACAGCGCCTGTTACAGACAGGGAAAGATCACTGTTGAGAGCATCTGTTAAGAATCGAGATTGGGGAATGGGCGTCCAGAGCTCAGTGGAAGGCTCGTACACTTCAGCCCAAGGACTGTTTCCTGGACTAGTACTGCACCCTCCAAACACAAACTTTTCCTCCAACTGTGGCAGCAAGAGCCCCTTTCCTAGGAACAATGGTGTGAGTTACAAGAAACCAATTGTAATTGATGGGGTCAAACATGTGCACAACATTAGAGACCGATCCCTGGCTCTCACCACCAATGACAGAGTTTTTTATTCAACACAACATTAGATTCTGCAAAGGCGTTCACAGGATGACGAGGGACAAGCACACAGTTCTGGTTTTCTATGTCAAAAGCATAGAACGATTGGCCCAGCCAATCGTCGCCACTAAGACTTGCATAAACCCAATAAGTGGAACCGTCATACATCTGCACTAAATATTCCTGGTTCACCATGAATCCTCTGGCATCCAAGAGATCGATTTTGTCTGTCCAGAGAGAATAAATCAAAATTACTGGATGTACGACTGGTTGTATGATCTTGATCGGTTCCTTCATTTTCTGTGCCTGCCTGGTCTTGAACTCGACCTGTGTCATCTTGCTGATAAATAACAAGATTTCCTCAGCTTCCGAGGAGGCAGGAGCTGCAGCTTCCCATAATTCTAAGTTGGCTTATGATCTGCACATGCATACAACAGACTTATAACACTTACTCTATTATTGCCGACGCAACAGTATGTCCTGGGGAAAGAACTGATCTCTCCTACCATTTTGTTTTCTCAGTTTTTAATGCTGCATGTCACCGAAGATTATTTTTGGAATGTAATCTCGTCTGTAGTAGTCGAAGATTATCTTTGAAATGTTAATCTCGTGTGAACCAGTAGTTCAAGATACTTGTCTGCCTAAATTGATGTGCATGTCCTCCACAAATATGGTCATTTTATTTATAAATACCTTAAAAAAAAATGTTTATATACATGGTGTGATTTCTAAACCATATCTTTTTGGCGTTGTCTAACTATAATTATGGGTGAAAATGTGATATTTAGTAATTTAAGATGATTAAATGGATTAGGCATTACACAATAAATTTTAATAGGATTGAGTATAAGTGCATAAATCACACAAATGTGTAATTATATCCAGAAGATTTGGGAAAAATTAACTAGAAAGAAATTAAGGTTAAATAGATTTTTCAAGGCGTTGAATCATTTATGTAACCAAAAACATATTTTAAATAACTATCCACAATTATATTTTAGAGACGGGCTTTAAAATAGATAAACAACACCTAACGCTATTTAATTGTGCCAACGATTTTACATTTTGGCACTTTTTTTTAGGAATCCAACCATATAATTGTCCCTGACATTATGATCTTTGGTTATTCAAAATGTGTTTTTGATGGCATAAATGAATTTAATAACATAAAAAGTCCCTTAAATGCTTAGATTGTCAGAATTACACAACTCAAACTTATCATATATGAAGAATTTTGTTAAATATTAAATCTAAATTTAGTAATTTAGTAATTTTCATTATTTAAAATAAGAAATTGTATGGCTAGTTAGATTTAATAATCTAAAAGGGATCAGAGGAGGGGGTGGGGAATTCTATGGCCTCAAGGAAACAAAGTTGCAGAGTATTCATAGGGCTCAAAATGCATGAAAATCAACCAAGCTAAAGCTCATGTCATTCAGTTAGTCAAAGAAAATTAAGTAGCTTCTCTCACTGTATATGGAAAAGATTTGGGAAAAACTAATTAGAAAATATGCTAAAAAAACCAGGGCTAGATAGATTTTTCAAGGGGTTGAATCATTTATGTAACCAAAAACACATTTTAAATAATCATCCACAATTACATTTTAGAGATGGCCCTTAGAATAGATAAACAACACCTAACGCTATTTAATTGTGCCAACTATTTTACATTTTGGCAATTTTTTTTAGGAATCCAACCATATAATTGTCCCTGACGTTATGATCTTTGGTTATTCAAAATATGTTTTTGATGGCATAAATGAATTCAATAACATAAAAAGTCCCTTAAATGCTTAGATTGTCACAATTACACAACTCAAACTTATCACATATGAAGAATTTTGTTAAATATTAAATCTAAATTTAGTAATTTAGTAATTTTCATTATTTAAAATAAGAAATTATATGGCTAGTTAGATTTAATAATCTAAAAGGGATCGGAGGAGGGGGTGGTGGATTCTATGGCCTCAAGGAAAACAAAGTTGTAGAGTATTCATAGGGCTCAAAATGCATGAAAATCAACCAAGCTAAAGCTCATGCCATTCAGTTAGTCAAAGAAAATTAAGCAGCTTCTCTCACTGTTTTGGGAGATTCTCTCATCCTTATTCAACATTAGTTGAAGGGCTCCTCTCAAACGGACAAAACACTAGAAATTTTTATGAAAATAATTGGAAACGCAGTGGAAGGATTCTCTTAAATAGCATATTTACATGTTCTCTGTGATCTCAATAAAGATGTAGACTTATGTGCTAATGAAGAGTACAAATTAAGATTGGGGGATTTAAAAATCAGTGGTCGAATTAGGCCCTCTCATATCTCTTACAACAAATAGATTTGCATTGCACAGTTATGAAGGATTGCATTATCTATTAATAATACTATGGGATGTAAATTTTATTTTTTGGTAAATTTTTTTTCAATTTTCTAAGGCATATATCTACAAAACCTGGTTTTTTGTTGTTTGAATTTAGAATTGGTCCCAAAAAGTTTGTAGTTTTTTTTGTAAAAGGACCAGGAAAAAAAATTGAAAATATAGTTATGTATTATCTAATCTATTGGCTACAAATATAAAAAAAAAAAAAAATATATATATATATATATATATTCTTACTATAAATAATTTATCCAATAAAATTAATGGTTTTCAAATTATTTCTTTATTTCAAAATTTGTGTGGTGTATTTGTAATGCTCTATTTTAACATCACAAATTCTCAATATTACACGAATTTAAATGGTTGAGAAATTAAATAACACATAATTATTGGAATGACTATGAACATTTCTCACATTTAATTTATATAATTATACCAGTAATAAATTTACAAAATAAATCACTTAACATAGTTTTGTACCATTGTTATTTATATTGTTATTTATATGAGTGTGTTATGAACATTTCTCACATTTAATTTATATAATTATAATGAATCGCTTAACATAGTTCTATACCATTGTTATTTATTTTATATTAATGTGTTAGGAAGAGTATCTCTCGTGGTTGTGTCATCATCATGTCTCTCATGGTTACGTCTTATCCTGTCTCTCGTCGTTACGTCTTACGTTGGACACTACTATTGTATTGGAGTATGTACATGGCCTAGTGGACTCAAACAAATAATTTGAGATGGTATATATGAAAGGAGGTACATACATGGTATTGTGGATCAAGGACGTTGTAAAATCTGCGTATTTTTAACGATAAATTAGGATTTTTTTTCAGAAATTTCAATATTGTATCTTTCATTTATAGGAGGTTAATTTATGCTACGGATAACACCTCTTAATAATTTAAAAAGATTATTTTTTGTTTAATCTATGAAGATTTAAATTTTTATTTTATAGTTTACATAATACTTTATAATATCGAAATCACTAGGGCATTTCAAAAAGACTCAGGAGAACATGATTTAGTTAACTAGGCCAAATATTATAATGTTTTAGGAGACTATGAGCTCTGGTGACAAATTGGCATCCTTTCTTTCTTCTTTTTTAGTTCAATAGAATTTATGTTCTTAGGACACTCGAGGCATGTTGGGCGGTCTCTTGTTGGGGTGGGGACTAGGAATACAGGCTCACAATACACAATGGACTCAAGCAAGTTTAGTATTTGAGGGTTATGCCCATCAGGAGTAGCAAGATTTTTCCTTGATTAATGTTTATGGACTATATGAGAACTGACTTTTTTTTTGGAAACAGATTCATGTCATGGGGTTACGGCACAAACCCCTATATAGAGTAAGGGGGATTTAAATATGATCATGTATGATAGGGAGAGATGGGGGTACAACTCAAGGGAAAACCAACTAGCTCCCTTCTTCAACCATTTGTTCAAGGACTCCTAATTGGTTGGTATCGATCCACTCCAATAAGGAAAACTTAGCCAAATAAGCGAGTTGGAAATGAAGGAATATATAAGAGACTAAACTAGTTCATGGTGGTGGAGAATCTATTGACAACTTTCGATTATTACTGAAGTTGGATTGAGGACTCTTTAGTGGGCCTTTCAGACCATTCCCCTATCTACCTTCAGTTGGGGAAGCTGACGAAAAAGAAAATATTTTCATTTCAAGTTCAAATGACATTGGCTAGAGGATAACAACTTCACAAAACTAGTATACTCTACTTCGAAGCCCATTGACCTAGTTGGCCATGAATTAGTTTTGTCACAATTTTTGAATTCTTTTCATCTCCTCAAACAAGCAATCAAAATTTGGGACACACAGAAAAGGAGAGGCAACACCAAGGGTTTAACTCCTTAGAATCTGAAATCTCATATTTGAGTAGGTGTAGCGACTGATCATTACTCTCAAAATGAGAGCCCCTAAAACTAAGGAGTTGGCGATTTTAAAGGAAATATTACTAAATGTTGAGGGAGGGGAAATGGAGGCTCAGAAGCAAAGCTATATGGTTGGCCCAAGGGGATAGAAAAACAAAAAAATTCCACAAATTTCTTGAAAATTGTCAAGTGTGAACATGATCTAGGACTTAGATAGCACGAAGGGAACAACTATCTCCACTCAAGAGTATCTGAGCAAGCAA